>OZ038417.1:12412287-13090199 GCA_964036255.1 Caenorhabditis virilis | reverse complement strand
TATTCCTCGGAGTTTCGGGCATTTTTTGCAGTTTTTTTCACAATGCATATAAAATTGAATTTCAGATCGATTAAGCAACATTTATAACCTGCTCCTTTAACAAATTCTAAATTTGAAAACTGATATTTAAAAATAATCAAATCCATTAATACGCAATATTGATGCAAGCTTCTGTAATTTTGTGTAAACATTCGTTCAGAAACTGTAATTTTTATTTTGAAAAATAGGTGAACATAGAAAAGCAAATCCCCAAGTCTTAGAGAAAACATTTCTTGGTAGCTCATTGCTGACCGACCATCTCAGCTACATTTGAGAGAAAAAATTGCAATTATTCCACCTTATTTTTTAGAGACCACTCGACGTCTACCACATCTCACCAGTTCCACAATACGATCGTACATTGAGTGTAGGTTCAAAAATATACTAGTTCAATAAAATTTCTCAATTTTTTAGACAACCCCAGTCACCCGGCCAGGTTCACCAGGACCAGTTGCCGGCGCCGGAGAGATCACCAACACTGAACATGGATTCACCATTGAATTGGATGTTTTCCGATTCAGACCGGAGGAGATAAAGGTACATATTTCTTTGATTAAAAAAATAACGTTTTATGACTCTTTTAACATTTTAAATCTGAATTTTATGTATCAGAGAAATGTTGAAAATTTTCGAAAATTACTGTTTCTGGAATTTTTTTCAGATATCGGTGTTACATTCAGAAATTTTCTAATATATGTATGAAATTAATAAACAAAATGAAATTTGCGTTTTCAAATTCAGATTCTAAGAATGCAATCAAGCAATTCATTTTAGAGCAAACAAGGTTGGAAAAATGGAATTTACTTTCAGTCAAAATAATGTTTTAAAAACCCTTCAAGATTTCCTTCCATACAATTAACTAATCAAGAAAAAGCAGTAAGAAAATTCATAATGCAAAAAAAAAATTTAAGTTTGAGATAAAACCCGAAAAAACATGAAAAACCCCGAAAAATTGAATAAAATGAAGTATTTACAAAAATAAGAGAGAGTATATGGAGGATTATGAGGGTGTTAGACATGTAGACAGAAAGGAGGGAGTGTGCAATTTTGAGATGGCGAGAGATAGTGAGGTGGCGGTAGTTCAAAATGAAGTTTCTGCTGTTTTCGTTAATACAATTTTGTATTAGAAGAAATTAGAAATTTCGGTATTTTTGACATAACAGCTTCGCAAATCAATAATTCATCAAAAATTAAATACATTTTTAAAACGTATTTTTTTGTCAGCGTATTTTTTTCCGAAAATTTTATTCTTCCCAACTGTCCGATTAACAAAAAATAACAATTCTGCAAAGTCAAGCATATTTACATATTCTTCCCAGGTTGTCCTAACCGATGATCTTCTCAGTATCTCTGGAGAGCGTTTCGAAAATGCGGGCGATGGACAAACCCTTCGAAGAAGCTTTTCAAGGTAATTATTACTAGTAAAATACGGAATTTTGAAAATGTCAGCACTATTTTTAAATATTTTGCAGAAAATACTCAATTCCTGAAGACATTCACTTGGACTCGATTCGCAGTCATTTAACCGATTCCGGACTTTTGGTTGTTAATGTGAGTTTTTTTTAAATTTTGATTAAAAAACATTAGTTTTCTCAAAGGATAACATAACCTTCATTGAAAATTCAGAACTTTAGGAATTAAAGACTTTATTTTGACCCTGGGCAAATTTTAAATTTTTTTATTCGAAAAATTTCGGTTTCAGGAAGAAATTTTGATTTTCAAAATTGGCTTTTTTTAATAAAAAAAATTTATTTATAAGTAGCAATATGCAATTTTTTCGCATTTTTCGAAATATTTTCATTAAATTATTATTTGTCTCTTCTGAGTCAAAAATAGGTCGGTGAAAAAATGAACAGTCTTCGAAAATACTGAAAAAAATTACTGTTACTGTTTCATTTTGTATTTCTCAAAAAAAAAATTAATTTACTTGCTGAACAATATTTTTATCCACAAGGGAAGTATCCTATTCTTGTCTACAAGGTTCCAAGGTTACATTCAGAAAATTTACTGTTTCAGTCGAAATTATTTTATTCTCATATCTTTCGAACAATACTACTCGTTTCTGCCAATATCTCCTGGAATTAATTTTTTCTCGAAAAACCTGTTGTTTACAGTTCTAGAATTTTGAATTTTTTAAATGAAAGTTTGGCAGCAACAACATATCGTCTTGACAATTCTGAAAACCTGAATAAAATAGAATTTTTGAAGTTTTCATTATTAAATTGCGTTATACAGAAGTTTTAAAATTTCCGAATTTCATATGCTCAAAATCAAAATTTTTCAAAAAATTCAAAAACCATTTAAAGGAGGGCTTTACGGAGATAATGAATGAATCTGGGATGAAAATAGACTTCATTCTCATTCCAAATCTGTTTTTAAAATTTTCTAAAACCACCTAGAAGCCGAGAAAATGGCGCTTCAAAACAATGGCCTAGAAAATGGGGCACCGGCGAAAACTAGTCCGCAGACATGAAAAATCCAAAGAGAAATATTAAAACATTAAAAAAAGGACTAATATAAGTATTCTGCATACGTATTCATTAACGAAACACGAAAAAAGCTCATAGAAAACAGTGAGGCCAACTTTTTCTAGGCCATTGTTTTGAAGCTCATTTTCTCGGCTTCTAGGTGGTTTTAGAAAATTTTAAAAACAGATTTGGAATGAGAATGAAGTCTATTTTCATTTAAGATGCATTTTATCATCTCCGTAAAACCCTCCGACGTTCCAAACATGCATTATTTGAAACATTGTTGATTTTTCAGGGCTCCAGACGAGGCTGGCGTGAGACATCCATCTCCACCTATCAACCAAGATACACTTCTTCCCTCTACCAACATCACAAGAATGTGATTTCCACAGTCTAAATAACTTTTTTTTGGAAAAAATCCAAAAAAATAATGAAAAAACACATTTCTCTAAAATTTTTAAAAATAACCCTGTGACTGTGATCGAACGATTTATTTCTGATTTTACAACTTTTTGTTTATTTCACCAAAAAACCTAACAATACAAATTTATGAATTTTTTCGACCATTTGCTTTAATCTTGCTTTTTTTATTATTGTAAAAAACTCTACTTTTTTTGAATTTACCGCCATTTTCTGCCATTCTGTACGTTTTATTTTTTTAAAGGATTTATTTAAAGGAAGCATTTATTAAAGGATATTTTTTAAAAAAGCACTTTTTTGCTGGAAACAAATACTGTTTCAGTTCAATCAAAAATGGGCAATTGCTTCAAAAGAGCCGATAATTAAGTTATATGAAGAGTGTCTGTTTTCATAATTAAATACCAATTTCAGGTTATTAAGGTATTTGTAAAACTATCGACCAAAGGCAATTCTAATTTTCAAAAATTCGCGAAACAGTACATTTTTGACAATACGAAATTTTGCAATTTTAAAAACTTCAATTTAATAGTCGATGTCTGTGATTCTCGACATCAGGCTTATTAGCAATGGCACACTTGCACCAACGTGAAGCTAGGATCTTGATATTTTGCATCGAAATTTTTAGTTTTAAAGATAAAGTCAAAATCTCTTCGGGAATGGATTACCGGCACATTTTTGAGTATTTTTTATGTTGGCACCAAATTTCCAGCTCGTCGACATCATGCCGAAGGGTCCCCCCATGGAAAATTAAAAAAAAAAAGTATTAATTTTAAAATCTCCCCATTATATCAGAGCGACTCTTACTAATAAATATTTAGTGTTTTACAGGAAACAGTGTGCTGTGTAATTTGGATCATCCATACTCGGGTACTCAGGCGGGATCCCGCACGTAGTTTGTGAGAGGAATTTTCCTCCGGCGTAATCCCGCACGTAATAATAGTGATGCGGGATCCCGCACGTAATCCCCGTGCGGGATTACGCCTAATGAAATTCCAATGATTTCTCTAAGTTCTAATCACGTGCGGGATTACGCCAAACTCTCTAATGAAAAAGGTAGCAGTGGGCGCCGCCCGTACGATGTCGGGGACATAAAATAATGGGCCAATTTTTAAAACCCTTGCTTCAAAAAGACACCAGAATTTAATGATAGAGATAATGGGGGGCAAGAGAGAATAGAGACATCTTAGAACTGTATGCATATATAATTCTTGTCATATTTTGAAGTCGTATTTGGCTATGTCCCTTCAACGGGTAATCTTACTGTAAATTGCACACACACTTATTTTTAACGTAATCCTGCACGTAGTATTGGCGTAATCCCGCACGCAGTCTTCACGTAATCCCGAACGGAATTCCGTGCGGGATTACGTTTTCAACTACGTGCGGGATCCCGCCTGAGTACCCGAGATTCTCTACTGGAAGACCGCAGCGCAGCCGCTCGCAGGAAAAATTTCACGACTGTGTGAGAGACTTAGCTTTTCTGGATTGGTCAAAACCAACTTGATTGATCAAGAATATTTGAGTTGACAATATAGAAACAGAGAAAATGGGCAGAGCTTATTCAAAAAGTTGAAAATGTTGTGTTTTTGACTAACTTTTCACCGATATTTTTTTTTACAAATTTTCCAATTATTTTTTTTTTCTGATTAATAATTAATTAAACCGTACTTTTATGAATTTTTCTTTTTAAAACTTTAATCAAGCCAAAAGATATGTATAAATAATGATTGTTTAATTTAATTCTCAAATTTTAATTTAGTTAGTAATTTTTGTTTCCATTCTATTTTTGATATTACTTAGAATAATATTTTCTTTTTAAAAATAGTAGAAAACCATGTTCGTTGCCATATACATAACTTGAAAATTAGACCTTCAGAAAAAAACAAATCTTTTCAAAAAAAAAATGCCGTTTCAGAATTTCCTGGAAATTTAAAGGAGCTGAAATGTTGTACTTTTTTTCTTTTCTTTGCCGTTAAATTTCCTGCTAATTTGTAAATGACGAAAAGGTGAGAAAAAGTATTATTATTTTCATGCAATTCAATTAGCCAGTTGTCCACAAGCAAATCCATAAATCGTGTTAAGTGGAACATCAGTTGGTTTCAGCATTTCAGCACTACAATCCGACATCATTCCAGTCATGACTGGGCTTATTCCAAGTCCGCTGAACACGTGCATTATAACATATGGTTGAAGTTCGCTGAAAAAATACTGTTTTGGGGTGTTGAGCCGGGATCCTCACAGGGTTACCAGGTGGGAATTCCGACCTGATCCCGGTCGGGATCCCGACAGGCGCTCTAATGAAAAATATAGCAGTACGCGCGGGCCGTAAGGGCGCATAAAATGATGAGTCAAATTCCAAATCATCCGAAATGATGAATTCATTTTTTTGCGAATTTTTAAATGAAACCGGAAATCAAGTAGGGAACCCTGATCAACCACACCCGAGTAAATCCTCCCCCATAGATACCAATGAACTTACAGATAGTAATCCGGTTCATTTGATCTCCAAAAGAATCCAGCAATTCCAATCGTGTGATTATCCGTCCATTCCATTGCATTTGTTCCACTTGGAAGACATTGCGTATCATTTCGGTACTTGCCAAGACATTCACTCTTACGTTTTAGCCCAATCCAAATTGAACCGCCAATGGATCCAGCTCCCGCCGCAATGACAATTGGACGAGCTTGATCTAAATCAATATAATACTTGGAAAAATTTTGTTGGAGCCCTACTAATGATATAAGCTCTTTCAGCCGCTGTTTCAATCCCCGTCAATGTTGCTCCCTCTCTTCTACAGTACTCCTCTGCAGTTTTGCGGACCAATGTTCCGTTGAACACTTTGATACACCATTCCGATTTGGTCCTGTTGAATAACTGCCATCCGGAAGGGCATGTAGCAGATACGGCATTGATCAAAATAAATGATAGAACTAGCTTGAACATTTTCAACATGACTTAATGTTATGTTTCAGACATTTATATACTAAATAAGTTTCCCAAACTTTATACTTTTGATGTTGATCTTGTCGAAAGATCGCAACCACTCATGTTTTCTCACAATAAGTAATAAATACAGGGAATACAGGAATGTATAAATACGATGGGTGGAATATGCTTCGACACATGCTTAAAATGGCAAAATTCCAATTGATTGTTATTCTCACATTCTTTTCAATCGATTTCACTGAATCTTGTCACCATGACAGTGATAGTTTCGAAGATCCATGCGGTTCCAAGATCAGCAACAATATTTATGTAGTTGGAGGTGGTGGAAGTGGCCGCCATCATAGAAATTCGAAAGAAGAATCGTTTGTATGCCCAGCGGGTTGGAAATTGTCAAAAAGGGTTAGTTCAGCATGGTGTATTAAAGTATTCGCTGCTGAAGGAAGGGTGGATCATTGGACTGCTCAAGAGTACTGTAGAAGGGAACAGGCAGTGCTGACAGGGATTGAGAACGCGAAGGAGAGTAGCTTGATTCAAGGTTAATATATTTCCCTACCCATAAATTAATATTGATTTAGGCCAAGGTTTGGAAGTGCTTCAAAGCACAAATTCTCAAAATGGTTCACTTTGGATTGGTGGAGAACGTCGACACGAATGCATGGGAATTTATAAATCATCAGCTGATTGTCTGCCAGCAGCCAATGCGGCATTCAAATGGACGGATAATCATACCACTGGAAAATCGGCATTCACTTGGGCTCCTTCACAACCTGATTATTTGATGTGAGTTTTTTTTGATCCGAGGATTTATTCCAATTAAATACTAATTATAGAGAATCTGAAACATGTCTCATTATTGAAATATTCACGTCTGGAAGCGGATTAACATCTGGAAGTTTGAATGACGTTCCGTGTAATGCATTCACTTCGTCGAACAATGTCTATGACAATATTAAAGGATATGCTTGTGGAAAATTAGCAACGTCGGCTAATTGATATATAAATTTCACAAATAATAAAGATATTCATCGAAATAAAAAAACGAAAGAAAACGAAAAATATAGAAACGAAATGTATTACAAGGGAAGTGCACGATGTCACCATATCGAGTTGAGACCTATACCATTCGATAGAGCTTTAAAAGTAGGTCTAGAATCCGTTTTAAAAGTATGCTGCTTCGATCTGTGAGCCGGTGAAACATGGGCTCAAAGTTCTGAAATAAGAGGTTAGATCTAATGTTAATACGAATCATCTTAAAAGGCAGTCTGTTATCTAATAATTCGGGTTAAATCATATTTTTCTGGCAAATCTAATGCACTCTATGAGAAATTTCTACAAAACGTGTTAATTTTTAAGTGCCCGTTTGAATTCCCTGAATTCACGCCAAACACGATGTTGCAAGTGCGCCCTATTGCAAATCGATCGAATTTGACCAGTTTCCAACATTTGGGGGTTATAAAAATGATTGTATTCGAAAAAAATAAATTTTAAAAATATTTAGGTACAAAACCAGCATTCAGAAACGTCTAGAAATCCAAAACAAAATTTCGAAAATTGTAAACTAATTTTAAAAGTGAAAATTTTTTTTTAATGAAAAAATTCTTGACAAACAAATTTTTTTTCAAAAATTTAGTAAAACGAAATCTGAATATTTTTTTACTAAAATAATTGTTTTCTTTAAATTTTTATCTATTTAAAAATCTGCAAATTTCACCTGATGTTTTGATTCACAGATTACTTCAAGAGTTCAACAAAAATCCTATACATTTTTCTTGAAACAGAAATTTTTCGAGCTTAAGGAAATTTTCTTTAAAGACGCCAATTCCGATCGCGTTGCACGGACACAGACCGCGTCGCACGGACACGAGCGCATTCAAATTTTTATTTTTTCAACTTTGCACGGCTGCCATGAAGCGTGTATTTATCGGTGTGATTTCGCATAAATTGCATTGTACTAATTAGAGAACACTCTAATTTTTGAAACTAAGAACAGGTAGGGTCAAATTAACTGAACAGCTGTCTTTAAACATTTTTCAAAAATTGAAACTTTTTCATTTTGACAAGTTTTCCGTTAATAATTTTTGAATTTTCTAAAGATTCAGTACAGCAGCTTATAGTTTTAGAATCAGTATAAATTTCTACATCTAAAAATGTTATTTCCATCTGAAAATGTTGGAAAAATTCAAAAATTCAAACAATTTTTAAAATATTTAAAAAAATTTTCATTTTGACAATTTTGAAATTTAAATTTTAGAATTTATGAAAGATATAGCGTCAGTATAAATTTCTACATCCAAAAATGTTATTCTAAACTGAAAATGTTGGAAAATTTCGGGAAACCTAATCAATCTTAATGTTGCTGAAAATACCGTTTAAAAACTGTCAGATCTTCAGATTTTTTGAATTTTATTGTTTGAAAAAATAATGACCTCGTGTGCATTTATTCTTCACTTATTCATTTCTCTATTATCTTATTTATTCGCGCTTAATTCACGCTTAATTAGAATTTTGTTGAAGCTCCTGGATTTTTTTTTTGAAGCACTTTTCTGGAATATTCTAGAATGCCAACACACGCACGGTCTTATCGCTTTATTATATTCAGTATAGATATCCCCGGTATTTATCCTACATTCATATTCCCTTAAAATCATTAGTTTTCTTGTGAATTTTTGTAGCAATTTTTAAAAAATAAACCATTTTTTAAATCTCAGATCTATCAGAACCCCGATCTTCTGATATTTGACATCGCATCACACATTTTTCTGAAAAAACGTGATTTCTGCACATTTTCGAATATATTTTTATGTTATTTCTTTCTTTTTTATTGTAAAATGATCGCAAGACCGACACCGTAATGTTTTGATTGTTCACCATTCTTTTGACCTCTACATATTTTCTTAAAATTTTCCCATCCACACGAGGAAATTGGAAATTCGAGAGAGAGACCAAGGAAAAAGCGAATTGTTTTAAATTGGCTCCAAGAACTGAACTCATTCGGAGATGAGTTTTCTTGGAAAAAAATTTGGAATGAAATTGAGCAAAGAGAAAAAAATTAGCTTCCCAAAAAACGACGACACTGGAAACTTCCAAAACTTTAATTCGTGCCAAAAAAAAATCACGTCATTCCTTTTTTCATAAAGAAAAACGAAACATTCCACACTTTTTTCATTTGAAAACTATTATTATTATTATTTCTCAAGTTTTCTTTTTCGTCAAGAAGAGTGGAATTTTGGGTTCCAGTTGAGCAAAGAACCTTCAATTTTGAGTTGAAAAGTTTAAAATTGTCAAATTGTTTTGTTGTTACTTTGAACTCAAAGATCCCCAGCTCGGATCTTTGAGTTTAGTAGTATCATCTCTGATAGGGATCTATGATATTTTGAGCTCGTAAGATTTTAGGGGGGGGGGGGGGGGCTCTTTTCGAAATTTTGGAGCAAAGTTTGGTCTACTTAAAATTTGGATCCAATAAATTATTAGGTTTTTTGGGGGGATATGTAACTTTAAAGTGTTGGTTTACTGATTTTCATTTTTTGTTGTAATCTATTCAGAATCACCTATTATTAATGAATTTCACAAAAAAAAATTTTTTCGGGCGCCCGTCGGTCCAAAATAGCTCCCGAAAGAGTGCCTAAAACAGGCGGTGGCAGTGCAGAACGGGTGGTGCCACCACCTGTTTTTGTGATTTTCAATGACCGTTTTTGGCGAATTGAAGCTTTTAAACTGATTTTTTTGCTAATTCCGTTAATTATAGGTGATTCTGAGTCTATTAATCTAAAATACCAAAATTGAAAATGAGTGAACAGACCCTTTAAGCTGAGATACATGGACCCTCAAAAATGATCTTTTTTTAAAGGGGGACTCTACATAACTCTCAAATTTAATAATTGGGATGAAAATAGACTTCATTCCCATTCCAAATCTATTTTTAAAGTTTTCTAAAACCACCTAGAAGCCGAGAAAATGAGCTTCACAACAATGGAATAGAAAAAGTTGGCCGAACTTTTTCCTCCGCTCGTTTTGGGTGTCATATTGATAAATATTTATGGAAAATGTTTAAGTTAGTTTATTTATCTTATTTTTTTGCATTTTTCTACATTCTTCGCGTAATAATGCCCCCGTGGACTAGGTTCCCAAGCCTTTTCTAGGCCATTGTTTTGAATGTCCTTTTCTCGGCTTCTAGGTGGTTTTAGAAAATTTTAAAAACAGATTTGGAATGAGAATGAAGTCTATTTTCATCCCAGACGAATTCATTAGCTCTGTAAAGCCTCCTTTAATGGTTGATCTAGTGGGAATCTTCATTTAAATCACATACATTCGATCTGTAATATCCTTCTTTAAAGAGACAAGATAAGTGCAATTTTAAAGCTTCTTTAAATTTTAAAGGAATTTCTGAAACGGGGGTTTTTTTTGCAAAAAAATCGGTTTTTTTCTAAAAAATTTTTTGTTCAGGTCTAATTTTCAAAATGGTATTTTTCATATTTTCCAAATTCATCAAACTCCTCCTCTTTTTCTCTTTTTTCCACTGAAAACGTAATTTCCATTTAAAATCACATCATTTGTTATCAGGTCTCTAATCTTGTCAAAAATCTCAAAATCAGACTCAATTTTCTAAATATAAACACTGTTTTAGAAATAATCAAAAGATAACAGCTCAAGGTACGTCAAAAATGATCTAAAAATAGTGCAGTAATCCTTATATTCCGGTAAATTTTTGTCAGATAATTTTTCAAGTCAACTGTTCATATTTTCAATGAAAAAAAATCATATAAAAAAAACAAAGGCAAAGAAATAAGCCAGCAAATGTATTACTCTTCTTTACATTACAAGGAATAAAATGAACATGGTTTTTTAAAACTTTTTCTGAAAACGAAAAATATTCTACTTACAACAAAGAGAACACGGAAAAGAAAAACGAAAAACTTTAACTCTGGGATAATTCAATTCAATTTTGGAACAGTAATTTTCTTTTTTAAAAGTCTTATGAATTTTAGTTTCAAAAAAAACTATTGATATATTATTACGCAAGATAAAAATTTCTGATCGCTCGTTTTGCGAAGTGTCGTTGGGAATTTCCTCGCAACGCGCAAGACCAGCTGAGAAATTTGAATTTGAGCGCGTTGCGGCCGCGTTGCGGGGAAATTCCCAACGACACTCCGCAAAACGAGCGGCCAGGACTCTTTATCTTGACAATACCATCCTCGAATATTCCACGGAGTTCTTGAATATATTTCCAGAAATTTGAAACAGGCAATTTTTACTAAAAATACCCTAGCAAAACGCTATTGGGATTTTCTAACCTTCAAGAAAAAATACTTTGAAACACAACTGGAATTCCATTTTCACTAAATTTTTATAAATTCCATTTTCACTAAATTTTTATAAATTCCATTTTCACAAAATTTCATAAAAAAAACCCGGCATAGAAGAACAAGCGCAAGACTCTCGATTCCAAACTTTCCAAAAGAATTTCTCAATTTCTGAAACAGCAATTTTATTGTAAATAATCTCAAGTTTCGAAGATCAACACCTTTTTTGATGTTTAGTGCGCGGGACACAAAAAAAACACACACAAATACTTAATTTTCGTATTTTCAGAAAAATAGAATTAGTATTATATTTTCAATGGAGCTGATATATGTATATTCATTACTTCTGTTATCACCACTATAGTAATAAAATCTATAACATTTGTTAGATTTCGTTAATTTTTTTGAGCATAAAAGGAAGAACTAGATCTTAAAACTTGAAGCTTCCGCTCGAAATCAATCATTTTTTGAGGGAAAAAGCTTCTCATTTTGCAAATTTCACCAAAAATTGAAACATTAAACTCCTCCCCTTTTGAACCCCTCAAACGATCATGAGTCCATCAAAAGTCCTGTTTGTTCACGTCATTTTGTTATCAGTTCTTTTAGGTATAAAAAGCTCCGATTGAGCTCCCATTTTCTAAATATCAGCGCTTCTTTTAATTAATTTGAAAATTATCAAAGATAGCCGCTCAAAGTACGTCAAAAAGTCTCTAATAATACAACTACCGTACTCCTTGCATTCCGCAAAGTTTTTCCAGGTATTTTTTTCAAGTCATATGTTCGTATGTTCCCTATGAAAGGAACACTAGTACAATCTCTATCTCTCGCTCTCGCCTCACCCTCTCGCTGTCACACGTTTTGCATAAAATGCGGCTGTGGGAGGAAACGGAATTCATTTGGCACTGCGCCAAAAAAACCACCGCTATTAGCCCGTCCTCCTCGCTTTTCTCGATCAAAATAGAGGCTTTTTCCTGCACTCCCCCACCCCCTTTTTCTCCTCTCTATCTTCTTTTTTTTTACTTCAGCCCCTTTTAATACTCAGTTGGTCGTTGTGCTCACAGACGGAGAATTGTTAGTGGTGCTCTTTTTCATTTTGAAATGGTGCTCCTTTTACTATTTTGTAACACTAAATCTTTATTTTAAAATTCTTTGCGCACCCTCTAGTTATAGGCGATTACTGCTATAGCTAATCGCATGTACCTCATGGCCTTGTGGTCTGGTTGCGTGGTCGTCGTGCGCAAGGTCAGATGTTCGATTCCTACGATCTTAAAATTGCGCGTTTTGCCAACTTTTTTACTTTTTTTTCGTTTCCCCTTTTTTTAAACAATTTTTTTTTCTTTCAGCTCCCCATTTAACAAAGTGGAACTTTTGGAGCAACCGAGTGAAACTTACGGCACCATGTCGTTGGGTCTTCATTTGTCCGGATGGCCGGAGAACAGCGAAAGCCGGCAAAGAATGCTCGAATCGGCGTCCAGCACCAATTTTGTGCAGCATTTCGTGTCGCGGGAGGTAAGATTTAAAAAAAACACATTGGAAAAATCTGTTGTGACTTCGTTCGAAATTTTCGATGCTGAAATTTATCGAATTAGCCTTGAAATTCTTGGTTTGCTTTCATTTTGCTGAAAATTTGAGAAATTTTCGAAAAACAAGTTTTTTACATTTTTATTTATTAATACAAGAGATCTCAATATGGCATTCATTTTTATTGAAACCATACAATTTTTACAATTCTGAACCAAGATACAAATTCTCAAAAATGAATCAAAAACGGCTCATAAAATCAATTCATACGATATTCAAAGATTCAGCTTCTTGTTAGATTTTAAAAAAAATGTACAATTGAATACCAAACGTCCATCTAAGAATCATTCCATCACAGATTTTTAATTAATTAAAAGAAAAAGTCTGAAACCCCTATTTTTTTGAACCCCCTGCTCCCCTTGAACGTCAAAAATCAGAAGGGGAACTCAATTTCATTCGAAATTCATTCCCCCACCAAAAATTCTCATTTTTTCCAGGTATCCAGTAAGGAACGAATGCTTTGTTTATTGCGACGACTAAAAAATGGCATCGTTTTGTTTTTGACACCAATTTTGTTGTTTCCAATGGTGGCTTCACCTCGCGAGGTTGGTTTTTTTTTGTTTTTTGTGGTTGGGGACCCAATTCAGGCCCTTTTTGAGAATTAAAGGCCCTGCTAAGGCCTTGGTTTTGAATTAGGCTTCATATCAAGCTCTTCTGGGACCAGTTCGAGACAATTTATTGTTTTTCAGGCCTAACTAAGGCCTTAAGGCTTCTCAGGCCCTTTTTGAGACCATCTGCGGATCATCCCGCCCTTTTTACACGTATAAAGTACAAAACGGCTAAGAACACACTTTTTGCAAAGATCTGTTTGTTCTCCAAAATGTTTGCAAACAGAAAAAAAGAGAGAAGAAAAAGAACGTCGTTCAGAATACAAAGTACCCCTCCCCTAAAAAGTGGCTCATTTCTTCCATCTGAAAAAATGGATGTGGTGTCGTCCATCCATTTCGGACCCATTGATACCAGAAATGCTCCATATATATGTTTTCTTTCGAAAAAAAACAAGGAATGGAGAAAAAGAGACGAAAAGAATTGGAAAAAGCTCAAATGAGTAGTGGAGGAAGCAAAAAGGAGGGGGGTGACGTAGTGAGATCAGATGAGAACAGCATGCACCCACGACAACGAATAGAAGAGGGTGGGAGAGTGAGAAGGAATGAAATTCAATTTTTTTTTAGTCATCAATGGCTTTTTTGTTGTTTTTTGAAAAAAAAATAGGAGAGATGGAAATGAGACAAATGGGAATTGATTTTTTTTAATGAATTGGAGAGGCTTTGCAGAGTGGGGCATGAAAACCAGTAGACCTAAAACGAAAATTTCAAATAATCCGGATTTAACAAAAAAGTTATTTTGGCATGATATTGTTAGAGCCTGAATTTGAGTTTTTCTAATTGAATTTTGACTTATAAAAAAATTACCCATGATTTGAACCAAAATTTTAAAACCTGGAATTAAAGGATATGAACTTTACTAGTATTATTATGTTTAAAGGTAGAGTGTCAGTTAAAGGAGGGATTACGGAGATAATAAATGTATCTTAATTGAAAATAGACTTCATTCTCATTCCAAATCTGTATTTAAAATTTTCTAAAACCACCTAGGAGCCGAGAAAACGAGCTTCAAAACAATGGCCTAGAAAAAGCTTGGGAACCTCGTCCGCGGGCATTATTACGTGAAGAATCAAGAAAAATACAAATTTGTTTAAATGGACTGATTTAATCATTTTCCATCAATATCCATCAACATGCAAAATAGAAAAAAGTTCGGCCACTTGGAAACTTTTTCTAGGCCATTGTTTTGAACCTGATTTTCTCGGCTTCTAGGTGGTTTTAGAAAATTTTAAAAACAGCTTTGGAATGAGAATGAAATCTATTTTCATTTAAGGTAAAAATTGGCTATGAAAACCTGTGCACAATTTTTTTAAAAATCGATAAAAATAAAAATATATGAAATTTGGGATTCTAGGCCATTTTTCCGATTTTTAGGCTTGAAGCCGCTATTTTAAAAAATAAAGAAAAATTAACCGAATTTAGTTTTCTGAAGGCTAGAAGGTGAAATAAGCTTAAAATTTCAAAAGAGCTGAAATTTGAAAATTATCGAAATTTTTAGATTTTTGATAGAAAACCGGATTTTTTGTAGTTAACCTAATCGAAATTAAATTTTTAAACGGAATTTTTCACAAATTGTTGTCCACTTTAACCCCTTTAAAATTCAATTACTTTCGAAATTATTATTTTGGAAAAAAGTCACTGTTTCAAATTTTCCAGAGTCCATATCTGGCCGCTTTTGATATTCAGTTCTCTTCATCTTGATCATCTTCTGATCCTTCCGAACCTCGATAGCTTTTGCAACCTTTAAAAATAGAGTTGAGATGTGATATCACACAAAAACTCATGAAGAGAAAGACACCACACAAAAAAAACATTTTTTCTTTACAACCGATGTGTGATTTGTGAGTGATCTGCAGAAAAAAGAACGAGAACTCCCAAATCATTTATCATGGTTGGATCAAAAGATGAGGGATTTTTTATATGGTGTTTTTTCTCTGAAATTGAAGTTTGAAAACGAGAAACTCATATTTTTGATCCCTTTTCATGTGATGTATTCATATGATTTATTTGATGTATTATGTACTCTGAGAAAAAAAAACAAAGTGTGCTAGGCTTAGAAAATGCTGTGTCAAAAAACAACGGGGGCTCACTGTCAGAAAGGTTGCGGCTCTAGAAGAAAGTGAAATTTTGGAGAATAAAAACAATGAATTTTTTTTATTTGAAAAAAATTATCGTAGGGCACAGTGGATTAAAGGCAAAACGCTTGTGGAGAAAAAGTACAATTTTTGAAACAGTGATTTTTTTGTAAAATTCCAAACTCAAGTTAGAACAAACACTTCAAGGCGGCCAGATATGGTTCTGGAAAATTAGAAACAGTGACTTTTTTTCCAAAATAATAATTTCGAAAGGAATTGAATTTTAAAATCTTTTTTTTTGGTTAAAGTGGACAAAAATTTGCGAAAAATTCCGTTTAAAAATTTAATTTCCATTAGGTTACTAGAACTGCAAAAAATCAGGTTTTCTGTCAAAAATTTGAAAATTTCGATTATTTTTCAATTTCAGCCCCTTTTTTAATTTTAAGCTTATTTCATCTTCCAGACTTCAGAAAACTAAATTTGGCTAATTTCTCTTTCTTTTTCAAAATTTCGGCTTCAAACTTAAAAAGAAAAATGGCCTAGAATCCCAAATTTCATATATTTTTATTTTTATCGATTTTTTTAAAAATTGTTCACAGTTTTGATTTGCATTTCTAATAAATCAACTTTAAATGAAAATAGACTTCATTCTCATTCCAAATCTGTTTTTAAAATTTTCTAAAACCACCTAGAAGCCGAGAAAACGTGCTTCAAAACAATGGCCTAGATAAGGTTGCGAAAGCTAGTCCGCGGACATAAAAGCGTTTTCTAGGCCATTCTTTTGAAGCCTTGTTTCTCGGCTTCTACGTGTGTTTTGAAAATTAAAAAAAATAGCTTTGAAATGAGTATGATGCCTATTTTCAACCCAATTACAGTCATCAACTCCGTGAAGTCCCCCCTCCTTTAAAAACTTGAATTTGAACAATCTCGACCGGCCTAAAGAATGCTAAAAATGTATGGAACTTGAAAAAGTTAACTTTAAACACCAATGTAAAAATCCTATCCCACACGTGCTCGGAAAATTTTTAAGACCAAAAATCTCAAATCACGTCATTCAGTACGTGGTAAAAATCAGTTGGATCCAATTTCACCCGAACCGACCCATCCGTTCTCACCGATCTCATCACGTCATTCAAAAACGAACCTATACTTGACCGCTGTTCAAGAAATATAAACAACTTCAGTTTCAAACACTTTTTGCTCTTTCCACGTCACACAACATGTGATCTATCTTTTCTGAAATAAAAGCTCTCTGAAATTCGAGACCACTTCACAGCAAAAAAACAAAGCAAAAACGTTTTTAGTTTAACAAAGCGAAAAAATGCCAGATGCTTTTGAAAAACCAGAGAACCAAACTTGAACTCTTTTTTTTCAGGAATACAAATGTGCATATTGTGTCTGCGTTATAGCCGTCTACTGGATGTCGGAAGTGATGCCATTGGCAGTGACCGCAATGCTTCCCGTCGTTCTTTTTCCTTTGGTCGGGGTTCTGGATGCAAATACAACAGCTAAAGAATATATGAATGTAAAGAAAAAAGAGAACAAGGATTCAAGAATTTGTATTTTATTCCAGGACACAAATTTCCTCTTCATCGGTGGTCTTATAATGGCAGCTGCTGTTGAAAAATGCGACCTACATGAAAGAGTGGCACTTTCGGTTCTTCGATTAGTAGGAAGTGAGCCGAAATGGTAAGAAATATTCGGAAAAGAAAAAAAAACAAAAAGCAAAAAATGTTCGCCACCGGGTGGGCTCGAACCAAAACCCGTCCAAAATTAGTCAAACGCGCTACCTATTGCGCCACAGAAGCAATACGGGGTTAGTTCCCCATAGGCGTATATTTGTGTGGCGGCACCAGCCTATTTCAAGGAAAACAGAAATATTTATTGTTGCAGGATAATGCTGGGATTCATGATTGTTACTGCACTTCTATCAAGCTTTATCTCAAATACGGCCACGACTGCAATGATGGTACCGATTGGACAGAGTGTCGTACAGCAATTGGTATCCTCGTTCCAACATCATCCAACAAATGGGTAAATTTGAAAATGTCTTGATTTTTTTTGACAAAAATTGATTTGTGAAATATTTTTTGTTTTAAAGCTTCGGTGAAAATCCCATCAAAACGGTGTCCTTTTTATCGCCTAAAATTGAGATATGCATAAAATGTTAGATTTAATCGAAAAGAGCTATTTTGAATGGTGTTTTATGCCACTTTTATCAAATTTTTGAAATATTTTAAATTCATAATCATTTTTAAAATAAAAATAGCTACAAAATAGTCTACTTATCCCAGAAAATGACGAATTTTAATCCACGTTAGAATGCTTTAACGACAGCTGTTCAGTTAATTTGACCCTACCTGTTCTTAGTTTCATAAATTAGAGCGTTCTCTCATTAGTACAATGCAATTTATGCGAAATCACACCGATAAATACACGCGTAATAGCAGCGGTCCAAAGTTGAGAAAATCAAAATTTGAATGCGCGCGTGTCCGTGCGACGCGGTCGGTGTCCGTGCAATGAGGTCGGAATTGGCCCGAAACACAATTATTTGAATTTAGCTACGTATTGGCAATGTTCTTTGGACCACCTGGGCTCCTATTCGAATTTTGATTTTTTGCCTAGAATTTGGATCGTGTTAACTGACAAGCTGCCTTTAAAGTAAACATCTACTACAATTGTATACAATCATTAAACTGTAGTTTGAAGCACTTTTCTGGCGCCAAGTCTCAAGTTTTTGAGATGGAATTTAATTTTAAAACCAAAAGAAAATCAAGAGCTATAAAATGTTGCATTGGTCTTTAAAATTTATTGACTCTGAGCAAAGTTACAGACGTTCGAAGATTACCTATTTTTGGTTCCTAAATTTAGCTAGGGTTATTTTCAATGCCTTTTATTTTTGAAAAAGTCGTAAGGATATTTATAATATTTGATATCAAAATAAAGTAGAAATCAAGATCTACAAAACTATACACTTATCATGGAAAAATATTGACTCTGAGCAAAGTAACAAGAGCCTAATTTCAAAATTCCAGAGAACGAGGCCGTCTCGGCTGTAAACGCATGGCAACCGGTTTGATGATCTCAATTTGTTTTGCAGCCAATATCGGCGGAACTGGTACTGCAACCGGCACCCCGAGTAATCTGGTAATGCTCGGCCAATTAAACGCGTAAGTCATTTATAAATAGAAATTCACATATGATCCTTCAATATTTGCACAATTTCTTTTGGATCATTTAGAGATCATATGGAGATGAAAAGTCAATATTTCACAAACAATAGACTATATATTTTCATCATTTGCAAAAAAAATCTACTGAATAAATCGTCAATTAATTCTAAGGGGGCATTGAGAATTTCGAATTTTTCAGACTGTTCCCAAAAGAAGACGGAAGTTTGAACTATATCACTTGGATCTTTTTCGCATACCCGTTGATGTTGGTCTGCCTATTTGTCGCCTGGATCACATTGGTCGCATTTTTCATGAGGTAACTTCCTACTTGAAGATTTTTGAAAATTGATACCGAAAAAAAATAGAATTTTGAAAATTTATAAAAAAATTTTCAAATTATTAGAAAAATGCTGAAAATAAAATTTAATAAAAATTTCCAGATTTCGAAATTTGAAAACATCTGAAATTTTTATTTAAGTTCACGTTTTGCAGGACATGTGTATGACAGAAATTGCTGAAATTCTCAGACGGTACTAGTGACAATTTTTTGAAACAGTAAATCTTTTCAAGTTTCGAAAATCATATGGACCTACCCGGAAACTAAAAACGCTGCAAACAAAAACAAAAAAAAAGTCAATTTAGAAATGACAAAAAATTAGGGAATTTTTCAACAGATTTACGGAAAATCTACGGTAGTCGTTTCTAGACCATTTGCTGAGAGACCCGTGGCACATATGTATGCTTCGAATAAGATCAAATGAGCCGCGGGTCTCGTAACGATGTAGATTTACGGCTCTGCAAAAAATTACCTAGTGTTTTTCTACAGTTTCTGCATTGCATTTTTTGTGGCATTTTTTGGTTCTGTCTAGGTCCAACAGAATTTAGAAAATTGAGAATCTGTGTTAAAAAATTTTAAAAAATTGAAAATGAGATTTTTAAAGCGTTTCCCGTCTGTGAGAATGACAATTAGTACCAATTTCGGTCAATGAACAATTTTTGAAACAGTATTTTTTTTTAATAGTTAAAATTTGAGGCATCGATGTCAGAAATACTAAAAACATTGAATTAACATAAATTCGTTGTTTTTTTTAAACCTGCAAAACAGAAATAGCTATCACAATGGTGAACAATTCTGAAAATCTCTGAAATTCGTCATAGTTCCAAAAATAAATAAGTTTTGAGGAAATATATATAAATCTCACCATTCCGAAGAAAGTACTTTTTTTCAAAACCATCAAAAACCATCAACATCACCCATATTCCAGAGACGCACCGGCAAAAGACGAGCACGTCACAAAAATGCTCAAAAACCGCTACAACGACCTACCAAGAATGTCATATGCTGAAAAATCGGTGTTCGTTTGTTTCTGCGTACTCCTGGTCTTGTGGATGTTCAGAAATCCTGGGATCTTCACTGGTTTCGGAGCGTTCTTCAAAAAAGGCTCTTATACCGATGCCACGTCTGCAATGATCGTTTCCTTCCTTCTTTTCGTACTTCCGTCTGAAAAACCCGATCTTTTCACTTATATGAAGAAGGAGGAGTTGAAAAATGTAAGTTTTTCTTAAATTTTAAATCGATTTTTAAAGTTCGTGTCTTACCTTGTTTTCTGAATCAATCAATATATTTTCAGCGCGGCTGTCTCATGGACTGGAAAACCATGCAAGACACATTCCCATGGAGTGTGGTCCTCCTCCTCGGTGGCGGATTTGCCCTAGCCGCTGGTGTTAAAGAATCCGGACTTTCAGTTCTCATTGGATCTAGCTTATCATCAATCGAAAATCTTCCAATTTGGGGGCTCCAACTTTTGACAATGTTCATCGCTATGGTGATCACAAATATTTGTTCGAATACAGTAACTGCATCGATTTTTGTGCCAATTGTTGCGACATTGGTAAAAGCTATGGATACCATATACGAAATAAGATTGAATTTCTAGGCCCAACAATCTGGAAACCATCCATTTACATTAATGCTGCCGACGACGTTAGCAGCGTCATTCGCATTCATTTTCCCGGTTGGCACACCGCCAAATGCTATTGTTTTTGGTAGTGGGATGGTTAAAGTGTCAGACATGGTGGGTCATTCTAGATATTATTTTTCATTGTTGAAATAAAACGAAAAAAAACCCCATTATCATTTAAAACAATATAAATTTTTCTCTGAAACAGTAATTTATAGTTAAAAATTGGAAATTTCAATAAAACCGGATTTTTTTTAGAAAATGTTTTTCGTGATTTTTTAATTAAAATTATGGAAATTTTAAAATTTATCTACAAACTTTAATGTTAGCGTTGCATAAATAACACTATCTATGAAGTCATCGCTTGAAACAGCAAAAAAATTTGAGGTAAATCCCGAAAAACATGAAAAACTCGAAAAATGAATAAAATAAGAGAGTATATGGAGGATGATGAGGGTGTTAGACATGTAGACAGAAAGGAGGGAGTGTGCAATTTTGAGATGGTGAGAGATAGTGAGGTGGCGGTAGTTCAAATTGAAGTTTCCGCAGCTCAAACAAATCTATATTTTTAAAAATTGATAACTTTTTTAAAAATGGACCAATTTTTTCATTTTCGGTCTTAAATTGTAGCTAATTTCTTGAATTTTTTAAACACTTAAATTTTGAGTGCGGTTTTCCTCGAAATCAGTTTGAAAGTCAATAAATACCGTAACCTCTTTCAGGATCCTTATCCTTCAGAACCATTATTTTCAAAAGTTCTTAACATTTCTCAAAATTCACTATTTTTTACGGTTCTTGCACTAAAATGTCCGAAATTTTTTCGACTTTCATATATAACCAAATATTCGTTTCCAGGCCATCGTCGGAATCATCATCTCCTTGGAACTTCTTGCGTTAACCGTCCTCTACATGAACACCTTCGCCTACCTTTTCCTACCACTTGGCACCATGCCAGAATGGGCAAAAATTGCAAACAGCACAATGAAAATCTGAAAATTTCCAGACCCCTTCTGAAATTTTGTGTATTTTCCAAAAATACATTCCAATTTTAATCATTTTAATTGTTTCGATGTTCATATTTTACGAATTCACCGTTTTTTTGCATTTTTCAGCAGCTTTTTGCCGGCTAGACGGGCTTTTATTGATTGATTTTTTGTTCAATATGAAAAATACGAAAATTTGCTCGGTTTATCCTACACCCCCCCCCCCCATCATATTAGAATTTTGACGTTGATTTTACGAGTTGAGAAGAAAATGTTTTTAGAGCCAATTTTTAAAAAAAAATGAGATTTTATGAAAATTTTGGTTTTTTGGCTTAATTATTTTGGTTGTGCTGGTTTTTGAACTTGGATTTAATAAAGGTTTATGTTTATACTATTTCAAGAAAAATGGCGAAGTTGTTTTATGATTAATAAAAATATTTAGGTACAAAAGGAACATTCAAAAATGCCAAAAAAAAAACAAATTTCGAAAATTTTCAAAATTTTTACAATCAATTTAAAAATTTAAAAATCATTACAATTGGTGAATTTGATCTTCAAACTAATAAAAGAAATATTTAAATTGTTGACAAACAATTTAAATATTTGGCTGAAAAACTGAAAATTTCAGGCTCTGCGGCATTTTCAGATTTTCATGCAAAATTTCAAAGAAATATTTATTTTAATATAAGCACTCTAAAAAAATTAGTTGGTCAATGTGGTAAGTCATTTATTCCAATTTTCAAATTTTAAATTATTTTTTTATTTTTTAAAATTAATTGAAAATTTTTCGAAATTGTTTTTTGGACTTCTAGACGTTTCTGAATGTAGGTTTGGTACCTAAATGTTAAAAAAAAATCTATTTATCGAATACAAACATTTTTATAACCACAAAATTTGAGAAAGTGTTCAAATTCAATCGGTTTGCATTAGGGCGGACTTGCAACATCGCGTTTGGCGGGAATTCAGGGAATTCAAATGGGCACTTAAAAATTAACACGTGCTAAACTTTTTAAAAATTTGAAAAAAATTTTCCGCCGTGCAATTTATGTTCACGCGGTAATTCAAAATTTAATTTTTTCTGGAACTTTGATACGTTACCAAAAACTTGTTATTTTTCTTCGGATTTTTTTGTGAATTGTATTGGATTAATGAAAATAGGATGCAGTTTTTTAAAAGTGAGCTGAAAATACTAACACGCTGCCATTAAGAAAAAATTTGTTTTATCCAATATTTAAGTGTTTAATAAACAAGTATTTAGGTATTGTAATCTTTATTGAATACACAAAAATCACTCATATTCTCGAATTCGACAAATTCTCATTCAACGGTGCCGCCATATCCGAAGGCGCATCATTTTGCTCGCTTTTTTTCTTCATTTTTTCCTCACGACCTTCCTTCGATCGTCTCGTCAGAAGAGCACCATTTTCCGGCTCTGATGTCGGCTGCTGGACCTGTTGCCTTCTAGCTAAAGACCAAACTATCAAACATCCGAATCCGATCAAAACTAGCAATAAAAAGACTCCAAGGGCTATTGCGGCATACATCCAATAATTCGGAAGTTGATTGGAATATTCACCATTTTCTTGCATTGAACTATTATGAACGAGTTTCCCATCCAGGGCATAGACAGATGTATGCATGTACGAGTTGTTGACGATTGTGACAACTTTCACAGTTCCGACATATGTCACAAAACTTCCTCCATAATTATCCAAGTCTGGACGCGGTGTTGTAACTGTTGAATGTGATGAAAAGGTTAAATTGGCAGTTGTTGTCATCGTTGATACTTTTTATTTGAAGAAATCTTCTTGATTTTGAATATTAAAAAAGTACGAGATATTTTTAGGAATGATTTCATTTTTTTCTCTTTCGAATACTTAGAAATTTGAGGTCAAACCGTTGAGTAAATATGATTTTTCAAACAAAATCTTCGAAATTCAGCCGAATTGTTTGTTCTAATGCAAATTGATCGAATTTGACCAGTCCCTCAATTTTTTGGTTACAAAGATGACTTTATTCGAAAAATAGATTTAAAGGACGTATTTTAGTATAATATGAAAATTCAGAAATTACTTGAAATTCTGAAGAAAATCGATTTTTATTGAGATCTTTTTTTAAAAAATTCCAATCTAATGTTTTTTTTTTCTTTAAATCCCAGAATTCGTTTACAAATTATAATTTTTTTTTAATTTTAAACGTTTCAAAAAAAAACCCCCCGTTTGCAACACACACAGCAGCAGTTATTTGAATTCCCGCCAAACTCGCGACGCTAAACACAGACCTGTGGAATTGCGTAGTATCGGGAGAAGAAAATTGCTTTATTGATTTTAATTGGTTTTTGTTTTTCTGGCGTCTCGTTTTTGTTTTTTTATGTTCTTTGTGATTTTTCCTTCTGTTTAAAAATTGTTAATTCCCGCCAACACTCGTGTTAATTAGTTACACGTGGGAATTCAAAATGTAATTTTTTTGGGAACTTTGATACGTTACCAAAAACTTGTTTTGTTTCTTCGGAATTTTTTTGAATTCTATTGGATTTTTGAAAAAAGGATGCAGTTTTTGTACAAGAGGGTTAAAAATACTGATAATTGTTTGATCCAATATCTAAGTGTTTAATAAACAAGTATTTAGGTCTTTTAATCTTTATTGAATACACAAAAATCACTCATAGTCTCGAATTCGACAAATTCTCATTCAACGGTGCCGCCATATCCGAAGGCACATCATTTTTCTCCCTTTTTATCTTCACTTTTCCCTCTCGAGCTTCCTTCGATCTTCTCGTCATAAGCGCACCATTTTCCGACTCTGATGTCGGCTGCTGGACCTGTTGCCTTCTAGCTAAAGACCAAACTATCAAACATCCGAATCCGATCAAAACTAGCAATAAAAAGACTCCAAGGGCAATTGCGGCATACATCCAATAATTCGGAAGTTGATGGGAATATTCACCGTTTTCAGATTCTTGCAGTGAATTCTGATAAACGGCATTCTCATCCTTGTCATAGACAAATGTACGCATCGTTGATTCATCGACGATTGTGACAACTTTAACAGTTCCGAAATATTTCACAAAACTTCCTCCATAACGATGAAAGTCTGGACGCAATGTTGTAGTTGTGTCATTTGTTGTCCCGTTTAAAGGTTTACTGAAAGTTGTTCCCATTGTTTATACGTTTACTTGAAGAAATGTTCTTGATTTTGGATATTAAAAAAGTACGAGATATTTTTAGGAATGATTTCATTTTTGTCTAATTCGAATACTTGGAAATTTGAGGTCAAACCGTTGAGTAAATATGATTTTTAAAACAAAATCTTTGAAATTCAGCAGAATTGTTTGTTCTAATGCAAATTGATCGAATTTGACCAGTTCCTCACTTTTTTGGTTACAAAGATGACTATATTCGAAAAATAGATTTCAAAGTATCAAAAGAAGATTCAGTAATTTCTAGAAATTCTGAAAAAATCGATTTTTATTGAGATCTTTTTTAAAAAATTCCAACATAATGTTTTTTTGTTTAAATCTTGCAATTCGTGTCAAAATGTGATAGTTTTAAATTTTAAACGTTTAAAAAAACACCCCGTTTGCAACACACACACTGCAGCAATTATTTGAATTCCCGCCAAACACGCAACGCTAAACAAAGACCAGTGGAATTGCGTAGTATCGGGAGAAGACAATTTTTTTATTGGTTTTAATTGGTTTTTGTTTTTCTGGCGTCTCGTTTTTGATTTTTTTAATGTTCCTTGTGATTTTTACTTCTGTTTAAAAATTGTTAATTCCCGCCAACACTCGTGTTAATTAGTTACACGTGGGAATTCAAAATGTAATTTTTTTGGGAACTTTACGTTACCAAAAACTCGTTTTGTTTCTTCGGAATTTTTTGTGAATTCCATTGGATTTTTGAAAAAAGGATGCACTTTTTTACAAGAAGGTTAAAAATACTGACAATTGTTTGATCGTAAGCGTTTAATAAACAAGTATTTAGTTATTGTCATCTTTATTGAATACACAAAAATCACTCATAGTCTCGAATTCGACAAATTCTCATTCAACGGTGCCGCCATATCCGAAGGCACATCATTTTGCTCCCTTTTTTTCTTCACTTTTTCCTCTCGAGCTTCCTTCGATCGTCTCGTCATAAGCGCACCAGTTTCCGGCTCTGTCGGCTGCTGGACCTGTTGCCTTCTAGCTAAAGACCAAACTATCAAACATCCGAATCCGATCAAAACTAGCAATAAAAAGATTCCAAGGGCAATTGCGGCATACATCCAATAATTCGGAAGTTGATTGGAATATTCACCATTTTCAGATTCTTGCAATGAAGTGTCATGAACGACATTCCCATCCTTGTCATAGACAATTGTACGCATTTTTGATTCATCGACGATTGTGACAACTTTAACAGTTCCGAAATATTTCACAAAACTTCCTCCATAACGATGCAAGTCTGGACGCGGTGTTGTAACTGTTGAATTTGTCGAAAAGGTTAAATTGACAGTTGTTGCCATTGTTGATACTTTTACTTGAAGAAATGTTCTTGATTTTGAATATTAAAAAAGTATTAGATATTTTTAGGAATTATTTCATTTTTTTTCTATTTCGAATACTTGGAAATTTGAGGTCAAACCGTTGAGTAAATATGATTTTTAATACAAAATCTTCGAAATTCAGCAGAATTGTTTGTTCTGCAAATTGATCGAATTTGACCAGTCCCTCAATTTTTGGTTACAAAAATGATTATATTCGAAAAATAGATTTTTAAAAACATATTTTAGTATCAAATGACAATTCAGAAATTACTTTAAATTCTGGAAAAATCGATTTTTATTGAGATCTTTTTTTAAGATTCCAGTATAATGTTTTTTTGTTGTTTAAATCGATTCGTGACAAAAAATGATTTTTTTAAATAAACTTTTTAAAAAATACCCCGTTTGAAAATACACACAGCAGCAGTTATTTGAATTCCCGCCAGACGCTAAACACAGATCTGTGGAATTGCGTAGTATCGGGAGAAGAAAATAAAATTTATTGATTTTAATCGGTTTCTGTTTTTCTTTTCCAGTGTGTTGTGTGTATCGGCAGCCGAGTGCGTGAGCGTCAGTGAGGTTGGGTAGCCCTCAAAACGCAATAATCAAGAATGTTTGAGTTGACCATAACTGTTCGAATATTGTGCTTCAAAAATTGTTTCTGAGTAAGATTTTTTTTGCTTCTGAAAAGTTCGCATTAAAATGAAAATTCGCTAAGTATTCATTAGGAGAACAACAACAGCTGAAAATTTAGCCTATTATCGACAAACTAATCATTTTCAGCACAAATGTCCCACTTGGCTAGTTCTTTTTCCCAATATGAATATTACTATTCAAAAATTTTACACTGTATGTCCTTTATTGAAATACCTTCAAACTGTTTCGGGGCATATTTGATTTGTTATCGAACACCGAAAAATATGAATAGCTTAAAACACGCTTTCCTGATTATGCAATTATGGTGAGTGTAATGGTTGAGTTTATCAACTACCAATCTTTTAAAGGAGTTCTGTTCTTGATTTTACAATTTCGACCCTACTAACTCCAGTCGTTGTACTCCCTGCAATGATGGGTTATCCATCCGGAGTTCTTTCATTAATTGGAATTCCCACATCAGTCCAACTTTATTTATTCGTTGCACTGCTCTGTGTCACTAGCATCAACTTTAGAGAATCGCTACTATCCGATAGTTAAGAATAATAATATGGGTGTCTTTAAATCAACATGGAGGATATTCACTGTTGCTCTCAACTACGTTATAGCATTTACTATTTTCATCCCGTCAATATTGTTAAGTCCGGATTTAGAAGTCGGAATGGCCTTTTACAAACAACTGTATCCAAATATTCCATCTGAACTTTATGAGCGTCCAAACTTTTATGTTCTCGGTTTGAATGACAGTATTACAGTGTATACTATTTCTCTTGGAATTATATTTTATCTAACACAAGTGTTCGGATATTTTTTTGTAACTTTATTCCATCTGTACTCTAATACATCTAATGTGTCGAAAACCACTCTTAAATATCAAAAAAGGTTTTTCATTGTGGTTATTTCACAAATGTCGATACCATTTGCTTTGATAATCGCTCCGCTCTGTTATGTCCTTTTTTCCCTCATTACATCTTATTTCAATCACCGTAAGAATATCTTTCGCACTTTTCTCCATTCTTCTAAACAAAATTTTAGTTCTGAACTTATTGTCATTCATGATAATGGCTTCTCATGGAACTGCTGCAACCATAGTAATGATTCTATTCAATGATGCATATAGAAATGCTACTTGGAATTTTATTACCAATAGTCGAGGTCCGACTTTGCCAAAAGTGCGAAGAATGCATTCTAATATTCGATCACAAACTTCAGTCATTGTTGTTAGTTGATTTGTTTTGGATTTCATTCTAAAATAAGTTGTTTCTATTATATTTATTGATAGTGGGAAGTTGCTTGGAATATTACACTTTGTATTTACATTACTCAAATATTTGGATTACTGAAAAGAAACAAAATATTGATATACACATCGTGTTATGTCGATAATCAATCCAATGTAATATTACAATTTTTTAATCGTTCTAAAAGTCTGTTTATAGTTGTCTTGGCCTATCCACGGACGGAAATAGGCTTTTCTAACATTGTCATTATTGGTGGTAGAATGCTTGAATCGTTCAAGAAGTTTAGATCAAATGTTAAAGTCCCCCATATTACTATTCTTAACTATCTGATAGTAACGATTCTCTAAAGTTGATGTGAATGCAGAACCAAACGCGCAGAGCAGTGCAACGAATAAATAAGTTTGAAATGATGTCGGAATTCCAATTAATGTTAACACCTCACCGAACTTTTTCCAATGAGCTCTTTGCGTTTTAAATATTTTTTTCTTATAAAAATGCTTATATCAGTTTATTTTAACATAGGTTTCTGCATTTATTCCGTGTTCTTCGTGTAATAATGCTTGCGGACTAGTTTTAGACGATGGCGACTTTTTCTATGCCATTGTTTTAAAGCTTTTTTTCTCGGATTCTACGTGGTTTTAGAAAATGTTGTTATTGTTATCCAATTTTCTTCATCTTTTTGGATAATCCCCAATTTCCCAACAACTTCAAAAAACAAGTGGTGGACCCCCCCCCCCCCCCCCATTCTGAGACTCGGTAGATATTACCTACCACAAAGAAAAAAGTGAGACCACCTACATAAATATCATATTTCATCTATACTGTATATGGGTATTCCTTTTGTTCGCCCTTTTGTTCATGACACCTGAGAGCCCCTCTCCTTATATGACCAATGTGTACAGTATCGCTGTTCTTATACGCTTACAAAAAACACAAATAAATCCAATTAATTTCAAAAACCACATTACACAAAATCGGAAGGGGATTCCCGAATAAGGTTACCAACCCCCTTCCACCGCTCCTAACTATATAGATATAATTATTAATTTTATTGGATATATAACGTCTGGCATGAACGTTGAAGATGGCAAGGTCATTTTAGGTTTTGCGGGAAGGCCCAAAAAAAGGACAACAATTTATTATATATACACATTATGATGATGAGATGATGATGATTATGTGTACCACTGTTGAATGTATTGGTGTTTTGGCCGTTTTTTGTTATGATTTTCCGGGAAATTGTGACAATTCGGAAGAGAGAGAGAGAGAGAAAATAATAAATTGATGGATCCAAGCCGGTTTCAAGTTTTTTAAAAACCAAGATTGTGTTAAAAACATTGTTTCTGACTTTTATTTTTTGCTTCTGAAAAGTTCGCATAGAAATCGAAATATTCTCTGTTTTCACTAGGAGAACAACAGCTGAAATTTTTTTCATAATATCGACAAACTAACCGTTTTCAGCACAAATGTCAAACTTGACGAGTTCTTTTTCTCAATATGAATATTACTATTCAAAAATGTTGCACTGTATGCCCTTTATTGAAATACCTTTACATTGTTTCGGTGCATATTTGATTTGTTATCGAACACCGAAAAATATGAATAGTTTAAAATACGCTTTCCTGATGATGCATTTCTGGTGAGTGTAATGCTAATTGTGTCACTTTATCAATTACCAACATTAAAGGAGTTCTGTTCTTGATTTTTCAATTTCGACCCTGTTAACTCCGGTCGTTGTACTCCCTGCAATGATGGGTTATCCATTCGGAGTTCTTTCATTAATTGGAATTCCGACATCATTTCAAACTTATTTATTCGTTGCACTGCTCGGCGCGTTTGGTTCTGCATTCACATCAACTTTAGAGAATCGTTACTATCAGATAGTTAAGAATAGTAATATGGGTGTCTTTAACTCAAAATGGAGGATGTTCACTGTTGTTCTCAACTACGTTATAGCATTTATTATGTTCATCCCGTCAATATTGTCAAGTACGGATGTGGAAGTTGGCAAAGATTTCTACAAAAAACTTTATCCAAATATTCCATCTGAACTTTATGATCGGCCAAACTTTTATGTTCTCGGTTTGAAGGACATTATTCCAGTGTATACTACTTTTCTTGGAATTGTGTTCTACCTAACACAAGTATTCGGATATTTTTTTGTAACTTTATTCTATCTCTACTCTAATACATCTAATTTGTCGAAAATCACTCGTCGATATCAAAAAAGGTTTTTCAATGTGGTTATTTCGCAAATGTCGATACCGTTTGCTTTGATAATCGTTCCGCTCTTTTACATGCTTTTCTCCGTCATTACATCTTATTTCAATCACTGTAAGAACATCTTTCACCCATTTTTCCGTTCTTCTAAACAAAATTTCAGTGTTGAACTTATTGTCATTCATGATAATGGCTTCTCATGGAACTGCTGCAACCATAGTAATGATTCTATTCAATGATGCATATAGAAATGCTATTTGCAGTTTTATTAGCAATAGTCGAGGTCCAACTTTGGCAAAAGTGCGAAGAATGAATTCTAATATTCGATCACATAGTTCAGTCATTGTTGTTAGTTAATTTGTTTTGAATTTAATTCTGAAATAGACTATTCTTTCTCTCACATTTAATTTGTTAAGTAGATGTTATTTAGTTGGATGATGCTCGGAATATCACACTTTGTCAAATATTTACATCACTGAAAATAAAAACAACTTGATAGATGCACCGTGTTATAAAACTTCCAATGTAATAATATAATGTTGTTTTATCGTTCTAAAAGGTCCGTTAATAGAGGATTGCCAATCCATACTATTAAAATCAAAAAAACATGACGCATTCAGTATTGCAAACAGGAAGCGAAATTTGAGTAGAATCCTTTGTGAAAAGTACGGTGTTTCATGTACAGGCTAGTATGTAAAACATTCAAACTGATCATCTTAGCAAATGATGCAAATATTGGAGTTGAAATTGTTGATTAATGCTGCCAGTCACAGATTCTTGCAGCGATAATTTAAAATTTTCCTTTTACAAAATGAAACGTAATCTCAATTTGCAAAATCCATTTTCCAGCGAATTTTCCAGTGTTTTGCGTTTCGGCAGCCCCGCGCGTGGAGCGTCGATGAGGTTGGGTAGCCCGCAAAACGCAATGATCAAGAATACTTGAGTTGACAATAACGCAAGTGTTCGGATATTGTGCTTCAAACATTGTTTCCGTCTTAGATTTTTTTGCTTCTGAAGAGATAGCTTATAAATGAAAATAATCTCTGACAATGAGTCTGCACGAGAAGAACAACAACAGCTGAAAATGTAATCATAATATCGACAAACTAATCATTTTCAGTACAAATGTCAAACTTGACTAGTTCTTTTTCTCAATATGAATATTACTATTCAAAAATTTTGCACTGTATGACTTTTACTGAAATACCTTTACACTGTTTCGGGGCATATTTGATTTGTTATCGAACACCGAAAAAAATGCATCGTTTAAAATACGCTTTCCTGATTATGCATTTCTGGTGAGTGTAATTTTTGAGTTTATCAACTACCAATCTTTTAAAGGAGTTCTGTTCTTGACTTTTCAATTTCGACCCTGTTAACTCCGGTCATAGTACTCCCTGCAATGATGGGTTATCCATCCGGAGTTCTTTCATTAATTGGAATTCCGACATCATTTCAAACTTATTTATTCGTTACACTGATCGCTGCGTTTGGTTCCGCACTAGCATCAACTTTAGAGAATCGCTACTATCCGATAGTTAAGAATAATAATATGGGTGTCTTTAAATCAACATGGAGGATATTCACTGTTGTTCTCAACTACGTTATAGCATTTACTATTTTCATCCCGTCAATATTATCAAGTCCGGATTTAGAAGTCGGAATGGCATTTTACAAACAACGGTATCCAAATATTCCATTAGAACTTTATGAACGTCCAAACTTTTATGTTCTCGGTTTGAATTACAGTATTCCAGTGTATTCTATTTTTCTTGCAATTATGTTTTACCTAACACAGGTGTTCGGATATTTTTTTGTAACTTTATTCCATCTCTACTCTAATACATCTAACGTGTCGAAAATCACTCTTCAATATCAAAAAAGGTTTTTCATTGTGGTTATTTCACAAATATCGATACCATTTGCTTTGATAATCGGTCCGATCTGTTATGTCCTTCTCTCCATCCTTACATCTTATTTCAATCACTGTAAGAACATCTTTCACCCGTTTTTCCGTTCTTCTAAACCAAATTTCAGTGCTGAACTTATTGTCATTCATGATAATGGCTTCGCATGGAACTGCTGCAACTATTGTAATGATTCTAATCAATGGTGCATATAGAAATGCTACTCGGAATTTTATTACCAATAGTCGAGGTCCAACTTTGGAAAAAGTGCGAAGAATGAATTCTAATATTCGATCACATAGTTCAGTCATTGTTGTTAGTTAATTTGTTTTGAATTTAATTCTGAAATAAACTATTCTTTCTCTCACATTTAATGTTTTAATTAGATTGAAAAAAGAAAAATTAATACAGAGTGGAAAATATTGTTTTTATTCAGTGGGAAAATGCTCGGAATATTACGCTTTGTATTTACGTTACTAAAATATGTATACATTACTGAAAAGAAAAAAAAACTTGATAGATAGATCGTGTTAGGTCGGTAAAACATCCAATGTAATAATATAATGTTGTTTTATCGTTCTAAAAGGACTGTGAATGTTATGGAGTGCCAACATCAAAAGAACATGACGTATTCAGCGCAAGTATTGCAAACATAAACTGAAATTTGCGTAGGATCCTTTGAGCAAAATTCGATTTTTAATTTGCAGGCTATATTCTATCTGACATCCCAGGCGGGTGAAATTGTTGATTCCGAGAAACGAATTCAACTAACCGATTGAACGACTTTTTCCCCTTGAAAGCTCTTCCGATTCTTGATACGCAACCATACATCTTAATTTTTTTTCGCGTCGGCACCTACCAATCCAATGCCAGCTTTTCCATTCTTAACTCCGAAGAATAGTCCTAACAGTGCCGGACTGTTAGAGTTCCTGAGCGCTTCACTATTAACCACAACGTTAACTGCAATACGTACTTTCTGGTCACTCCCGTGTGCAACGTTTCTTTAATTTTTTTTGTGATTACAAACTTTGCATAAAATGGGAACATCCTCTGAATGGGGAACAAAAACAGCTGAAAATTTGTTGTCACATTTGCAAACTAATCATTTGCACCACAATTGTCCCGCTTGGCTAGTAGTTTTGAAATAAACTATTATTTCTCTCACATTTAATTTGTTAATTAAATATTCTGTGATAATATAGAATATTACTCTTTGCCAAAAAGGTACATATAGTAAAAAAAAAAATATCAATACACCGTGTTAGGTGTCCGTTAATAGTGTGAAGTGCCAACATCAAAAGAACGTGGTGTATGCAGTGCTAGTATGTATTGGAAAAAGTTACCGATTTTTTCGTAGAATTTGTGTGGGACCTCGATGTTTCATGTGTAGGATGGCATATAAAAACATCCAAATGGACCAGCTTGGCATTTTTATTTTAAAAATTAATTTCTGATCTCGCCCTATAGCTGGACGAACACCAGAAGAGCTGAAACCTTCATTGTTCTCCTCATTATAAAAAAGCCTAGGCAAACAAATTACCTAAATATCAATAATTATTCTTAGGAACATCCTAGTTGCCAAAGAGTCATCCTAGTTGCCCAACCCATGGTTTGGAATGAAAAAAATACCAATTTATTAATATAATCGATGATTTTTGGTTGCTTATTGCAGCAGCTGAAACGAATTCGACAAAAAACTTACTCTTTACTAAAATGATATTCAGTTACTTACTTTATGATTTAAAATGAAAAACAGCTGAAAATGGTGAAACAATGGTTCGTGAGCTAGCTTCGACAAGCTGATCTTCGCCAGACCGAAGTCGAAAGAGCATCTGGCAGATTACATGTTCACTAAACATTGATGCTGCACACCGCTTTTCTTCGTAGAACATGACATGTAGCTTATCCCAATACGAATACTATTATTCAAAAGTTTTACACAGTTTGGCATTTATTGAATTACCCCTACATTGTTTTGGAGCATATTTAATTATTTATAAATCCCCAAAAATTATGCGAAGTTTGAAATTTGCTTTACTGATTTTACATGTTTGGTAAATGTTTCGTCGATTGCATGAACTATCTAAAATTCCAAAATTCACAGGAGCGCAATACTCGATTTCACACTTTCTACTCTTATAACTCCCGTTTTATGTCTCCCAGCAGTGATGGGTTATACGTTCGGACTACTCTCAATGTTTGGAGTACCAGTGTCAGTTCAGATCTACTTAGCATTTTCATTCTTCGGTGCGTTTGCTTCTGCATTGACATCAACTTTAGAGAATCGCTACTATCAGCTAGTTAAGCATAATAATATGGGTGTATTCGGCTCGAAGTGGAGACTTTTAACCGCTTCGTTCAATTATATTTTGGCGTTCACTTTCTTCATACCACCTTTCTTTAGTAGTCCGGATGTGGAAGATGGTAAAAATTTCTACAAACAAGTGTATCCAAATATTCCATCTGAAGTGTATGAACGTCCGAACTTATATATCCTTAGTTTGGATCACATTATTCCAGTGTATTCCCTTTTTTTCACCATAATGTTTTACCTAATGCAAGGGCTTGGATATTTTTTTGTAACTTTATTTCATCTCTACTCTAATACATTTAAAGTGTCAAAAACCACACTTCTATATCAAAAAAGATTTTTCATTGTGGTTGTTATACAATTAACGATTCCTTTTACTTTGATACTCATCCCAGACTTTTATGTCCTAATCAGCGTAATGGCATCTTATTTCAATCACAGTAGGAAAATCGTTTACACTTCTTGTAGCACTAAAAATCAATTTTCAGCTTTCAACTTGTTGTCAGTGATGCTAATGGCTTTTCATGGATCTGTTGCAACTACAGTAATGATTCTAATAAATGATTCATACCGAACGGCAACTTGGAATATAATAAATAATTTTCGAGGTTCAAAACTGCCAACTGTTCAAAGAAGAGAAACACGAAGTTCAGTCATAGTTGTTACTTACAAGGGAAGTGCGCGAAGTCACCATCGCCAATCGAGTTGAGACCTACACCATTCGATAGAGCTTTAAAGCTAGGTCTAGAATCCGTTTTAAAAGTCTGCCATTTCGACCTGTGAGCCGGTGAAACATGGGCTCAAAGTTCCTTGAAAAAGAGGTGAGTATATAAGCGCACCTGGAACCTCCTACACCATGTGGCTGCGTGGTCAAGTGGCTCAGACAATGGGGGAACTAGTTATTGGGTGAGTTCGGGCGCGTTCGACTAGCCTGTCGGTCAGTTACTCCCGACAGGCTAGTCGAAACTGCTCGAACTCACCCAAAAACTAGTTGTAACTGACCAAGAACTAGTCGAATCAAAATTTATTTTTGTCAAACTGCGAAAAGTATTGAAAATGGTTTAAAAGATGTCTTTTCTGAAAAATCATGAACTATGAGTGAAATTTTGAATTTTTTCTCGAGTTTTTTCAAAATTTTTTAATTTTCAAATTTTCATAAACATTTTCATCTTAATTGTTTTTTTCGCAATAAAACCTGAAAAAAAATGTAGTTTTGATATAATATCTCGGGATAAAAATTTTTTTCACCAACATTGACTGAAAACAATTGACGAAAACAGGGTGATATGTAGGAAATCTCTTTGCTCACGATTACAATAATGAAGTAGTGAACTGTTTGGAAAAGTAGAAGCAGATTCCAAACAATTGATTTCGAGAAAATCGGATTTTTAAGATATTTAAGTTCACCAAATTTTGTAATAAGGGAAAATAACTTTTTTATTGCATTTTCAGAGGAAGCTCAACAAGTAAAAGTAACATTTTGAAGATCCACATGTTTTCGATTACTGTTATGCAATTTTCTTTTGTTTCGGAGTCTTGATCAGATCGAAAAATGAAATACTTTAAAATTTCAGTAAGAAAACTAGTAGGGCTTCAGCATTCAGCTTCCGGTAGGTTTATGAAAATCGTTTATGGGTCTAACGAATAAATTTGATGTTTGAGTTTAAAACGATAATGGGTGCCCTAGGTCGAATATTATATTTATACCGGTAATGTTCTGCAACTTTATAGCTGTAACACACAGAGCAATGAACACAAAAAAACTACCGAACTAAAATATGTGTCCCCGCGTTGCGCGGGTGCACCCCCTTTTTTTGTGAAATTTTGGCATTGCATAACTCACATCAAGATGAGAACTATAATGTAACTTGTAAACTCTACAACTTCGTAGTTAATAAAAATACAAAACATAAAACTTAAAAACGAAAATTAGAAGAAAATAAAATCGGTTTCAGTTTTTCAAAATTTTCTGGTGGAAAACCATATCAACCCAAGAAATTTTATTTCATTTTCTAAAGAGGATGAAATTGGGTACTAGAATCAAAAAGAAATTCGAAAAATGAAAAGCCCATTGTGCTAAAAATATACAAAATAAAAAACCATGGAAAAAATTACAAATAAATAATAGCCATTTCGAAATTTAAAAATTATAAAAAAAAAGATGTTGAATTGGGGCGGTGCGGGGGGAAAAATAGGAAGAATTAAAGCTTTGAAAGTTATTTAACCGTGAAGAAACTGTTCTCTCGTATTTTCTTGTATCATATTTCGGTAGAAAATTACATTTCATCTATAAAAAAAACCGAAAAACTCTTCTCTATCTCTCTATCTCTTATTTTCTTTGAAAAAATGCAGCGACAGCGAAACGGAGTGACGGTGACCCGGATATAGCTTATGAAATAATGCTGCAACAGCAAAACGGAGTGACGGTGACCCGGAAATAACTATTTTCATTGGCCTAAATTTTTTAAATATTTATTTTTCTTTTTTTACGATTTTAAAAGTTTTTTTTTATAGATTTTCTCTTAATTTATGTCCCGAAAAGCGTAAAATCAATCTTCCTTATTTAATTAATAATGTTTCTATCAACTGGTAAGCTAAAAACAACCATTATTTGTCTAAAAAATATTTTTTTTTTTAGGATCTTCGCTACAATCTCGAATTTGTGCTGAAAAGACAAGAAGGATTCAGAAGCAGACTTCTCACAATTCAAATCACTCAGGCAATGATGTTTTAACAACTGTTACGAATACTTCTGTAAATAGTAATACTAAAATTGATGATGCAGGAGAAAACGAAAGAGGTAATATAATATTTAGTAATACTATTTTTCATGAACTACGCAAATTTAGAAGAAATCAATCCGACGAATTCAACAAGCACAATGTTTTTTTGTGATAATTTTCTCACAAAAAATACAAATACGTTAAAATATCATACTAGAATTTTTTGGTATTGTAAATTTCAGATTCTGATGCTTTTCTATATGCGGTCCTTCATCGTCTCTCTTTCCCATCTAACAAAACACAGAGCATATTCCAGGACAAATTGATTAAGAAAAACACAACAGGGAGATTGTTGTTTCGAGTACGTTTTTCACATCTATCGAGGAAAATTAAGATACTTTAGGCTGAGGATATCACAAGTTTTATCGATTCCTTTTATGAAAGTTTGCATCCAATTGAAACCTTTTTATGCCCGCAATGTTCTGCTGCGACATCAACAAAACATTTCTGTGACAACGAGAATTGCGAATTTTTTAGGTAGCACAAAAACTCTAAAATGTGAGTTTTTGTCTTTTTTTTTCATTTTTTCAGAGTACCTTATCAAAGAAATGGGAAGCATGATTGTATTATTTTGACGACATATTCCTTAGAAGAACAGTTGAAACATTTGTTGACAAATTTCGGAGTGGCTGTTTTGAAAATGCACTTGAATTATCATCATAATGTAAGAAGAAATGAAATATCATAAATTTGATTTTTTTCCAGTCTACCTCTGAAGACAGCACACATAAATCTGAAAAATTCCAAGGCAAAATGGAAACGGCTAATGAGTTCTACAGCGGAATTGTAAATCTTCAAGTTAGCTTGTCGTTTGATGCATTTACTCCAAGTAGAATTTCGAAGTAAGTTAATAGTTTGCAATTTAAATTCAATCATGTACATATATATTAAGGTCGTCATTTTTACCTTTTTATTTGAGACTGGAAGATTTAGATGAAAAAAGCAGATTTGATGTTCGAAATCTGATCTTATTATCATTCTTCAAAGGGAAACCAAAAAGAGCGAATTTGGATAGATCTCTATCAAGGTGAGAATCTAAGTAGGTAAAATAAATCATTGCTATAAAATCGTTTTCATAGACTACAAGAGCAGTTTCACAACCTTGAAAAATTCGGATTCACTATGATTTTGGACAACGTCTCATGGACTTTTAAGATTCAGATTTATGGCGGTTTCGCGGATCTCCTTGTAAGTATTTATTGGAAAAAAAAACAAACAACCCCGCGCTTCTTTCTAGTTCAGACGTTTTTCTTCTACATTTAATTTTTCGTTCTAGGGGTTGCGTGAAGTTCTTGGAGCTCCGAACTATAGCAGTTTGTATGGATGTGGTCAGTGTGACGGGAAAGGATCACGAAAAGAAAGGGTGGTTCTTCATAATCGAATGGGTGTGGCGAGAACGGCGGAGAGTTGCAGAATTCTTGCATCCCAAAGAATCGAAGGATTTGAAAGTTTATTTTAACGAGATGAAAGTTTCGAAAACTCAAGAATTTCAGATGCGTCTGTGTGGATGTCAATAATAACTCCAGCTGAATTTCCAGTAGATGAATTGCATACTTGTTACGAAGGAACAATCAAAATTTGCTTACAAGGTCCACATTTACTAATTTTTACTGAGGAATTGTTAATTTATTTAAGACCTCTGCACATCTTCCCAACCATCGTTCCCTAACAGAAAACTATCAAACAATGTTCGAAAAGAAATCGAATTGGCAGTTTCGAAAACTGTCAACTACACTTACGATACGAAGTACTTGCTCCCACCCAGTCAACTGTCAAATTGCACTGCAATGGAAGTGAGAAGGGTATTTTTGTTTCTTAAAAGTTCAAAACGAAGTTGGAGTTGTTACAGCTATCATCTGTTGTTCTAGCAATTGTTCCATACTTCAATTTGATTTCAACAAAAATTTCTGTTCACATTTTGGGAATGTTGACATTGTCTTCTTTCCCTGCAACGGATTCTTCAGCGGAACTTGGCTTCCTTCTTTCTGAACTCCATGAGCTTATAAACGACAAAAACTTCACCATCAAACATCATGTATGTCAAGTTAGAAACAGTGTTCCTATCCTTATCTAATCCGATGGGATCGGATTCGACTCGATTTGCATAGACTCGATTCGATTCCATCCAATCCAATCCAATCCAATCCAATCCAATCCAATCCAATCCAATCCAATCCAATCCAATCCAATCCAATCCAATCCAATCCAATCCAATCCAATCCAATCCAATCCAATCCAATCCAATCCGATCCGATCTGATCCGATCTGATCAGTTTCGATCCGATCCGTTCTGATTCGATTGATCTGAACATTGTTTTCAAGAATAGAAAATATCCCATATTTTCAGATGTTTTATTTCCACTTCGCTGAGAACGCCTTCCGATTTGGCAAAAAGAATATGACAACTTCACAATTCGAAAAGGCTCATCGTTGTTTTCAGAGCGAGCTCAATCAATATAATACGCACGGGGACTACGAAGGCCAAAAAAGGTAGTATATTGTTGTAACGTGTTTAGAAAATAATATTGGTTTACAGGTTTTTGGCAAAAGGGTTCTTCACCAATTATGCACGAGCAAACAGCACAGATACTGATGTTTTAGATTTGTTGAATCGGAATAATAGGGCCTCCAGGTTTTATCAATATGAAAATCTCAGAAAAACCTCTTTTAGATTCCCACTCGAACGAAGCATCGACAACACTTGTTCAATTCCTAAAAATGCTTCTGTAAAGTTCATGAAACAAAACCACCGAGACTTTTTGAAGAAGAACAACATATCCCGTGGACTTTTTAGGTTTTTTCTTCTAAACGTTATTATTGAAGCATTGATAGTACTTTTCAGATCGAGAATTATTGTCGGGAAACTGGTGTATGCTTCAGCCAGTTACTGGAGATCAAACGGACGTTCAACGATGTCAAACATTGTTTATGGCCTTCATAATTTTGGAATCTTGCAACTCATCATTGTAACAGAAGCAATGGAATGTTTAGTGATGGTTCAAGAGATTCTGACAGCTTCCGTTGAAGAATCCACGTCTGATCTTCTCACCGCAGTTAACTCTCTGACGGAACAGAAAGAGACATGTCTGAGAATTATGGAAATCTGCGTAAAGAACGAAATGTTACCGCGAAAAATGATTGGAATTGGACAATTGAAGATTATTCCAGCTGATTCAATTGTTTCTCCATTTTTATTAGTCCCAAATTTTAACTTGTGCGTTCCAATATATGTACCGGAAATTGAATAAATTGTATTGAAAATTCAATTGAAATCAAAAATGAGACGTTTCAGCCGTCATATGTCGTATCTTGGAAATTTTAATCATCACTTTTTCAGTTACAAAATTGCGCCTAAATTTTTTTTCAGATGGAGACTCCCTCCGCGTGGGCAAGACGAAATGGATATGAGAGGTGAATAAAGTTGTCAGTAGTCGCAAAAATTCAATGAAAAGAATGAAAAATTTCAATTAATGATCCATTTACAGAGATCCCACTACTAAAACTCCAAGAAGACCGTTTTTCCATAGTTTATCAATCGATGAGAGAAGGTAATATCACTTTAATTAGCATGATGATCTTTTAAAAAATGTGCTTTCATAAATTCATACAGAAAACCGAAGAAAAGCAGTGGAAAAATCAATAAAACGAGAAAAGAATTGGAAACGCCTGATTACGGTAGAAATGAGTATCGTGAACACGCGCAAGTTCGTCAGAGAAAACGCTTGGCCGTTTCATCCGATGACTCTGATGATTGCGAGAATCATGTAAAACAGCACCGGCAGGATTATTATGATTACGAGAGCGAAGAAGATAGAGAAAATGAAAATTATCGTCTTTCAATGAATGATAAAAGGAAGGAATCCGCCAACATCATGTTGTCAGATGAAGAGTTGTTTTCGGAAGACGAGAAGGGCGGCGAGAACAATAAACGAAGAAATAGTGATAAAAGGTACTGATTTTCTGGAACATGTGGAATATATTTCATCATTCCACTTACTAAAAGTTCATTCAAACTGTACTTATTATTATTAACAGGTCGAGAATTGATAACATCGACGATTTACAAGACCCAAAAGATGACAAAAAGACAACACTGGAAGGTAAGGGTTTAAAAAGAGAAGAAAAAGACATTTTTGACATTGCAGAAGTTATCCGAAATAATATAACTTGCGGAATTATGAATTTGTGGAAAGTTGGAAAAAAGTGTCCGCTTTGGAAAATGAAGGAAGGCAGTTTCCTGCAGATACGCTAGAGGTTAATCTTTCAAGGCACTTAATGGTAAATTAATTCATTTTTGCAGCATGTGGCCGTTAAGTTTAACAGAAAGGTTTCGGGAACAACTTCTGGTCTTGATCAGAAAGCTGCAACTCTTGAAGACTTGATTTGGGTAGCAAAGGGACAATCTATTTTCGTAACGATCATTTTAATACATATTGTTGAAATAATTTAAATTCAGAATTTCTTTACGTGTGCCGCAATGAAAAAAGCTGACGAAAATGCTAAATTCACAAAGGAGTGCAACGACGAAGATATCAAGAATTTTTTAGCCGATTCGTATAAAAAATACCCAGAACCAGGAAAAAACTATGATTTGGGAGGGTTCGAGGTTAGAGAAAATATTTTTATGGAAATAGAACATATTCGATACTTCAGATAAATTTGCCGATGCTGACTGCATGGGAACCACCAAAGAAGAAGCCAGCTGATCGTCAGTTATACTATTTTTTGACATTCGTCTTGAAACAGGTCTTAAAAATCAAATATTAATCCATTAGTCGTTTTTCCATTTCAGGGATATGCTTCCGAAATTTTGAAACAGCTCACTTATCGCAATGGTGAGAACGGCGGAATTCGAGGCAAGCACCTCATTCTGATGAAACCTGATGCGTTTACATATATTCGTGGTAACAATTGGCAGTAGTATATCTGCATATATAATGGAAAATTTCAGAGTTAGCATGGATTACATTTGGATTCGATTCTGAAAACCTCCTTTTGCAACAAGATGATCCAAAGCTACTTTCCAGCGAGTAAGTCAATATAATTTCGAATCAAAACCATCGAAAAATTCAGCTTCTTCAATACACTTGACGGTACATTCGATACGAAGATGAGACAATTGCGCGAAATCCGAAGATTGAAGCTTTCGTGGGAGAAAGGAACGTTCGAGAAAATCTTGAAAAGGGCTTTGTAAGTTTAAAAAAAAATTAAAGCTCCAAAATAACTTTTCGTTCAGAAGCGATCTTCGCGCTACGGAATTGAAGAACGAGAAACCCGCAGAAGTCGAAAGAAGAGCAGAGGAAGAAAAATCCGACTAACAAGCAAAAAATGGGACTTCTAAATAACTGTGTTAGTTTTTTCCCTCTTTTCACAATGTTATTTTTTTATTTATCGTTTATTTTTATTTTATCTATGCTATTTTGTTTGTAGAATTACCTATGTTATTTTGTTTGTTGAATTATCTACGTTGTTTTGTTTGTTGAACCAGCATAAAGTTGTTAACTGTTATAGTTTTTTCCCTGAGATATAAGATCGGGGAATATGGAGAAACTGCGAACACAGAGGATAACACCCATGTGTTAAGAGAATAAGATGATATCAAGAACTACAAAAATTATACATTTAGAAAACTAACACACCAAAAAAATGAATGCAAAACCCTTTGCCGTCATCTTGTGGGTAGAAAAACATATTTAAAAATCCTAGATCGAAACCTTCTTTCGTAAATATCGGGTTCAATATTTATTTTTCGAAAACTATAAGAAAGAAATGAATTGAAAAAAACAATTGAAGAAAATCGAACAATTCTTAATTGTCTTGATTAAGCATGTTTCAATCTATTATTTCTCAAAATTTGAGCCCTATCCTGTTCCTAGAACAATAGTTATGATTATCCAAGTTCTCCTATATGTACTCCTACAGAACTCTGGCGCTAGCACACCTATAAGCGCACTTTCCCCCTTCCCCCACATGTTCAGGTATAGTCAAATGGTTCAACGTCACGTCAAGCAAGCAGGAGGTCAAGTCGTCGCAGGTTCGGTTCCACGAAGGGTTTCTCGCTGCCATCGCTTAACACCACCCACACTACGCCGCCGCCACGTGAAATTTCTATGATATCTCGTGGCGGCTGCGAAAAATTTATTTGCCGCCGACCAATTTTCGACTAGCCTCTCGAGAGTTTTGACTAGTTCCTCGGGAGTCTCGACTAGCCCTGCCAGAGTCGAGCGACTAGTCGAGACTGACCCAAAAACTAGTTGAGAACTCACCCAATAACTAGTTCCCCCATTGTCTGAGGGGGTAAGCACGTGCCTATGAAAATCTTTTCCAAAAGTTCGATTCCAACCGGTTGGTAATTGTTTTGCGTACTTTTTCTCTTTTTTGTTTTTTTTTGTTTAAAAACGTATTAATAAAACAATTTACAAGTTAATGCACATTTTAATCATTTTTCATCGTTATTCATTTGTCAATTTTAATTTGGTAATTTGTAAATGTTCACCGTTGTCAATAATCAAAATTGTTATATTACTATTTTCATTAAAAAATTGTTTTATTAATACGTTTAAACAAAAAAAAACAAAAAGAAAAAAGTATGCAAAACAATTACCAACCGGTTGGAATCGAACTTTTGGAAAAATATTTTCATAGGCAAGTGCTTAACCCACTTGACCACGCAGCCACATTGTGTAGGTGAGTTTAGGCTTATATACTCACCTCTTTTTCAAGGAACTTTGAGCCCATAATTCACCGGCTCACAGGTCGAAATGGCAGACTTTTAAAACGGATTCTAGACCTAGCTTTAAAGCTCTATCGAATGGTATAGGTCTCAACTCGATTGGCGATGGTGACTTCGCGCACTTCCCTTGTTAGGAATACTTGGATTTCTGAAAATTATTTTTCAGTTTTCAACATGTCGTCATTTGTGAATCATAGAGAATATATGATCACCAAAAGCTTTCATTATGGCCATAAAAAGAGCGTCACCTGGAATTGATCACGTGTTTACCTTAGTCCGTTTTTCTCGGACACTTCAGCACTATTGTCCGAATCTAGATGAAATCACGGTCCATGCACAATGTATAGGCTTATAATTACTAACATGAAAATAAAAAGGTTAGGGTTCAATAAGAAATAAATAATAAACAAATGTTGGATATGATAAAACAATTACAAAAATATACGAACCTGTTACTGATTTTTTAGCGACGGCATTGAATCTCAAAAACAGACAACGAACAAAATGAGCTCAGGCAAATCGTAACCGCACAAATGTATGCATTTTGTGCACAAGTTTTGCACTTTATTCGCGCGTGCTCGTCCTAGCCATCATACCATTTATGTGCGCATCATGTGTCCAATTTCGTGATTGGATTTTCCGAAGAAATTACCTTCTTGGCATAGTTGTTAAAGTCAGATCTCGAATTTTTGTTTATTATGTTCCATGTTGCGCTTCTATGTATATGTATCGTTGATCAGAATCATGACTATCGTTCATGTAAATACATTATTATAAATGTCGCCAAGTTTAAAACTGAAAAGGAAATAATTTAGATGTTGAAACGCTCATTTGAATGACAACTACAATGAAAAGGACTGTGAATACTATGGAGTGCCAATATCAAAAGAACATAACATTATTCAGTGCAAGTATTGCAAACCGGAATAGAAATTTGCTTAGGATCCTTTGGGCAAAGTTCGATGTTTCATGTGCAGGCTCCTATGTAAAACATTCAAACGCAAACATTTCAAACAGATCAACTACCTCTCGCCAAACAACACTTTCTCGCAGAAGAGGGAAGCACACGTTTATATAACCGATTTTGTGAGAGGACGATATCCCCTAAAAACAATACCTATGCCTGAAAGTTAGAACGTTTGTTTTCATACTCCGTACATTTCACTCCCCCTGTGACTTCTTAGTTTAAAAAATTGTGATTCACGAAAACCCCCATGTGCAAAGTTTCTTAAATTTCTTTTTGTTCTTGCAAACTTTGCATAAAATTGAAACATTATCTGAATGGGGAACAAAACAGCTGAAAACTTACTGTCGAATTTGCACACTAATCATTTTCAGTTTTTGGTTACAAAAATGATTATATTCGAAAAATAGATTTTTAAAAACATATTTTAGTATAAAATGAAAATTCAGAAATTACTTGAAATTCTGAAAAAAATCGATTTTTATTGAGATCTTTTTTTAAAAATTCCAACATAAGGTTTTTTTGTTTAAATCCTCTATTCGTTACAAATTATGATTTTTTTTTAAAATTTTAATCGTTTCACAACATACCCCGTTTGCAACACACACAGCAGCAGTTATTTGAATTCCAGCCAAACAGGCGACGCTAAACACAGACATGTGGAATTGCGTAGTATCGGGAGAAGAAAATAAAATTTATTGATTTTAATCGGTTTCTGTTTTTCGTTTCCAGTGTGTTGAGTGTATCGGCAGCCGAGTGCGTGAGCGTCAGTGAGGTTGGGTAGCCCTCAAAACGCAATAATCAAGAATTTTTGAGTTTACCATAACTGTTCGAATATTGTGCTTCAAAAATTGTTTCTGACTAAGATTTTTTTTTGCTTCTGAAAAGTTCGCATTAAAATGAAAATTCGCTAAGTATTCACTAGAAAAACAACAACAGCTGAAAATTTAACATATTATCGACAAACTAATCATTTTCAGCACAAATGTCCCACTTGGCTAGTTCTTTTTCCCAATATGAATATTACTATTCAAAAATTTTACACTGTATGTCCTTTATTGAAATACCTTTACACTTTTTCGGGGCATATTTGATTTGTTATCGAACACCGAAAAATATGAACAGTTTAAAATACGCTTTCCTGATTATGCATTTCTGGTGAGTGTAATGCTAATTGTGTCACTTTATCAACTACCAACATTTACAGGAGTTCTGTTCTTGATTTTACAATTTCGACCCTAATAACTCTGGTCGTTGTACTCCCTGCACTGATGTGTTATCCATCCGGAGTTCTTTCATTAATTGGAATTCCGACATCAGTCCAACTTTATTTATTTGTTGCATTTCTCTGTGCGTTTGGTTCTGCATTCACATCAACTTTAGAGAATCGTTACTATCAGATAGTTAAGAATAGTAATATGGGTGTCTTTGACTCAAAATGGAGGATATTCACTGCTGTTCTCAACTACGTTATAGCATTTACTATTTTCATCCCGTCAATATTGTTAAGTCCGGATTTAGAAGTCGGAATGGCCTTTTACAAACAATTGTATTCAAATATTCCATCTGAACTTTATGAACATCCAAACTTTTATGTTCTCGGTTTGAATAACAATATTCCAGTGTATACTATTTTTCTTGGAATAATATTTTACCTAACACAAGTATTCGGATATTTTTTTGTAACTTTATTCTATCTCTACTCTAATACATCTAATTTGTCGAAAACCACTCTTCAATATCAAAGAAGGTTTTTCATTGTGGTTGTTGCACAAATCTCGATACCATTTGTTTTGATAATCGCTCCGCTCTGTTACGTTCTTCTCTCTATCCTTACATCTTATTTCAATCACCGTAAGAACATCTTTCACACTTTTTCCGTTCTTAAAAAAATTTCAGTGCTGAACTTGTTGTCGTTCATGATAATGTCTTTTCAAGGAACTGTTGCAACTATACTCATGGTTATAATCAACGATGTATATAGACATGCAACTAGGAATTTTATTGGTAATATTCGAGGTCTAACTAATAATTGTCAGAAGTGCAAAGTATGAATTCTCAATGTTGACCACATAGTTCAGTCAGGATTCTTGTGGGCCTCGATGTTTCATATGCAAACTGGAATATCAAAACATCCGAACGAATCAGCTTGACATTTTTACTTTAAAAATTAGGTTCGGATCTCACCCAATAGCTGGACGAACACTAGAAGAGCTCAAAACTTCATTAATAATCCTAATTATGTAATATCCGAGGCAAACAACTTATGGTTTTGCATGAAAAAAAAAACCAATTATTATTATCATCGACGATTTTTGGTTATTTGTTTGCAGCAGCTGAAACGAGTTCAACAAAACACTCAATCTTTACAAAAATGATATTTAGTTACAAGCTTTATGATTTGAAATGAAAAACAGCTGAAAATTGTGAAACAATGGTTCGTGAGTTAGCTTCGACAAACTGATCTTCGTCAGACCGGAGTCGAACCAGCTTCTGGCAGATTACATGTTCACTAAACATTGATGCTGCACCCCGCTTTTTTCCCTCGTAGAACATGACATGTAGCTTATGCCAATATGAATACTATTATTCAAGAATCTTACACTGTTTAGCATTTATTGAATTGCAGCTTCATTGTTTTGGTAGGAAAATCGGTTATACTTTTTGCAACACTAAACATCAATTTTCAGCTTTCAAATTGTTGTCAGCGATGCTTTTCATGGAACTTCATGGAACTTCATGGAATTTCATGGAAGCGACGGCTTTTCATGGATCTGTTGCAACGACAGTAATGATTCTAATAAATGATTCATATCGAACCTCAACTTGGAATATAATAAATAATTTTCGAGGTTCAAAACTACGAACTGTTCAAAGAAGAGAAACACGAAGTTCAGTCATAGTTGTTACTTAGGAAAGTATTTCTGAAAATTATTTTTCAGTTTTCATATCGTCGTTTGTATATATGAGCACCAAAAGCTTTCATTATTACCATAAAAAGAACGTCACCTGAAATTGATTACGTATAGTCAGTTTTTCTCGGACACTTCAGCACTATTGTCCGAATCAAGATGAAATCACGGTCCATGCTCAATGTATCGGCTTATAATTACTAACACGAAATTAAAAAGACTACGGTTCAATTAGAAATAAATAATAAACAAATGTTGGATATTATATCTCGCGTACTCAGGCGGGATCCCGCACTTGATTAAAACTCAGAGAAATCAGTGGAATTTCACCAGGTGAAAAATTCCTCACACAACCTACGTTCGGGATCCCACCCGAGTAAAAAAACAATTACAAAAATATACAAACCTGTTACTGATTTTTAGCGACGGCATTGAAAAACAACTCATTCGCTAATATCTGCAAGTCTCGTTGATTTTTGCTCATTTGTTTGCGTACATTAGGATTCGATAAATTGACAAATTATGCAAAACGACCTCCCACTAGACCCCAAAGCACAGAAAAAGAAAAAAAAAACGATACATTGATTAACTGTTTTTTCAGTTACAATTATGTTAAGGAGATCAAACTTGGTCCATCGATCATAAGTCATCTCTATCGAAAACCATTTTCAAAGCAATTGATATGTTTTAAATCAAATTGAACTACTTTCTACTCTTTATTTAGTAAAAAGATCTCATGATGCCCGTTTGTTTTCATACTCTGTACATTTCAATCCATCTTTGTCTTCTTAGTTTAAAAAAATTGTGTTTCACGAAAAAAAAAATTGTGTTTCACTATTCTCGGTTTTTCAATTTCGACCCTATGTACTCCGGTTATTGCACTCCCTGCAATGATGGGTTATCCACTCGGAGTTCTCTCAATAATTGGGGTTCCGACATTAATGCAGCTTTATTTATTGGCTTCACTGCTCTGTGCTTTTGGTTCTGCATTCACATCAACATTAGAGAATCGTTACTATCAGATAGTTAAGAATAATAATATGGGTGTCTTTGATTCGAAATGGAGAATATTCACTGTTGTTCTTAATTACGTTATAGCATTTACTATGTTCATCCCGTCAATATTGTCAAATACGGATGTGGAAGTTGGCAAAGATTTCTACAAAAACCTTTATCCCAATATTCCATCTGAACTTTATGAGCGTCCAAACTTTTATGTTCTCGGTTTGAATAACAGTATTCCAGTGTATTCTATTTTTCTTGGAATAATATTTTACCTGACACAAGTGTTCGGATATTTTTTTGTAACTTTATTCTATCTCTACTCCAATACATCTAATGTGTCGAAAACCACTCTTAAATATCAAAGAAGGTTTTTCAATGCGCTTATTTCACAAATGTCGATACCATTTGTTTTGATAATAGCTCCGCTCTTTTATATCCTTTTCTCCCTCACTACGTCTTATTTCAGTCACTGTAGGAACATATTTCACACTTTTTCGGTTCTTCTAAACAAAATTTCAGTGCTGAACTTATTGTTATTCATGATAATGTCTTTTCATGGAACTGTTGCAACTATACTCATGGTTATAATCAATGATGTATATAGACATGCAACTAGGAATTTTATTTGTAATATTCGAGGTCTAACTAATAATTGTCAGAAGTGCAAAAGTATGAATTCTCAATTTCGATCAGGTAGTCCAGTCATTGTTCTCAGTTGATTTGTTTTGAATATCATTCTGAAATAAACTATAGTTTCTCTCACATTTATTGCTAATAATATATTCTGTGGAAATATGGAATATTATACTTTGCCAAAAAGGTGTATTAGTAAATAAAAAATTGATCAATCTACCGTGTTATGTGTCGATGAATAGTGAGGAGTGCGAACATCAAAATCAGCCGGGAATTTTTATTTTAAAGACGAACACTAGAAGAGCTCAAACCTACATTAATAATCCTAATTATATAATATTCGAGACAAATAACTTGGTTTTTCATGAAAAAAAAGCCATTCATTATTGTCATCGATGATTTTTGGTTGTTTGTTTGCAGCAGCTGAAAATATTTCGACAAAAAACGTAATCTTTACTAAAATAATATACATCATGTTTTACCTAATACAAGTGCTTGGATATTTTTTTGTAACGTTATTTCATCTCTGAAGCTTACATAAATGGGATTTGGAATATTATCAATGAGAGGTACAACTTTATCAAAATATGGGTTACGAACTGCTCAAGGCCAATTTAAAACATTTTGCTTTGAATGTTCAAAGCAATAATTATCAGATAACCAGAAATTTTCATTTTTTTAAACTAAGTATTTTGATAAATGGTTATCAAAAAAGATAAACCCGTAAAAATGCAAAAAAAATTAACAGAAAAACAGTAAGGTGGTATCCCTGGTGGTATTCAGGTCCACGAAAGAAAAGTGATGATGGCGAAATCAGTTTTAATAACAAAAATAACGCAAAAATATTTTACGAAGATTTATTAGATTTTAAATAAGAAATAAATGATAAACAAAGGTTAATAATGATGCAAAACAAGTAAATAATTTCCTAGAACCTGCTAGTCACTTTCTAGCAACAACTAGAACCTCAAAACCAACAAAAACGGTTAACAACTAAACTTCAAAACGAAGTCCAAACGAACTACAAACTAGTGGCCTAGGTTTCACACCTTACGAGAAGTTAGTCCCCGCTCGTATTTCTCTTCCCTGTTGCAAAACAAATAATTAGAAAGCGGATTTCGTCTCGAGCACAATAAGAAGATATTTGTGGCAATAATCTAAAACAAAAAAAGAAAAAATAAATCCCAGAAAACCAAAAAAATAAATAAATATTAAAAAAAAAATCCAAAAAACCACAATGCGTCTTTTTACACATTTTCGAACATCAAAAAATGATTTAAATTTAGTTTTTGAGTGTCACATATTAAATAAATTTCTCGGTAATCAAAAAAACAACCGTTGCACAAAAAAAGAAGATATTTTTAAGAGCATCAAATGTGTTGTTAAAAAAAACGCGCCATTTCCCCGCAACCACGCCAAAACACCCTTTTTTTATCGGTTTGTTTGTACCTTCACCATGCATCCCGTTTACCTTCAAGTTCACCTTCCAAGAATATGTATAATTGAGTCATCATCTCTTCCCCTCCTTGTGTTGAACGCAGTATAGTCTTTCTTCATTAAGCCCCGCCCACATTTTCCGATCTGTCCTCCCCCCCTTCGACCGACTGGTTGCGTCTATATACCTATATTCACTTTTTACCAGAGGATACACAAACTGTATTTATCTGCATTATATTATGAAACTATTGCATAATTTTGAAACTGTTATTATTATTTTTTAATATCCATTTTTATTTTTGAAATGCACCTCGATTCTCGGTGGTCTTGGACCACTATCATTTTCTTATTATGGAGGTGTTCCATTCCTGTTTCTGGGATTCTGAATTCAAGCACCATACCCAAATTGGGGTGTGGGGCTAACGCGTTCCAATGCCATGTTGATGGTACGTGTATTTCGATGAAAAAGTGGCAGGATGGGATTGAGGATTGTGTGGATGCAAGTGATGAAGGTGGGTCCCTCCTTTAGACCTCAAATTTTTTCTAGTTTCAAGATTGTTTTAAAATTTTCAACAGAATTTTCTATTTTTGTTCCGAGCCTCCAAATTTTAACACCGCTGGAATATTTCTCATATTTTTTTAAATAACAGCTTACCAACATTTTTTATGTGATCTGGTTTTATTATTTCAAAACCGATGGTATTGTTTATATTTCCAATAAGAACTTTTTTCGTTCTTTGTTTTCTGTTTTCACTGGTTTTTATTACTGTTTCATGAGCTTTTCATCATCCATTTATTTTTCAAACATTATGTCTATTTATCGGTCTATCATTTTATTTTTCTTCAAAATAATTCGTAAAATTGCGAAAAATTTATATATTTGCCTACATGGGAGTTCCTATTACTAAAGAAGAGTATTCAAGGATAAGTGTTACTGTTTAGGAACATTTCATTATTGGTTTTTTGAAATACATTTGTGTTTTGGACAATATATTCCGAAAAGCATCAAAAATATATTTTTTTCTGAAAATTCTCATTTTTAAAATTTTCCCACGGCCACTTTTACATTCTAGCACACTTTGAAGTCCCTAAATTATCTTTCTTCAAACATGTCGTCAAATATGATGTTTTGAACGCAAATATTGAATTTATTAAATATGATCTCAAAATTTTAAAATTCCACATTTTTAATCTTTGAAACTCCAGGTCTTGTAAAAAATTGAGATTCTCGTCAAATATAGTGAAATGTACGCAAACACAAAATTTACTGTAATTATGAATGAATACTTCAAAAAATCAAATATTTTAAGAATTATCGTCAAATATAATGTAATTTCTGCAAACACTGAATTTTGCAATTTGCTTTCAGTTCTTATTTCTCTAAATAAATAAAATTTCGAAAAACTGTGACCTTTTGAAATATAAAAAAAAATGGCGTCATATATAATGTAATGTACGCAAAAAATTATTGAAAAGTTTTGAAGAATCTCCTAATTATGTAGTTCGATTTTAGCAAATGCAAGATCAGTTAAATTTTTTGAAGTTTTAACATTTGTCGTCAAATAAAATGTGAAGTACGTAGAAGTGTGCGCACACCGAATAACATACGACGATCATTTTAAATCGGAGATTAGTATTTCATTCCTGAAACTGATTAAGTTTTAAGCTTAAATTCAGAAATGAAACAGTATTTTTTATAAAACATAAAATTCGCCCAATTTTGGTCCAGTTTTCAAGCAGCCTCGCTTGGCAATGATCCAATTTTGTTTCAAAAAAAAAAAAAAAAAAAACCTTCGCGTAGAAAACGTCAAGTAGTCTTTCCATTTTTTTTTGTTGTCTGTTCGCCCACCTTTCCTTCCTGTCCTTACCTTCAACCAACACACCGGTAATTAGATAGACTCATTTTCCTTCGTTCGAAAAACAGCCAGAAACGCTCATGGTTTCCGAATACCTAAAATGGCGATCGGAAGGAAGAGGTTTTCAAAACTTTTCGCCCTCGATTTTTTTTCGACCCGCAAAATAAAAAAACTACGAACCCGTAGTTGAGTAATGGCGTTCTTCGCGCTCATGATGATGATGAACTTTTGAATCGAAATTATTATGGAACTATTATTATTATGAAATTTTCTTTTATAGAAGTCAAGAACAACCGTGTTATTAGCAGGAAGGGGGCTATGTTTTTTTAATGGTTCAGGTCGGAAAAAAATATTGAAAAATGTTTTCTAAATTTCGAGTTATAATATGTTTGATTGATAATTATGAGCTTGTGAATTCATGAAAGTATGGCAAATAATTTAAATATTTTTTATTGTAATTTTGAAAGATTTTGAAAAAAAATTATTTTACAATTACCGCCGTTTACGTTTACGTACGATTTTTTGCGGGAAGCACAAATATTTAATTTTTTTAAAAAACATAATTTAAAAAATTTTTTTAGTGGAAAATGTTTATTTATAGTAGAAGAATATGAATAAAGTGTCGTATTTAGGACAAAAACGAAAGAAATTTTAAAAAAACACACAAAAAAAAAAATCAAATTTCCGAACCTGATGGCTGTTCAGTGGAGCGCACATGAAAATTCATAAAACGTTGTAATTTAAAATCTTTTCGCCGCAGCGGCGAAATTTTTAACTCGCACCCCGTCTTTAATGAAAATCAAATTGAAAATTACATTACATAGTATCAAAATAATGGAGTTTCGACTTTATTCTTCGAAATTCTCAAAAAAAACAACTTCTCTGATTTTCAGATATAAATGGCTTTTCAGCACACTTTTACACACTTTACACTATATTTGCCGACAACTATAAAATTATTGTTTTTAAAAAATATTCGGTATACTGTGATTTACTTTTCTCAATTATATTACTGTTGAAACCCGGAGCATCGCGCAGCTCTACCCAGCAGACCCTCTTTTTGACGTGTCCCAGTGACCACAACAAGTATTGGAAACATTATTTTTGATCCAAGAATTAATTCTTTGTATCCGTAGGACCAATTGTGCAAAAATAATTTTTTTCCTACGTGTTCCCCGGAACGCGTCAAAACAGGAGTGTGTTCGGTAGAGCGTTATTTCTACAGTAGGACATGATCACAGCTTTTTATTGAATTATTGAAAACGAAAAATAACTTCTGAAATTAAAATTAACATTTTTAAAGAAACAGTTCCACCTTTTTCAATAGCTTTATTGAAAAATATTTATATTTTGAACTATTTTTCACAAATTTTTGGATCGTTTTTAACCCAGTTGTAGATTTTCTAAGTGTGTGGTATTCTTATAGAAATTTCAGAGTACTCAATTTTTTCAACAATTTTCGGTCGCTTTCGATTTTTTAATGCTCCGTTAAATTTTCTGAATTTCCTACGATACTTCAGTAATTTTGGATCGATACCTATTCTCAAGGATTTTGGAACATTTTTAGTAAATCTAGTATTTTTAAAGGCAGTTTGCCGGTTTATACGATCCAAATCCAAGGCGAAAAATAAAAGTTGGAATGGTGGTCCAAAGAACAATACCTATATGTAGCCACATTCAAATAATTGTGTTTCGCGCCAATTTCGACAGCTTCGCACGACCCAACATTCAAATGTTGATTTTTTTAAACTTTGGACTGCTACTATGAAGCGTGTATTTTTCTATATTTTTTCGCATAAATTGTAATGTACTACTTAGAAAAAACTCTAATTTTTGAAATTGAAATCAGATAGGGTTACAGTAACTGACACACTCTCTTTAATAGGAAGGTCTGAACGACAAATGCTTTGATGTTGGATTTCTCATTTAACATTTCTTGGACCGATCATGGTCTTGTTTTCTACATTTTGAATAATATTCAGTCAAGTTATAGCTTTTCGAAGTGGGTGGTCCCATCCAAAAATAAATGCATTAATATTCAATAAGATCATAAAATTGTAATGTTTATAAATTTAATCGTTGACCCCCGTCTTACAACAACCCGAGCCCCTTAATCCTTTTCCCCTTTCTTATTCTTCTTCTCAATTGTTCTTTCCAGTCACTTTTTCACAGTAGGTGGTCCTCAGGTAGATATCGTAAATTTTGCAAACAATATATACATTTCGGATGAGTGGTAGATAATGAGAAAGTGGAGGATAGGGGTTCCCTCAATTGAATAACTCGGTAGGAGGTAAATGTTCCTCCCCCACCCCTCTTCCCATTTGATTGGTTTCACATTGTTTGACAAGAAAAAAGTTGATATTGTTATTATTATTGGATATATAATAAATTGGATTGTTGGATCATGTCATGTTGTTTGACTGGAACATTACGACATATCACATCTTGATGGGAAAATGACCACAAGGTGGGAAAAATGGAATAAAATTGCCGAGAATCGAGAAATCGGGTTTTTGGTTGAAACAAACCAGAAAAAAAGTGTTTCGGGAATTTATGGGATGCCACACATGATGAAAATGTTTGTAACTTTTGTTGGGGGACAAATTTGTGAACAGAAATTTTAAAAAATTGAATTGTAATAACGAAAGCACGCGCGCCGCCATTAAAAAGCGGCGCGCGTGCTTCGACGGGTGGAACTCGTGCCGTTTACGAGCCGCTGTTTTGGCACGCGAGCCGTTTACGAACCGATTTAGCGGCGCCGGTGCCGCCTCGGGGCTTTTCGGCGTGTAATCGGCTTGGGATGCATGCGTGCCGATCAGGGTTGCCGTTTTTTTTTCGATTTTTTTTCGGTTTTCGTGATTTTCGGGTGTTTTACGCCGAAAAAGTTTTATTTATTTCGGGTTGCGCGAAGCGCGTAAATTTTTATTTTATTTTTTTCGGTTTTCTATCCTCAATTTTTTTCGGTGTTTCCGTCTTACGGAAAACAGATTTTTAAATTTGAATATACCATTTTTTTTACATCAATTTCCAACTATTTTACTAATTTTTAACTGAATGAAGGTAGAAAACCTTAAAATCGTTTTTTTTCTGATGAAATATGATTCATTAATCACTTGGAACCAGGGGTGCCGCCGAAAAAGTTTGGCGTTCCAAGTTGGAACGCCGGAAAAATTTTTTTTCGGTATTTTTCCGATAAAACGAAAAAAAAAAATTTTTTTTTCGTCATTTTTTCCTGGCTGACGAAAAAATTTATTTTTTTTCGGCATTTTTTACTGGCCGACGAAAAAATTTATTTTTTTTCGGCCAAAAACTTTTTCGGCGGCACCCCTGGTGCCGATCACGATAATTCCCTGAGCAGTTTGAAAAAATACAAAAAATACAGAGACACTCAATGCAGAAATGGCTGAGAAATTCTGAAAAATTAGAATTTTGTCGAAATCTATCAGGGATGAATCCAACTGAAGGCCCGAAAAGTCCGAAAAAGCCCAAAGATGGCCGAAAAAAATGCAAATTTTTGCAAGATGGTTTTTTTGGCCCCCTAACGGTCTATATGGGCCTGAATCGGTTTTTATGGGCCTCTACGAGTCATTTGAACGCACTCCTGATCTTTTGACAAACTTGCTTGTCTAAATCTGCCTTTTTGGGCTATTTCGGATTCTTCGGACCTTCTGGATCACATGAAAACTCAATTCAAAAAATTCCGAGAATATCCTTTTTCTCGGAATGTTTTCATTTTTTCAATTTGAATAGGTCCAAGTCAATATGTATTTATACTGTATCTCAAGGAATTACGCGTACCGCAGCGGATTATAATCGGCACGCAATCCTATTATAGGCCAGAAAGCGTGCGTAACGGCATCCGTGCCACCAAATTCGAGACGCGTGCCGCGACATGCCGTTTTAGCCTGGAACGTGAGCCGCTTTTTGGAGGCACGCGAGCTGTTCATAAGCTTCAATTATCCACAGTATTTTCAATCCAATTCTCAATTTTTTTCTCAGAAAAATCTATGAAATTAAAATTGTTCTGACCTTCACCAATCTCAAATGCAACTAATTCTGACAGCTCGATTTCATCAAAATCAAAATTTTTTGAAAATTCTCTCTCTCTTTCCGGTGGGACTAAATCAAAAGCCTGTATACATTCTAGACATCTTCATCTCACTTTAAAGGTCATTCGAAATGTTTTTGCGACACTCTTAATTACCCACCGATCCAATCTATCCTCCTCCTCCTCGCCAATTATGCATCTCAATGATGAACAACACATGTGTGTAAAACCACTTGTGTCGATCAACTAAAACCTAATGATCACTTTGGGATATGTGTGGTGTTTATTTGTTCCGGTAATTGAAATGATCTCATGAGTTGTGCTAGAAAATAGGAGAAATTTTCTTGAGTTTTCCAAAAATTGTAAGAAATGTTGTCGTCTAGCATGAGGTGCTCTCGAATTCGATTGCTCAAGCCTCCCTGAAAATTTTAATGATTTTAATCAAAAATTATTTCTAAGAACTTGAAGTTATGAAGTTTTCGTCAAATACGGTGTCCTACGCAAAACACTTTATTTTGAGGAGATCTTGTTTAATGCACATAATTCTGAAATCCAAAGGTTTTGCAAATTGTCGTCAATTATCATGTTTTGTACGCAACTAACAGTAGAAGTGCGCAAACTCGGTCAGATGAGACCAACTCGGTCAGATGAAAACGAAATCTAATTTTTGAAACTAAGATCAGGTAGGGTCAAATAAACTGACCCAATGTCTTTAAGAAGCTGCAAACTTTAGCTGCCAATATTCACAAAGTAACAAGTTATAGCGGGTCAAAATCTAAAAATGTTCCAAAATTTAAACTTTAAAGATCTATAATTAGGCTCAAACTCAATATTTCTGGATGAAACTTTCAGACGAGCATATTGATTCGATTCTTAACCAATTTTCCAAATTTGAGCAAATTCGGTTGAGATCCAGGCCTCCAGGTCGAGATTTTTCTAATGAGATAGGTCTCTTAGCCCTAGGTGGCACACTTCCCTTGTTTACCGATGTTCCGTTATTTTCAAAATATTTTTAAAAATTTACCGTTTCAAAAATTTAATTTTACTTTCGGAAAAGTAACCAGAACAGTCATCATATATATATTTTCTGTAACCGGGGATTTTTTAAACTTTTCGTAATTTATGATGCTCTGTACGCAATTTTCGTTTAATTAATTAATTAGTACACCCATGGCCACTACAAAAAAGTTGTCGGGTCCACTTCAAAAAAAAACTAAGGTATCAATATCATTATACTCGACTAACAAGAGGTTTTCCTGTTGTTATTATACCATCTGGTTAGTAGTTGTTTTGAACAAATAGGTAATAATTAGGTAATGAACACAAACATTGCGCAATGAATGTATCGTCCACTTTTTTGCAACAAAAAACGGGGCGGTGAGATGAAAAAGAAGGGGGCGAGCGGGGGGAACACCCGAAAAGTTAATCGAGCATCAAAAATGAATGATTTTGGTTATGATTTGATGGTGTTGGTGTTCGTCGGCGCGAAAACGGTCATTTAAAATTTCGACGGGGAGGGGAACAATTATCTATTGGAATTGTGGCTAACTAGCATGTATTATGAAAACATCAATCAACTTTTCAAAGTTAGCATTGAAATGTGTATGAAATTTTGAGAGTAGAAACTTTCACTTGTGGTGAGGGGGTGGTTTTCAAAAATGGGGAATGAATGAAAATTTTGGATATAAAAATTAGAGGTTTTGGAATTTTTTTGATACTTAGAAATATGTCTTTCACACAGGAAGTACCTGAAGCGTATCTCCCAGTTTTTAATAAGACATAGGTCATTTGAAGGAGCATTTTTCGCTGGTAAAGGAACTGCACTCAAAAACTGTTAAACAACAGCTTGAGCATGATTTTTTCAAGCTCAAAGTCTGAAAATTTGCAAAAAATCAAACTAAGAAACTGCGAATTTTTGCTACTATTGTCAACTCAAATATTCTTGATCATTGCGTTCGGAAGACTGCTCAGCCTCACAGCCGCTCCGCACGCACACGACGCGGCTTTCGACACTAAACACACTGGAAAATTTGAAAAATTAATTCTCCCGCCAATATTTCAGTGTGTTGAGTGGGAGGTCACCGCGTCGCGTGCGTGCGGAGCGGCTGTGAGGTTGAGCAGCCTTCCGAACGCAATGATCGAGAATAATTGAGTTGACAATATTATTGTCTCACAAATTCGGCTTCATAAACGTGAACTTTCCTATTTTGCGAAATAGTGTGTGGTGAGGGATAATAAGACAACGCAACGCAACCCTCCTCATTGCCCTCACGCGTGGCGTGTCGCTTTTTTGGACAGAGGTTTTTCACGTTTATATAACAGAATTTGTAAACAACTAATACAACATAACGAGCTACAATACGTCAAAATCTGAAAATTTGCCAAAATTTTAACTTTAAAGAGCTGTAACTAGGCTCAATCTCATTATTTCCGGGTAAAATTTTGAGGCGAATTTAGTGAAAATTTTTGAAAAAGGTATTTTTAACCCTAGGGGTATTTTAAACCATTTCACAAATGTTGTGGCGTTTTTTTAAAATTTCAAGCGAATTCGCTGAAATTGGCACATCAACTAAGACTGGTTTCTTTATGATAACCAAAAAAAGTTAACTCGGCGATATTGAGTTTGAGCCAAGTTAGAGCTCTTCAAAATTCGAGTTTTTTTTGTAAGTTTTCAGACATTGAGCTTGAAAAAATCATGCTCAAACTGATTTTTAGCAGTTTTTGAGAAAAATGAGATATGTATGAGAATCGACTTATAAAGTGAAATTTAAAGTAAAAAATATTGCGTACTCTATGTCTTAATTAACGAAATCTTCCGAATTTTATGTATTATACGGTACGACATTTTCTTAAAATTTTGAAATCGTTTTTTAATCGAGATTCCTTAGGATGTTTTGAAGTTTAGAGAATTTACCTAAATAAATCTGAAAATTGGATTTTGAATTTTATTTATAATTTTAAAAAACGTATTCTTTAAATATTTCTTGTTGTTGGGGTTTTAAAGCATAAAGAATTTAACGTCTTCCACCAATTAATTATTTTTAAAATTATTTTCATTACATTGAAATAATAATTGAAACAGAAAAGTTTTGAAATGTACTGGAGCTGGAGATTGTTCAACTACTTCTTCGCAAATATAACCACAATTTGCGAAAATATTAACTGGTACTACAGTTTGAGAGATTATAGCAATTTATTTTCTGAAATTTATGAAAAAAAATTAATTTACAGTTATCTGATATAAAATATGCATTAGAATTATTTTCTGACAATTTCAACTAGAAAAAAGCTTGAAACAGCGGAAATTATTTCAAAAACAACTTTATTCCTTTATTTTCAGATTGTCTTCCCTGGCAATTCGACTGCCAGTTCGGCTCTCCTCGTTGCATAACTCGCAAGAAACTCAACGATGACAAAATCGATTGTTACTCTGGTTTCGATGAAGGTAAAAGCCCTTCTTCTTCTTTAAAATCTTTAAAAATATTTTCAGGTTGCCCCGCCCATTTTTTCGTGTGCAAAGATCGAAGTAAATGCATTGAACCGAACAAGTATTTGGATGGGATTGCAGATTGTGATGATCGATCGGATGAACGTAGAAAATTCTGAAATTAAAAAATTATACAACATTTAAAAAATTTCAGCATGTAAGCAGGGCGAATTTCAGTGTGCTGATGGATCGAAGTGTATAGATCGGAAAATGTTCCAAAATGGGAAGGAGGATTGTAAGGATGGATCGGATGAAGGTGGGTTGGAACTTTTTTGCTATAGGCGATATTTGGTATCATTAGAATGCTTGTTTTCTAAGCTTTCGGAAATGTAGCATTTTCTGGAAACTAGGATGATGTTTTGGAAATTATGACTTTCAAGAAAACGTTGTATTTTACACTTAGATTAGAGATCAAACGCTCAATTTCATTGCCGCTCAATTTCGATGCAAGTGATTTTCAGTACTATATTTTTTACCACCTGGAAGAGCTTTTCAGTGATATTGAAAAACTTTAAAAAATGAAATTGAAACTTTTTTGAACAAATGAAAAAAGGTCAAATTAACTGATACACTGTCTTTAAAGACATTTGAAATGTTCATTGAAAAATTTTTTACTGTTTCAAATTCAAATAAATTGGTGTGAAATTTTCAGATTTGATATTAGACTCTTAATTCTCGATAGGTTACATTAATAAAACTTCTGAAAAACGCTGAAATTCTCTCTTAAATTTCAGTTAAAATTATTAATTTCTAAGATTTCATCAACCTTTTTGTTCCAGAATGCACAGCATCCCAATTTTCCTGTGGTTGTGGAGCTGTCCGGTGCGTGTCCCGCAGTTCAATTTCCGATGGTAGCTGGGATTGTGAAGATGGATCGGATGAGCTATTTAATATCACTCAGAAAGGTTATTTTTATGCATTTTAAAAGAATTTGGGCTTAAAGACAGGATGCCAGTTATTTTTACTCTATACGCGCACATAGTTGACTACTTTCGGTGGAGCGCACATTGCAATCCATAAAACACGGTCATTTAAAATCTTGTCGCCGCAACGGCGAAATTTTTAACTGACACCCTGTCTTTAACTTGGGTTTTTGCTAGGATTGCTTGAAAATTATTATTTTGGCCAAAACAGCCTAGCAAAAAATCGCAAAAATGAAATCTTATGTTTTACAAAAAAAAAACTAAAATCTTCTATATAATTCCAAGATCTTTAATTCAACCTGTTCTTCGTTTGATTCTTTTGTTAACCTAACACAATATGTTTGTTCAATGACAAACATCCGTGCCCTCACACAGCAGGAGATGTTCGATTTGCATCATTTGATTTTATTATGGCTTTTGAGAAGACGGAAGAAAAAAAAAGAATTTCGAAATTCGTCACTTTCCCTCAAAAATGTTCAGCTTTCACCTTTATTTTCAAGAAAAGGGAGTTTGAGAGGGATCGAAGATTGCAAGAAAATATAGTAATTTCGAAAATTACTTGAAAATTTGCGAATATTTTCTGAGACAGGCATTAATTTTTTTTTTTGAAAAATATCTTTAAATTATTATAAAAAATTCAAAAAATTAATTTTTTAGAATTTTTTCTTAAAAAATCAAAAACATTGAAAAATGTCGTAAGATTTCATGCATTGTACGCAAATATAGTCATTCTGAAATAAATTGAAAATTTGTGAATATTTTCTGAAACAGTAGTTTTTAAAATCAGAAAAATATATTTAAATTATTACAAAAAGTTCAAAAAATTAATTTTTTAGAATTTTTTCTTAAAAACTCTAAAATATTGAAAAATGTCGTAAAATTTCACGCATTGTACGTAATTCTGAAAATTTGTGAATATTTTCTGAAACAGCAATTTTAAAAATTAGAACAATATCTTTAAATTATCATAAAAAGTTCAAAAAATTAATTTTTTAGAATTTTTTCTTAAAAAATCGAAAAAATTGAAAAATGTCGTAAGATTTCATGTATTGTACGCAAATATAGTCATTCTGAAAATAAATTGAAAATTTGTGAATATTTTCTGAAACAGTAGTTTTTAAAATTAGAAAAATATCTTGAAATTATTATAAAAAGTTCAAAAAATTAATTTTTTTGAATTTTTTCTTAAAAAATCTAAAATATTGAAAAATGTCGTAAGATATCATGTATTGTACGCAGATTTATTAATTACGATAATTTTCCAAAAAAAAATTATCGATTCCTTCAGGTAATCAAAAATGCCCGGATGGAAGTGACCGTCGACTTGGTGCCAATTCTCTATCAATTGGAAAAATGCAACTGTGCTCCGGGAGCAATCCGTGTAAACCGGAGTTGGGACAGATTTGTGTGGTGAGTACAACAGAATTTTAAGACCTTATTTCATTCCTTAGAACCAAAAAAAAACTCTGGTAGAAAATAAAAAAATTTCATAAAAGTCAAAAAACCCGATAAATTTTCAGGTAATCGGTGGAACGTGGAGATGTGTATGCAAATTGGGAACTGTTCGACCGATTGGGTCATCGAAATGTGTTCCAGTTGAATTATTGGGACGATATTTGAAGAATCCGGTGGCGAATTGTTCAGAGACTGCGATGGAGCTACAATTACAGTATGGGACTTTGAGAGGTGAGTAAGACAAGACGTAGTCGTCCTTCCACTCAACACACTGAAATATTGGCGGGAAAATTAATTTTTCAAATTTTCCAGTGTGTTGAGTGTCTGCAGCCGCGTTGCGTACGTGTGGATCGGCTGTGAGGTTGAGCATCATTCCGAACGCAATGATCAAGAATAATTGAGTTGACAATACGTACAGTAGACACAAACCGATTCCAAACGCGCTCTACTGACAAACCTCGGTTTGTTGGCCTGTTCTGGTGTACGGACAAAAAAATAATTTTTCATAATTAGTCCAAAAGGTACCAAACATTCATTTATTAGTCGATGTCTGAGATTTTCGACATCAGGCTTATTGGCTATGGCACAGTTGCACCAACGTGAAGCTAGGATCTTGATATTTTGCATGGAGGGCCTAGGCCCCCGTTAGAAAAAAAATACATAATTTATTTGGCCACGCCCCCTTTGACCTAGTGAAAAAAATCCGGGTGGTCCCAAAATCTAAATTTTTAGTTTTAAAGATAAAGTAAAAATCTCTTCGGTAATCGATTACCCGCACATTTTTGAGTATTTTTCATGTTGACACCTAATTTCGATCTTGTCGGCATCATGCCGAAAATTTGAGTTTTCTCTAAAAGTGGTTCAAATTTTCCAGTTTTTCCCATTTTTCGATATGATGAAGTACTTGGCCCCGAATGGAAATATGAAGAATTTTAATCCTTATGATGTTTCTCATCAAATTCCATGTTGATTTAGCGGAATCCCTGTAACCTTTTTGGGGTTTCAGGGCAAAATAGACGAGATTTTAGCAAAATTCCAAAGGGTCCCCCCTATGGAAAAAGTTTGCAAAAAAAATTTTGAATTTTAAAATTTGCCCATATTATCAGAGGGACTCTTACTAATAAATATTTAGTGTTTCCCAAAATATGAGCCATCTTGTGGACCTATGGGCGACGTAGCAACAGCTCAAATACCTTCAGTCCCCGTACACAGAAAACTGTTGCATGTATTGGAAATCGCGATATTGAATGAAGTTTCTTTGAGCTGTTGCCACGCGGCCCATAGGCCCAGATGATGGCTAATATTTTGGGAAACAGTAGATATTTATTAGTAAGAGTCCCTCTGATAATATGGGGAGATTTTAAAATTTTCGATTTTTTATTCCATGGGGGGGACCCTTTGGAATTTGGCGAAAATCTCGCCTATTTTGCCCTGAAACCCCGAAAAGGTTACAGAGATTCCGCTAAATCAACATGGAATTTGATGACAAACATAATAAGGATTAAAAATTTCCATATTTCCATTCGGGGCCAAGTACTTCATCATATCGAAAAATGGGAAAAACTGGAAAATTTGGACCACTTTTTCAGAAAAATCAAATTTTCGACATGATGCCGACGAGCTGGAAATTAGGTGTCAACATGAAAAATACTCAAAAATGTGCGGGTAATCCATTCCCGATGAGATTTTGACTTTATCTTTAAAACTAAAAATTTCGATTTAGGGACCACCCGGATTTTTTTCACTAGGTCAAAGGGGGCGTGGCCAAATAAATGATGTATTTTTTTTCTAAGGGGGGCCTAGGTACCCTCCATGCAAAATATCAAGATCCTAGCTTCACGTTGGTGCAACTGTGCCACAGTATGTTCGACTTTCTGAGACATCGACTCTTATGACTAAAAAAATAATATTTTCCATACCTATGGACACGGAAAAGGCCATACAAACTGGCGAAAACAGGGGTGCGCTTTTGGAATCGAAACGAACGAAAAATAGTCGTTAACATTTATTGAACGACTAACTCTTGCGTGTTCGTTGTTTGTTTTCATCATTGTTCAATTGAATAAATGATATATATAAAAACATTTATTAAATAAATTTTCAAATTTTCAAATTTCCGTTAAAACAGTAAATTTTTCAAGAAAAAAAAATTTCGGATCATCATTTTAATTGAAGAGAAACTAACTCTATTCATAAATCTGACACATCTGAAACAATGTTTTGAAATTATCACAATTTTTTTTTTCAAAATGTGACTCCACTGGACAGATTGACAATTTTTAAAATAAATTCTATTTCACATGTTTTTTGAAACTGCATTTTTTTCTTTTTTTTTAAACTAGAGTACAATCAAGCAGAATATTGCCAGTTTTTTTAAAAATTTAATCTTATAGTCAAAAAAATTGCAAAAAAATAGAAATGCAAAAAAAAGGGCGCCCGGAATCGAACTTGGCTGCCACTTTGGTGGAAAAGTTTACGTTTTTGAAACCAATGTTCGATTCCGGTTGCCATTTTCTACTTTTTTGCTAATTTTTCACTATTGTTGCCTTGTATAAAATTAAAATTTTAATCAATTGAATAAAATTTGAAATATATTATAATGATTTTTATAGACATATATTATCACTTTTTATATTACAACTTTTTAGATCTAAGACTGGATTAAAATTCTTGGGAAATTTTGAAATATGTACAATTTATAAAACATCTATAAATGTTTTTTGCAAAAAACTGGAAAAGGGCACCCGGAATCGAACTTGGCTGCCACTTTGGTGGAAACTTTCACGCTTTTGAGATCAAAGTTCGATTCCGGGTGCCTCTTTCTACTTTTTTTGCAAATATTTTCGAACAAGCTAAAATTTCGCAATTATTAGATGTACCTACAAATCTAGAAAATGCCTTGAAAATTGAAAATTTCACTGTTTCAAAAATTCTGGAAATTTCTGATGCATTCTCGCTGTCGTTCAACATGGCGTTACTTAAAGTTTATGAGCAATTTTTAGCCGTTTTGAACAACCTGAAACTTTCCTGAAATCAAGTCCCCGAAATTAATTTTTTTGAAAATAGATATCTAATTTTAAAGGAGGGCTATATACTGGTTATAAATGTTGCTTAATCGATCTGAAATTCAATTTTATATACCTAGTGATAAAATTTGCAAAAAATTGGAAAGGGCACCCCGGAATCGAACTTGGCTGCCACTTTGGTGAGAAATTTTACGTTTTTGAGACGAAAGTTCGATTCCGGGTGCCGTTTTCTACTTTTTTGCAATTTTTTTCACTAGGTATTTATACAAAATCGCATTTTAGATCGATTTAGCAATATTTATAACATGCGTATAGTCCTTTAAACTAAAATTCTGAAATTCTGAAATTCATCTGAAATAATTTCTGTTTCAAATATTTTATTTGGAAACACTTTTTCGGTTATACGTATTAACTATAAATTTGCCCCCGTTTAAACATCTATATTTTTCTTTTCTAAAAAATTGTAAATTTGTATAATTAAGAGACAATGTCTGAGTCGCGTTAAATGTAACACTTTAGTACGTGCTCTAGGCCGAATAATTGTGCTATCAACTTGAAACTTTGCATGTGAGAGTGGTAGGGGTCAAAGATTATTTTCGTACCACAAAACCTGTGAAGTATCCCGGCGTTCGGGGGGAGCTCCCCGTTTTGTCTTACAACTTTGACTAGCTATAACTTTGCTCATTTTGCGAACGATGAGCAGATATGTATATAATTAGAAAGCTCTCATTATGTTCTACAACTTTATTGTTAACAACAAAACGCAAAAAATTTTTTTTGAGTATGAAAATGTTGAAGATAGAAAATTGGATATAGTTTTTCATAATTTTCAAATGAAAACCCCCTTTGGCGGTATAAAAATTTTACGAATTACTGTAGAAAATGATTTTTTCTATCGAATGATATATATAAGATCAAAAACTCAGGGTCCCATAGTTTCAAAAAATAGCCAAATATGCGAAAAAATGACACTTTTTGGCAAAAAATGCACATTCAAATGAGCTGTAAATACCTTAAAATTGAGCTTTTTGTTTCAAATTTGAAGTTAAATGGTCGTTTTTATCCTTTTCTTCCATTTCGAGCCATTTTTGTCAAAAAAATCGAAAAAAAATGTTTTTTGAAAATTTTCGATGACTTTTTTTTGTCAATTTTTCGAAAAATTTTGTAAAATTTTTTTTGCGTTTTTTGCTCAAAAATGTTTCTGTTGTTTCACAAAACGACCAATTATGATGTTTACGATATCAAATTGGCAAAAAAACGCAAAAAAATATTTACAAAATTTTTCGAAAAATTGACCAAAAAAAAGTCATCGAAAATTAAAAAAAAAATGTTTTCGATTTTTCTGACAAAAATGCCTCGAAATGGAAGAAAATAATAAAAACGACCATTTAAGTTCAAATTTGAAACAAAAAGCTCAATTTTAAGGTATTTACAGCTCATTTGAATGTGCATTTTTTGCCAAAAAGTGTCATTTTTTCGCATATTTGGCTATTTTCTGAAATTATGGGACCCTGAGTTTTTGACCTTATATATATCATTCGATAGGAAAAATCATTTTCTACAGGAATTCGTAAAACTTTTATACCGCCAAAGGGGGTTTTTCATTTGAAAATTATGAAAAACTTATTCCAATTTTCTATCTTCAACATTTTCATACTCAAAAATTTTTTTTGCGTTTTGTTGTTAACAATAAAGTTGTAGAACATAATGAGAGCTTTCTAATAATATACATATCTGCTCATCGTTCGCAAAATGAGCAAAGTTATAGCTAGTCAAAGTTGTAAGACAAATCGGGGAGCTCCCCCCGAACGCCGGGATACTTCACAGGTTTTGTGGTACGAAAATAATCTTTGACCCCTACCACTCTCACATGCAAAGTTTCAAGTTGATAGCACAATTATTCGGCCTAGGGCACTATGATTCAATGCGACTCGGACATCGTCTTAAAAGTAGTTCTTTGAATTCCATCAGAAAAGTTATTTTTCATATTTTCATTAATTCATACTTTCAGAAAAATACATTATTCAAAGTTTTTGAGACTTTTTAAAGACATTTTTTAAAAACATAGAAGGCTTACTTCAAAATTTACTGTTTCAGGAAAAAACTGGATTTTTTTGAATTTCAGAAAAATTAATGCGATTCGTCTTCTAATATTGCGACATTCAAAGAGGAGGCTAAAATTCACAAAAACATATAATTTCAGACCTTCAACTGTTACGGATCCAAGCCCGAAAACCAGGTGACATTCGTCGAGCTCCGCAATCACGAACTCTTTCTCACACTACTGTAAGTCATTCATTTTATCCATCAATATCACAAAATCCTATTTTTTTACAGCCAGACGGATTTCTTGAACGAGGAACCGAACGAATTCCATTCATGTTCCAAGAGGAGGAGATCCCGGATGAGGTCATAGACACGTATGGCACCGGAACAACCCCAACCAAACTCGCATTCCAAAGAGATGAGCATGAATGTGATCCATTGGAGAAGGATTCATGTTTAGGCCCGCTGCAGAGCTGTCAAGTTCAAGCGGATTCCAAGTTTCGATGCAGTTGTCAAGTTGGAACGGTTTTTATGGATGGACAGTGTAGAGGTATGGGATATTATTAGACATTTTCATGCACACTCGACCGCAACGCATTGTTGGTCTAACGCGTTGCGGTCCGGATCAGACTTGGTCGGAAAAAACTTTTCGAAAAATCGGATAACCGATTTTTTTTCCTATTTTTTTCTCGGAAAAAATCGGAAATTTCGAAAATTCGGCAAAAAATCTGAAAAATCGGAATTTCCGCTTTCCGATTCCGACCAAGCCTGGACCTGATGGTTTGAGGTTATTAGTAGAGGAATAGAAAATGAGCCGTAGAGACAATTTATCGAACACCATTATAATTTTTAGGTTTTGAAAAGAAATTTAGTTTTTTCTCTGAAGCGGTGATTTTTTAACAAAAAAATCACCGTTTCAATCAGCGTTCGAATTTTGCAAATTGAAAAAATTGGCATTTAAAGAACTACATAGTAAACAATAATACATTTTACCAATATATTTTGATAAAAATGTCGTAAAATAATTTTTACGGCTTCTCAGGATGGTTTCGCCTCGTAAACGGCGCGTCTGCCTCCATTCGAGCCGTTTACGAGCTTCCGTCGGCCCGCGAGCCGCCGAAAATACCGTGAGTTGCATGACGCATTCAGCAACTACTAAAATGCCAAAGCGTTTTTAATGTTACTTTTTAAACTGTATTTTTTAAATGAAAAACAAACATTTAAAATGCTGAAATTTGATTTTTTCAAATTCGAGTTCTTAATAACATTTTAAGAATAGTTTTTGAAAAATGTGTGTAAGTAGTTTTAATCAGGTAAGTACTGTTTCAAATAAAAGTGAAATAAAAAGTGAACAAGAAAACAATTTATTCCAAGCGTGTGGCTAGGCAAAAGATTGATTTCAGTTCATTGTTTCCAGAACTCCGCGACGAATGCACCTTAGGACGTCACGACTGCGATAAAGAAGCGAAATGTGTGGACGCTGTGATTGGATATGAATGTTTATGTAGGGAAGGATATTTGGATACATCATTGGAGCCAAGAATCAAACCGGGAAGAAAATGCTTGAAATGTGAGTTTTGTTTAATTTTTTGTTATGAAAATTTTGTGAGTTAAACGGGTTTTTGAGAATTTACTGCCTATTTTTTTAATTCCACACGATTATCGAGAGTGAAAGATCAACATTTTGGGAAAAAACAATTTTTTAGAATATTTTCTGAAACAGTAATTTTAAAAATTAGAACAATATTTTTAAATTATGACTTTAGTTTAAGGGACCTCCATGAATTTCATTTTCGCAAGTTTTTGGTTGAAAATTCATGAAAATATAAATTTTTAAAATTGTTTTAGGTAGCTTTTATGGTGATTATGAATAATTTAACATTATAAACAAATTCGGTAATAAATAAATATTGAAACAGTAAGTTTTTGTCAATTATTGAGCAAAAGTGTTGAAAACTAGTTCGGAGCAAGTAACTTCGAAACTTTAAATTTTCCAGAAATCTGCAAAAATTCTGAAAATTGTCTGCTTCTAAAATTTCAATGATTTTTATCCAAAATATTTAAGAAAAAAGTTGGACCCGTTTTTAAAAAAAAAAATTTTCAGATTTTTAAAATTACTGTTTCAGAAAATATTCACAAATCTAGTTTTTTTTCTAATAATATTGTATTGAAATAAATTTCTCAAAAACCCATTCAAGAATTTGAACCAGTTGCTCATTCTATTTTTCAAAAAGTTACTCTTTTTTTTAAAGAAAAGTCCCCTTATTAATTTTTTTTGGGACAAAAATCAAATAATTGCAAGATTTCAGTAATAAATACGTTTTTTAGTGATCAACGAGTGCTTCAACGCAAATCTAAACGATTGTTCACCAAATGCCAAGTGCATGGATAAACCGGCCGGTTATACGTGCAGGTAAATATTCTTTTTACTTGAATTTTCTGATCTACACAAAAATTAATAAATTTCAGGTGTCAAGAAGGATATGTTGATGTTTCGACAGAAGGTGCGCGTCGCCCTGGACGGAAATGTACCAAAGGTAATCAATCTCTTTTGAAAATATATCAAATCAAACTTCCAGCAATCAATGAATGTGCCACCAACCAACATGATTGTGATCCAAATGCAGTGTGTCGTGATTTGCCAATTGGTTACTCTTGCAGGTGAATTTATAAGCATCATTTACCCACACCCTTTCACCAGCCTGGTTAGCTCAGTCGGTAGAGCACCAGACTCTTATGGACCTATTCAGTTTGAAAAAAAAATACAAAAAATGTCGAGAAATTCAATGCAGAAATGTCGAGAAATGCAGAGAAATTGCAATTTCTCTGCATTTTTTGAACTGGTTTTCTTCAAGACCCAAACGATTTAATCTGTGTCCCTTTAAACAATTTTATGAAAAATGGTTGTTTTTGTGCCTATGGTTGTGGAAATTTTACCAAAAAATTAGTAGTGAGTCCCAATGGCCCTTAGAGGCCCAACATATCTGATTTAGACCGAAAAAGACTGTCTCGGTCGAAAAAAATGGCATGCCGAGAAATGCAGAGAAATTGCAATTTCTCTGCATTTCTCGACATTTCTCTGCAATTTCTGCATTGAATTTCTCGACATTTTTTGTATTTTTTTTTCAAACTGAATAGGTCCATTAATCTGGCTGTCGCGGGTTCGAGCCCCGCATCGGGCTATAGCAAATTTTTTTTGCTTTTTTTATTTCGATTTAATTTTCAGGTGTCCCTTTGGCTATACGGATATTAGTTCGGATTCTACAACAAAACCAGGAAGAAAGTGTGCTAATGGTATGTTATTTTGTTTCTTTCGCTCTCCCTTTACATTGAACCGGAAATCTCATATAATTATAATAAATAATATCCGTTGAAACGGGCAGACGGTGAGAAACATTTTGATGCATATTATAATGATGATAAAATATAAAAAAGAAATAGATTAGCATCAGAAGTGAAAGAGGTTTGGGGGGGGGGGGGAACGATGGTATCCGTTCGAAATCTGTGTTTTCTCTTTTTATTCGCGGAAAAAGAGAGTTTTTGAGAAAGTGTGAAAAAGTATTATTTTTGAGGTGAAAGTGTGATTTTCCGGAAATTGGAAAATTTTAGGATTTTTAAGAATGTGAATCATATGGAGTTCAAGGTAAATTAGAATAAAACCGCGCTTCGAATAACCTTTTAAAAATTGAAATCGGTTTGAAACTGTAATTTTTTCGAAAATTTTGGGTTAAAACAATAATTTTGAGAATTTTGGTTTTAAAATTAGACTTTTTGGCCATTTTTTAAAAAATATTTAAGTTTTCCTATTTTTTTCTGAAATTGTCTAATAAAATTTCTGTTTCAAATTTTACTCAAGTTTCCTGATATTTTTCCTAAGATTATTCTATTCATAGTATCAAGGCGTTTCAATCATTCAAATATTATAAATCATTAAAAAAAAAAATATCACAATTTATAGTTCGGTGAAATGGTGATTTTAAAGTTTCAAAAAGTTAACTGAAGGAAAAAGTTTCAAAACAATATATTTTTGTAGGCTTGAATTCTCGTTTATTTCCCTGTTTCATTTTTAAATTGAAATTTTGAATAATATCTGCCAATATCAACGCAATTTTCAGAATTAACAAACTGATCAATTTTTCAATGCCATCATAACTTAATCATGTTTTAAAGGCAGTGTGTCAGTTAATGTGACCCTATTTGATTTCAATTTCGAAAATGAGAGCTTTCTCTAATTAGTACAATACAATTTATAAGAAAAAACATCGATAAATACACGCCTCACAGCGGCGGGCCAAACTTGCAAAAAATCACATTTTGAATGCGCGCGTGTCCGTGCGACGCGGTCGGTATCCGTGCAACACGGTCGAAATTGGCGAGAAACCCCATTATTTGAATGCGGCTACATAGTTTTATTGTTTTCTCGACCTCTTGGGCCCCCTTTCCATTTTTTTTATTTTTCGCCTTTGATTTGGATCGTAAGCTAAATTTAAAACGTTTTTTTTAAATGATAGATGTTATTGTCAAGATAAAAAATTTTTGGCCGCTCATTTTGCGGAGTGTCGTTGGGAATTTCCTCGCAACGCGACCGCAACGCGCAAGACCAACTGAGAAATTTGAATTTGAGCGCGCTGCGGTTGCGTTGCGAGGAAATTCCCAACGACACTCCGCAAAACGAGCGGTCAGAAATTTTTATCTTGACAATAGTTTTTATGAAAATTGATTTGTTTTGAAATATATCATTTTTCATCAATATGACATAAAATTACTGTTTCGAGAAATAACTCATAATATAACACATGAAACAGCAATTATTAAAAAAGTCAACAAGGGAGATTTTTAAAAATATAATTTGGATTTTTTCAAACTTTTTCAAAATTGAATTTTTTTTGGTTCAGACAAATAATTTGAAAAAATTTTTTTACGCTTTATATCGATCTCCCCGAAAGCGAATTACTTGCTTTTGAGTTTAGGTTGAAACAGTAGTTTTTGAAAATTTCAGAAAATTCGAAAGTTCGAGTGAATTTCCCGATATTTACAAACACGGAATATATTTTATGAATTCTTAAATTGAAATTAGGTTTTATAAGGACTTATTATTAGAATTCTGGTTCCAATTTGATAAGAGATTTTTAAAGAATTGCTTTACGGAGCTAATGAATGCGCCTGGGATGAAAATATACTTAATTCTCATTCCAAATCTGTTTTTAAAAGTTTCTAGAACCACTTAGAAGCCGAGAAAATGAGCTTCAAAACAATGGCCTAGAAAAAGTGGCCACCGGCGAAAACTAGTCCGCAGGTATGAAAAATTCAAAAAAAAAATTATCAAAAACATAAAAAGGATTAATATAAGCATTCTGCATAACTGTTTATCAACGAAACACGAAAAAAGCCCATAGGAAAAAGTTCGGCCAGATGGAACACTTTTTCTAGGCCATTGTTTTGAAGCTCATTTTCTCGGCTTCTAGGTGGTTCTAGAAAATTTTAAAAGCAGATTTGGAATGAGAATGAAGTCTATTTTCGTTTAGGGTACATTTATTATCTCCATAAAGCCCCCAAGGAATTTTAAAATTTTTAATTTTTTAATTTCAATTTTTCCTGTCTGGGATATTTTCAATCTTGTACACTGTACGTTAGCAAATTTCAAATTATTATCTTTTATAATTTTTAGTATTATTTTGAAAAATTTCCAAAAAAAAGTACCATTTCAAAAATTTAATATTTTCGGAATCAATCGTGTTGGCGAAGTATGACCAAAATTTCAAAAAAAAATCCAAAAATTTTAAAATTCCGAAAAAAATCCTAAAATTGGCAGTGTACCTTTAAGACACAATAAATTCAATAAAAATGTTATGCAATTACCTAAAAATTCAATAAATCCGGTTTAATCAAGTTTTCTGCGTCCCCCACCCAACCAGAACACATATTTAAAGGCGCATTTAAAGGCACATAACAATAAAACTATATTAATCGATTAATATACACGTTTTATTTTGCAGCAACACTCGCCTGTATCGGTTGCAATGCGCCAAACTCGCAATGTGTTCTCACGGCAACAGGTTCGAGAGTTTGTACCTGTCAGCCGGGCTTCATCGACATGTCGCCGTCGCCAATCACACAGCCTGGTCAAGATTGTCGTCGAGAGAATAAAAGTGAGTCATAATAAGATGTGAAAAAGAGGTGATGGGGGGGGGGGGGGGCTTATTTTATATGCTATTAGAATGATGAGAGATTTCAGCTAGTAAATTTCTTGAAGCTTTTTTTTGAAAAAACCCGAAAAATTAAAATTTGTTTGAAACAGTAATTTTTTTTTAGAAAATTCGATCTGATCACAAAAAATTTCAAAAATATTGCTTTCAAAAGGTCAGGATATTATCGTCCGATGTTGCGAGAACATATCATTTTTGTAATTGGTTTTGATCTACCCAGATAATCTAAGTCTCTCACAGATTCATGCTATTTTTACCTGCGAGCGGCTGCGCAGCGTCTTTAGGGATGATAAAATACTATTAACTTTGCAATAAGATTTCAAAAAAAAAGGTTCTCTGAAAATCCTTCTGAAATTGAAGAATTTTATTAATATTTCTTAAAAACGTTAAAGACTAGTTAAACGGATCCAAATATATTGTAATATGCGGTAAAATTTGGCTCCTACGATATTACTTCATTTTAACTTCGAAAATTTTTATAAGGCTTTAATTTCTTTTTGGGTGGTTTCAAAATTCTGGAAACAGAAACAGAAGTTATATTTTTTTGCAAATTTTCACGGTTTCAAAAATTATAGAAATTTTGAAAAAAATATTTTAGATGGTTTCATAATTTGTTTTAATGGTTTTCCTAACTACCCCAAGGTTTCCTATCAAATCGACGGTTTCTTAAATTCCCAAAAGTTAGGTCCTCGGCTTTATAAAGTTTCCGCTGAGAACCACTGACTGAAAAAAGACATAAGAAACACGGTGGGATAAAGTGAACCGAAATTGTCGTCACGAACAACGCTTTGTGTGTGTACACCGTTACGACAAATTGCACACACGCAAAAATTCACATTTTTTAGAAACGCCATTTTAACGCCTACAACGCATGAAAAAATGAAGTTTTTGGATTAAATACATAAAGTATGGCTTAATCTAATTTTTTTCACTCCGAATTACAAAATTGCGCCCCTTAATAGCTGAATATAACGCGTTTTGTGAAACCGTGCCGCACAATTGCAAAAATGCCGCGCCCGCTTTTCTGCGTTCAATTTTTAATTGTCGCACTGAAATTTCTTAGTTATAGTCGGTTCACTTTAGCCCACTGTGAGAAATAGAAAAAAATTGGATCACCACAGAAGTTTCTACGTTCGAGGGACTAACTTTGGGAAGAAAAAATGTTAGTTAATCCCCTTGAATATGGAAAATTTGCTTGCAGTTTTTGAAATTTTTTGTACCTTGCACAATTTTTTAAAATTTCTGTTGTAATAAAAAGAATAGTTTTAATAAGTAATCAATAACAGATAGTTTAAAAAAACCTTTTATTTTTTTATGCGAAAAGGAAATTTTGAAAAAATGTTTTATAGCTCGTTTTCAAATATGGAGAAGAAGATGAAAGTAGAATAGAATCTAAAAATCAGAAAATAATCTCTTTATTAAGAAATCAATAACGCATAGTTAAAAAATCCATTAAAATCTAAAACAAAAATAATGTCCTGAAAATCCTGATGATTTTGATACCTTTAAAATTGATACTTGATGCCTGATGATACCTTTAAAAATGTTAAATAATGAAGAGTTGTTATTTAAAAAGCTCCAAATATACTGTAATACGTTTTGTTTTCCTCATTTAAAAATTTTTCTCCAAAATTTCAACTTCAAATAGTTTTGAACACCGTGGATTTTAATTTCAAAATTTTAATCAAGCCCTATTTTCTGTGATTGGTTTCAAAATTCTGGAATCACGTTAATTTCAAAATTTCACGGTTTCAAAAGTTATGGAAATTTTGAAAAAAAATTTGTTAACCGTTTTGTGAACAGAAGCTTTGTCATTTAATTCAAAACGAGCGGCCAGGAATTTTCAATATTTTGCCTTTAAAATTAATGGAGCTTTTTGAAATTTTCCCGAAGGTTCAGAATCATAAGAACTAAGATCATGTTGATCACGGAAATAAGGAAGTTCATTTTCTGGTGCATGCCACGAGAACCGATTCTAAAGCTTCTTGTGTCCACCCCGAGAATTATCATCGGAACACCCTCGTCACTGTCACGAGAGCAATTTCAAAGGTTTCCGTCATCAAAACGAGAACAAGAAGCTTCATCCAACAGTCTCTCACTAGCCCCTCGTTCATCCCATTCTCGAATAACAAAACCCAAGTCGATGATTACATTGAACATCGATCTCTATGTACATCACATCTGGTCAGATTAGCTAGTTCTTCAACCGATTCCCCCCCCCCCCTTTCTTTTCTACTTTTTTGCGGTCTTCTTCTTCTTCTCCTTCCCGGTGTCTTTTTTTTTCAACGACTTTTATCCCCCCAACCAACAAGCTATTGGGGCGAGACAACGCCCTGTACATTTCAATTCGACTCCGCCCCCCTCCACACGGTCTCCCTTCGCCTCGATCGGTTCGGGTTTCTGTGTCTTCTTTGTCAAGACACACATACGTCCGCAAATTCCGAGAATTCGTTTAATTTTCTTAATCATTTAATTATTAGCTAATTATTACTAAATTATTATCATATATCATCACTGAATGAAGACCCGCCTGCTGATAGGCGTTTATTTGGCGCTATGCGCCTTTAATTTTAATTTTGCGCAAGGTACGGTATTTTTGGAATTTTTTGGGATTATTTTAAAGGTTTCTTACGGTGTGCAGATGAAGAAGAGTCTTGTGGTGGAAATAGTAGGCGATATGGTGAGATTTAGAGCAAAAATTTAAGTGAGCATGTGAAATTCTTGTTTTCATTTTTCGGGTGGTTTTATTTTGCTATTACTCTATTTTTGTTATTTTTTATTAGAATTTCTGTTTCGCTGTTTTTTTTTAAACAAATTTTACTGTTTCAAAATTTTGATAAAATCGAAAAATGATTATTTGTACGATTATTTTGAGTCGACACTGTCGCGAATTTTCAGATTTTTTTTTCCGAAAAACAAATTTTAAAATTTTCGCGGTTTCAGAAATTTGTGTCGTTAAAGTCTTAAACACACATTTTTGATATGCACCATGCGCCTTCAAATTTCGTGAATTCTTTTTTCGAAATTTTCCAGAAACCTAAAAATTTACCGGTTTCAAAAATTCTGAAGATGTGTTCTCAATTTTTTATCTTTTGCAAAACGAAAATTATATTTCTGTTTTTTTTTTCTTTTTTTCTTTTTCTCAAGAGTCTAAAATTTGTGATTTAATTTATTATTATATTGCTTTTTGTCTGACACACTATTGTCAACTCAAATATTCTTGATCATTGCGTTCGGAAAGCTGCTCAACCTCACAACCGCTCCGCGCGCACGCGACGCGGCTGCCGACACTCAACACACTGGAAAATTTGAAAAATTAATTTTCCCGCCAATATTTCAGTGTTGAGTGGGATGTCACCGCGTCGCGTGCGTCGCGTGCGGCTGTGAGGTTTAGCAGCCTTCCGAATGCAATGATCAAGAATAATTGAGTTGACAATAAATTATCATGTGCTCTCAAATTTCTTAGAAAATTCTTCAATTCTTCTGAAAAGGGAAATATTTTTGAACTAGCTAAAAATTTCGCAAAAGTAGATGTAGCTAGAAAATGTCTTGAAAATTTAAAATTAATTCACTGTTTCAAAAATTTTGGAAATTTCTGAAAATTCTGATAATGTATTCTCACTGTGGTGCAATATGGTGTTACATAAATTTTATGAGAAATTTTTCCTCCTCGTTTTGAACAAAATGAAAATTTCCTGAAATTAATTTTTTTTTGAAAGAAGATATGAAATTTTAAAGGAGGGCTACAGGCTGGTTATAAATGTTCTGAAATTCAATTTTATATACCTAGTGATAAATTTTGCAAAAAAGTAGAAAGGGCACCCGGAATCGAACTTGGCTGCCACTTTGGATAACGTTTTTGACACCAAAGTTCGATTCCGGGTGCCCTTTTCTACTTTTTTGCAAATTTTTTCAAAGGTATAAGATCAATTTTGCAACATTTATAACCTGCGTATAGTCCACCCCCTTTCAAGACAGTGTGCCAGTTAATTTAGCCCCAGAAAACTCTCTAAGAAATCTCTCTTAAAAAGTGTTCGACATACATTATATTTCACTAATCTCCGATGATTTTGTTTTCATTCTCATCATCATTATTATTATTCTAATGACTTACTGACTAACCAATTGAAATTCTGGCTAATTTCCGTGTTTTCCATTTTTTTTCACTTTCAATTTTCCAACACCTTCTTCTTCTTCGTTTTTGTTCCGCATTAACTAGTTGTTCGATATTTTGTAAGAAGGGAAAAAGTTTTAACAAAAAATAATTAGCTTAACATTTATTTTTTAACGGAAAATGATGACCATTTGAGGAGAAAGTTGTTGGTGACTGTTCAAATAGGAGAGATAGAGATAAATTGAAAGATGACCCCGATTTGGGATGGAAAACAGAGATGAGATTGGGGAGGAAATGGTTTTTTTTTTTGGTAGAACTGACTGACATTTTTGAAAAATGAAAGGAGAAGCTGAAAGTAGCTGAAAATCTGAAAATTTTTAAAAAGTACAGTTTCAATGTTTTAATGAAAAATCGAAGCCTCGTATGATTAATTGTTTCGAAATTAGTGAATATCGGAAAATTATGTAAAATTTGGATTTTTGAAAAGATTGGGAATAAGAAGAATTTTGGAAAAAAACGATTTTAAAATACATTTTCAATGTTTTTTGAAAAATCCTATTACATTTTTGAACAACCACCAAAGCAGCTGAAAAATTCAAAAATTCTTAAATTTTGAAAAATTTTGTTATGTTACTGTCAACTCAATTATTCTTGATCATTGCGTTCGGAAGGCCGCTCAACCTCGCAGCCGCTCCGCACGCACGCGATACGGCTGCCGACGCTTAACACACTGGAAAATTTGAAAAATTCATTTTCCCGCCAATATTTCAGTGTGTTGAGTGGGAGGTGACCGCGTCTGCGTGCGGAGCGAATGATCAAGATTGAGTTGACAATACGAAATTCATTTGGAGAAATTCACTTTGCCAACCTATCACAGATGTAAGCTAGAGAAAATGAAATCTTTGAAACAGTGATTTCTAAAATGAGCAACCTTATTTATATGCATTTGTAGACTTAGAACTAAAATTCAAAACATTTTTGTAACGTCAGTAATAAATTCAAAATTACTTTATAAACTTCAGTTTCTCTTTTGAAGAGTTTTCGGAACTGTAATTATCATTTTCAAATTTCAGATTATTTTAAAGTTTGCAATTTTTGTATCAAGGAAATCGATATCAGAAAACGATTTTCCAACAGAAAAGTTTTTGAAACAGTAAATTTTTGGAAAATGCTAATTTTCAATTTTTTTTTAAACTGACATATTTTAATTATAAATTTCATAAATTTTCGAAATATTCACATAACATTTAACCAGAACGGATTCAAACACCGACAACGAAAAAATTCTACTTAACGTAAAACTTTTTCGAAACAGTAAATTTATAGTTTTTTAAAACAAAACTTGTAATTTAAAGAAGTCATTTCAGATGCCCTCAGGAGCTTTGAAAACGCTTCGGGACTCAAAAAATTGAAATGTGGATTTAAAAATTATTAAAATGGTTATTTTAAAAAGTATGAAAATTTAGAGAATCTTCAAAATAAGCATAAGCTTTATTAGCTATTTTCTATGTGCCTTTAAAAAATTTTCGCGACCCTAAAAAAGTGTTATCGGACTTTAAAGGAAGACTAGACGCAGGTTAGTAAATGTTGCTAAATCGATCTGAAATTCAATATTATAAAACATTTGCAAAAAAATGGAAAAGGGCACCCGGAATCGAACTTGGCTGCCACCCACTTTTGCGGAAACTTGTACGTTTTTGTGACCAAAGTTCGATTCCAGGTGCGCCTTTCTACTTTTTTGAAAATTTTTTCACTACTCAGGGAATTATCGGCATCAAACGGCTCGCGTGCTGTGGCGGCTTGTAATCGGCACGTCAGCCTCCCGATTCGGCACGTGAGCCGTTTGCACGCCGGAAAGGCTCCGAAACGGCACCGATGTCGCTAAATCGGCTCGAAAACGGCTCACGTGCCAAAACAGCGGCTCGTAAACAGCATGTCAAAGCACGCGTGCCGTTTTAACGCGGCAAACGAGCCGCTTTCCAATAAATCATGTGCATATTTTGAAGATTCTCGAAATTTTCATAATTTTTAAATCCATGTCACAGTTTTTAGAGTCCCGAAGTGTTTTCAAAGCTCTTGATGACGTGACTTCTGAAAATTACGCGTTTTAAAAATTTGCTGTTTCGAAATTTACTGTTTCGAAAAATTTTTTTTGCAGTCGGTGCTGTAATCCTCTCTAGTTTCACATTTTAGTTGAATATTTCGAAAAATTCTGAAATTTAGAGTTCTCGAAATTCTCGAAAATTGAAAATTGAAATTTTTCCAAAAATTGGCTTAATTTAAAAAAAAATAATTTACTGTTTCAGAATCTATCACAAGAACACAATCTTTCGAAATTTTCCAGTTTTTGGTCGTCCCAACGCGGTAAAGTCTTGAATTCTTCGTTCGAGAAAACATCCCCCGATTCTTCTCCAAAATCCATCCAACTAGAAAAAAACGGGCAGGGGCATGCTTTTTAGTAAAAGTAACATTTGCATCACTCGCCGACCACCACAACCACCCCAAAAAACTAGTATTCAAGACGATTATCGAAATCCGAAAATTCATGCATTTTATGAGATCGTTTTCACCACTCCCTTCAACGCATTCATTTTCTTTCTCGGCAGGGGGGAAAACGATGCTTACTTACTCTTGCCATCCGTGAATAAAAATATTTTTCGTCCAATTTCATTGACCTGAATATCATATTAGTTACCTTTTCGTATATATTTTATGTTGTCTCGTCTCGTCTTCTCCCCCAGTACTTAAGACGTTTTGGCGGCGTGGCGGCGAGAAGGCGCGACGCGCGCCAACAACACAGAACAAATTGATGGACGGGGGGGGGGGGGCATTGAGGAAAGGGCGATCAAACATGAAATTGAAATTGAAGGGAGAGGAGTAGGAGGAGAAAAAAAAACAATAATAATAGAAGTAATAAGGTTGTATGTACAAATTAGGGCGACAAGGTTGAAAGAATTGAGTAGGTAGGGGGGAAAAGGTTGATGGAAGGGTTTGTTTTTTGTATTGGAGTTTTTTGGAGGGGTTTTGGAGCAAGCAGAAATTTGATCAAGAACAACAAATATCTTAAGTTAAACATGTTATTGTCAACTCAAATATTCTTGATAATGCAAGTTGGTTTTGACCTACCCAGAAAATCTAAGTCTCTCGCACAGTCGTTCTATTTTTAAATGCGAGCGGTTGCGCTGCGGTCGTTTAGTAGATCGTCCAATATTTTAAAGTTGATAATATTAAATTTCAATTTGATTTTTTTAAAAATGATTAGAGCGCACTTTCTTCATTAAAAACGAGGAACTGCAGAAAGTAGAGAGACGCAGACGGATATTGGAGAAAGTGTGCTCTAATGAATTTTACTTTTTTTTATTTTTCCAAATTGAAATTTAATTTTCACATCTAATTTTAAAAAAGATTTTTTTTTCAAAAGAGATTTTCACTTTGCAGTTGAGCGTTCTTGCACCATTTGTTCCTCTAGCGTCTGCGTCTTGCACTAGTTCTGGCGTATGGCGTTGAGAGACGCAGACGCTAGAGAGAGGAACAAACGGTGCAAGCACGCTCAACCGCAAAGTGAAAATATTTTTTTCAGAAAAAAGCTTTTTGTCGAAAAATCTTTTTGTCAGAAAATCTTTTGGTTTTCCAATCAATTGACCTATACTCAGCTTATCTGGCCATGTACCTTTAAAGGAGGGCATGGCAGAGATCATGAATTAGTCTGGAATGAAAATAGACTTCATCCTCATTCGAAATCTGTTTTTAAAATTTTCTAAAACCACCTAGAAGCCGAGAAAACGAAGCCGAGCTGAGCTTCGAAAGCCGAGCTTCGAAAGAGCTTCGAAACAATGGCCTAGAAAATTTTTCGACTTGCAAAACTAGTCCGCGGGCATTTTGAAGAAACCAAAAATATTCAAAAATATTATGTAAAATGAACTAATTAAAGCATTTTCAAAACAAAAAAAAATTTTATGAAAAAGTTGGACCAGGTGGCCCACTTTTTCTAGTCCATTAGAGTTTTTGCATTTGACACTATGAATATTTTCTGAGAAATATCAATTTTGAAAGAAAAAGTCAATTCTTCATATTTTTAAACCCTGTTTTTAAAACTTCATTTTGACAAAATAAATAAAAAATATTTATTCAAAATTACTATTGTCAACTTTAAAATTTTGGATCATTCATTTTCTACTAAAAGACCGCAGCGCAGCCGCTCGCGGATAAAAATAGCACGACTTGTTGTGAGATTTAGATTTTCTGGGTAGATCAAAACCAACTTGAATGATCAAGAATATTTGAGTTGACAATACTAAAAATTACTGTTTCGAATATTTTAAAAATTAATCAATTGAATTTTTACATATTTCTCTATCAATTTTGCCTGAAAAAAGTAAATTATAATCATAATCCACCGTTTGGAATTTTTTTCCCTCGTTTTGTGTTCATGCGCCTTTAAATTCTCCCTACAGTAACCACTATCTTTTCTTAATTTTTATAACTTAATTTTAATTTTTTATAACTTTATTTATTATGAAATTCTAACTTTTCGGGTTCTAAGGTATCCACCACTTTTTCTATTCAATTTTCAGTTTCGGTTCTATAGCACAAATAATAGAGTCTGAAAAATCGCCGAAAATTGCAACTAAGAAAATTCTCATTTTTTTTCCAGGAGCAAATCCATGCCAAGACTATTCGCTTCATGATTGTGACGCACTTGCTGAATGCTTCTCCGAACAGCCGGGATATTTTCAATGTCGATGTCCGAACGGATTTTCGGATGTTTCACCAGACAAGCGGTTTCCGGGAAGGAAATGTGTTCGAGGTGGGTGGTTTTTTCCGAATTTTTGAACGATGTGGTATTGAACGATTTCAAAATTTGTATCACGTTTTTTTGATAAAATTCTGAAACTGTATTTTTTTTCAAAATTTTTCGAATTAATTTGAGGATAGGTCATTTCAATGAAAAATCAAAAAAATTAGAAATATTAATTTATTTTTTATTTTTTTCGCTAAAAAACAAAATCAGTGTGCAGCGATTTTCTCGAGAAATGCAGTTGAGCGCGTTTGCAATGACTTACAATGGCTGCGTCTCTCGCACACATGTGCACACTGTTTTAAGAGAGACGCAGACATCGCAAACGCGCTCAACTGCACATCTAAAGAAAATCGCTGCTCAATGATTTTGTTTTTCAACAAAAAAAAAATTTGTAAATTAATTAATTTTTTGCTAATAAATTTTTTGATTTTTCATTGAAACGACCTCAATTTCCAAACTTTAATCGTATCCATTTATGTCTAAACAAGAATCGATTTTTCTTAGGATTTTAGAAAAATTTTGAAACAGTAATAAATTAAGTGTAAAATATTTGAAGTGGGATTTTTTCTAGAAGTTTTTCACTTATCTGTTAATTATTCGCACGCAGCCCTTAGTCCTACATTTTTCGATAAAATTCTGAAACAGTATTTTTTGTTTGAAATTTTGAATTTTTTTTTAATTTTGCCGCTGATCGGTTTTTTCATCCGCCCCCCTTTCTAACATACGAAATTTTTTAAATAAATTTAGAAACAATTTTTGAAATGGTAATTTTTTTTTGGTGCATTCATTAAAACATGCAATTTGAAATTATCTAAAAACAACGTTTCTATTTTTTAATAATTTTTAAAAAATCATAATTAATTATGTGATTAATTACAATTAATTATGACTACGTAGCTATCTAGGGTAATTAAGAAATTGTATGTTCTAATTATGTAATTATGTTCTAATTATGTTTAATTAATTAGTTTTAAAGAAAACAATTTCCAGGCGTTAAAAGTAAAATATAATTTATTGTTAAACCACTGTTCGTTAAATTCGATTCCAACCGCGCATCACTGTTTTAACAAGTTTGAATGGCCTTTTCCGTGTCCGTATTGAAAATATTGCTTTTTGAGTCATTAATGCATTTTTGACGAATTATGAAAAATTATATTTTTTGTCCGTGTACCGGAACACCCCAAAAAATCGATGTTTGTCAGTAGAGCGTGTTTGGAATCGGTTTGTTTCTACAGTAATTCTCTTGTCTGTACCATCAAGTTAATGATTGTATGGCACTCATTATCTTCTAATTAGACTTTACTAATTAAAGTCTATAATACCGCGTACCAATTAAGTTGATTGAAGCCTAATTAAGTTCGCGTGATTATGACCAAATTAAGGATAATTAGGTTAAATTAGTCTGAATTAATAACTCTCTTAAAATGACCATCCTTCCAATCAATTATCCTAAAATCAATATGCCAAAAATTGTTTGATGTCCTTGTTCTAAAATCCATAGGAAAAACTGTTAACCCTAATTAAACACGATTTCTTCATTCCTTCATTCATTGACTCATTCTTTTCATCCTAATGCAACCGTTCCATCTAAATGATCAGAAAGAAAAAACTCAAAAACAAATCCTGTTTAAATCTGCGGTTAGTTCATTTTTTGCCCCCCTACTGATAGGTGTGATGATAAGTTGATTTGATTTCGAGAGAGAGAGAGAGATGGCTAATGGGTCAAGGACAGAACAAAGTGATTAATTTAAAAAAGAGGGAGGAAGAAGGCTTTTTTGGAAAAGTGGTGTTTGTTCTACATGGATGTACTTTTAGAATAATTGGGGGAAAGCTTTTTGGATGATAAAAAAGGAAAGGAAGAAAGTGCAGTTGTTCTATTGACCTCCATTGATTTATTAGACTAATTAGAACGATGTCCTAATTAGGGTAATTAATCATTTGGAATTTTGTTACGAAATGTTTAGATCTTTGAACGTTTAATGAAGAAAAATAGTGATTTGATCTATTTTTGGTACAATTTAATTATCTTTAGCTAATTTATCTATACTAATTAAGATTATTTTCATGAATAATTACGTTAATTAGGCTTTTCTAACCTTAATTAAACACGATTGTTTGATTATAACATATATTAGAGCGTGTATTTGGACTTCGAAGGGGGGGGGGGGACACCATTAAGCACTTGGCAATAAGCCACTGATTTTGTTAATTACGAAATAATTAGTAAATCTCAATTGGGTCATAATTGGGCTTGATAAAATTGTGTTTCTAATTATAATTTTATTTGTGCTCATAAATATGGAAAAATTACAGTTTCATAAATTTGCTGAATTATGCACGGCTTCAGGACGTGCAATAATTTACCAATTATAGCAGAAAATAAAAATGATAATTAAAATCTAATAATAATAATTATTCAAAATAATTATGATAAGCTAATTAGTAGTTAATTGAGAAATTAAGCTAAAAATATAGTTGGTCACTAAATTTCGAAATTATTTAAAAATTATATGAATTGAGTTTTAGTTTGCCAGTAAATCTGAAATAAAATCGATGTGCCTTTAATATTCAGAATTTATGCGCCTTTAAATTCAAAGAATGAGAATTGCGTTTTGTTTTGAAAACATCAAGTTTTGAAAAAAATTATTTAAAAATTTAAAAAGTTTAAATTTTTTAATCGCTTTATTTCCACCTCTACCAATTTTTATGAAAACATTTTTAAATTCTTATTTTTTCTAAAGATTAACATTGAACTCTTTTTTTTTCTAAATTTATTCAAAACCGCAAATTTTAGCGCCTGCCTAAGATGTAAGCATAATCTAGCCCTATTATCGTTTGTATCACCGATAGTCGAACGGTTAGCATTTTTGTCCCATCAAGCGGAAGGCCACGGGTTCGATTCCCCATCCCTGCCAATTAACACATTTTGTTTTTTGCGTGGCAAATTGAAGGGTTTTAAAAGTATAATAACATGTAATAATGGCCTAAACCGCCATGTGCGGTCGTCCGCCAAGATGAAATACATTCATGAATGAAATATAATATGTAATCCAATCACCTGGCAAATACAATGTTTTTCAAGGTTTTTGGATCTCGAGAATAAAGGTGGAAAAAATGCGTATTTCTTGTACGCATATCTTGAATGTTTTAAACGGACGGTTTTTTTTTCTTTCCCTCTCTTTCTAAATTTGCATTTTAAAATGATCGATTTGACCTTCTCATCATCATCACTAACCGCAGAAGAGTGATTCTTGTTCGGGGCGTTTTTTCTTCACCTTGAAAACATTACTTTTTTTTCTCGTTCATCAGCCTAATATTGGTGTGTCGGAACAGTTTTCGAGATGATTTTGGAATGGGGGGGGGGGGGGGGGGGGAATAAAATAACAACAACAACAACAGGGGAAAATTGAGGTGTTTTTTTCGGTGGGACATAAAAAAAACTAGAAAATGTTGCGAATAGTTTTTGAGGGGTTTTGGAATCGGAAATTGTGAAGCTAGGATGGTTTTGAGCTGTAGAAAACACGCTGTTTCATAAAAAGTGGTGTTTCTTTCTAAAAATCAGAATTTTCAAATTTGAGCACAAATATTCCACATTTTCACGTATTTTCCCGCTTTTTATTGTAAAAAATATATTAAAGGAGGGCTTTACGGAGATTATGAATGCGCCTGGGATGAAAATAGACTTCATTCTCATTTCAAATCTGTTCTTAAATTTTTGTAAATCCTCCTAGAAGCCGAGAAAACACGCCGCAAAACAATGGCCTAGAAAAAAGGGCCACCTGCGAAAACTAGTCCACAGGAATGAAAAGTCCAAAAAAATGAAAAAAAACATAAATTAAGATGAAAAAACATTAAAAGGGAATAATATATGTTTGGAAAGTGCTGTTTCAATTATTTAAGATTTGGAAAACAATATCTGAAAATTTTTTAGAATTCTGATTTTTGAGAATTTACTGTTCTAAGAGTGTATATATTTATGCTTAGTTCTGGATATTTTGAAAAAAAACAACTTCTTTGTTTTCAGACAATTTACTGTTTCAAAAAGTGTTAATTTTTCAAGATTTTGAAAAATTTGATTCATCGAACGGGTTCTGAACTCTGCTATTTTTGGAATTCCAGAAAATCACAGTTTCAAAATTTAATAGTTACTTTTTCACGTTGGCAATTCGCCAATCTGCTGAGTGAATTAAAATTTGAAAATTTTGTGAGAACTCTTATTTCAGAATTTCACTGTTTCAAATTTTGAACATTTTCAAACTCAACTAATTATCTGCAATTTTCTTCGTAGATACATAACTCAAAAAAAACGTTGTTTTAAAATTGATGACGAAAAAAATTTTGGATTTTTAGAATTCTGGAAATTCTGATGATAATTGTCAGACGTTGACGAGACGCAATTAATTCCAAGCCCAAATTTAAACAAAAACCGTTAATTGAAGGAGTACTTTACACGGCTCACAAATGTGATTGGCATGAAAATAGAGAAAATTCCCATTCCAAATCTGTTCTTAAAATTTTTTAAAACCACCTAGAAGCCGAGAAAATGACCTTCAAAACAATGGCCTAGAAAAGGTTGCCACCTGGCCGAACTTTTTCCACCTCTTTTTTTCCTGTTTTACTAATGGAAAATGTTTAAATTAGTTAGTTTTAACTTATGTTTCGCATTTTTCTGCATTCTTCGTGCATAATAATGACCGCGGACTAGTTTTTGCAAACTTTTTCTAGGCCACTGTTTTGCACGCCGTTTTCTCGGCTTCTAGGTGGTTTTAGAAAATTTTGAAAACAGATTTGGAATGAGAATTACGTCTAGTTTCTTTTAAGGTACATTTACTGGCTGTCCTCCTTTAAAAAAACGTTCATAAAATGTTGAGAAAAAAAAAACAATGATTTTCAAGCCATTTTCCTATTTTCATCTGAAAAGTTCCAATTTTCAGCGGTCGATGAATGCTCCCTGGGACGTCACACTTGTGATCCACATGCTGATTGTGTTGACACTTATGAAGGATACACTTGCAAGTGTCGGTAAGAATCTTAGCTATATATTTCTTGAGATCTAAACATTTTTACTGTTTCAAAATTACGTCACATTTGAATTTTTTCAGTTTCGTAATATTAAAAAAACCACTCTTTTAAGCAACTTCTTGTTTCTTTCAGAAACGGCTGGAAAGATGCCTCAATGGATCCGCTTCGTTCACCTGGAAGAATTTGCAAAAAAGGTAATCTTTTGGACTTTTAGGAACTGTTTTAAGAGGGGGGGGGGGTGGCTAATGTAGACGCATTAGCTGGATGGCTTCACGCCATCAAATCTCAGAAAAAAAGAAGCGTAACCTGTTGGATTATAAAGAGAAGAGGAAATTTTTGGTATTAGTGTGTTTTATAGCTTTAAAACGTTCCATTGGGCACGAAGAATGGATGTTCCAAGTGTTGAGAAGGGGGAATTTTCAAAAAATCAAAATTTTTTTTTTTGAAAAATTGCCGTTTTTGACCCCAACTCTGCGGGACATCCCGTATATTAATGAGGAGGTACACTGTAAATCAAACTGACTTACAATAAACTTGACCTTTTATGTCAAAAAGAAGAAGTTCCGAAACAAATATATGTTTTTCTAATTCTTTTTTTATGGTTTCCTTTTTGTCAAAAAGGAGAAAAAACCGGGCAAATTTGGGTCAATGCGACAAGTTTGTTACAATACTTTACTTTCATATATAGGATTTTTTCTCGAACACAACAATTGGACGTAACATGGGTTTTTGGACATGTTTTTATTGTTAGTGGAGAGAATGAGGAATTTCATAAGGAGATGGGTATTTTTGGGACGGCGGGAAGCGTTTTTTGGGATGTTTTGTTGAAAAATAAAAGTTTTAAGATTTTCTAAGCAAGAAAAAATGAGCAGCCCCCTGTCTTTAAGCGAAATATTTAAAATAGGATCGACAATCTTAATAATTTTTAGAACTTTTTTTAAAATCTGAAAATCTCTTGAAACTGTATTTTTTTGCAATAATTTCTCAGAACAGATATTGAATACGCTTCTGTAGACTTGAAATTCTTTGAATTTTGAAAAAAAAAACTGATAAAACTGCAATTTTCAGGTATTTCGAAGCTTCAAAAAATAAGTAGCACCCTGTCTTTAAGAAAAATGGGCACTGATTTTACAATTTTCAAAAAACTGAGTTTTAAGACGTAATAAAAACAAACGTAAACCGAATTTTAAGGCATTATAGAAACAAATGTTTTAGATATTTAAAAAATTCTCGAAAAATTTCAGACATGTTGAAATTTGTAGAAAGAAGCCTTGAAATTCAGGGACTTTTTGAAAATTGCACCAATTTTTTGAATTAAAGGTCGTTTTTCGCATTAAAATTTAAAAAAAATCCTCAATTTGCTAATCAAGATAGATTTTTTGAAAAAATTAGACACATTAATGGTTTTTATAACTTTTTTAAATCTGAAAATCTCTTGAAACAGTATTTTTTTAAAAATTCAGAATTCAGAAAATTAATTTGAGAATTTGAATGACTAATCAAGTTCTTAATTTGGCGCTTAATTAGACTTGTTAATGAGCCCTAAATTAGTGAAAATAGTGATTAAGTAATTAAATTAATGACTAATTAAAGCTGAATTTTAAAGAATTACTGTCAAAATTTAAAATTTTTTAAATTTCGTAGTTTTCAAAAAACGTCTGTATTCTGAGGAATTATTACAAAAATATGCTGTTTCAGGAGATTTTCATTTTTTTTTCTAAAAAACAATTTTTGTTTTTCTCTAAGAAATTTTTCAAAAAACCATTGGGACATTGTAAATTGGTTTTCTTAAATTATGAATTTTTCGAAAATTCAGAAAATTCCTTAAATTTTCTTTATTATCCAAACTTTAAGACTTCCGCAATGTCTGAAATTTTTAAAGAATTTTGTAAATATCTAAAACGTCTCTATAATGTCTTAAAATTCAGATGCTAGAGGCTTCTAAAATTAGTAACTATTTATCTTAAAGACAGTGTGCTACTTATTTTTTGAAGCTTCGAAATACCTGAAAATTGCAGATTTTTAGAGATTTTTTTCGAAATTCAAAGAATTTCAAAAGTCTATAGAAGCCTCACTTTTTCATAATTCATTTTTAAAAAAAAGTTCAATTTAATATTTTTTTGATACAAATTTCAGTTGAGGTTATTAATCTCTAATTATACTAATTAGACTAGTTTAGTTAACTAGCCCAATTAAGTGAAAATTGCGTAATAATCTAATTAAAGCTGAATTTTTAAGTCTTTCTGTCAAAATATAAAATTTTAAAATTTCATAGTTTGAAAAAATCTGTATTCTGAGAAATTAAATTACAAAAAATACTGTTTCAAGTGATTTTTAGATAAAAAATATATTTCTAAAAAATATTCCGTGCCCAGAAAAACCATTACAATCCAGCAAATTAAGGATTTTCCAAAGTTTTAATGCTAAAAACTATCTTAAATTGTGAATTTTTCGAAAATTCAGAAAATTCTTAATTTTAAGGCTTCTGAAACATACCTGAAATTTTTCGACAATTTTTTAAAATATCTAAAACGTTTCTATAAGGTCTTAAAATTCAGTTTTTCGAAAGTTCTAAAATTAATAGCTATTTTTCTTAAAGACACGGTGTTACTCATTTTTTGAAGCTTCCAAATACCTGAAAACTGCAGATTTTTAGACTTTTTTTAAGTTCAAAAACCTTTAGCTAAATTTCAAGGACACATTCAATTGTCGAAAAAAATTTCACTCGATGTTTATTTCTCAATTAGAATTTAATTGACATGACACCTCAATTAACATGTAGGCATTTTTTTTCGTTGAACGTGTCCTCTTCTCCATTTCAAAGTCCTTCAAGTGTCAAATTTTTGGGTAATTTTCTTGTCAAAAATATTTTTTCTTGAGTTCTTTGATGACCAAACATCGGGATAATCTAGAACAGATGATAAGAAATGATGGAAAAGCATCAGCTTTCTTCATTTTTTTCAACACCCGAAGAAAAAAAGTGAACACATGGACACTATTTTATGGATGACTGGTTCTTTCTTAGTGTTCCTTTTTTGTCTAGGATTCGGGGGACATAAGAAGAAAAAAAGTTATTTAATTGAGGGGAGAGAAAAAATAATTAGTGCGATGGATTTGTAGATGATGTACTTAACAACAATGGACTTTAAGAGAAGGGGGTATGGGATGGATTGGATAACGGAAAGATGGCTTAAATGGACTTGGGGACAAAACATGGCTGGAATTTTGGGGGGGGGGGGGATAACGGGATGGAATTAAGATGGATAAACATCGTTGAAAATGAATTACAATCTTTCCATGGTAAAACTACCGACTTCCGTTTGAAACATGAATTTTTTAAAGAAAACATATGGACCTACCCAGAAACTAAATTTTCTAAAGGATTCTAGACTAATTTTAGAATCCTCTAGAAACCTCTAGAAAATACATTTTAAGATTTTCAAAGCTAGAAAAAAATGAGCAGCACCATGTCTTTAAGCAAAATATTTTAAAATTTCAGAAGCTTCTAGAAACTGAATTTTAAGAAATTATAGAAACATTTCAGAAATATAAAAAATTCTCTAAAAACTTCAGATATTTTGCAGAAACCTTGAAATTTGGGTGTTTTTGGAAATTTTACTAATTTTCTGAATTTAAGATATTTTTAGAATTAAAGAAGTTTTAAAAATCCTTAATTTGCTAATCAGGATACTTATTTAGGTTTTTTGAATCCGGGGCTTACGATATCGAAATTATTTTTAGCTTTTTTTTTAAATATGAACATCTCTTGAAACAGTATCTTTTTGTAATCTAATTTCTCAGAATACAGTTTTTTAAACTAAGAAATTTTAAAAATCTCTATTTTGAAGGTAAGCCTTAAAAATACAGCTTTAATAAGATTGTTACACAATTTCTTTAAATACGCTATTTTCACTTATTTTTGCTAATTTTGCTAGTCTAATTAGTCACCACACGAATAACTTGATTAGTCATTTAAATTCTTATCTGAAATTAATTTTTTTTTTCAAATTTCAATTTTAAAATAAAATATTTAAAAAAAGACTTCTTAATTAGACTAGTTAATTAGCCAAAGTAAGTGAAAATTGTGTCCAGTTAAATTAATGGCTACTTATGAAATTAAAATTACAAAAATATACAGTTTCAAGAGAGTTTCAGATAAAAAAAAGTTCTAAAAATTATTAATACGTCTCCATTAAAAAAAAATTTTTAACGACCTTAAAAAATTCATGGAAGAAAAAAACGGAAGAAAAAGGAGCTACCTGGGAAAAATTTTCCTCGGCGGAAGAGTTTTGGGTTTCTAGTCCGCGGTAGTTTGGGTTCCTAGGCCACCTATTAATTTTTTGCATTTTTATTCATTTTTTTGTTTTTAAACTATACATTTTAAATTTTAAATGCAAAAAAAACGACCAAATAAATGTAGAAAAATGGACAAATTTAATAGGTGGCCTAGGAACCCAAACTATCGCGGGCTAGAAATCCAAAACTCTTCCGCGGTGGAAACATTTTTGCATATAGCTCGTTTGTTCCGTTTTTTTTTCTTCAATGAACTTTTAAAACATTTAAAAAACCTCCCATTTATAACATAAATATGTCATTTTTCGGCGATTTAACATCATTTATATTCTCTGTAATGCCCTCCTTTAAAAACTAAATATTTGGCAAATTTCGCATAATTTTGAACCATCAAAAAACTTTTTTTTTAAACAAAAATTCACTGTTCCAAAATTAGGCTCAATTAATTCCGAGCAAGTAACCAATTCACTTCTCTCTTGATTATATTTTAATTTCCTTATTTTCTAATTTGCTACAAATATGGGAATGGAATTTTTGAAATTTAATTCACTGTTTCAAAATTGGTTGGAATTTTGAGCAGAAAATGTGGAAATATTCTCAAGACGTACGGCAGAAGTTTAGGATTTCAAGTAATTCGAAAGAAACCCACCATTTTTTCCAGCCGACATGTGCTCGCACATCGATTGTGCAGCTGAAGCAGAATGCCGTGAAACTCCAATTGGACCGATGTGTCAATGTGTCTCCGGGTATGTTGACGTCTCGAGACAACACGGACGACCGACTGGAAGAGTGTGTCGAGCGGTGATCAATGAATGTGCTGAAGGGAAACATGATTGCTCGAAATATGCAAGTTGTATTGATACAGCTGATGGATACACTTGTAGATGTCAAGATGATTATCGGGATGAGAGTCCGGATCCTTTTAAGAGACCCGGAAAAGTCTGTGTCAGAGGTAGGCTTTATTTTCAACAATTTTAGTTTTTTTAAAGGAGGCCTATTGCTATAAAGGTTGCTTATCGATCTGAAATTCAATTTACCTTTGAAAAAATTAGCAAAAAAGTAGAAACGGGCACCCGGAATCGAACTTTGGTCTAAGAAACGCAAGTGGCAGCCAAGTTCGATTCCGGGTGCTCTTTTATACTTTTTTGCAAATGTTTTCATTATAAAATTGAATTTCAAGAAACATATATAACCTGCGTATAGTCCTCCTTTAAAGTGTTTTTGAAATTTTAAAGGAAATTTTTGACTAAAGAGCAAAATATAGGGAAAAAAAACCGAAAACTTCAAGATTTGAAAAAAATAGTCCAAAAACGGATAATACTTTAGAAATTTTTACCAAATATCAAGCTTTTTTTGCGATACTCTTCCTCTGATTGTTTGCGAGAAAATATGAATTATCAAACTTATCAAAAAATCACAGGATTTTGTTTTCGAAAAATATGAGATTTCCGGAAGAAAATCTCAAATCTTCGATGAAAGTTTTCAATTTCGAGATGACTTATATTATTCCAAAAAAAAATCACCGTTTCACTAATTTTATGAATTTGTGCAATTTCTTTTGTTCATACGCTAGTCACGTATTTGCGATTGAAGGTCAATATTTTAATAATCCAAAAGAACAGTGATTGAAACTCCGAGAAATGTAATAACATTTTCAATATTATCATTGAAACAGTGATTTGTTCTTGAACTGCCGAATCGCATACTGTTGTAACTCAAATCACAGATTATTTACTATAAATCTTGAAACAGCAAGTTTCTAAAATGAATAACGATTTGATGGTTGAAATTGAAACGTTTTTTAATAAAGGAAATATTGGGAAAAAAACTGAGGTAGATTGAAAATTGAGACTTCTGCCATCCAGTTATTTTAATGTTTAAAGGAGGACTATTTGCAGGTTAAAAATTTTGCTAAATCGATCTGAAATTCAATTTTATCTACCTAGTGACAAAAATTTACAAAAAAGTAGAACAGGGCACCCGGAATCGAACTTGGCTACCACTTTGGTGGAAAATTTTACGTTTTCGAGACCAAGGTTCGATTCCGGGTGCTCTTTTCTACTTTTTTTGAAAATTACAATTATTCACTAGGTATTGTCAACTCAAATATTCTTGCGTTTTGAGAGCCGTAAAGATTTTATTTTGAACAAAAGAAAATGCACAAATTCCTGAAATTAGTGAAACGGTGATTTTTTTTTTGCAATAACAGTAGTCAGCTCGAAATTTAAAACTTTTATCGAAGATTTGAGATTTTTTTCCGGAAATCTCACATTTTTTCGATTAAAAAAAATTCTGTTTCATTTTTTGATAAGTTTGTGAATATTTATAAATAAATATTATCTCGCTGTAACGTGTTTGAAATACATAAGTATTGCAAAAAATGTCACGAGTTAAAGGAGGGCTTTACGGAGATTATGAATGCGCCTGGGAAGAAAATAGGCTTCAGACTCATTCCAAATATGTATTTAAAATTTTCTAAAACTACCTAGAAGCCGAGAAAACACGCCTCAAAACAATGGCCTAGAAAAACGGGCCACCTGGCCGAACTTTTTGCTATGAGCTTTTTCCGTGTTTCTTTAATAAATAGTTATGCAGAATGCTTATAGTAGTCCTTTTTAATGTTTTTTCATCTTAATTTATGTTTTGTTTTTTATTCTTTTGGACTTTTCATGCCTGCGGACTAGTTTTCGCCGGTGGCCCTTTTTTCTAGGCCATTGTTTTGAGGCGTGTTTTCTCGGCTTCTAGGTGGTTTTAGAAAATTTTAAATACAGATTTGGAATGAGTCTGAAGCCTATTTTCATCCCAGGCGCATTCATAATCTCCGTAAAACCCTCCTTTAAAAAACAAAAATTTTAAACTGTAAAATTTATGAAAATTTTTGAAGAATGTTCAATATTTGGTAAAATTTCGAAATTATTATCCATGTTTGAACTATTTTTTTTTTTCAAATCTTGAAGGTTTCGGTTTTTTTCCTATATTTTGCTCTCTTTGGTCAAAAATTCTTTTAAAGGAGGACTATACGCAGGTTCTAAATGTTGCTAAATCGATCTGAAATTCAATTTTATATACCTTTTTAAAAATTTGCAAAAAAAGTAGAAAATTGCACCTTTGGCTGCCACTTTAATGGAAACTTTGACGTTTTTGAGACCAAAGTTCGATTCCGGGTGCCCTTTTCTACTTTTTTGCAGATTTTTAAAAAGTATATAAAATTGAATTTCAGATCGATTTAGCAACATTTATAACCTGCTTACAGTCCTCCTTTACAGGAATTTTTTGACGAAAGAGAAAAATCTGAAAAAAACCGAAAACTTCATTTTCGAAAAATCAAAGCCCAAAAATGGATAGTAATTTCGAAATTCTAGGAAATATCAAGCATTCTTCAACGTAGTACGAGAAAATATATGCTCACAAATTTATCAAAAAATGAACGGGATTTTATCGAAAAATGCGAGATTTCCGGAAAAAAAATCTCAAATCTTCGATGAAAGTTTTTAATTTCTAGCTGACTTATATTATTGCAAAAAAAAAAATCGCAGTTTCACTAATTTTGTGCAATAATTTTGTGCATAATGTTGTGTTTTGTTCATAATACGAGAAATACTTTATTTTCCAAAATTATCGGAATTTTTCAGCCGTTGTGCCAGACCCACCAGAATGTGATGTAAGCGATCCGATGAGCTGTGATCAACGTAAACGTGAAGTTTGCCTATTTGTGAATAATACATACAAATGTCGATGTGCTAGTGGATATTCGAGACTTCCGGACGGACGATGTGTTGTTATTAATGAATGTCAACATTCGAAATTGAACACTTGTGGAAAGAATGCAGAGTGTATTGATTTGGTGGGTTTCAAAGAATTATTAAATATAAAAAACAAGTTTTTTTTTAAATTTTTTGAATTTAGTAGAAGTTTTACATAGTATGTACCTATTAAACTTGAAAAAAATCCCGATTTCTCGGAATTTTTTAAATTTCAGTTTTCACATGATTCGCGTCAAGACCCAAACGATTAAATATGTGTCCCTTTCAATAATGCCATGTAAAAATTACAGAAATCCCGAAAGTCCGAAAAAATCAACGAAGAATGAAAATTGCTTGCTAAATAAAAATGTTTCGATATTTTCTCTGCCATTTTCTTGAATTTCTCGAATTTTTAAGCAAACATTTTCGAACGCAGCACGTACACTGTTTAATGAAAATTTTCCCACCGATGTTTTTTATAATCATATTTTGAAACGTAAAATAGGTACTGTACAAAAATGGCAGAGAAATACCCAGAAATTGGAATTTCTCAGAAATTTGTGATTTTTTTCCACCACGATAGTGAAAATTGAATGAAAATTTTCAAAACCGATGTTTTTTATAATCTTATTTTGAAACCGCAAAAATTGGTGATTTTTGGAATTTTTTTTTGAAATTCATTTTTTTTTCAAAATATCCTATATCGAATTTTGAAAACGGATATATTTTTTGAATACTATTGTCAACTCAAATATTCTTGATCATGCAAGTTGGTTTTGACCTACCCAGAAAAGCTAAGTCTCTCACAAAGTCATGCTATTTTTACCTGCGAGCGGTTGCGTGCTCTCTTTCAGTAGAACATGGATTTCAGTAGAACAAAATTTTTAACTTGACAATAAGAATATCAATTATTTAAAAACCCAAGAATGCTTTTTACATATTCCCACACGTTTTTAAAGGATTTCTTAATTATGTTTTGAATTGTCCATAATATTAAGGATATTTCTAAAAAGGTCACATGAATATTATTAGAAACAGTAATTATTTAGAAAAAAATTTTTTTTCTTGATTTTGAGCGTTAATTAGAAAAAACAACATGTTTTGTTGTTCAACTTACCAGAAATGTTGAGAAATAAAAAAATTTTAAGAAAAGTCGCTATTTTTCTAACTAACGATAAGTAGAATCTTTCTGAAATTCTCTTTTTTCTGTTTAAAGGTGTAATAATTATGTTATAATCTTCAGTTCTGGAAATTAAATTGATTGATTATTTATTAAATTGATCAAAATTTACGATGAGTGCCAAAATAATAAAATAAATAATTTGAAAGAGAAATTTTTGTATTTTTGAAATGTAAATATTTTCAGTTAAAGGGGGCCTGAGGGGACGAAATAAATGGTTTAAAATTGATAAAAGTTTTATTGTTTATCAATAAATGAAAAAAATGAAAAATGGCAAAAAAAAATTCAAAAAGAAAAAACTATGAAATCTTAGATGTCCCTAATGGCCGAAGAACCACGTTTGGTTTTCTAGGTCATTTGTTTTTATATTTTTGAAAACAACCTTTTTTCCAATTTTTTCCTCTTTTTCATTATTTTTTTGCCAAAAATAGTTTCACAAAATGGCCTAAAAATCCAAATGCGGTTCGGAAATAAGCCCCGCCCACTTTAATCATATAAGTAATTTATAGATTTTTCTTCTTTTTCTGCAAAAACCCGATGAATTCTGGAAATTTTTTTGTATGAAATAGGACATCGTAAAAAAACCAAATTTTTCGAAAAAAAAATCATCCAATGATGTTTGTTCTGTTTATTTTTTCCTTCGTCATTTTCAGCGTAAAGTCTACATCATTGCTACATAACAATTTTCCAAATTTGGCCCAATTTTCGCTGAAATGATCAAAAAACAATGCATTTTTTCAAATATTTAATTTTGGGCGGAGCTTATCCCCCCATCCCTTTCAAAATTACTGTTGTTACGCGAGCTTTGCACTCAAGTAATCCAACAGTATAATCTAAGTTTAAAAAAAACACTTTGAAATCATTCGACACATAAGATGGATGAAAAGAACGAACAAACAATTTTTAATTTCAAAATGTAAACTATTTGAAACAGTATTTTTCATATTGTCAACTCAATTATTTGTGATCATTGCGTTCGGAAGGCTGCTCAACCACACATCCGCTCCGCACGCACGCGACGCGGTGACCTCCCACTCAACACACTGAAATATTGGCGGGAAAATGATTTTTTCAAATTTTCCAGTGTGTTGAGTGTCGGCAGCCGCGTAGCGTGCGTGCGGAGCGGATGTGAGGTTGAGCAGCCTTCCGAACGCAATAATCAAATCAATTTTTTTTTTTGAAAATTCGAATAAAAGGAAGGAAAATAGTAATATTATTATTCTTCAGGCTGAAGGCTACACATGCCAATGCCGATCAGGCTACGCGGACATCTCACCACCATCCCAACCTGGACGAATCTGTCGAGCACGTGTCAATGAATGCTCCAACAAGGAAAAATACAATGTCGACTGCTCCGACAACGCAATCTGCGTTGACACCGACGATTCCTACACTTGTCAATGTCGCCCAGGATTCGCGGACGTTTCCGCATCGTTCAATAAACTTCCCGGACGACGATGCATCGAAGCGATCAACGAGTGCTCATCCAGAAATTTGAACGACTGCTCTCAAAATGCGTTCTGCGAAGATGCAAAGGAAGGATATCTGTGCTCTTGCAGACCGGGATATGTGGATACCTCCCCGAATTCTACCCATTATCCTGGAAGAGTTTGCACGAAACCTGTGGAGAAAATTGGAAAAATTAGCACCAGTCAAGAAGATTCGTCAGCATCATTCTCAATCGATTCGTGTGATCCGAAACATCCGAAATGTGGACAGAATGAAGTTTGCACTGATAGAAAAGGTCCAAGAGGTCAATTCACATGTGAATGTGCTGATAACGCATTCCGGTTCACTGATGGAAGTTGCCGGGTTTATTCAGCATGTTCTAAGAAACATGATTGTGATCGAAATGCAATTTGTTTGAATCGCTTTGATGAGTACACTTGTCAATGCCGCCCAGGATTTATTGATTTGTCTGATGACTTGGATAAAAGGCCAGGAAGGAAGTGTAAAGAATGTGAGTGGAAAAGTGTTTTTTTTTTAAATTTTAAAACTGGACTAAGTATTGGAAAAAATAAAAAAATCGATTTTCAAAAACTCAGTGGAATTCGACAAGAATACATTTTAGAATGTTTGAGAAAAAACACCATTTATTGAAACTGTAATTTTTTTCAGAAAATTTTTTTTTTGGATTTTCAAGATTTACTACTTCAGGATTCCGCGAATTATCAGAAGCTTGATAAATGTTGATTTGAAATTCAATTTTATACACCTTTGAAAAAATTTGCAAAAAAATAGAAAAGGGCACCAGGAATCGAACTTTGGTGTCAAAAACGTTAAAGTTTCAGGCAAAGTGGCAGCGAAGGGCGCACATTTCTACTTTTTTTGCAAAATTTTTTCACTAGGTATATAAAATTGAATTTCAGATCGATTTAGCAACATTTAGAACATGTTCATAGTCCTCCATTTAAAGGAACCTTTTGACCTATGAGCAAAATATAGGAAAAAACACAGAAAACTTCAAGATTTGAAGAAAAAAGTCCAAAAATGGATAATAATTTCGATATTTGGTAAAATTTTTTCAAAAATGTTCATAAAATTTTACAGTTTCAAATTTTTATTTCTTAGCTCGTTACATTTTTTGCAATACCTTTTTTTAGCCAATTTAAAGCGAGAAAATATAAATGTTCACAAACTTATCAAAAAATCTAACAGTATTTGTTTTCAAAAAATGTACAATTTCCCGGAAGAAAATCTCAAATCTTCGATGAAAGTTTTCAATTTCGAGCTGACTTATATTATTGCAAAAAAATAGTCACCGTTTCATTAATTTCATGAATTTGTGCATTTTCTTTTGTTCATAATGAACACATAGAATATTTAAGATATTAAATTGAAGCTCAATATTTTAATTTTCAAAAAAAAATAGGATAACGGAATAATTGAGTGATTCAGAACTTTTGATTTTTTTATCAAATTTTTTTGATATCGAAATTCTTAAAGAGAAATGAATTATATTTTATATTTTTCCCTCATTGACGCTTCAGGAAATTTTTGGAAAATGAAATGTTCCTTAACCCTAACAGTTGCAATCTTTCCTCACCTAAATGAATAGTTAATGAAACAGTTATTTTTTAATTTTCAAAAAATATTATTTGAAAAATATTTTAGGAAAATATTTGAAAGCAGATTTTCAATGTATTGTTATTTTTCGAAGACCAAGTTTTGTTTGTGAGAGTAACAAAAATTTTCAAACTTAAAGATTTCAATTTCTTGAAACGGTAAACAAAACTTAGTTTTGGAAATTTTTATTGATAGTTCTAACTTTTAATGAGAAAGCGACAAAAATAACAATATTTCATTTTTTTTTCTTGAAACGGCATTTTTTTAACTAAAATTTTATTCCAAAATTGATGAAGTTTTTTTTAATTGAGATCTTAAAATAATCGAAATTCTGATTTAAAAAAAAAATTCACTGCTGATCCAAAAATTACAACTTTCAGTGCAAATCATATAATATTTTATTTGCATTGATTTTCAGTTTTAATCACGTTTTCAATTTATCGCGTAACACTTAATTTTTTTTGAAAAACAGTAATTTTTAATTGTGATAGCAATTTTTCCAAATTTATTATTTTTTTCATAAAATTATTTCCCAAATCCGTTCCAATGTTTTAGAGTTTCAACTAACAACGAAGATGTAACAACAATATTCTAATTAAAAAATATATCAAATATTTCTTGAAACGGTATTATTTTACTAAAAAAACTTTGAGAATTAGCAGATTTTCAATTTATTCCCAAATTGTTATTTTTTCGAAGATCACGTTTTTAAAATTTTGCATTTAAACGAAGGGAGAGTAACATACATTTTCAAATAAAAATGTTTAAATTTCTTGAAACGGTAAAAAACTTTTTTTTGGAAATTTTTATTAAGAGTTTTATATTAACGAGAAAGTAACAAAAATAAAAATGTTTCATTTTTTCTTGAAACGGTATTTTTTTACTAAAATTTTATTCCAAAATTGATGAAGTTTCCATTTGTAAAAAATCATTGATTTTTTATAAATTTATTGAGATCAGTAATGTGGTGGTCCCTGGTGGTGTTCAGGTTCCACGAAAGAAGAGTGGTGGAGAAACCAGTTTAAACAACAAAAATAACGCGAGATTATTTTACAAAGATTTATTAGATTTTAAACAAGAAATAAAAGATAAACAACGGGTAAATATGATTCAAAACAAGTGAATATTATACTAGCACCTGCTAGTCACTTTCTAGCAACAACTAGACACTTAAAAACCAACAAAACGGTTTTACACGAGTTAACAACTAAACTCCAAACGAATTCCAACCGAACTACAAAGTGGTGGCCTAGGTTTCACACTCGACGAGAAACTAGTCCCCGCTCGTATTTCTCTTCCATATAACAGATCTTAAAATAATCGAAATTTTTATTTTTAAAAAATACTTAACGCTGGTCCAAAAATTACAAATTTCACTGCAAATGATAAAAGCCCTACCTTCTTTCTCCAGGATTATTTTGATCACATATTTAACAGTAACGTTTTCAAGTTGCCCGAAAAAATGTAATTTTTTTGAAAAGTCACCGTTTCAAAATGAAATTTTGATTTTTAGTATGTAATAAACGAAATTCAATAAGAGGTAAACATTTAATGTTTCATTTATATTTTTCTTTTCATAGAAAATATGTTTTTCCTTATTGATTCTTTAGAGAATTTTCGAAAAATGAAGCGCTCCTGATTAATTTTCACTTTTATGAGAATTTCTGTATCTCCTAATGTTAATGTGCATTAAGAATCAACGTCTAAACACTTTCATATTTTTTCTCCGGAACAATTGTGAAACCGCAATTTTTATAAATTTTCTTTTTATCATACAATTATTTCCCAAGTCCGTTCCTATCGTTCCTGTTAACGACGAAGTAACCAAAATATTTCAATTAAAAATATTTAAAATATTTCTTGAAACGTATTATTTTTTACTAAAAAAAAGTTAGAAAATTAAAAAAAAATTAATTGATGAATTTTCCATAAAAAAACATTGATTTTAAAGTGTTTGTTTACTGATTTTCAATTTTTGTTTTAATCTATTCAGAAGTACCAATTATTAATGAATTTAACCAAAACAATTTTTTTCCGGGCGCCCGCGGGTCCGAAACTGCTCCCGAAAAAGTGCCGAAAACAGGCGGTGGCAGTGCAAAGCGGGAGGTGCCACCACCTGTTTTTGGGGTTTTCGAGGACCGTTTTTGGCGAAATGAAGCTTTTAAACTGATTTTTTTTGCCGATTCCGTTAATTATAGGTGATTCTGAATCTATTAATACCAAAATTGAAAATGAGTAAACAAACACTTTAAAGTTTATTGAGATCTTAAAATAATCTAAATCCTGATTTTAAAGAATATTCACTGCTTATCCAAATATTACAACTTTCAGTGCAAATCATATAATATTGTATTTGCATTGATTTTCAGTTTTAATCACGTTTTCAATTTATCTTTTTTCGAAACGGGGGAATTTTAAAAATTTTGTAGAATTTTTTGAATTTATAATTTTTTCTAAAAATTTTCTATTAGCTTCGTTTACAATTTGCCCCAAAAAATGAAATTTTTTTGAAACGGTGACTTTTCAAAATTAAATTTGAATTTTTTAGCTATAAAAAATTATATTATCGATTTTTTTTAGTAATATAAATAAATTACTGATTCATAAAAAATATAAATTATTTTCTTTCTCAGAAAGATTAGTTTTAACTTTTTAAAAATAATTCTCCCCAAAAAAGCGGGTCATCCCGAAGTTAAATCCAAATATTTCCAGTGATCAACGAATGTGCAACATCTGACAATGAATGTTCACCATTTGCCAAATGTATCGACGCCACAAATGGATACGCTTGTCAATGTCTTGATGGATACATCGATGTGAGTAGCAGAATCGGAAAAGCTCCAGGAAGAAGATGCACGAATGCGTCGAATGAATGTGCCGACAAAACGTTGAACACTTGTGATGAAAACGCGGATTGTATTGATTCGCCAGATGGATATAATTGTCAATGTTATGCCGGTTTTGTGGACGTTTCATCGAATGCCAATCTGCCGCCTGGAAGAGTTTGTACCGTTCAAACGACGTGTCCGAAACAAAAAACTGATTTGGTTTTCTTGATCGATGGTTCTGGATCGATTGGGTCGTATGTTTTCAAGAATGAGGTTTTGAGATTTGTTAGGGAGTTTGTGGAACTTTTCGAAATTGGAAGAGACAAGACTCGAGTTGGTTTGATCCAATATTCCGACCAAATTAGGCACGAGTTCGATTTGGATCAATATGGAGACAAAAACTCGCTTTTGAGAGGAATCTCCGAAACCCAATATCTAACTGGATTGACAAGGACCGGAGCAGCGATTCAACATATGGTTCAAGAAGGATTCAGTGAGACTCGAGGAGCAAGACCACAACGGAATGATATCGCAAGAGTTGCTATTATTCTAACTGATGGAAGATCTCAGGATAATGTCACTGGACCTGCAGAAGCGGCTAGGAAGTTGTCAATCAATACATTTGCTATTGGAGTTACGGATCATGTGTTGGCTAGTGAATTGGAATCGATTGCTGGATCACCGAATAGATGGTTCTATGTTGATAAGTTCAAAGACCTGGATACAAGACTTCGATCGATGATTCAGAAGGCTGCTTGTCCGACACCTGTGAAACAAGAGACAAGTCCTGAAGGAGTCTGCAACCCAAGAACTCAAACAGGATGCGATAGAACGTTGAACGAAAATTGCGAGCTTGAAAATGGAAGAGCTCGATGCGTATGTCCTGAAGGATTCACAAGACATCCGCACACAAGAGTCTGCGGTGGAGACCTCTGCAATCCTCAATTGATAACCTCTTGTATCTTCCCAGAAGAGTGTCAAATCACTCCATATAATAACTATAGATGTGCCTGTCCTGAAGGATATAATCGAGACTATCGAAGTGGATTCTGTGTATCGATTAAGGAGATCCATATCGCTCCACAACACGATGCCGACTGCCGAAACGGTGGTGTAAGATGCTCGACGAATGAGCATTGTGTGAATGACGGTTCCGCGTGGTATTGCCAATGTTTGCCAGGATTTGAGAGAAGTCGAAATGCGGAGTGTACCTATCCGGGAAGCTGTAATCCAAGTGATCCAATGAGTTGTGATGTTCGAAAAAGGGAGAAGTGTTTGCCGCATGGAAGTATTTATACCTGCCAATGTGGAAGGAATGAGAAGCGACATCCAATCACTGAAATTTGCTTAAAGAATGAGTGTCTTATTGGAGAGCACGACTGCGACCGTTCCGCCCGATGCATCGATACCGATGAAAGCTACATTTGTGCCTGCCCTGCTGGATTCATCGACCACTCCCCGAATCCAATTGCAAAACCAGGACGGTTATGTATCGCCCAACAAAACGAGTGCCTCGATGGAACTAACAGGTATAATCATTTATTCGGAATAATTTAAAAAATCCATTTTTCATTCAGATGCTCACCAAACGCCCTCTGCACTGATACCGACGATGGATACGCCTGCCGATGCAAGCCAGGATTCGTCGACTATTCACCCAACCCACAATCGTTCCCAGGAATTGTTTGTAAGGAATTGATCAATGAGTGCTTGAGTCCGATGTTGAATACATGTGACAGAAATGCACACTGTGTTGATAGTATTGAGGTAAGGGGAGATTTTTGGAAGCTTCTGGAATTTTCTAGAACATTTTGGAATTTTCTGAAATTTTCATGAAGCTTCTGAAGTTTTCTGGAAGCTTCTAGAATTCTTTGGAAGCTTCTGGAAGCTTCTGGAATTTTCTGGTAGAGTGAAGATAATTACAATTTAAAAAAATACTTGAAACGTATATTTAAATACTTGGAAATTTTGAATCTCTTCGAAATTGCGTCATAAATTCCGAATATGTTACATAAACTGAAAATGATGACTTCTTTGCGTTTTTTTAAAAAATTATTTCTGAAACAGTTAAAAACCCATTTTTCAGAGCTATACATGCATCTGCAAACCAGGATTCACGGATATGGATGAGTTCAGAAATCCGGGAAGGCAATGTCAGAAAAGTGAGTGTTTTTATTTTTAGTTTAAACAACCATCAAAATCTGCTCCTCTTCCAGTCAAAACCAATGACAAATGCACGGTTGGAAAGAACGATTGTGACAGAAACGCGCGATGCATTCAAATCGGAGACGACGATTTTTCGTGCGCATGTCCGCCGGGATTCAAGGACAAGTCACCATTGGTTTCGTCTCGTCCCGGGCGTGTCTGCATACCGGTTATTCCGGAATGTGACAATCCGACACTGAATGATTGTGACTCGCCGGATCGGGCGATTTGCACGGATACCGATGATGGATATATGTGTAGATGTCGACAAGGGTTTTTGGATATTTCACCGAGTATTCGGACAAAACCTGGAAGGTTGTGCAAGCCATGTGAGTTTGAAAATATGGAAAAAAATCACATTTTTATTTCTCACTCATTTCGAAATCATGTTTTTTCGACTACTTCGAATTTCGAAACCATTTTTAAACTGCAATTTTTTACGGTAAACAATTATGACCTTATTCTTACAGTGGAGAACGAATGTGCACTTGGAACTGACGATTGCTCCCGCGATGGTGGAATTTGTGAAGATACTCCAGATTCGTACACTTGTCGTTGTGCAATGAACTATCTCGACGTCTCGTTTGATCGTGTGAACAGACCGGGAAGAAAATGTAAAAGACTTCTGAATGAGTGTCAAACTGGACAGAACGATTGCTCACCTGAAGCTATTTGTACGGATACGGAGGATAGTTACATGTGTGCTTGTCCACAATCACATATTGATTTGTCAGTGGATACTGTTAATCGACCAGGAAGAAGATGTTTGTTGAGTGAGTTCTTTTGGATTTTTGGATTTTATCAAAATTTGAAACGAGAACTTAAAATGGAGAGCTCATAAATAGCCCATAAAATGGGTTTCAGATGAATAAGAATATGAATATTTACATATTAAAGACAGAGTATCAGTTATTTTAACCCCATATTCATTTTATTGTAAAAATTCCTCTAATTGGACAAAATACAAAATATAACCTTTGAAAAACAACGAAATCAATTAAAAATGCCTTGAAAAGGCCTGAAAAGGTCCAGTGTTCGGTGGAGCGCACATGCACACTCTGCAATGTGGAAAAAGCGGGAGTTCAAAATTTTAAGCCGGAAAATTGTTAACTGACACACTATCTTTAATTGCAAAAAAGCATTTTTAAGTCGAAAAAATCAAAATAACTTGAAAAACCCGAAGAATTGGGTTTCTAGGCCGTATAAGGAAAAATAACGAAATATGGCCTAGAAACCCAAATAGCATTTCTTAGGCCATATTCGATTTTTCAAATTTGTATCGGTTTTTCTTATTTTTTTCGACTTAAAAAATTGTTTTGCTATCAATTGGTAGATAATCATATTCTTATTCATCTGAAACCCATTTCTGAGCTCTCCGGAGCCCCGCCTCCTCCGCTTTAATGCAAAAAAAAAGAGAAAAATGCTTAAATTTTTGCAAAAAAAAAAAATAAAAAGAAGCTGTATTTGGAAATACGGCTCATTACCATGGCAAATACTTAATTGCTCACAAAAATCCAACTAATTTTTGTTAATTTTTACCGTTTCACAAATTTTTCAAAATTTATTGAGCCAAAAGATGGATCACTTTATTGACATGTTTTTGCGAACGTTGAGAGTTTTTATTTCTGAAAATTAGCCGTTAATTTCCTGAGAGCTCACTACTCAAATTTTGGAAAAAAATTACTGTTTTGTGGAAATTTTGAAAATTGTGGCAAACTATACGAAACTCTGATTCGTATAACTTACTTCCCATAAATAATCCAATATTTTTAGGAATCAATGAATGCACATCCAACCGTCACGACTGCTCAGCCAACGCTGATTGCATCGACACGCCAGAATCCTATAATTGCAAGTGTCGTGACGATTTCGTTGACGAATCGCCAGATGTTTCCCGTAGGCCGGGAAGAATCTGTCGTCCGGCACTCGTTGACGAATGCCGGACTGGAAAACATGACTGTCATCGTGACGCCACATGTCAAGACCTTCCACAAGGTTATACATGTCAATGTCGTTCCGACTTCCTTGACATTAGTCCGCATCGAACCACCCATCCTGGAAGAGTGTGCCAAGCTAGACCAACTCCTCCACCGCCTGAATGTCGTCTAGATGGTGGAAATCAATGCAAGGTTCATTTGAATGAAGTCTGTCGATTGGTTAATGGAGAACCAAAGTGTTCATGTCCTGTTAATTATGAAAGAGATCAATTTGGAAGTTGTTCCATTATCAATGAATGTCAATTCGGTCAACTGAATGATTGTCACACCGCCGCTGAATGTATCGATCAAGCCAAGGGATACACTTGCAGATGTAAGGATGGATTCAAGGACATTGGAGATCGAACAAGACCTGGAAGAATGTGCAAACCTAGTAAGTTTTGATAAATGAATTGCGGGAGCATTCGTGGGAAAAATACGAAATTTCAGTGGTAAATGAATGCCAATTCCCACATTTGAATGATTGCCATCAACATGCGAGATGTGTAGATTTGGAGGAAGGTTATGAGTGCAAGTGAGGCTTTTTTTTAATATTTCAATAGTTTTCAACAATCTGGAATATTTTTCATAAATTTTTCCAAAATTACAAAAAAAAATTTGAAACCGTAATTTTTCTTTTGATTTTTTTTATAACGAAACATTTCGGTTTCAAACAAATTCATAGTTGTTTTTAATTGGTAAAAATAATAATAAAAATAAAAAAGACATTTATCTAAGACTAACGCAGTCTTGAGTTGAAATAGTAAATCGGAAATAGTGAAGTTTAAAGCCAAAATTTAATAAAACCGAATTTTTAAAATTTGATTAGAAAATTCGTTTGAAATGGTATTTCGAAAATTTTGAAACAGTGATATTTTTCAACTTCAAAAATTTCACTGAATAAAAATTTCAAAAAATACAACTGTCGCATTTTTTCGGGGATATATTTGTATTTTTTAAATGGATTCAAGTAGAATTTTTTTCCAATATTTGAAATTTAAAGACACCGGAATGAATGGCTTAATATAACCAATATTTTCATAAATTTTCCAAAATTATAAAAAAGTTTTGAAACCGTATATTTTTTTAAAGGGATTCTTTACTGTTTTTGGGTTTCTATTCCATTTTCATCTTCTTCTTGATATTTGAAAACCTATACAAGAAAAATATTTTTGCGATTTTTCCTTTTCTAGTACTCAAACACACCCATTTCAAGAATAAGGCAGCGAAATGTCCTAACATTGCAAACACTCTCACATTCGCATGCTCTCTCGCACGCGGCCGAGCGGTTAGGCCATCCGCCGCCTTACCCTGTAAATGTGCGTTTTCGTGCACTAGAAAAGGAAATTTAGATAAAAAAATTTTCTTCTATAGGTTTTCAAATACTGTGAAGAAGATGAAAATGAAATTGAAACCCAAATTCAGTAAAGAGTCCCTTTAAGCTATTAACGAATTTTTTGAATTTTTTCAACAGAGCAATAGAGTTCTCACAATTTTCTAATTTTTCCGAAAATAGTTGAAAGCGTCGAAACAGAATTTTTATTGATTTTTTAATTGCAATCTTCCTAAAAAGCATAGTTTTTTTGAAATTGATCATTTTTGAACAATAACAATAGAAATTTTAAAAAGAAAAATTTCGGTTTCAAAAAATGAATATTTTTTTTCGATGAATTTAATATCAATATTTTTTCTCTTTTATGTATCATTTTTTTGAAAAAAATACAGTTTTCGAAAAAAAAAGAGCATTTTGTTACACAGAAATCGTTTTTAAAATAAATGTTGTTTTCATTAGAAGAGATCAACGGTCTAGTGAAATTTCTAGATTTTTATTCTGGTTGATTAAAAAAATTTTTGAAACAGTGATATTTTTCAACTTCAAAAATTTACTGAATAACATTTCAACAAAAATTTGAAACTGTGTATTTTTGAAATTTTTAGGGGTTTTTTTGTATTTTTAAAAAATTATTTGAAATCTGATTTTTTTCCTCGAAATATATAAAATTTCAGAAAAAATTATCGGTGTTCATTCAAAACTCACCACTCCCTGTTTTTTTTTAGAATTACGATTTTGACTTCAAAAATACTATTAAATCTGTTTTTGTCAGGTTTTCATCATGAAACTGTGTTTTTTCTAAAGGTTTAATAAAGGGAGCAACATTTTTCATAATATTTTCCAAAATTTCAAAAAAAGTTTTGAAACCGTATTATTTTTGAAAAAATTAAAGAATTTTTAGAAACATGAATTTTTTTCAACAGAGCATTTAATCGGTCTGATATGATTATAAAAAAAACTAAAGTTCTAGCAATTTTCTATTTTTTTCTGAAAATAATTGAAAGCGCCGAAACAGAGATTTTTTAAAAAATCAATTGAAATGCATAGTTTTTTTGGAAATAAATTTTTTCTTAAATTGAAAAAAAATAGAATAAAATTTGATTACAAAAAAATTACGGTTTCAAAAAATACTTTTTTTTTCGTGGAATTTAATAACAATTAATGGATAAAGTAGCACTGTTCGTTCAATTCGATTCCAAGCGCGCACCACTGTTTTTGCAAGTTTGTATGGCCTTTTCCGTGTCCGCACGTATTGAAAATATTATTTTTGAGTCATAAATGCATCTATTGGACGAATTATGAAAAATAATTGTTTTTGTCCGTCCCCCGGAACACCCCAAACATCGAGGTTTGTCAGTAGAGCGCATTTGGAATCGGTTTGTTTTGACAGTAGATTTGACCTTTTTTTTTTTGGAATTTTAAAAGTTATTTTTAAAATAGATGGAAGAAATTAGGGTTCGTAGAAGTTTTAAAAAAGGAGCTTACAATATTTGGATGCATGTTCTACATGTATAAATAAAATTGGATGAAAAAGAGCTCTTAAGGAATTTCCAAATAAAACAATTCGCAAACTTCCAGATGTAACCAAGGATTCATGGATCAATCCCACGGACGTCCTGGAAGAATCTGCAAACAGCTCATCAATGAATGTTCGACACCTTCTCTCAACACATGTGATCGAAATGCAAGATGTATGGATGAAGAAGATGGGTATAGATGTGAATGTAATCAAGGATTTATTGATGTCTCCCCATCGGCAACACTCAAAGGAAGAGCGTGTCGACAATTGATAAATGAATGCTCGAATCCGAGATTAAATGATTGTGACAAGAATGCGCGATGCAAGGATACAATGGATTCATATGAATGTGAATGTCCATTCAATTCTAAGGATATTTCACCAAGTCCTTCATTCCCTGGAAGAGTTTGTCTAATGTGTAAGTTTCTGAAATTCTCGTGATAAAACATTTATTCACTCCGTAACCCCGTAGTATCGTACTAAAATCACCCTTTACAATTTCCAGTCATCAATGAATGCGAAAACGGCGCGCATGACTGCGATCCATCCGCCCAATGCCGGGACAATGAACAATCATTTACTTGTGAATGCCCGAATGGATTCTTGGATCGATCGCCGAACAAGCTGACAAGACCTGGAAGAGTTTGTGTGAAATTGGTATGTTATTTGGAGCTTTTTTTGAAAAATTCGCAAAAAGGCATTCAAATGGTGAAAAATATGAATAGATTTTTATCATAAAATTTTGAAACAGTGATTTTTTTTTTCGATCATTGCAAATTAATTTTTTCAACAAAATAAATTTGAAATTTGAATTCGCGCCTTTTTAGCTCAAATTTGAGTAATTAAAAGCATTTAAGAACTTTTTTACCGATTCAAGATTTTTTTAAATTAAAATTTTTAATTTTAATAGATTTGAAATCAAGGAAAAAACACCGTTTCAGAATTGTCATTTCTTTCACAATAAATAGCGAATATTGATAGATCTTTAAAAATTCCAGAAGCTTCCGGAAAGTTCCAGAAGCTTCCAGAAAATTCCAGAAGCTTCCAAAAATTCTAGTTTTAGTAATCCTTTGAAAAAGAAGCGTCTGAAGAACAATTTTATAAAAAATGTTCCTAACTTTTTATTCTGACACTGAATTAGCAGCAATAAAATTGTAAATTTTTTTCAAAAAAACATATTTTGAAACAGTAAAATTTTTTTCAAAATAAAAAAACTTGTCACTTTTCCATAGAAAAATATGTATTTTAACTTTTTTTGGCAACAAATATTATTTTTGTAGAAATTCACAATTCTCGAAGCGATTTACTACAATTTAATGTTCTAAAATTTAAAAGTCTGAAAAAATGCGCACTGTTTCATAATTACGTGAAATTTTAAAGATAATTACTGGATTTCAGTATAGCAGAAGCGGAATTTTTATCATAATCGAATTTTGTTTTAATTCCCAGTAATTGTTTTGAATAAAATTAAAAAATTGAAATTTTCAAAAAAACTTTTTCTGTTTCAGAATGTTTAGATCTTCAAATTGTATAATTTAGAAGTGATGGTGCGTAGATCTATCTAGAATTTAAAAAAAATTCGTTGTTTACATTGATATTAATATTTTCCAAATTTTTTTGAGAAATGTTTGTAACATTAAAAATATTATCTCAAAAAGAGTAATTATAAATTTTCAGAGATCAAAAATTTTAGAAAAAAATCAATATTTTCAGATAACTGAGCTGAACAATTTTAATTTTTATAATCAAAAGATAAATGTTTAAAAATGGTTTTAATAAAATTTGTTGAAAATATAAGAAATAAAAGTTTTTAGCTTTTTTTCCTCAATATTGAAATCTGAAAAATATCCTGCTACAGGTGGACGAATGCCGTGAAGGACGCCATACATGTAGCGCCCATGCGGATTGCCGAGACTTGGAAGAAGGATACACTTGTGAATGCAAAGATGGATATATCGATCGTTCGCCGAACTTGGCCTCACAACCTGGAAGAGTATGCAGCGCTCCAGAAGTCTGCCCATCGAATCATGATTGCTCATCGGCTGCTGTTTGTGAACCATTGGGTGGAATGAAGTATCAATGCACTTGTATTCAAGGATATGTTGATCAATCACCAAATGGACAGAATGGAAGGGTGTGTGTTAGAAGTGAGTGATTTTTTTGAATTTTCAACAAAAAAAATTCGGTTTCAATATTTCTTCATTTTTTGGAACTTTTCGGTGAAAGCATTATTTGCATTTAACAAATTTTGAAAAAATTTAGATATTAGAATCCTGAAAGTACACATTTTCGAACTTCCTACCATTTTTTTTTTTGAAAAACAGACATTCAGACCAAAAAATGCTTTTTTATGCATTCATTTTTTAAAATTAACAAAAAATGTCAACAGCAACAAATTTTTCTGTTTCACATTTTTTGTATTTATATTTCTGAAACTTTTGAACATTCTATTCAGTTGTGACAGTATTATAAATATTCTATCCTAACAGAAATTATTGGAAAAAATGATGAAAATGATGATTTTAATATTTAAAAATCCAAAAAATCAATAATTTTATTCAAAGGAGCCTTTACGGAGATAATAACTGTAACTTAAATGAAAATAGACGTCATTCTCATTCCAAATCTGTTTTTAAAATTTTCTAAAACCACCTAGAAGCCGAGAAAATGAGGTTTCAAAACAATGGCCTAGAAAAAGTGTCCACCGGCGAAAACTAGTCCGCAGGCATGAAAAATCAAAAAAAAAATGAAAAAAACATAAAAAGGGCTAACTAATATAAGCATTCTGAATAACTATTTATTAACGAAACACGAAAAAAGCTTATAGGAAAAAGTTCGGCCAGGTGGCCACTTTTTCTAGGCCATTGTTTTGAAGCTCATTTTCTCGACTTCTAGGTGGTTTTAGAAAATTTTAAAAACAGATTTGGAATGAGAATGAAGTCTATTTTCATCTCAGATGTATTCATAAATTCCGTAAAACCCTCCTTTAAAGACATTTTCTAAAATCATTTTCCGAAAATTCTGTTATTTCGAACATAGATTTTGAATTTTTTTTGAATGAAAGTAAAAAATCAAAAACAAAATCTTGAAATCGTGAATTTTTCGATGAAATTTACTGTTTCAAAAAATCTACACAATTATACAGCTTCATTGAAGTTTATTAAAATATTTCTAAATCATTTTAAATTTCAGACAACGCGTGCCGTGATCCGAAACTCAACACATGTTCGCGCAACGCAATCTGCTACGACGAGCCACGCGGATATCGTTGTGAATGTAAACGTGGATTTATCGATCGTTCCCCAGATTCCACGCAAAGTGGAAGAGTTTGTGAAGCGCCACCACCTCCGACCACGCCGCCAAGGCATCCTTGTCAAGATCCAGAAAGAAATGATTGTCATCCGGCTGGAACTTGTAGAGCAATTGGTCCACAAGACTACACTTGTGAATGTTTGGCAGGATATGCTGATAAATCGCCAGATGTTGCGAGAAAACCTGGAAGATTGTGTGTTCTAACTCAGCCGATTTGTTTGGACTCGTCGCAGAACGATTGCCATGCCGCGGCGATTTGTAGTGAAGTTAGTGGAGGAGAGAAGTATACTTGCAAATGTAGAGATGGATATATTGATGAGTCACCGGATGTATTCAGAAGACCTGGAAGAATTTGTAAGGAGACGTTGAATGAGTGTCTGGATAGAAGTCTCAATGATTGTCATCATTTGGCAGTTTGCCAGGATCTTCCGAATGGATATAGTTGTCGTTGTCCGGTTACTACAAAGGATCAGTCACCGGATCCAAGAAGGCCTGGGCGGCTTTGTGTCCAACAGATTAATGAATGTGCGAACCCATCGTTGAATAGTTGTTCAGCGTTTGCGGATTGTATGGATCGGGAGAATGGATACGAATGTAGATGTAGGAATGGATATCATGATGATGATCCGGCACATCCTGGACATAGATGCTCATTCAGTAAGTTTTTGAGAAAAACACATATTTATTACTGTTTCACTAGTTTTTTGAACTGGGAATCTATTAGAGCTTTACACTATTATCACGCTTTGTTCTTGTTGAAATTCCAATTTGAGAAAATCTTAATGTAAATTTAAAACAATCAGAAAAAATATTTAAACGGGAAAAACCGACTTGTGAAAAAAAGTCAGAAATCTTGGAAAAATTACTGCTTCAAGTATTTTACAATTTTTTTTTGGAAAATAATAAAAAACTAATCGCGCGATATTTCTGCTAATTATACTAATATTAAGAAAAAAATACGGTTTCAAATGTTACACAAATTTTTAAGTCTTCTATTATTACTTTGATTAATAAAGCAAACTCACCATGTGAAAAATATATCGAGAACTGATCAACTTTTCACTCAAAAGCTAAATTCTTGTGAAATTTTCAAAGTTAGTGGAAAATTTTGAATGAAACTGAATTATCATTGAATTATCTTTGAAAATTATGACCCTGTGAAACAGTACACATTTTTTGGGTGAAATCTGAGTGTTTTTTCTAAAAAATTACGGTTTCCAAATTATTTTAATAATTTCCTGAAATCATCATTAAAATGTTATTTCAAAACACTTTTATTTGCTGTTTCAAATTTCGGATATTTTTGTCAAAAAAAAATAAAAGCATTGCGTGGTCACTTTTTTTTTGCCAATTTCAATTTTTTTTTCAATTGGTTAATTTAAGCTCGCAACGCGACCGCAACGCACGAAAATTTGTATTTCCCCCTTTAATGCTGCTCGTTGCGGTCACATTGCCGTCGAAAATGAGCGGCTCTGAAAAAATTGTGAAAAAACTTCAAAAGCTATTGTCAACTCATTTATTCTTGATCACCTCACGGACGCTCCGCACGCACGCGACGCGGCTGTCGACACTCAACACACTGGAAAATTTGAAAAATTAATTTTCCCGCCAATATTTCAGTGTGTTGAGTGAGAGGTCACCGCGTCGCGTGCGTGCGGAGCGGCTGTGAGGTTGAGCAGCCTTCCGAACGCGATGATCAAGAATAATTGAGTTGACAATAAAAATGTATTACTGTTGAATATAAGAGCTCAATTAATTAATGTATTTTGAATGCAATTTTAAAAGTTTCAACAAAAAATCTAACTGAAAAATAATAGTTAAACAAGCCTTGGAAAATTTTACCCATTTTTAAGGGGAGAAATCTAAGATTTTCAAAAAAAAATTACTGTTTCAAATTAATTTAATTAATTTCCTGATAAAATCATCACTATTAACTGGCTATAATCTGGAGACTGTATATTTTTAAAACAATGCTGTATTTTTAAAAAATCTTTTAAAAATGTTCTGATAGAAAACTTTAAGTAAGATTTGGTAAATTTTTATTTGATGGAATCACAATTTAAAAAAAATAAAAATTTACTGTTTCAGGATTTATATTTCATTAATGCGATTTTAGACCGTGTTACTTCTTAGTTTATGTTATATGTAAATTTCGTGAAATATATTTTTAAAAATCAATGAAATTTAAACAAAAATATTATTTTAAAGAATTTTTCAATGGAAAGCCTTTCAAATTTAAATTTAAGAAATGTTTGGGATTGTAAGTGTCTAGAAAAACATTATTATTAGAATCTAAAAATAATTTCAACAAATTGTTTTTTCAAACAATTTCTAGGAAAATTAATTAAAATCTAAATTCAGATTAAAAATCGGGAATCGAAGAATTCTTTTAAAAAATTACCGTTTCCAAATATGCTTTGGTTCCTCAAACTTCGCTTTTTCGCACAATTTTAAAAACTCTTTAAAATAAAAACACTTTTAAAAAAGTTGAGAAAAATTTTAAAAGCCAAAATTCGTAGAATATGATCACTATTGATTGAGAGTTGGTATTTAACATGTTTGTTTACTGTTTCAAATTTTGAGTATGTTTTTCCAGCAATTAATAGAAGCGTTAATCCTTATTTATCCTTTTGCCACAATTTCAAAATAACTTTTAAAAAATTTGAAAATTTGCTGCTTGGAACCAGAATTTTTTTTCTAACAAAATTTACTGTTTCAAGAGTTATATTTAATTCATGCAATTTTAAATCATATTGATTCGTGCTTAAATTTAATAGATTTTTAAATCAACGAAATTTAATCAAAAAATATTAGTTCAACATTTTTAAGTGGAAAATTATTAAAAGAAATATTTGGAACTGTCTGAAAAAACATTATTTCAGCAAATTGTTTTTTTAAAGAAGATCTAAATTCAGTTTTTAAAAACCCGGAGAGTATATTAACGATTACAAATAAGTGAAGCTAGAAATGAAGAATGTCTCATTTAACTTCTGAAACGTATTAATTTCGGCAAAATTTAGAAAAAATATGAATTTTCGGGATCTCCCGCGAAACTTAAAAATCGATATCCCCCTAGAGTTTTGCCAGGAAATAATATATGTTTTTCAGTGATCAACGAATGTGAATCAGCAAACTTGAACGATTGCGACAAGAATGCGATTTGTACTGACACACCAGGTGGATATGAATGTGTATGCCGAGCGCCGTTCAGAGATGAAGGACCACAAGGACATCCAGGAAGAATATGCCGATTGAATGAATGCCAAAATGCCAATATGAATAATTGTGATAAAAATGCGGACTGCAGAGATTTGGACTACGGTTACACATGCGTCTGTCGTCATGGATTCTACGATCAATCGCCGAATCCTCAAGAACCTGGAAGAGTTTGTATCGAATTCCAACTTGAGCAAAAGATCGAGAGGGTTGATGTCTCAACAGTCCAGCAGAATCCTCCACCAACTGATGGATTGGCGTGTGGAAGGGATCATTGTATCCAAGCGAGAAGGGAAGTGTGCATCAATGGAGAGTATTGTGGATGTCGACCAGGGGAGGGAAGATCCTCGACGAGTGGGAAATGTCAACCAGTTGATGAGACACCATTCCAAGTTCGGGTGGTGACAAGGGATCAGCGACCACTTATGTATTCGAGTGAATATGGATCGAATAAGAATGCGCCGTATGTTGAGATTGTGGAATTGTTCCAAAAGAATATGGCAAGAACATTTGGTGGAACAAGCTTCGCTCCGAGATATGTCAATACTAAGGTGGATTATATAACCCATCCAAAGACTGTCAACAGTTCTTGGGATCAGGGACTATTATTCAAGTATGAAGTGCAGACAACGAAGAGTAAAGCCCAACCCATCGATGAATGTGAACTCTGGAAACAAATGCAAGCATCATTGGATCGAACAAACGGAGCAATTGGGGGAGGATCCCTAAAAGTTGCATCAGATTCAGAGCTCCTCAATCCTTGCAAACAACAAGAGGAATGGGGAGAATGCGGAGGAATGAAATGCAGGGAAAAGCTGGGAGAGGTTTGTATTGCTGGACATGTTTGTGGATGTCCGGATGGAATGAAGAGATCAAACACGGATGCTGAATGCCGGGTTGTCGAGAGCTGGAACGTTCCGCTGTGGGTTGTGAGGGATAAGGAGAAGCCGATTGTGTTCAGCGAGAGTTTTGACAATCCACAGGATGAGGTTTATAAGGTGAGTAGGAATATTTCAAGACTTCTTTCGGAAATTTTCACATTTTTTCGCTGGTACCATTCCTTTAAAATCAGAATTTATCAGCTTTAAAATTCACTGTTTCAAAAAAAAAATTTAAAAACAATATTGCAAGATAACTTAATTTTTCTCTAAAATGTCAAAAAGAGAAGAAAAATGGGAAAAAAGTCGGTTTTCCGATGTTTCAATTTTAAAATGTATGTTTTCAAGAGAAATTACACTGTACTATTAATTCATCTTTTTATTTAAAAGAGTAATCAATAAATATGCATTAGAAACAAAAATATTCATGATATTAGAGAATATTACGAATTTTTCCTAAATTTCCCGAGAAAAAAATCGGACCAAGCCTGCTGTTGAAGTAAACCGCGCTCTACCGAACACAGTCCCCCTTTTGACGTGTTCCAGTTACCGCATGTACTGGAAATATAATATTTTTGATCCATTCTTTGTATCAGTCGGGCCAATTGTGAAAGAAACATTTTTTAGTACGTGCACCGGAACACGTCAAAACAGGAGTGTGTTCAGAAGATGCTTCGGCTTATTTCTACAGATTTATCCCTAGGATTTTGAGCTGATGACGAACTAGTCTTAGAAGATCCTTGGTTTAGATGGCACAATTGAATAAAATCGTTATTTCCCGTAAAATTACATTAATCTTCGTTTCGAAAATCTATGTAAGCTGTGTGAAACAGTGAATTTTCTTCCGAAATTTAAAATAAACATAATTGTGAATGTTTTTAGTTTTACAATAAGTATTGATTTTTTTGTTTCTGAAACTGTAATTTTTAAAAAATCCATTTAATTTTTAAAGTTTTAAAATTAAGCTAAAAAAATATCGACGTTTATGAAGTTTTTCAAAAAGTGTATCCTAAAGTTATTTAATATAACAAAAGGGCCCTGAAACAGAAAATGTTTTTTAATTTTTTCAAAAAAAAAAGTCTTTATTTTAATTTTTTGCTGAACAAATTGATTTAAATAACATATTTTCGAAGGTTTTCTTTTTACTTTAAATATTTTTAAAATTTAGAATTTTTCACATTTTACTGTTTCAGAAAAAAATTAAAGTTGATCTCCGAAAAATTTTGATTCGGTGTGTACAATTCCTTTTAGAAATTATTTTTCAATAACTGCATTTTCAAAAATTACAGTTTCAGAAGTAAGTGAAAAGCGAGCTCCAAAAACTGTTGTGATAATAACAAAATATTTATTTAAATTTCAGAATATGGTTTTTAAACATTATTTTCTGAATCAAAAAATTTCAGAAATCTGAAATTCAAAATAAATTATTTTTATCAAGTGCGTTTTGAAGTTTAAGTTTATTTCTGTAATTTTTTATTCAAATTCGAAAATATATTTAATTCTTTTGAAATGTTTTTTTTTTCAATTTGATCATGAAGTATTTTTTCATTTTCAAAAATTACAGTTTCAGAAAAAAATGAAGACGATATCTGAAAAAATTCTGTGATTTGAAAAAAACTATAATGTTTTACAAAAAAAATAGCAGTTTCATAATTTTTAGTCTTTCATTCGTGTGGCACCATGCCTTTAAAGTTACTGTTTAGTGAATTTGGGTTTCAATTCCATTTTCATCTTCTTCGCAGTATTTGAAACCCTATAAAAGCAAAAAAAAATTATCGAAATTTCCTTTTCTAGTACTCGAAAAAAGCACATTTACAGGGTAAGGCGGCGAATGGCCTAACCGCTCGGCCGCGCGCGAGAGAGCATGCGAATGTGAGAGAGTTTGCAATTGTTAGGCCATTCGCCGCCTTATTTTGGAAATGGATGTGTTTGAGTAATAGAAAAGGAAATTTCGCAAAAATATGTTTCTTGTATAGGTTTTCAAATATCGCGAAGAAGATGAAAATGGAATTGAAACCAAAAACAAAGAATCCCTTAAAAAAAATAATCTACCATGTTAAAATTCACTGTTTCAAAAAATGCTAAAAACTGAAATTCAAGATTTTTAACTGTTACTTTTGAATTTCGTATGTTTTTTGTAAAAATGTTGCCATTTCAAAATTTTTTTTAGTATTTCATATGTTTGATTGAGATAGTCGATAAGCGAAAATTGAAAAATAACAATTTTCCATTTTTAAGAAAAAATTACAGTTTCAAAAATAAATTATTATTATCAAGTTTTAAAAAAATGTATTATGTTTCTAAATACCTCTAAAATATATTTGAAACTGGGGGAAAATGAATGGTTTCAGTGAAAAAAACTTAAAATTTAAAAAATATAATCCTAACCGCATATTTTTGCAGAAATACGCGAACCGTATCGAAGATGGAATTGGTGGATGCTACCCGCATACCGAACTGAAAAATGCGTTTGTTTCCGCCGAAGTGAACGACATTGTGAATCCAGTGCTTCTCAACGCTTCCTACGATTCTGGACTTCTATTTAACACCACAGTCCACTTCAGGAAAGGAATGGTTCACCTTCCATCCGATGCATACTACCAACTTGTCAAATATATCACAAAAGAGAACAACAATGAAGTCGGCGAATCGGATCTTTATCTCAATCCGACCCAACCGGATCCTTTCAAACCATGCTTCAAAAATGATTGTGATCCACATGGAAAATGTATCGAAACTTCGAAATACAATTATAGATGTGAATGTGGTCCAGGATACAGGGATATGAATCCCCTTCAACCTGGGAAGAAGTGTCTACCGGTTCATGGATTCAATGAATGTGAGAGGAAGGAGGATAATGAGTGTAGTGAAAACGCGAGATGTATTGATTTGGAGCATTTATATAAATGTGAATGTCTTCCGACGTTCTATGACAATTCACCAGTTGGGGCTGTGCCAGGATCCATGTGTGTTTTGGATTATTGTAGTGATGTCAACTTCTGTCCTACTAATACAACATGCAGGAATATGGAACAACAAGCTGAATGTAAATGTGATCCAGGATTTATGGACATCAGAAAATCGGAGAAGAGAACAATGTTGGGGCTTGGGGATGACACGCTTTGTATGCATGTCAGGGATGTGGATGAGTGTGCATTAGGACTTAACAATTGCTCCGGAGTTGCGTCATGTATCGATAGAGCAGTTGGATACACTTGTCAATGTCCAGATGGATATATTGATGGAAATCCCGATGAACCTGGAAGAGTATGCGGAGCACTTCTTTGTGATTTATGCAATTCTCATGGAGACTGTGTACACAATTCAGCAACCAACAACATCACCTGCGTGTGTACCGATGGTTGGAGTGGAGCCCAATGTCAAACCGCTCCGAGCAACGCGTCACTTGTTCTTTTGATTCTTTTGGCTATTCTTTTCTTGCTTCTCACTCTTTGTTGTCTTCTCTACTTCTGCACGAAATGTCACTGCTTCAGAGGACGAGGTGGGGCCATGGGCGCTGCAAACGCGTTTGGTTATCGAAGAGGCGGAGCATGGCCTTGGTCAACATTAGAAGGATCAAGCTCCTCGGAAAGTGGAGCAGGTGAATTTTCGGCAATGAGCGCTGCAGGAAACGATTATTATCCTGACATCGGAATCCCGAGAGCTAAACTTGTAAAGGGCGCAACAACTGCAGCAGTTCATGAAAGAAGTAATGAGGTAGCGAGATTGGATCAATACCTGGATGAGGGAGTGAGAATACCGAGAGCACATTTGAGAGAATTCGATAGTGGATCAGAAGCGTCGTCGGAGTATACAATCAAGGAGGAGATTGAGAGAAAGGTTACTACGGATGTCACGACTAAGGAGATTAAGACAACGAAGACAACGGACGCGGAAGGACGGACAATTGTGACAACTGAAGAGGTTGTGCATAATCCGGGAGATCGCACGGTGGTACATGGCGCTGCACAAGGAGGGTATTCCGCTTCAGCGGTGAGTTTTGTTAGATTGTTACTGTTCCCTCATTTCTATTCCAAACGCGCTCCATAAACTGGCATTTTGCCAACACACCTTCCAAAAAACAAAATGCAAACGATTTCTCACATGAACAACGTGAAGCGTTTGCAATTTGTTTTTTGGAAGGTGTGCTGGCAAAGTGCCAGTTTTTGGAGCGCGTTTGGAATAGAAATGAGGCAACAGTATTAAATTTTTGAAAACAGTTTTAGTCGAAAATCGAAACTAAAAAGCTGCTGAAAGTTGTAGCAACATATGATTTTCACGAAATAGACCTTTTTCCAGTTTTCGAAATTTATACGGTTTCAAGATTTTTTTAAAATATTTAATGTCAAATTTAGTTTTTATTAATTTTTTGATTATTAATCAGATTTTCGTAAAAACCAAAAATGAAATATAAAAATTTACAGTTTCGAAAAATCTGAAAATCAACTTTATTTCAAAAATACTCGGTTATCATAAAAAAAATGACTCATTGTTACTAGTCTTTTTTTTCCAAAAGCTTTGAAACTATTGATTTTTTGATTAAAAAAAACAATTTGTTTTTGAAAAACCGGTTTAGAATATTTTTTTGGATAATCTTTGGATAAGCTTTTCAAATAATTGTTCACCATGTTTTTAAAAAATCATAAAGCCTTCAAAAACCGGCAATTTTTCATATATTTTTTAAATTCTCACAGTTTTTCGAAATAATAATAATAACAATAACATAAATCTGTTTTTCGTTTTAAAAAATCAAAATAATTTTTTTAAAAATTTACAGTTTCAAAAAAAAAACCTAAAAACTAACTTTTTTCAAAAATGTTTCTCTAAAATATTGATTTTTTAACGCTTTTTTAAAATTAATTTTTGTTTTCAAAAAAATTTCAGTTTATTTGTGTTGTTCATCTTAGAAATCGTGTTTTCTCAAAAAACTGGCTTTTTTCATATTTTTTAAAAATTTTCACAGTTTTTCGAAATATTTAATTTGCAGTTTCAAAATTTTTTAAAAATAAATGTCAACTAGCGACTTTATTAATCGTGGTTAAGAGTTATTCCAAATTCTCCAAGGCATTTTTCGGAAATTGAAGCATGATATTGAATTTTTTTTAATTTGGTAATGTAAATCTGATTTTTGCAAGAATCAAAAAAGAAAGTACGAAAATTTACAGTTTCAAAAAAATTAAATCTGAAAGCTAACCTAGTTTCAAAAATGTTATGTTTCTATCGTTATCTATAAGTTATAAGTTAACATTATTTGTTAACGTTATAAGTTAACAGTTAATATAATGTACAATAAAATATTTTAAAAAATCCTGTTGGCTCCAAAAACTGGCATTTGTTCCATAATTTGTTAGTTTCACACTTTTCCAAAATATATACGGTTTCAAGATTTTAAAAAATAAATATTAACTGTTAACTTAATGCTTATATCTGTTAACTTGGTGCGTATATGGAGAATTTTTTAAATTGCGGATAATCTGAAATTTATAGCACAAAATTTAATATTCTCTTTAAATTTATTCATAGAGTGATGTTATTCTGAAATTCGAAAAATTCAGAAGAAATACAAAAAAATTGCAGTTTCAAAAATTTTTTTTGAAGAATCGACTGATTTTTCAAAGATACGAACAGCGTTCTTGCGAAACCTTAAATATTATAATAATCATTATTTCCTTGATTGGAAAAAAAGTTCCAAGTTCAAAAAAGTATTTCAATCACCACAGACAACTATTTTCGAAATTTCAAGTTTCCTCAAATATTGGATATTTCAAAAATTGAAATTTTTATTATTATAAAACCATATACATCATACATTTAAATAAAATGTTCCAGAATCAAATGAGTGGCTCATCATACGCCGGTGAGAGCAGCAGCTACGAATCAGCGTCAAACTTCCAAAGAGAATCAATGGCCGCTTCAAGTGGAATGACGTCATCATCTTCAGCAGCCGCCGGAGCAGCAGCCGCGGCATCAGCCGCCGCTGGCTACGCAACCATCAGGCATTTAGATGAAAGAGAAAGAGGTGAAAGTGTTCAAGAATTCTCGATCGGAAGGGCTCACGGAGCATCGGCACATCAACAACAACAGAGTAGAAATCAGTACGAATCCTCTTCAAATCGTGAAATTGAAGAATATCAATCGGAGCATGGAAGCGCGTCGTCTGAAGATTTGGAGCATGAGGTTGGAGATATTCGAACAAAGGTCACCAGACATCATGATTTCGAGCCATTTGCTAATGGAGAATCGGAAAGATTCAAGACTGAGGTGAGCAATAAATTATCGGGAGATAGGGCTCCGGAGAGCTCAGTAATGGGTTTCACATGAATACGAATATGATTATCTACCAATTGATAGCAAAAATATTTTTAAGTCCAAAAAATAAGAAAATACGATAAAAATAAAACTAAAATCGGATATGGCCGAAGAAATGCAATTTGGGATTCTAGGCCATATTAGGAAAAACACCGAAATATGGCCTAGAAACCCAATTTCTTCGGCCATATTCAATTTTTTAATATTTTTCAACTTAAAAATGTATTTTTCCAGGTCGTCACCACCAAAACATCATCATCAGTCAACAAATACTAAAACATTTCTTTTTTTTATAATTTTGAGTTTTCTTTTGTAAAATTTCCCAACTTTCTGTTTTTTTCTTTTCTAAAACTTTATTAGTTCCGCATTATTTTCTACGTGTCCATACCAATTCTAGTTGAATACGCGTACCCAAAATGTTTGATTTTTTTTGTCTTTTCTATCGATCGCCGTCTTAAAATTCCAATTTTTCGACGGTGCAAATTCAATTGCTCATATTATTATTATTATTATTGATTTTTAAATTGTTCTTTCAAATTATCCCTTACTTTCTTGCCTTTTATATGTGTTCCTGTTGTGCTTTTGACCCCCCAGCCCCTTTGAGAAAAAAAAGTTGCCTTTCGAAAAATTATATAAATTGAGATAACATATTCGGTGATTGACTGGTTATTTTTGTATTGCATTTTTTTGAATTGTTCTGTTTTTTTCTTGTGAATTTTACAATGAATAAATTTATATTTTAAAAATATGGTATTTTCACATTTTCCCTTTATTAACCAACTTTTCAAAAAATATTTCAGCTTTACCTGTACATAATGCCAAAAGTGACAATACAGGGTGGGGAATAAATATAGCGCCGTACTCGAGAGGGTATAAAAACTTCAAATCAAAAGATTTTTTTCTGCAAATTCAACAAAAACTTTATTAAATAATAACAAAAATAATGGCATTAACAGTTTTCGCATCTTCCACCTTTCGCCTTGATAACAGCTCGAAGTCTCTTCGGATACGAGTCGATGACGGCACGGAGGTAGTTGGCATCAAGATCATCCCAGGCCTTCTCGAGAGCAATCTTCAGGGCCCCCAAATTTGGATAGTTTTTCGTGGAAACCTTCTGGGTCAAATATCCCCGCACTGCAAAATCCATTGGATTGAGATAAGGACTAGAAGCCGGCCATTTAGCGGAAGTGATTTATCCCGAAAAATCGGTTTTGCACCACTGTTGAGTTGCTTTGGCGGTTTGAGCAGGTCCACCGTCTTGCTGGAAGATCCAATCTCGGTCTCAGCAGTGAAATTTGGACCAAGGCAATACTGCGGACTCAAGAATCTTCTTGTGTAGTATTCATGGTTGATTTTCGCTCCGACATCAACGAAAACGAGCGGCGTTTTTCCATCGGCACAAATTCCTACAAAATCCATTACTGCGGCCGGATGAGAAGTCTTATTGAGAATTTTTCCTCTTTGACAGACAGTCTCAAAGTCCCTAGCAATAATCCTGTAGTTCTGTCTATTTTTATTGGCTTCAATAGTGAACAACTTCTCATCTGTGAACAGCGTCTTTAGGTGCGTGCCTTGCAGCGTGCCGCGAAGGAGAGCTCGAGCTTTTTTCAGACGAAGGTCCTTGTACCAGTTTGTCAGGAACGCTCCTTTTTGCATACGATAAGCAAGCATGTGACGCTTCTGTTTGACAATAATTCTCATCGATTTCGGACTCGTTCCGAACTCCGAGGGCATCTTTCTCATGCTTCTTTCCGGATTTCTTCTGATTCTCTCTCTCATCGCTTTGACGACATCAGGAGTTGTTACAGTGACCGGACGACCACTTCTCTGCTTTTATTTTAAAGTTCCGAATCCTTAAAACGCTTCAGAGTCCAATTTACAACCAATTTTCCCACACCAAGCTTCTGAACAATCTCAGAAGAACGCATTCCTTGCCTCGAACATTCGATGATGGCCGATCTGAATAGGGAAACAGCCACCATGATCCTTAAAATTGATATATTTGGCTGAAACTTGGTGGAATAGTCAAAAACATAATAATAAACAAAAAAAATATTACTGTACGCCATCTCTGCGTTTCCGCAGGCGCCAGCGTTTACGCAAAGTTGCGGCGCTATATTTATTCCCCACCCTGTAAACGATGCTACAGCCAAAATAACAAAAAAAAGCACGTTTCCGTAAATTCAGAACCACTTTCGCACGTCACTACGAAGCTACGTAGTGACGAGGGTCGTTTTTTAGCGTAAATATTTTACCACAAAATTTGGAATGTTTTTTTTTCGCAAATTTCGAAAAAAATAGCTTTTCTAGATTTTCAAATGCTGCGAATAAGAGTAGGGTAGTAATTAATTTTCACACATTTTTGAAATTTTGCGAAAATTCCTTTCTGATGGTATGCAAACGATTATTTAGTCACTTTTTTAAGAATTATTAGTTTTCCCTCTTTTCCCATTATTGAAATACGTTTTTCCTTCAAAAAATTCCAAAAAAAAAACATTCAAATCTTTGTGGTAAACTACATATTTACGCTAAACAACGACCCTCGTCACTGCGTAACTCTGTATTGCGCATCACTGCGTAGCATTGGAGTGACGCGCAAAAGTGGTTCTCAATTTACGGAAACGTCAATTAAAAAACTGACAAAATCAATAAATTTTATATTCTCCTCCGGATGCTACGCAATTCCGCTGGTCTGTTTTTAGCACCGTTTGTTTGGCGGGAATTCAAATAACTTTCGAATTTCGGTTATTTTGGAGAAAATTGTTCAACATTTCATATTTCATATTTAATGTGTTATTTTTTGAAATCATCTCAGAATTCTAGTTTTATTTAAAACAACTAAATTAAATTTTAATTAATGAATACAATCCGTCGTTTGTCCACTAAATTGATCCGCCAGATTAATAGTCCCAATATCGAAATTGTTTGAACTTGTTGTTCCACTAGCCACCGCACTATGTGGTACATCAATGGTCAATTTTTGTGAGCACACCTGAAAAACATTTGTTTTAGACCTTAAAGACAAGGTGACACGTGTTTTGTTAAAACTCACCCCATTATAATTGCAAGTGTGGAAAATGTCAATCTTCGGGTCAATTGTTAAAATGTTGGTAAATGTTCCAGTGACGCTAAATGTGCCATCAGAGCTGGACTTTGACTCACCGAGCAAGTTGTCGTAGACTGGAAAGGATATCAAGATTTTTTAAAGGAAGACTTTTCCGAGCAAATGGGATGAAAATAGAGAAAATACTCATTCCGAATATGTTTTTAAAATTTTCTAAAACCACCTAGAAGCCGAGAAAATGAGCTTCAAAGTAATGGCCTAGAAAAAGTTGGCCGAACTTTTTCAATGCATGATATTTTGATTAATACATATGGAAAATGCTTGAATTTGTGAATTTTAACTAATGTTTTCACATTTTTCTGAATTTTTCACGTAATAATGGACTAGTTTGCCCGCGGACTAGTTTTCGCAAACATTTTCTAGGGCATTGTTTTAAAGCTCATTTTCTCGACTTCTAGGTGGTTTTAGAAAATTTTAAAAACAGATTTGGAATGAGAATGAAGTCTATTTTCATTTAAGATACATTTATTATCTCCGTAAAGACCTCCTTTAAATCACAGAGTCATCTTTACAAGCATTTTGAAGAAAAGTGTACCTGTCCCATCTTGGTATAATTTCACAAGAATCCCAGAATCGGGCTGTCCGTCACAGATTAATTTTCCAGTAACGGTAACCGCTTGATTACTTCCAATTAAATCGAAAAGAGCAGTACTGGTGCCAAAAAGAGCGCAGAGCAATAAAACAGTTGACATTTTGAAGTCGGATAATTTTGGCAACAAATTGGGTTTGAATTTATAGTAAAATAAAATGGGTAAATATTTGAAACTACATTAGTTATATAATATTAGGAGCAGACATCACTTTCACAACGTTTTTTTTGAAAACTGTTTCAATGATTGAGTAAACTTTAACCTGTTAGTCATTGCCCCATGCGTACTTCACTCACAAACACGTGTGACTGAGTAATCTTGTAAATAATCGTTTGCTATAAAATTGAGCCATTGGTGAGCCGAAAGTCATCTCAAGAAAAAAATGGCTCACAACTTGATTTTATTCCTTACCATTTGCTCCTCCATCCACCCGACTTTCGGCCTATTTGATACCATTGGATGGAATCAAGCGGTTTTTGTAACTGGCCGACTTATCTGTGACGGACAGCCCGATTCTGGAGTACTTGTGAAATTGTACCAAGATGGGACTAGTAAGCATCTTTCGAAAATTCGCCTTTAATTTTCATTTTAATTTTCAGTCTATGACAATTTGTTAGGCGAAACACATTCTCAAAATGATGGAACATTCAGCGTTTCTGGAAAATTTACAAATATCTTCACAATCGACCCGAAAATCAATATTTATCATTCTTGTAATTATGATGGGGTAAGAAGTTTCAAGGGTTACTTTTTTTTAATTTTAAAGACTCGTTAAAAAGGTGGCACTCTGTCTTTAATGATTTTCTTAACTTCTCCTGATTTCCTATCAAATCGACGCTTTTCGAGCATACCAACCCAATCTTTTAAAAAATTTTTAAAAAAACATGGTTAAGTTACAAAAAAGTGCAAAAACATCGACAAAATTCAGAAACAATGGACGGCAAAGGGACTAACTTCCCAAAAGTTAGTGCCCCCGAAAATTTCCCTTGCATTTTTTTGAAACTTGCACATTTCTTTGTTGTAATATTGGGTTGGTATGGTCAAAACGAGTAGATTTAATAACAATTTACGGATAGTTAAGAAACCCTTTAAAAGCAGAGTGTCATTGGGTCGTTTCTAAAAAAATTTTAAAAATTAAACATTACACCAAATTTTCTAAAAAAATTTTAAAAATTAAACATTACACCAAATAAAAAGTGGTCATCTGCCTTTAAAGACGGACTTTACGCATGTTATAAATGTTGTTAAATCGATCTGAATTTTTGTTAAACCAAAAATTTGCAAAAAATAGAAAAGGGCACCCTAAAGCGAACTTGGCTGCCACTGTGGTTGAAACTTTTACGTTTTTGAGACCAAAGTTCGATTCCGGGTACCCTTTTCTACTTTTTTGCAATTTTTTTCACTAGGTATATAAAATTGAATTTCAGAACGATTAAGCAACATTCATAACCTGCGCATAGTCCTCTTTTAACATTTTTTTTTACTGTTTCACAAAAATTAAAAACAAATTATTTTACAGATTTTCAATATTTCGAATATTTTATTCTGCGAAAAAAAATTCTATATTATTTCAAATAAATTTTGCATTTTCTTTCCGAAATATTTGAATGTATTTAATTTTTTCAAAAAAGGCCAGCTAAGGATACATTCAAAATTTTCAGCTCTGCTCCAAAAAACTAACCATTAATGTTCCACATAGTGCTGTGGTCACTGGATCATCTAGTAACAACAATTTCGACATTGGAACAATTAATCTAGCTGATCAATTTAGTGGAGAAACAACGGATTGTATTCATTGATTTTCGACTGAATTTTTGATTGACCATTTGTTTTTTGTAATTTAATTGTTTGGAAATAAAACATTTTCCCTATCAAACGAAGCTGAAATTCTCATGAAGAAAAATTCGAAAAAATTCAAAATGCAGAATTCAGAAAAAAATCATTACATTAAAATGGTGAAAAATGAATACATTTTTCTCATAAAATTTTGAAACAGTGATTTTTTTTTCGATCATTAATTTTTTTAACGACAAAAATGAGAACAAATACCTCAAATTATCAAAAAAAAATTTTTTTAATTTTAATAAACGCATTTTTACCTCAAACTTGGGTAATTGTCATTTCTTTCTCAATAAAAAGAGTATATTGATCGATCTGTACTATTTCGAATAAAGTCTGAAAAACAATCTTATAAAGGTATAGACAACATTTCAGGACTTTTTATTTTGACAATTGTGTTTTCTGCAGTAGCAACAAAATTGGAATTTTTTTCAAAAAAATATATTTTGAAACAGCTAATTTTTGCACTGAAAAAATTTATTTTTAAACTTTTTTGTAACAAATATTTTTGTGCTATTGTCAACTAAATTATTCTTGATCATTGCGTTTTGAGTGCTGCCCAACCTCGCAGACGCTCCGCACGTACGCACGCGGCTGCCGACACTAAAATTCATTTCCCGCCAATTTTTCCAGTGTGTTGAGTGTCGGCAGCCGCGTGCGTGCGTGGGGAGCGTCTGTGAGGTTGAGCAGCCCTCAAAACACAATGATCAAGAATAATCGAGTCGGCAATAGAAATTCACAATTCTGGAAGCGATTTACAACAATTGAATGTTCCGAAATTTAAAGGTCTGAAAAAAAATAAAAAGTACATTTTTACTGTTTCATAATTACGTGAAATTTTAAAGATAATTACTGGATTTCAGTAAAAACGTTAAACCGATTCCAGATATTTTGAATAAAATTCAAAAATTGAAATTTTCAAAAAAAGTTTTCTGTTTCAGAATTTTGAGATCCCCCAAATTGTTTAATTTAAAAAATGATGGTATGTCAGGTTTCTTTACTAAAAATAAAAAGTTTGAGAATTTTTTAAAATTTAATTTTTAGACATTTGTTTTTTGTAATGTGTTTGGAAAATGAAACTTTCTTCTCCTGTCAAATGAAAAATTCTAAAATTTTGTAACAAACAAATTTCATTGTTGAGATTTTTTTAAATTGAAATTTTACTCATGTGCACATTTTATATCTCAAAATGAATCACAAAACCGTTTTTCAAAATGGGTGCCTTGATCACCCATGAACGAACTCTGCCCACTTTTGCAACTGCGGCACGGTGACAAAATTCGAAACACAACATTTTTCCTGTTGGACCAAAATTGAAAATTCAAACAGATTATGAAAGAGCATTTTCAACTTATCATTTTTCCTTCAGCTACCAATTTTCTATCACAACTCCTTCATGTCGAAAAATAAGACTTAAAAATAAAAATGTAATATTAAAAAAAATTAAACTACATGTTTTTTCTGAAACAGTATTTTTCTAAAAGCTCCGAAAAACTTCATTTGAACTTTAACCAAGCTTAAAAACTCTGTGGAATTGCCATAAAAACCCCAAAAACCTTTTAAAAAACTCATTATTTCATAGATATGTGAATTTATTCCTGAAACGAAATCTACAAAAGAAAACCTTGAAAAACATTAAAAATTTTACAATTTTCGAATCGAAATTTGATTGATTTTCAAACGAATGATTATATATATATATATCGAGAAATATTATTCAACAAAGAAAAAAATCAAAATAATAAAAATTAGGATCCTAAATATTTCAAATTAATTTTTAATTTTCTGTGTTGGGGACGGGCAAAAAATATCACAAATCTTGTTGAGAATATTAGAAAACGAAACGGTTCCAAAAAAATGAACAAAATACAAAACTATGCGTTTTTGATACACCAAATATCATTATAAAAATATGATAAAACATTAATCGATTAAGATTTTTAAAAAATAGTCGCTTCAAAAACTCCAAGTTGAAAATTTTTGAAAACAAAAAAAATTTGAGATTTCATTGATTTGAGTGTTTTTCGTTGGGGGTTTTAGAGAAAACAAAAAAAACATTAAGTAAAAAAAACAATATTTCAATTCTTATTCCTTTTCTACATTTCATTCTTCTCCTTTCGACAATACAGCTCTTTCAGCGTTTTCAGCTCTTCGATTAGGGCTTTGTTCTGATTTTCCAGCACCGAAACTCGGTTTTCAAGGCATTTCACGTATTCCTGAAAAAAATAGTTTTAAAATTTGACTCTGCGATTGAACAAATATTTTTTAAAAGAGGACTTTGTGAAGCTAATGAATGCATCTGGGATGAAAATAGACTTCATTCTCATTCCAAATCTGTTTTTAAGATTTTCAAAAACCACGTAGAAGCCGAGAAAATAAGGTTTAAAGCAATGGCCTAGAAAAAGGAAAAGTTCGGCCAGGTGGCCCCTTTTTCTAGGTCATTGTTTAGAAGCTCATTTTCTCGACTTCTAGATGGTTTTAGAAAATTTTAAAAACAGATTTGGAATGAGAATGACGTCTATTTTCATCCCAGACGCATCCATTAGCTCCTCCTTTAATTTTGAATCTTCAAAATGTCGAAGAATGCTCAGAATTCCATTTTTTTTTGAAAAAAATTAAACTCATTTGCAATTTTTGTTAAAAATAGTAAAATTCACAAAATCTTCTTTTAGAAAATTAGTTTTTAACTTCTGAAAATTGTTTTTGCTAAATATTTTTTGAAAATTCTCACAAACTGAATAATTCGAATAATTTTTCAATTGAGTAAAACAAACAACGAATAGAATACAATTACAAAGCAAATGTATCCCGAAACAATTTTTTTTAAACAACTCTGGAACAGTAATTTTTTGAAAACTACAAAATTTTGAGAATCGCTCATTTCGATGAATTTTTAAAAATATAATTTCTAAATAACAAAATTTTATAATTTTTTTTTTCAATTTAAATTCTAAAAACCATGGAAAAACCTCAAAATTCTAATGACCTCAAAAAATTTTCGAAAAAAACTAAATTACTTTCATTGTTCGTCTTTGGAATTGGATGTAAAATCACAATTTAACTATTGAAATCAAAAATTCTTTTTTTTTTGAAAAAAAATTTTATAAACTAATATTTGAATTAAAGGTTTTAAAATATGCTACTCGAATTTTTAAAAAATTACAGTTTTAATAAAACTTTAAATTCCATTGAATCCAAGCGAGCAATTTTGCTCAAACCAGTATTTTTTTAATCGCAATGAAATAAGTCAATACAGCTATTTTTACTAAAAAACCCTAAAAAAATGCGCATTCCAAAAAAAGACTGACTAAGACTGATAGTGAGTGATTATAGGTTCGTATTTCATTGTTTAAAAAAACCTTTTTCGAAACAGTATTTTTTTTAAATTCCCAACAAACCTTCTTCTTCCTTCTACACTCCTTCGCCGCTTCTCGATTCTTCAACAATCTGACCTGCCTTTTTCGATTCGTCTCATCCTCTCCACCGCCGTGCATCGGTCCGCCACCGCCGCCCATTCTCATACTATTCTGCATTGTTGGCGACGGGCTGCTGCTGTATCCCGAGAGCAGCGGTGATTGCCAATCGCCGAAATTGTCTGGAAAATCTGCGCGAGATTAGTTTTATTCATTTCAATTTGGTTTCTTCTTTTTTTTTTGAGGAACTTTTTTAAACATTTGAAAAATAGAATTTTTAGTCAAAGATAAAACAACATCACCAGAAGCGTGGCAAATTTTCAATCATAATTCAATAATCATTCTGAAACAGTAATATTTTGAATTAAAAATTCGTTTCTTCAGAAATCTCAATTTTCGACATCGGAAAAACGGAATTTTCTAAATGGATATTTTTTGAAATTTTCAAAAAAAATTGAAATTGAAAAATAATTTTTAGAAAACCTGAATTTTAGAAAAAAATAAATAAAAATTCTGAAACTATTAGTTTTTAACATTTTTTTCAATAAATTCGAATTTTGAACTAATTATGCTCAAAAAAATGGATGCAAATTGAAAATGTCAAAAAAAAACCATCCCAGCCATTATATTTCTTTCAGCCTAGAAATAAATACTCACCAGAAGAGAAACTACTCGGATCAATCCCAACAATCGGTTTCATTTGATGCTGTCCCATCGGACCACCAGGTCCACCACCATTTCCAGCGCTACTCACACTTCCACCACTCGACGAACCCTCAATTCCTGATTGTCCCGGCTGCGACGAGTTCGGTCCCTGAACAACGGAATTCATTTGGGATTGTTGTTGGTTTTGCTGAACGTTTTGCTGCTGTTGTTGTTGGGATGGCTGCGGTGGTGGCGGCATTCCAGACGACGGTCCGGGAAGAAGTCCATTTTGTGTCGGACCTGGAAATGGTGATTTCAGAGCAAAACATTTTTCTGAGACCCGAATTTATTCTTTTTTTTGGGTTTGAAAAAAGTAATTTTTAAAATTCGAAAACATAATTTTTTTAAAATTTACTGTTTCAATAAAATAAAAGGAGCTCGGTTGAACTATAATGATATTTTTTCGATAATATTTATATTTTCCTACCAAGAGAAACGGTAAATTTTTCAAAAAAAAAAAGGAAAATTATGAATTTTTAAAAACATAATTTAAACTTTCTAAAACTCCAAAAATAAACTATTTTTGCATTATATTTAAAAAAATTGATAACTTTCAGAATTTCAATGAATTTTTCTTTGAGAACTAAATCTGAAACTACTAAAAAAGGAAGCTAAAAAAAACTAAATCTGAAACTACCAAAAAAAATTTTTTTTAATTCTCAGTTTCAAAAAATTACGAAATTTCTCGACTTTTCTGGAAAAAGATAATAAAGTGAAGTCTACTGTCATATTTTTCAAAACAAAATTTCAGCACTAAATACTGACTCAAAGTTGATCGAAAAATGACTATAATTTTCAAAAAAAAAAAATTCCCCGATTCAAAAATTTAATATATATTTGAAAATAATTATGTAAAATCATTGATCCCAATAAATTCGATTCCAAACGCGCACCACTCTTTTCGCAAGTTTGCATGGCCTTTTCCGTGTCCGTACTTTTTGAAAATATTATTTTTGAGTTATAAATGCATTTTTGGTATCTATTGGACGAATTATGAAAAATAATTTTTTTTGTCTGTGCACCGAAACACCCAAAAAATCGAGATGTTTGTCAGTAGAGCGCGTTTGGAATCGGGTTGCTTCTACAGTAGCTCTTCTCGAGTTTCGAATATTAGTCTTTTTTCGGCGAAAAGTGCTAAAATTCTCGCCACTTTTTAACTTTTTCCAAATTTCAAAAAATTAGCGTTTTGAAAAATGTTTTTTTTTTTTTTGAAAATTAAAAGCCTCGATTTTAACTGATTTTTTAAAAAAAATTTTGTAAAAAAATTATTTCAAAAATTTTGATTTTCAAAATTTAGATTTTTAAATTTTCAATAATTATGATATGTTAAGCCCCGCCCCCTTTCTTCAGAACACAAAAAAAAAACTCAAATCCTTACTCACTCCGATTTGTCGTATAAAACACTTTCGGCTCCATTACCATTTTCATTTGAAAAACGGTTCAAAAAAGAGCAGCAGGGAATTTTCAGCCAAAGATAACTTTTAGAAAAAAGTTAAAATAAATTAAAAATAACAGTCCTTCTTCTTTTTTTTTTAAAAAGGATAATACTAATAATATCGTTGTTATTCGCACTGTTCTGGTTTTTGGTATGATTTGGGGGAGAAAATAGAAATAAGAGAAAAAGAAGAAGAAGAAGATGATGAAGAAGGTTGTATCAATATCACACCGTATAATCGACCAGAATCAGTAGAAAATAGAAAAAAAAATCGGATGGTGATAGAGGGGGGGGGGGAGGAAGAACAAAATTTTTGAGAGAAACTAGAGAAACGAGACGCAGAGATAAAGAAAACATTGATAATATGACGTCATTTTTGTCCCAATAACGCTCTTTTTTGTTTCATTTTTATAGAGAGAGAAACGAACTGTATGTTGTGTTGGAATGAGTGAGTTTGTGAGTTTTAACGCAACTGATACGAGACTATTTCAAAAAAAAAACGTTTTTTGATATAATAATTGCAGAAAATTAAAAAAAAAATTTTTTTTTGAAAAAATTTCCCGTTTCTCAAAATTTATATTTAAGAAATCAATTTAGTGAAATGATTAGTCATAATGTGAAAAAAAAACCTCCAGCTTCTACTTCAGTAAATCTATCAAAACAAAGGCTCAAGGTTTTAACGCAAAATCGATATTCTTTAAAATTTGAAAAAAAAACAGAATTTTTCAAATTAAATTTTAAAAATCTTGTATTGAAAAAAAAACGAATTTTTCTCAATTTCGTTTTAAAACCTCAATTAAACATTGTTTTTTGATATAAAAATTGCAGAAAATTTTAAGAAAAAAATTACCGTTTCTGAAAATTCATATTTAAGAAATTAATTTAGGGAAATGATTGAAATGGAAGAGTAGACTGAAATTTCAAATTTTATGAAAAAAAAACCTCCTGCTTCTACTTCATTAAATCTATCGAAACAAATGCTCTAGATTTTCACGCAAAATCGATATTCTTAAAAAATAAAAAAACAAAATTTTTTAAAAACAATTTTTTAAAATCTTTTATTTAAAAAAGACTAATCTTTCTCCATTCTGTTTAAAAACCCAATTTCAAAATTATGATTATTGATATAAAAATTGCAAAAAATTTTAAGAAAAACTTTTTTTTTGAAAAATTCAACGTTTCTCAAAATTCATATTTAAGAATTTCCCTAAATTAATAATTTAGTGAAATAATTATAGTAAAAACGAAATATTTCTAGAAAAAGACTGAAATTTTAAATTTCACCTTCTACTTCAGTAAATCTATCAAAACAAATGCTCTAGATTTTCACGCAAAATCGATATTCTTAAAAAATAAAAAAACAAAATTTTTTAAAAACAATTTTTTAAAATCTTTTATTTAAAAAAAACTAATCTTTCTCCATTCTGTTTAAAAACCCAATTTCAAAATTATGATTTTTTGATATAAAAATTGCAGAAAATTAAAATTAAAAATTTTTTGAAAAATTTACTGTTTCTCAAAATGCATATTTAAGAAATTAATTTAGGGAAATAATTATAGTAAAAACGAAATATTTCTAGAAAAATACTGAAATTTTAAATTTTATGAACAAATCTTTAATTTCTACTTCAGTTAATTTATCAAAACAAATGCTCAAAATTTTCACAAAAAATCGATATTCTTTAAAATTTGAAAAAAATATAGAATTTTTCAAAATAACGTTTTCAAATCTTCTATTGAAAAAAAAACGCATTTCTCTCTATTTTGTCAAAAAACCCAATTTCCAAAAAAGTTTGATATAAAAATTTGCAGAAAATTAAAAATTAACATTTTTTTGAAAAATTCACCGTTTCGCAAAATTCAAATTTAAGAATTTCTTTTAGGGAAATTATTGAAGTCCAAATCACGATTCCTAGAAAATAAACTGAAATTTTAAATTTTATGAAAAAAATCTTCACCTTCTACTTCAGAATATATATCAAATCAAATGCTCAAGATTTTCACCAAAAATCGATAATTTTTAAAATTTTTAAAAAATTACGAATTTTTCAAAATAACTTTTTCAAATCCTGCATTAAAGAAAGCCACTTTTCTCAATTTCCTTTTAAAACCCTAATTTCAAAAAAAAAACAGTTTTCTAAATTCTTCAATTTTTGAGTACTTTGAACTCATTCCAATACTATTTTCGGGACTTCCCGCTTAATGTCCTTTTCCATCATTCTCTTTTTTTTATCACTTCACAAATCGGTCTTCTTCTTCTTTCTCCATTTTTTTGATCAGATAAATGGTAAATAAAATTCGTACACTTCTCCAATTTCACGGTACGGTTTAACTCTTATCAGTTACCCCGCGGAACTGATAATTTTTTCTCCCCCCATTCCAATGCTTCTTTTTTTTTCGCGTCGGGAAACAAAAAAAACGAAATCAGAGATCGAAAAGAAGATTAGTTTTTGTTCCGATGAAATTTTAAAAAAAAATTACATCAAACTTTAACTAATGATATATTTTTTTAAAATCACTGTTTCAAAAAAAATGTACGAACTGGGTGGCAATTAAAAACATGATTACCAAGAATATAATAAAAACACTTAATTTTCAGCATTCCTAAGACTAATTTCTCAAAAATCAGCGTTAAAATTTATCTTTCAAAAAAAAACTTTTTGAATTATCATTCTGGTCAAAAAATTTAAAAAAAAAAACAAAAATCACCGTTTCAATGATTTCAGTTAATATTGCCAAAAATTCAAAGATTCCATTGACTGTATGTTCCCGTTTCAAAATTTGTAAAAACCACAAAAAAATTTCAGTTTTAAAATTTATCGATTTTGTTGGACCTAAATATGATATTTTTAAACAAAACTTAATAAAAAGACGATTCTAAAATCGTGAGTTTTAGTTTACTGTAAAAATGTTCGCTAAAATTCACTACAAGGAACCTCGGGAGCTCCCGCTATCATCACGAAAATCGAATTTTTTAGAAAGCAGATATAAAACAATCGATTAAGAAAAGAATCCAAAGCTAACAAAAATTGAATTTAAAGTCCCGAAGAACTTGAAACTCCTGAAAAAAACCTAAACGAGACCCAAAAGCTCTTACCCAAATGCTGCCCAATTGCCGGCGGTTTTGACTGTTGTGCGGCTGCCGCAATCGCCGCCGCAAAATCAATCGTTCCGCCACCCTGAAGTGGTAGATCCCCATTCAAATGATGAAATTGATGAAGGTTCGTTCCGAGTAACGACGCTCCTAATGGTGAACCATATGGCGATGTGGCGCTGCTCGACGCAACAGCCGCCGAAATCCTCTGCTGGTGCTGTTGCAATTGTTGGTGTTGGCTCTGCGATGACGAGATTGGCGGAATGATTGGGATGTTCACCTAGAAATTTTGAGAGGTTTAAAATTGAGGGGGGGGGGAGGAATTTTTTGGAAAATTGCATTTAATGTAAACTTCAAAATCATTATGAGAGACTCCTTCTTCAACTCATGTCAGATTATCAAAAAAGTGTTTCCTCGTGATTTCATATAAGAAGTTGAAACATCAATTGTTTTCCACACAATCAGAACAATGTGGAAGTTCGGCTTAAATTTCAAAAAAGTTCAAGTTCACTTTCTAAATTTAAATTTATACATATTTTCTCAAATATCAGAATCTTGTGCGAAAAATTACTTATTTTTTTGCACTCTCACTCCTAATTTTTCAAATATTCTGAAGTCTGGGCACCTTTGGCGTACCTAAAGGTGACTAAAATTCTGAAAACACTAGGGTGTCTACTATCTAATCTGAGTCATAACCAATATTTTATCTAAAAACTGCGTGAAATTGACAGTGAACTTTAAAGGAGGGCTTTACAGAACTAACGAATGCGCCTGGGATAAAAATAGACTCCATTCTCATTCCAAATCTGTTTTTAAAATTTTCTAAAACCACCTAGAAGCCGAGAAAACGAGCCTCAAAACAATGGCCTAGAAAAAGTATCCACCGTCGAAAACTAGTCCGCAGGCGTGAAAAATCCCAAAATAAAAATGAAAAAACATAAAAAGAGTACTAATATAAGTATTCTTTATAAGTATTTATTAACGAAATACAAAAAAAAGCTCATAGGAAAAAGTTCAGCCAGATGGAAGCTTTTTCGAGGCCATTGTTTTGAAGCCTCATTTTCTCCGCTTCTAGGTGGTTTTAGAAAATTTTAAAAACAGATTTGGAATGAGAATGAAGTCTATTTTCATTTAAGGTACACATTTAAACTACATGTATATGAAATTCCATTTAATTTCCAATAGCTTAATTGAAATTCGCATTTTTCAACAAAAAAAAAGAAGATTATCTTCAAAACCCCCAACCTGCAATGGCGACGCATCAACCGACGATGGTGGCGTTTCATCCGGCTCCGTCTTCATCACCTTATCCGCCGTTTCCAAATCCTTCAGTATCATGCTGAAAAAAATCAAAAGTTCAACTCATTTTTTCAAGCATCCCTCTAATTTCCATCTTTAATTCCAGATCAACTGACCTTTTCCCCCAACCCTTCTGTAAAATGTCACATTTTCAGGTACATACTCCATATCATTTCCCCGCTACTCTATAATTTCTTTCTAACCAAGGTGATGTGACAAATATTCCCCAACTTCAAACTGGAAATTATCTCCAAAAAAGGTGTATATTTAGTGGGGTTTTTTTTGTATTTTCACACGTTTTCACAATTTTGTTGTTCAGCTCAAAGAAAAAATATTTGTCTGAAATTCCATAGTTGGGAAAATTTCAGGTTCCTTGGGAAAATAGCTCAAAAAACCCCAGCTTTTGGTCAAATGACCAGACATCACGCTGGTTTTAGCCAGTTTTCGGAATTATGAGCAATGACTCAGCTGACTGGCGGCAGCATATAAATATTAAAATGGTTTATATTTTTAGTTTAATTTGAACTTTCATAATTCAGAATTTCACCTGATTTTTTAAAGTATTTAGCAAAAGGGTAAATTAACATGGCATTTTCAGACTTCATTTCCACTTTAAAAGTTGAATTGAGACTCCGGAGAGCTCATAAATGAGTTTCAGACAAATAACAATATAATTATCGACCATTGATATCAAAAAACATTTCAAGTAGAAAAAATAAGAAAACTGATAAAAAATTGTTTAAAAAATAAAATATGGCCGAAAAAATGCAATCCGGGTTTCTAGTCCATCTTTGCATTTTTTTCGTAATCAGGATTTTTCTAATAAAATTTCATTCTGAAAAATCGAAATGTAGACATTTCCTAAAAATCGGTTTCTAGACCATCGTTCAGTAAATGGCCTAGAATCTCTTAGATAGCCTAGAAACCCGCATTTCGATTAAATGGCCTAGAAACCCAGATTACCCTTAGATGGCCTAGAAACTCAGATTTCCCTTAAATGGCCTAGAAACCCTAATTTCCCTTAGATGGCCTAGAAACCCTGATATCCCTTAAATGGCCTAGAAACCCAGATAACATTTCTTAGGCCATATTCAATTTATTTTTAAGCTATATTCAATTTATCAGAGTTTTCTCATTTTTTCGACCTAAACAAATTTCTTGAAATTAATTGGTAGATAATCATATTCTTATTCATCTGAAATCCATTTCTGAGCTCTCCGAAGCCCCTTACAACTGGAAATTGCTGTATTTTATAATATTTTTCATATTTTTTAGGTTCCAAAGATATGGTGCCTCTTAAAAAATACTTCAATTCTCCCTTTCATCACAATCACCTCGAATTCCACAACGGAAACGCTCGCAACACATTAAAAACATAATTCCATCGACTTCTGGCGTCGGGCACTGTCGTCGACACCTCCGCCACACTTGTAAACGGACTTGGCGGTGTGAATAGAGAAAATGACGATGATGAATAGTTGAAAGGTGGCGGTTGGAAGAACATGGTTGTCGGGAGTGGTGTGGCGGCGGTGATGGCGGGTGGTGACGTGGCGGCGGATGCTGATATCATGTCTGACATGATGGTATCGAGAGAGGATTGCCTAATAGAACTGGCTAGATACCCGCAAATTGCGATGAGGATAATTCTCCGCTGAATTCGAATATTTCAACATTGAACAAAAAAAAACGAATTAAGAAAAGAACTGAATTTTAATACGAAGAGAACAAATTAAGGTAAAACTAGTGAATCTGGATAAATGTCAATAATTAAAATCAGAAACCTTTAACAAACACCAACGTCTGATTTTCATCAAACATCAATCCTAAAATCATATGTTCACTTTTGAATTCTATTTAACTAATTGTTTTTTTTTCCTTGAAATAATCCCGAAAAAAAAAGCATATCCGGCTTTGATTAGAAATTTCAGAATATCCTCTTCCATTTGAAAATTGCAAGAGCTTAGTTGTCAATAAGCCGATTTATCATCTAATAAAATTGTTTTTCAAAAAAATTCTTATCGAAATTTATTTTTCACGATAAACACGAAAATCAGATGCGAAAGCTCATAAGTGGTGAACAATTAGGAAATACTCCTGTGGGGGATGGTGGAGGAATGTTTTCAGCATATGGCTCGATAACAAAAAACAATTTCATATTTCAAAGAAATCAAAAAATTAAAAACTAGCACGTCAGAACATGAGGACTTTTAGATATTTCTAAAATTATCCGTTTTTTTATAATTTACGAAATAAGATATGAACTTTAGAAGCTTATTTATAACTCGACGTAAAATCTCTAGTCTGACGCAGAAAAGTTATAATTTCGTAAGGTGCTTACACTTGATGTGCGTACGCGACATTCAAGAATATTCTAATTTCGGATAGTATAGCATCTATATCCCATGGATTGGTTACTAAAGTGCAAGTGTTCACGAAATCGGGGAAAAAGAACCGTCTTATTGTCAACTCGAGTACTATTCTCGAGTTTTGAGGGCTGTTCAAGATCACAGACGCTCCGCACGCACGGGACGAGGTGGCCAACACCCAACACACTGAAAAATTTGAGAAATCCTTTTTCCGCCAATTTTCCAGTGTGGCCACCGCGTGGTGTGCGTGTGAAGCGTCTGCGAGGTCGAGCAGCTATCAAAAAGCGATGATCAAGAATATTTGGCTTGACTATACTCAATAATTAGGGAATTTTTCGCGGATCCGCCATTGCAACTAGTTACTACTGAAATGGCGGATCCTTGCAAAGGAAAGTGGCAGATCCGCCAATTTTATAGGCGCAGACCCGCGAAAACTTCACTGAGTTAAGTAGTCAAATTCACAGTAAATGGTACCATATTTTTCTAGGTGACAGGTGTAATAGTTCTAGGGTAATATTAAGATTTGTCTATAATAAGTATTTCTATGAAAAATTCGAGAAATTCAACCCTACTTTATTTTGGTCATACAGTTTCCAAGTTTTTGGCTATTCCGAATCAGGTTTCTCGGTTTTTGGTCCTCCTATCCTGGACAGTTACAAAAATCTGATGGATCTACGATAATTGCAACATTACTTAATTATCAAAAACATAACGGGTTACTGTAGCTACTTTTTTGAATCCTCTTTCATTCGTATTTCGAAGCAGAAAAACTACGAACTTCGTGTATTTTTCCTAATATTTGTCAAACTCTAAAATAAAAGACTACACGGTGGCTAAGATGCGTTAAAGACAGTGGATCAGTTAATTTGACCCTACCCGATTTCAATTTCAAAAACTAGAGCTTTATCTCATTAGTACAATGCAATTTATGCGAAATCACACCGATAAATACACGCTTCATAGCAGCTGTCCAAAATCAAAATTTGAATGCGTGCCGGATCGTGTAACACTTTCAGAATTGGCGCGAAACCCAATTATTTGAATGAGGCTACATATTGGTTTTGTTCTTTGGACCACTTGGGCTCACATTCGAATTTCAATTTTTTATCTTGAATTTGGATCGCGTTAACTGACCACCTGCCTTTAAACACTTTTTTTGCATCTTCTACCGTAACCCGTGGCATTCTATAAGTAAATATCTCAGTCTGCAATAAAGTTTAATTTAACTAAACAAATTTGTCTAAAAATGTCAACCCAATTTTGTTAATAATGCCAAATTTATCATAACTACCCGTTTCACCTGCCACCTCTGTTTCATTTCCAGAACCTTTCTCTCTCTTTTTCCTTTAATTGAAAAATTCCTTGATCTCACGTCACTTCAATTTAAAAACTAAACGCTCTTATAAAACAGGTAATAAATAAATCCTTTAAAACTATTATCAATGATAAGATACCATGAACACAAAAGCTAAAAATTCTGAAAATTTCAGAGCAAAAGTAACAGAGAAAAAAGAAGGCGCCAGTCACCGGATATCAGTGAAATGGAGGGGGTTGCTCCTCGGCTTTTGGCTCTCCTAACAACAGAACGACAACCGAAACCACCCTCACCTTCGAAGAAAAAGCAGAAAAAGAAGAAGAAGAAGCTGGAAGAGAAAACAAGGTAGAGAAAGCTTGCCTTTCTCATAGAAAAAAAAACACACACACAGATCGAGACTTCTTCTAGCTCGTTCTCTCGCTTATCTTCTCACTCCATTTTTGAGCATTTTTTCGCGTTTTTCAGCATTTCCAATCGCTCCGCCCATCCACCTTCACCTATGGTCGTTTGGGTACATTTGGAGGGAGGAAGGCAATGAGATTGAGTTGAAAAACACATGAACGAAGAAAAAACACATCTAAGAGGATTTTTGAATCGGCCGGATGTTTGAGGACATATATGGTACTTCCAAAGATCTTATTGTTAGTTTTTTGGGGGGAATTATGAAAATGTCAGTCATAAGCGGAAGAAAACCGTGGATATCTAAATTTTGGTCTTTCGATTTTCCACTGTTTTCAGCTTTGGACTTAATCCTGAAGTCGTAAAAAAACGAATAAGATTGTTTCAGATTCACTAACTCAGAAACTCATAACACCAATCTCTCAGGACAAAACAAAAAATGTTGCATATGTAGGAATCGAATCACAACATGTTTCTTAGTATTCCTATTGTCAAGATGAAAATTCCTGGCCTCTCGTTTTGCGTAGCATCGTAGGGAAGTTCCTCGCAACGCGACCGCAACACGTTGGAAGAAGCTGAGGGTGTTATACTTCAGTTGTACTAGCTCCTTCCAACACGTTACGGTTGCGTTGTGAGGAATTCCCTACGATGCTACGCAAAACGAGCGAAGCTACGCAAAACGAGCAAAGTACAAAAAAGCAGCAAAAAGAGCAAGAGAAGTGTTCAAACATTTGCCCAATTCACTCCATTTCACCTTTAAAGGGACATACGGTATCGTGGCAAGACCACATTATTTTAATATAAAATTTCAATGAAGAAATTATATCTCAATGAAGACCTGAAAAAATTGATCTCTCCACAATCCCTCATGTCCCTTTAAGGGTACTGTAAGCAAATCGCGCAATTTTTAGTCATACTTTGAATACGCTCCTTTTCGCTTTTTTTTTTAATTTTGAAGACATTATCTAATTTTCTTTAAAAATAGAACTCGAATCTGAATATTTTTAAAATTTTTCGAAACGTGGAAACGAATTTCAAAACGATGACCTAGAAATTGTTTCCATGAAAACTAGTCCGCAACGATTATTAAGTGCCAAAATCATCATAGACAGATTTTTCTAGGCCATTGTTTTGAAGCTCATTTTCCCGGCTTCTATGTGGTTTTAGAAAATTTCAAAAACAGATTTGAAATTAGTATATCCTCTATTTTCATCCCATTAGCACCGTAAACTCCAAACTTAAAATAATGTCACAAATTGAAGCACCTAGCCGCCAATATCAACATATACATTTTTTGTCACTTAATCTCTACTAAACTCTACTTATAATCTCTGATTTGTATTATTTATGAGTTCATTTAATTCAATGTATCTCTCTTTTGTTTCTTTAAACTTCCAAAAGTTCCATTCTCCTTCTTTTCTTGTCTACTGTAACTTGGCAGCGTGCCAAACGCTCCAATTTCATATAGACGACTTCATTTCTCATTAAATGCAGCCAACTCTTAAAACCACAAAGTTCAAAATCCACCTTTCATTGTTTGAATCTCTCTTCTGATAACTAAAACACATATGTCTATTTCTCTAAAAAATTCTGAGAATTCTTACAAGAAAAATGGCAAAAAAGCTGATTTTTGAGAGAATAGACGGGAGTTTTTTCAGCTTCACTTATAATGATCTGAAAAAAAAAGAGTCTAGGCTAGTTCTGCGAATTTCTATGACTAAACCCGTAAAATCAAATATATCCACATATTTTTTTGTAAAAATTCAAATTTTTTCTATAATTTTCCATAAAAACCCGTGAATTATAGCACTTTGCTACAAAAAGTGCTTGAAGATGACTCAAATAATCAGCGATTATCGAAAATTTTCAGATTTTCAGATTTTCAAATCCCAAAGCGTCTTATAAATCTCTGATTTTTAACAAATTTCATTTTTCGAAATAACAATAACAAAATTTTTCCATAAAGAAAAAAATCGATATCCTATTAATTAACCGATCAAAAATCTCACAAAACCATGTCCTTTTAATAATTTTTCACAAATTTCTTAGAACGGATAAAAAAATAAGAAAACATAACACAAATGCATTTTCTATTCGTGGGTACAAATATGTACATGTCTAGCTCTAGGTATTTGTAGTATTATATCAACTTTTAATTATATTCTTCAAACACATTTTCAGAATGAAGAAAGAATTAAAAACAATCTATCATGTGCCAAAAAAAAAAATGAAAAAATAAGGGCAAAAACCGAGTCTGCCGAATAAAGTGGACAATTGCTGGAAATTTGATACTTTTTCACGTCGTCGTCGTCGAAACAAAAAAAAATATCCCTTATTATATATTCTAAGTGGAAATGGATAAAGGGTACCTGAAATAATGCGGGTAAATATTTCTAGATTAGTCATCGAATGAAAAATTATGAAAAACATGAAGAAACAATGGGTAAACGTTGAATTTTTAAAAAAGTTGAAAATGAGATTTAAAATTCAATCTTTTTCAAAAAAAAACATGCTTTTTCAACAGTTAAAAAGATCTCAACCCTCAAAATTTGGGAAAATCTAAGGATCTTCTAGTTATTTTGATCCAATGCCAAAAATCAAAAAAAAATTCCAGTCTTCTTTTAATAAGGGATAAAGTGAACCGAAATTGTCATCACGAACAACGTGTTTGTGTGTGTACACCGTTACGACAAATTGCACACACGCAAAAATTCGATTTTTTTTACGAACGGCATTTTAACGCCTACAACGCATGAAAAAATGAAGTTTTTGCGTTAAATACATAGAAAATGGTCTAATCTAATTTTTTTTACTCCTAATTATAAAATTGCGTCCCAGAATAGATGAATATAGCGCGTTTTGTGTAACCCTGCCGCACGGTTGCAAAAATGCCACGCCCAAAAAAGGCCCGCTTTTCTGCGTTCAATTTTTAATTGTCGTACTGAATTTTCCTAGTTATAATCGGTTCAAATTAGCCCACCGTGATTTTACATGGATCTATACTTGAAAACGTGAACATTATATATTTATTTGGAAGCTGTCACGGTGACCGAGACCACCATGCAAAACCTTTGTAACCAAGGAAATATCAAGTAAAACAACTTAGTGCATTTGAATACGCGGGGACTACTGTACCTGCACTTAGATGTGCACGTAGACGGCGCCCACCTGCGTGGCCGCTGGAAAAGAAGCTACTTTTGTCTAACTTCTGATCCAAATGAGCTCAATAAACTGGTTTGAACTTTATTTTTTGGTATTGTCAATATGAAAATTTCTGGCCGCTCGTTTTGCGGAGTGTCGTTGGGAATTTCCTCGCAAGACCAACTGAGAAATTTGAATTTTGAGCGCGTTGCGAGGAAATTCCCAACGACACTCCGCAAAACGAGCGGCCAGAAATTTCTATCTTGACAATAGGTGTGCTGGAACCGTGCCACTTTATAGTGCTCGTTTGAAATCGAAATAAGGTAACTGCAGCTTCTAAATAAATATCCAATGTTCTGTTTATTGCAAAAGTCACTAATTTGTTTTAAAAATTTATTTAAAAAAAAAGGCACTTGGGATTTGAAAGATTTAAAAAATAAAAATCCTAATTTTGAAAAATTATCACTTGCTCGTTATTATCCCAATGATAAAAACCAAAACAAAAGATGCCTCGGGGAATTGAAATCCTGACATTCACTAATGACACATTCTGAGAAAATAGGAAGAAATTCGAAAGGGGGTGCATTTATGGGTGTATTCCGAATGAATTCAAAATGTCGCCGACAAAGGATAGAGCTTTAATTCCAACCGAAAAAAAACTATAAAGAAACTAGACTAGTCGCCAGAAGCAAAGATCCGGCTTAAACTCGGCCTTCAGGCTTGGAGAGGGCATGTGATACGACTCAATGACTGGCCTTACTTAAAAATAATAAATCCGGTCTACAGCCAGGACCTTAATGGGCCGGTCCGACTCAGGGGCCAATATGATAATTCTGAAATAAACAACAAAAGGGAATAGAACTTGTTTTTTTTTCAAATTCCAAAATTGCATAAAAATCTAAAAATGGCGAAAATTTCAGTCATAAAATGCCAGTAACGTCCTAACGATCCAACTTTAAAAAATAATTATCTCTTTATCAAATATCCCAAAAATGTGACATTTTCCTCTATTTTTCTAATCCCAAAAACCACCCGAAAACACCATAAGGGCTGTTTTTTTTTTCATATTTCAAAATTGCCTGAAAATCCTAAATTCCAGTCCGAAAATTCCAGTACCCTCCCAATTTTAAAAAACAATTATCTCTCTATCAAATGCCCCAAAAATGTGACATTTCCCCCCCTTTTTCTAATCCTAAAACCCCCGGTAAACTCACCGATAAGACGGCCTTCTATTAAGCTGTTCCCTTCGTCTCCTGGCTTCATCTTCACTTTCCTCGCCGGATATGGCCTGCAAAAATTTCAATTTTTTAGGTAATTTTCAAGATTTCTTTTTTTTTTTTGATTCTTCTAAATCCAATAGCCTTTTCTTTTCTATCAATAGTATATACTACCTTGAACAACAACATCATAAGTGGTGAACCAGCCGCCGGCGAGCAATTCGACGTTAATGCTGCCATTTTTTTTGGTTTCGAACAATTTTCAGTTTTTCAGATTTTTTTTTCAGATTCCTATAATATTTCAATTAAATACTTGTTTCAAGGAAAACAAGAAAAAGAAGGATACGTTTTAAAAAATTCAAAAAAACTACAGTAAGCAAACTTTAAAGGTACATAACAGGAAAAATAGGAAATCTAATATTTAATTAGAAAAAATGCATAAATTCTGACGTTAAAAATTTCATGAAGAAAAAATCAAAAAACAGCGGATTATCTTCGTGAATATGACTAATATTAATTCGAACATTCATTTTTTTCAATAAAATGAAGAAAAAAGTGGGCGGGGCTTCAAAAACGAGTGGTAGAGAAAACAGATTAGAAAAAATGTATTATCATTTCTTTTCATTTAGTCTATGGCCAAAATAATACCAGCCGATCATCTGGGATGAATCCCCCTTTGGATTTTTGTATTAAAATAAAATTGGAAATTAAAATTTTATGCAGAGATTTCTGGAAATCTTTTAAACTGTTTAAAGCAGCTTTTCAAAAAAAGACTTTTTAGGAAATAATTCTAATGTCCGATGAGGACTACAGTAATCTTAAAATTCAAAAAAAAAGGAAGCTAAATGTTAATAATTTTAGAAAAATTCGCAGAATGAATAGAAAAGTCAAGAAAATTTTTTTAAAGAATTTTGAACATTTTTTTAGGATTTCAAAAAACCATATCGCTATAACGCTGATAAAACTAATAGAAAATAAAAATCGGAAATTTGCCACAGTAAAAAAAATTTCAAATTTTCGTTTCATTTTCTAAATTTTCTTCAAGTGTAAAACAGAAATTCAATTTACACACCATATAAAAAATCTTCCTATCAATATAAAAATTAAAAAAACTTTTTTTTACAAATTTTTGAATCTGTGATTTTTTTAATTCAAAAAAATTTTTGAAAAGGAGGCATTAGCTTCAAAATGTAAGAAATTAAGAAAAACTTATTATAGGTTCAAAAAATTTTCTGAAAAAGCAAAAAACTATTATTTACATGGCTGAAATTTTTTTTACAATTGATAGCTGGAAATAAAAGAAAAAAAGATTAAATTTCTAAAAAAATTATTTTAGGTTAAAAAAGCTCGAATTCTTAAAAAGAGGGCTTTACGGAGATAATGAGGGCATCTGAGATGAAAATAGACTTCATTCTCATTCCAAATCTGTTTTTAAAATTTTCTAAAACCATCTAGAAGCCGAGAAAACGCGCTTCAAAACAATGGCCTAGAAAAAGTGCGAAAACTAGTCCGCGAATGTTAGTACGTATGATTTTTATGAATATTTATTGAAAACACTTAAATTAGTTCATTTGAAGTTAAATTTTATCATTTTTCCGGATTATTCACGTAATAATGCCCGCGGACTAGTTTTCGCAACTTTTTCTAGGCCATTGTTTTGAAGCCTCATTTTCTCGGCTTCTAGGTGGTTTTAGAAAATTTTAAAAACAGATTTGGAATGAGAATGAAGTCTATTTTCATTTAAGCTACATTTATTATCTCCATAAAGCCCTCCTTAAATTCGAGCCACATTTTAAAAATATACAATTTTTTTCAATTGTAATGCAGCTGTTTTTTACCGGAATATCTATTAAAAATCAGACAACACATTAAATTAAATTCAGAACTTGAAACAGTAAATTTTAAAAAATTACATAAAATTAACGAAAATGAGAAAGTTTAGAGATTTTCACAAATTGAGCAAAAAATTATTTGAAAAGGAGTGTTAGAGCTTTTGTTAAAACTTGGAAGTAAAAATACTATACCCTATTTTTTAAATTCAATAATAAAAAATTAATTCAATTTATCCGAAATTATTAGATATTCAAGATACATTATTCAAAGCTTTAATTTTCTAAAAAGTCCAAAAGTCATCCCAAAAAAAAATCGAAAAATTAATTAACCCCCCATATAATATTATCCAAATGGGCGTGTGGGGGCAACCAATTTTCAATACATTACTCGAAAAATTATTAGGATGGAAAAATGAGAGAAATGAATGAGAAAAAAAAGAAGTGAAATGTGTCTGAAAGCATCGAAAAAATGAAATAGAAATAAAAAGTGAGTGCATTACATCCACAGAATCCATGGTGAAAGAAGTGGGATGATCTATTGAAATATTCATGAAAATACATGAGAAATGTTTTCTTTTTTCCCCACATTCGAAAAAAAATAGAGACAAGTTTTTAGATTTTGACATGACATGACCAAGATGAAACAAAACACACTAAGCGTTTTTTTAAGGAGACAATTTTGAAAAAAATGCGGTTTCAAAATATTCTTTTTACATTTTTTGGTAAATCGATTAAAGGTTGGAACGATGGTATCCTTATTTTCAATCTACTAGAAATTTAGGAACAATTTTCTGAGTTATTTAGATTTTTTTTGAAAACACATTGAAAATTCAAAATTTGAAATTATAAAACAATGTATTTATTTTAAAGGAGAACTATACGTATCTTATAAATGTTGCTTAATCAATCTGAAATTCAATTTTTATATAGCTAGTGATAAAATTTACAAAAAATTGAAAAGGGCACCCGGAATCGAACTTGGCCGCCCCTTTGGTGGAAACGTTTACGTTTTCGGGACCGAAATTCGATTCCAGGTGCCATTTTCTACTTTTTTGCAAATTTTTTCATTAGGTATATAAAATTGAATTTCAGATCGATTTAGAAACATTTATAACATACGTATAGTCCTCCTTTAAAATAAAATCATTGTTTTATAATTGAAATTTTGAATTTTCAACTGATAGGTCTCCTTTAACGAATTTAAAAGAAATAATAGCTCGAAACTTCATAAAAACCTGAGAATCTAAAAAATCGCTGTTTCAGCCATTTTCTAATTTCTGTTAAGTCACACCATCTTAGTTTCCATTTTGTGAACGGTAGAAACTAATGGATTTCCGAAAAAAGCTAAAATTCCAGAACTAAATTTACAATTTCGACTTAAAGGAGGGTTTTACGGAGATTATGAATGCGCCTGGGATGAAAATAGGCTTCAGACTCCTTCCAAATCTGTATTTAAAATTTTCTAAAACCACCTAGAAACCGAGAAAACACGCCTCAAAACAATAGCCTAGAAAAAAGGGACACCTGCGAAAACTAGTCCGCAGGCATGAAAAGTCCAAAAAAATGAAAAACAAAACATAAATTAAGATGAAAAAACTTTAAAAAGGACTGACATAAGAATTCTGCATAACTATTTATTAACGAAACACGAAAAAAGCTCATAGGAAGAAGTTCGGCCAGGTGGCCCTTTTTTCTAGGCCATTGTTTTGAGGCACGTTTTCTCGGCTTCTAGGTGGTTTTAGAAACTTTTAAATACAGGTCTGGAATGAGAATGAAGCCTATTTTCTTCCCAGACGCATTCATAATCTCCGTAAAGCCCTCCTTTAACTCTGAAATTTAAAAAAAAAAACCACTTTATCCCAACTTTAAGCTGGACCTCTTTAGAAAGCAATGTTTTTTTTTCAGATTTTAAAAAACTGCATGTTTTTAAAAAAATTTGCAGTTTTAAAAATTTCGAGTTTAATCAAATTTCAGACATTTTTTAAATTAAAAAAAAAATCACTGTTTCAACAATTTTTTAAATGATGCCGTTAAGTGATGCCGTTTATTTATATTCAAATAAATAATTTTTTAAATTGTTGAGATTAAAAAATCAAAAAAAAAAAGGTTTGCACCCCTAAAAGTACATATTTAAGAAGCCGTTGAAACAGAGCTCAAAATCCAACTTTAAGCAACGAAAAAAAAGTCTGCTCAAATCATAGTTCTCAATCCAAATTACACCTGGCCTCTCTGAAAACGTTATACTGCCGCTAAAAAACTCCACCAGATTATGGGGTTTCAGCTGGAGGGAAAATGACATTTTTCCCTCTATAATTTCACGTTCATTTCATATGAAACAGAGTGAGAGAGGTGATAAAATGTTTAGCTATCTCATTACTCATGAATAAAAAACTTAGGGCATAATATGATGTTATTTGACCATTGTTTACGTATTTTTTGAAATCTTGGGGGATTTTCCCATAAAAAATATAAAATCGAGTAATAATGACTAGATATTATCAGAATACAAGTGATTGTAACTCCCCAGACAGATAAAAATGAAATAAATGACGCGTATTAAAATTCTAGACAATTCATAGACAATATATTGCTAAAAAGAAAAGAAATTATTTCGAAACCGTTTTCGAAACTCCAAAATTTCGACATTAATTTGACAAATTCACTACAAATTAGCAAGAATTTTTCAATTTTTTCGGAAACTTTTGAAGAGGTACACTTGAACAGTAGATGTGATTGTAAGTTCAACTGGAAGAGAACGAACATACACTTCGATTAATCAACCGAAATCGGAAGTTCAGATTAACTAATGAAAGTCACGAACGTAATGTTTAAAGGAACAGAGCGCACAACTAATAAGTATATACCTATTTTCGAAAAATATTTCGATGCGTTCCGTTCAGACCCAACGCCACAGAATGCTTCAGATAAGGAAGTATTTAACGTTTAAGGGGTGGGGGCTCCGGAGAGCTCAGAAATATGTTTCAAATGAATAAAAATATGATTATCTATCAATTAATTGCAAAAAAATTAGTTTAGGTCAAAAAACTAAGAAAAACCGATAAAAATTTAAAAAATCGAATATGGCCGAAGAAATGCAATTTGGGTTTCTAGGCCATATAAGGAAGAATACCGAAAGATGGCCTAGAACCCAAAATTGCATTTTTTTTTTTTGGAAATAATACTTTTCATAAGGAAATTTTATAAGGAAAGTCCTGATTAGGAAGAACAAAAATATGACCTAGAAACCCAGAATGCATTTCTTCGGCCATATTAGACTTTTTTGTTTTTTATCGCTTTTCTCATTTTTTCGACCTAAAATGTATTTTTGATATCAATTGATAGATAAAATATAGAATTATTCATCTGAAACCCATTCCTGAGCTCTCTGGATTCCCCCACCCCCTTAAATGTTAAAATAAACATATTAAACTAGAGTGCACAACTATCACTCTGTCTTTAAAAGTGTAAATTTCAGAAAAGCTAAATACTTTCTTATCTGAAGCATTCTGTGGCGTTGGATCTTTACGGGGCTAATGAATGCGTATGGGATGAATATCGACTTCATTCTCATTCCAAATCTGTTTTCAAAATGTTCTAAAACCACCTAGAAGCCGAGAAAATGAGCTACAAAATAATGCCCTAGAAAAAGTGTCCACTGGCGAAAATAAAAAGTTCGGCCAGGTGGTCCCTTTTTCTAGGCCATTGTTTTGTAGCTCATTTTCTCGACTTCTAGATGGTTTTATAAAATTTTAAAAACAGATTTGGAATGAGAATGAAGTCTATTTTCATTTCAGGTACATTTATTATCTCCGTAAAGTCCTCCTTTAAGTCCGAAACAAAATTTAAAAATTACTAACCTCTAATATCACTAATATATCCATTTACAAAAAAAGCAAAAAACCTCAACAGTTTCTTGTTTCTCGTAGTAAATTACCTCAAACAAATTCCTCCAATTTTCGAGGTCATTTTAACTACGAGGAACAATTACCGTTCCGTTTTGTTTTCAACATCCTATTAGTCCAATATAACCAGACTATATTAGTCCAAATATACATACAAAAAAATAAATGAAAGTATAAACTGATAATAAATAACATGTCTAATAAGAATCTTCTAATCTTCAAAATCCCCCTTTTTCTAATCCGTCAAAAATCTTGAAGACTTACAAATCTCACCAAGAGTTTTTTTTCTTTCTCCTTTCCCCCCACCATCTATTTAATAGAAAATGTGGGATGAAAAATCGTCTAAAAAATGGGATAAATAGGCATGAGAGAGGCAATCATGATAATGTACATATATTACATATTCTTGAGGATTAAATGCCATCTCTTTTTTCTTCGTCGTTTTTTTTCAGAGATTCTTGCCATCATTATACACATATTATTAGTTAGTTTATATGGCATAATACTAATAATCACATAAACATCACATCACATGATTTCTATTCGAAAAAAAAGGAAGTAAATGAAGTTTCATCTGAGATTTTTAAAAATTTGGTGGTCAACGTTATTTACAGCCCGTTGAAACAATTTCAGACAAATTGGAGAAGATTAACGGGTTTTTAAAGGCTCGTGATTAAAGGAGCACAGTACGGAGCTAATAAATGTAGCTTAAATGAAAATAGACTTCATTCTCATTCCAAATCTGTTTTTAAAATTTTCTAAAACCACCTAGAAGCCGAGAAAATGAGCTTCAAAACAATGACCTAGAAAATTCCACCTTGCGAAAACTAGTCCGCGGATATGAAAAATCTTTAAAAAAAATGAAAATTATAAACAAATGGACTAATCTAAATATTCTGCAGAAATATTTATTACACGAAAAAAGCTCATAAGAAAAAGTTCGGCCAGATGGAAGCTTTTTTTAGGTCATTGTTGTGAAACTCATTTTCCCGGCTTCTAGGTGGTTTTAGAAAATTTTAAAAACAGATTTGGAATGAGAATGAAGTCTATTTTCATTTAAACTACATTTATCTCCGTAAAGCCCTCCTTTAAATATACGAAAAATTGAAGTTTCAAGATAAGCGAGTATTGTATAGTTGAAAAAACTTTTAAAAAAAGTTTCACTGTTTCAAAATCTTGCCCAATGCCAAGACTTGCCACCATCACATTATCATTTCGGTGCCCTTAGTAACCAGCAAACTAATTGGGATTCGGGTTTCTAGGCCGCCAATTAGAATCCTAGGTCACGAACTCATGGCTTACAAATTAATCCCTTCTAGCCAAGTTCCCAAGCGTTTAGAGTTAAATTACTAGGCAAATCTAAAACTCGAGAAAAAAGTAGTTTTTTAACCTGTGCAGAAACTTTTTAAAAAATGAAAAAAGTAACAAAAAATAGGAAAAAATCAATTCTGAAAATTACGATAAACTATCAAAAAATATCCGGAATTGTTTGCACAAAAATTTTCGTCACTAAATGCATCACATTTTGGCTATAGATTTGGGTCGTGTAATTTTTGCATTTCGTTGCGAGACCCGAGACGATTTCCATGATGCGCCTTTAAAGAAACTGTATTCTTTGTTGCTATTTTTTTGCAAATTATCTTTTCTTTCAAATCTTTTCTAAATTTTCTGCATAGGCATGTTGGCGTAAGATTGAAATTTTCAGAATTTTTGAAAAATTCATAAAATTCCAAAATTCCAAGAGACGCCCTCAGAACGTGGTCTTCAAAAGATTCCTCAGCTTCTTTTGAAGAGTAATTTTCGACTGATTTCGTTTTTTTTTAAATTTTTACCGTTTCAATCCATTTCAAAACTCTCTTAAATTTTAATGTCACCAATACTCAAACGGCATTGTAGGACAATTTTTAATCATAGGTGGGATTGGGTCATTTCGAAATCTCAAAGTTAAGGTCGTTACAGCTTGTCAAGTGAAAAAAAAGTTAAACTCGTTACTAGGCTAAATCCGCGGTATCCCACCTATATTTTGAATAAAATCATCAAAAAAGTGATTTTATTCAAAAACCACCCACCAATAAACCAAAAACAACAGATATTCGCAATTTTTTCTCAAACTTATGAGTAAAATAAGCAGTGGGGTCTTTTGTCTCATGTTTTGGCCATGTGCCAAAAAAAAATAAAACATAACACCTATCTCTATAACTGATCCAAGATCAGTGTGTCTTCACTGAAAAACATTCCAATGTCAACATTTATAATGTTGTTTTGAAGTTTGTGGGAAAAAATGAAAAAGTTTAGAACAAATTCAAGAAAAATGTTTGATGCTTGGAAATGATGCTTATAAGAATCACTTCAGACTCAAAATGCGTTCAACGATTAAACAAATTAATTAATGTGAGAAAATGAAAAAAATGAAGAAAATAAATGAAACCTCACTTAATCTCGAATTTTAAGGTTTCAGCGGCGGAAAATGATAAATTGGCTAAAATCAAAAATCCAAACGTGTTAAAGTGACGTCAAAGCGGGAGCTCCCGGCGGCGCAATTTATCACACAAGTACATAACGTACATTTTAAAGTATTTATTTATTTATTTCGAAACTATCATAAGTAAGCAGTTTTTGGTATTTAAAGTAAACTACAAAACCATTTTTGGATGTTCAAAGATTTATGTAGATATCTCTTGTTTTGTTTTTCCTACTTCTTCTTTTCATACTTTGTCTGTATAAACAAGGTACGTAGGAAAAACAAAAAAAAACGTTTCTTAACCTTTTCTAATGATAATGTAATGACGCAATTTTCAAGCAAAAAAAAATGTTTTTCTGAAATTTTCGAAAATTCACTAAATTATAACAAATTTCGATAATTTTTCAAAAAAATTCCGAAACTTAAAACAAATTACAAAAATCTCGGTTAAGTCCATAGAAACGATGAAATGAACCAGACAGGTCAAATTTCAAACAGAAACTGGGGTGGGGGCGGAGCTTCAAAAAAATCCCCCGATTTCCATTTTTTTTTTCTTTCAAATATTCATAAACATTTTTTCGCGAATTTTTTTGCGGATTGACATGGAAACACGATTTTTTTTGTTGTGAAAACAGATTTGAAAAAAAATCGGCGAAAAAATAACTTTTACAAAACATGAGTTTCAATTGTGCAAAAAAGGGGGCGGGGCTTCAATTGAAAGCTTCAAATTTTCATCAGAAATGATAAAAATTCAGAAATTTTTTTAAAACCATTTGAAGAAACAATTACTCGACTATCCAAAACAAAAAAGTGCAAAAAATTCAGAAATGTTAAAAAAAAATGTGGGCGGAGCTTCCAAAAAAATTTTTAAGCAGAAATTCGATAATTTTAGACTTTTCCGAAGATCTGAAAACTTCATTATTTTCAGGAATTCCACTTTAAGGCTACATTTTTCGAAACAGACACAAGTTCTAATACATTTTGTAGAAATTTAGAGTCTAGCAAGCATTTTTCAAAAATTTAAAAAATATTCATTTTTGGCAAAAAAAATAGCGTTTTTCAAATTTTCTACATTTTTAAATGCTTTCAAAATTGTGATAAATATAAAAAATAAATTGTTTAATCTGAAAAACGTTCCAAAACTCAAAATAGACACATTTCGCTGAGAAAAAAGCCCGAGATCACGAAAAAAGTGGGCGGAGCTTCAGAAAACTTCAGAATCTATCTATAAAACCAGCGTCAAGGCAATAATTTTCTGGAAATCTGAAAATAACTGCAAAAATCACCTTTTCTTGAATTCGACCAAACTTCGAGAAAAATGAGAGAAAAAGTGGGCGAGATGGAAGAAAAAACGTCTCAAAAAATCTGATTTTGCGTCCAAATATATCACAGTTTGTTTCGAGAAAACTCCAGGTGAAAAAAAGTAATTAAAACTGTTTCAGCAAACAATATATCAGCTGCTAAACGCTTCCAAAAGATTTAAAAAAATCCAGCTGAAACTTTCCCTCAGTTCCAGTGCAATAATTCAAAAAATTTCTACCATTTAGAAATCCAACTGAATCTTAGCTAATGACCAGATAACATCCCCCAGAAAAGAAAAAAGTGAAAAAGAAAAAACAAACAACATAAAAATTGGAAATGCCAAAGAGAAAACTAACTGTTTTCCCTCCCCTTCACCCCCACTCGATCAAATCATCCAAAATCGATCCAAAAAAGGACATTTCTGCCCTCCTCCTCTGGTTTAGAAGGAGAAATTGAAATGATTCACCGCCTCTCACTCAAACAACATTTAAGAAGATAACGTTCAACAAGAAGATGATGTACTTTCATTTGCTAAATGCCAATTTTGGTAGGCAGGCAACAGAAAAAAAGTAGAAAAACTGACCAACAAGTTCGTCGAAAATGGCTGCCAATAACTTTATGGTACATGTTACCTTTTTCCTTGTTTGTTTTCTACGTATTGGGGAGAAATAAATTATTTCCGCTCTTGTTAAATATCATAAATAGATTGTTGTTTAGCCTTTTTTCAGTTTCCGTTAGAATTTCCAACTTATTTGAGTTTTTTTTTAATGACAAGGGGGAATCTTAATTTTTCGTTAATTTCAAAAATTGGATTGCTAAAAATTGGACATTTTTAGAAGAGCTAATTAATGTGTCTGGGATGAAAATAGACTTGATTCTCATTCAAAATATGTTTTTAAAATTTTCTTAAACCACATAGAAGCCGAGAAAACGCGCCTCAAAACAATGACCTAGAAAACCGTGTCCACCGGCGAAAACTAGTCCGCGGACATGATCACGTGAAAAATCCACAAAAAAATTTTTAAAAAAATTAAAAGAGGACAAATATAAGCATTCTGTATAACTATTTATTAATGAAACACGGAAAAAAACTCATTGAAAAAAGTTCGGCCACGTGGGACACTTTTTCTAGGCCATTGTTTTGAAACTCATTTTCTCGGCTTCTAGGTGGTTTTAGAACATTTTAAAACAGATTTGGAATGAGAATGAAGTTTATTTTCATTTAAGGCACATTTATTATCTCCGTAAAGCCCTCCTTTAATTTTTCGTAAATTTCAAAATTTGGTTTGCTAAAAATTTGCCTTTTTTTTTAAATAATTTACCAAATCCAGTATGAAATTTAATAAAAAATTACGATATTTTAGAATTTCCATTTTGGAGGCTTTTTTTAAACTTAGAAAATTGTTTTTTTTTTAATTTTTAAAAACTAAAAAATTACAATTTTTCAAAAATTGTAAAAAGAGCGTGCAAATAAGTAACTTGCTCTTATAAAAATTATTTAAAATGTTTCAAAATTATTAAATCCCAAAAAAATAACTCGTTTTCGCTGAAACACCTAATTCTCAAATCCCTAACCAATTAAAACACAGTTGAAACGGTAAAAACTAATTTTTTTCTCTTGTCCAAAAAATAGTTTCCAGACATTTTCCCATTTAAAAAAAAATGCTAAAAATAAACATTCTCTTCCCCACAAAAACGCTTACTATTTGTCCAGGGAAAAAAATGCGGGAAAAATAGGAATCATTTGGACAAAAAAAAAATTCCTTTTTATTTATGATCTTCAAACACACATACACATACTAAAATCACGCATGTTTACACACACCAAATATGCCCATGGGAAAAAATCGAGGAAAGAAAAAACCACTGGAGAAAAACCATTGAGAATGGGCGAAAATTAGAAAAATTTGAATATATGGGAAAAACAGTAGCAATTCCAGAAAACCAGGTTAATTCCAATTTTTATTTTTTTCGACCAAAATAACCATTAAACGCTCAAAAACCCCGAGAAAAAGACGTAGTACATTCCTCTGAAAATAATCACATGTTTCTGAAATTCGCTTCAATGGGCACAATTTATTGCAGATAATATCAGTTAATTGGAGCATGAAAAAACCACAAAACATATTTTAAAAAAACTATGATACGTAAAATCTTGCTTTAAAAAATTGGTTTTGGACTCAAAACTCAACTTCTCAAAAATTCTAAAGATTTTATTTTCAGAATAAAAAAGTACAATTTTAAAGATTTTAAATCTGTACGAAAAAAAATTTGCATTGTAAAGGAGGAGGGAAATATCAAAAACCAAATATTACAAACAATTTTCAATATTTTTTGAAACGGTAAAAAATTTTGACAAAACCTCAAAAAAGTTGTTTTTTCAAAAATAATGAGAAAAAAAATAGGAAATCAACATTTCGAAAGAAAAATTGGAACATTTATTCTTAGGAAAAAATGAATCCGAAATTTCATAGGTGCTTAAATCAAAATTTAGACCAATTCCAGTTTTTGAAATTTTTGTTTTGAAACTGTGATATTTTTAAAATATCGAATAATCCCAATTTTAAAAGATCTGATAAATCCAAAATTTTTCTAAAATAACAATGTTAAAGGGATTCTTTACATGTTTTTGATTTCTATTTCATTTTCATCTTCTTCTTGATATTTGAAAACCTATAAAAGAAAAATATTTTTGCGAAATTTCCTTTTCTAGTACTCAAACACACCCATTTCCAATATAAGGCGGCGAATGACCTAACAATTGCAAACACTCTCACATTCGCATGCTCTCTCGCACGCGGCCGAGCGGTTAGGCCATTCGCCGCCTTACCCTGTAAATGTGCTTTTTTCGTATACTAGAAAAGGAAGCTTCGATAAATTGATTTCCTTCTATAGGTTTTCAAATACTGTAAAGAAGATGAATATGGAATTGAAACCCAAATTCAGTAAAGAGTCCCTTTAATCGAGAAATTCGTGAATTATTGGATTTGAAAAATAGACTTAAAATTTCTAACGATTAATTTTATTTTCAGAATCAAAAAGAGCAATTTTAAGAATTTTAAATCTCTACGAAAAAAATTTTCTTTGGTACTTGGTACAGCAAAAACCAAAAATAACGAAATTTTCAATATTTTTTGAAACACCAAAAAAAAGTTTTAAAACTATTTTTTAAACAACAATTGAGGTGTTATTTATAAAAACATTGAAAAAAATAAAAATTTCGAAAGAAAAAAGGAAACATTTATTCTTAGTTAAAAAGTAATCCGAATTATCAAAATTTAAAATCATTCCAGCTTTTGAAATTTTTGTTTTGAAACTGTGAATTTTTTTAAATATCGAAAAATCCCAATTTTAAAAGGTCTCAAAAAAATCCAAAAATTCTTGAATAAATTTTTTAGGAACAATAAAAAATTCATGAATAATTGCATTTAAATAAAATAAACTTAATTTCAAGCTTGAAACATACATTTTAGAAAAGAAAAAACAACTTTTCAACATGAAAAATCAGAGAATTCAAAACTATCAGTATATATTATGAAAATCAATAAAATTATTTTCAGAATAAAGAAGTAAAATTTAAACCTTTTAAATCTTTACGAGAAAAATTTTGCATTGTAAGGGAAGGACATCAAAAACCAAATATTACGAAAAATGTTCAATACCTTTTGAAACAGCAAAAATGTTTTTTTTACTATTTTTTAAAAATATTTGAGTTTTAAGTTTTTTTTTTCACAAAAACCATGAGAAAAATAGGAAATCAAAATTTCGAAAGAAAAAATAGGAAAATTTATTCTTAGGAAAAAATGTATCCGAAATTTCATAGCTTAAATCAAAATTTAGAACCGTTCCAGTTTTTTAAATTTTTGTTTTGAAACAGTGAATTTTTGAACAGAAAAATCCCAATTTTAAAATTTCTGATATTCCAAAATTGTTTTAAATAAATTTTTTAGGAACAATTTTAATAAAGAGTTCATTAATAATTGGATTTAAATAAAATAAACTTAATTTCAAGCTTGAAACAGAATTTTAGAAAAGAAAAAAACAAGTTTTAAACATGAAAAATCAGAGAATTCAAAACTATCAGTATATGAAATGAAAATCAATAAATTTATTTTCAGAATAAAGAAGTAAAATTTAAACCTTTTAAATCTATACGAAAAATATTCAGTATGTAAGTGGTACATCAAAAACCAAATATTACGAAAAATGTTCAATAATTTTTGAAACAGCAAAAATACATTTTTACTGTTTTTTTTTAATATTTGAGTTTTAAGTTTTTTTTTTCACAAAAACCATGAGAAAAAAATAAGAAATCAAAATAAAAAAAAGGAAACATTTATTTTTAGGTAAAAAAATAATCCGAATTATCTAAAGACGCTGTTAAGTAAAAATTTAGAGCCATTCCAGTTTTTGAAATTTTTGTTTTGAAACAGTAACTTTTTGTACATAGAAAATCCCAATTTTAAAATTTCTGATATTCCAAAAATTGTTTTAAATACATTTTTTATGAACAAGAGAAATTCGTGAATAATTGGAATAAAATAAACATCAATTTTATTTAATGCTCAACAGAATAAATATATAAATCGTTGAAAATTTAACACGCATTATCTGAGAGGGTCGAACAACTAGAGGAGGCGATGTCACAATAAAAAAATTTTTGCTTCCGATTTGGATAATATTTCATATATAAGTTGTATATGGGCCCAGGATCAATTCCGAAAATTTTTGACAGGCTCCGCCCACTTTTGCAAGTGCGGCACAGAGGAAATTTTGAAATGCTAACTTTTTTCTCCGTGGATAGAAATGAAAAATTCAAAAAGAATATGAAAGAACATTTGATACTGATCATTTTTTCTTGTGATATCAAAGTTCTAACTCATAGGCTTCATGGTGAAAATTTCAATTATTTCATGAAAAAATGTATTTTTTCGACTTTTGACCATGTCACAATAACTATGGCAAGGCTAGCTTTTGCATTTTTGAAATCTACGAGTCAAAATACGTCTGATAGGTGACATTTCGTAACCAATTTCAATGCGCTCTGAAATGTTTTCGACCGCCAAACATGACGAACCCGACCCCAACGCAAAACAGACTTTGCCATATCGAGAGTAATCTTTGTAATTTCATCAGTAGCAACATAAATAATGTTAGATAATCGTTTATATTTATAAAATTGATAGTAAATTGTTTCCTCGATGCTGAATTTCTCAGGAAAAATCGAAAAAACAGTGATTTTTGAAAATTTTTGGCAATTTGGCAAATATCGTTAGGTTTCTATAAAATTCCGCCCTTAATAAAGCTGAAACTTTAAAAACAACTCAATTCATAATAGATCTTTAATTCGCGAAGTAAACTAGATGTATAATCTGCCATCAAACATCTCAAAATCAAACATAGAAAAATGCCAAAATTTGACACTTTACAGGGTTTTTTCACTAATAGTGTTCTGCAGAATTTCGACGGATTATTCATTGGAACCTATTTTATATTAATAGCTGTATTTTTATTATTAAGCTGTAAAAATTTTCCGACCGAACAGTACCGCAACACTGAGATATGCCCGCTCGAACTGTGACATCTCAAAACCGCAAACTAGAAAAAAAAAGTCAAAGTTTGACTCTCCATAACTTTTGAACCAATGAACTATTTTGCTTGTTCTATAGCTTATTCGATAAGAAAAATTGTTTTCTTTATTATAATCAAAATATAATTTAAAACATTCTACTAAAATGTATATAAAATTGAATGAAGATGTCAAAACACCTTGTTAAAATAATTTTTCAGTCGATATTATAGGATTTTTAGATAAAGCGAGCTCGAAAACCTATGAATATGACTAAAATTGTATTGGTACCCCTAAGATATAAAAGAAACAGAGCAAAATAACACGCTAACAGTGGTCTTTCAAAATTATTCGGAGCAATGTGCTCTGCAACAGTTTCACACATAGATGTAACAGTTTTTTGTGCTTAAATAATTGTATTAAAACGCATAATGAAAAGATTCTTTAATAATATTCTATACATGATGTTTCAATAGAGTTTCAACAATTTCAAAATCATATCTCTGAATAAGTTTGAAAGACCACGGTTAGCGTGTTATTTTGCTCTGTTTCTTTTATATCTTAGGGGTACCAATACAATTTTAGTCATATTCATAGGTTTTCGAGCTCGCGTTATCTAAAAATCTTATAATCACAACTGAAAAATTATTTTAACAAGGTGTTTTGACATCTTCATCCAATTTTATATACATTTTAGTAGAATGTTTTAAATTATATTTTGATTATAATAAAGAAAACAATTTTTCTTATCGAATAAGCTATAGAACAAGCAAAATAGTTCATTGGTTCAAAAGTTATGGAGAGTCAAACTTTGACTTTTTTTTTCTAGTTTGCGGTTTTGAGATGTCACAGTTCGAGCGGGCATATCTCAGTATTGCGGTACTGTTCGGTCGGAACATTTTACAGCTTAATAATACAAATACAGCTATTAATATAAAATAGGTTCCAATGAATAATCCGTCGAAATTCTGCAGAACACTCCTAGTGAAAAAACCCTGTAAAGTGTCAAATTTTGGCATTTTTCTATGTTTGATTTTGAGATGTTTGATGGCAGATTATACATCTAGTTTACTTCGCGAATTAAAGATCTATTATGAATTGAGTTGTTTTTAAAGTTTCAGCTTTATTAAGGGCGGAATTTTATAGAAACCTAACGATATTTGCCAAATTGCCAAAAATTTTCAAAAATCACTGTTTTTTCGATTTTTCCTGAGAAATTCAGCATCGAGGAAACAATTTACTATCAATTTTATAAATATAAACGATTATCTAACATTATTTATGTTGCTACTGATGAAATTACAAAGATTACTCTCGATATGGCAAAGTCTGTTTTGCGTTGGGGTCGGGTTCGTCATGTTTGGCGGTCGAAAACATTTCAGAGCGCATTGAAATTGGTTACGAAATGTCACCTATCAGACGTATTTTGACTCGTAGATTTCAAAAATGCAAAAGCTAGCCTTGCCATAGTTATTGTGACATGGTCAAAAGTCGAAAAAATACATTTTTTCATGAAATAATTGAAATTTTCACCATGAAGCCTATGAGTTAGAACTTTGATATCACAAGAAAAAATGATCAGTATCAAATGTTCTTTCATATTCTTTTTGAATTTTTCATTTCTATCCACGGAGAAAAAAGTTAGCATTTCAAAATTTCCTCTCTGCCGCACTTGCAAAAGTGGGCGGAGCCTGTCAAAAATTTTCGGAATTGATCCTGTGCCCATATACAACTTATATATGAAATATTATCCAAATCGGAAGCAAAAATTTTTTTATTGTGACATCGGTTTTTCGAACATTTCGGACAATGCGTGTTAAAGCTTGAAGCAGAAATTCTAGAAAAAAAAAGAAAAATCAAGTTTTTAGTGTGAAAAATCATAGAATTTAAAACTATCAGTATATGAAATTAAAATCAATAAATTCGTTAATTATTTAATTAAAAAAACAACTCTGAAAAGTCTAAACTTCTACTTCATCTTTCTGTTTTAAAAATTCAAGAATCAAGTCCAAAACCTCAAAAAATCACACACGAATAGGACAAAGTCCACGAGAACTACAAATTATGTGGAATTATGCGTTTTAATTAAGTATTTTGAGATAAAGTATACAACGATGTATTACCTATTAAAAATTCAGGATTCATTTTCAAAAAAAAATTTTTTTGAAACCGCAAATTTAAACATTAAAAAATGGACTTCCAGCTTCAAGCACCAACAAAACACTTGTTTCTCATTGGGAAAAAAAAGAAAACATTCTCAAAAACAAGAAGAAAAAAACGAGCCTTTCGAATGACACATAGCATAGCAACACATAACTTGAATGAAAAGGAGAAGCACGATGAAAAAAAAAACGAAGGGGAAAAAAAAGTGCACCAACACTAAAAAAAAGGTGAGGGACAACCTATTTTTGAAAAATTCTCTCGGCGTCTCCAAGGTGACCAAAATAAAACGAAAATGATGATAAACCAATGAGTCAAAGTGCACACGACGAAATTTGATGATGTCATGTCACTTTTTTGAAAGAGTTTTGAGAATTGCCCGCCAAATCCTTATCGCGAATATTTTTTTCGACTGAAGCAGCCATTTTACATTTCAAAGAAATCCAATACCTTTCGCCCCATGCTCTCTTGAATATTTATGTCGAATTAGAAACGAAAAAACAGCTTTTTAAAATGTTTTCTTCGAAAAAAAAATTTTTTTTTGAAAAATTTTCTTTGAAACGTTTCAGATTATTGCAAACGATGAAATTAACGAAAAACAAAATATAAATGAGTTTGAAACATTTTTTTTTTAAAGTTAGAAGAAAAAAACGGAAAGAACGTTTACACCGCGGAAGAGTTTTGGGTTTCTAGTCCGCGATTTTTTGGGTTCCTAGGCCACCCTTTTAAATTTGTCCATTTTATTCATGTTTTTTGTTTATTTGATTTAAAATGTAAACTTTGAAGTTTAAAAGCAAAAAAACAACAAAAAAATGAATAAAAATGGACAAATTTAATAGGTGGCCTAGGAACCCAAATTTTCGCGGACTAAAAACCCAAAACTCTTCCGCGGTGGAAACTTTCTTGCAAGTAGCTCATTTTTCTGGAAAAAACGTTGCAATTCCAAAATTTGTAAAGAAAAAATATATAATTTGCATCAATAATTTGCAGAAATAAGAATATATTCATCATTAAGAATATTCATCAAAAATATCTCTAAAGATAACATTTTCTAGAAATCATTTTTTATTAATAAACTACTTCCGGAGCTCCCTATTTCATTTATTTAAAAAAAATTCATTTTCTCATGAAACACCAGAAGAATAAAGAAAACAAAGGTTTTTTGACTCCAAAGAGCCAAAAAAAGTCGTGTGAAAAAAAGATTTGAAACACTAAAAACAGTCATATTTTTCAGACAAAAAATACATGATTTTTGATATTTTCAAAAAAATATCGAGAAAATTTATGTCGTTTTGTTTAATTCAAATAAAACTCCCCTGAAACAGTAAAATTCCGGAAATTCCAAAAAATTCGAATTTTACCCCCCTTTTTTAAAATTTTTGACTTTAAAAAACTCGCAAATTGACGAACTCGTCTTGGTAGACCCTTGGTAAATTAGCACAAATTGATAAAAATGATTTATTCCAACGTTTCGCCACTAAAGGCCATCATCAGGGAACAGGTTAATCACCTCAAACTTGGGTAATTAAACCAAATCTTTAAATAATAACCAATTTTCAACTTTTGACTTTTTTCAACTTAAACCAATTGAGATATCACGGGGTTTTCTCAAAAAGTGCTCCTCTCAAAAAGATAACAAGGATCATTCATATAAGTGGTCCAAAAAAGTTTTAAAAATAAAACACCACCTCGACAATATTTACCTTCAAAAAACGGCCAAAAATTGGACGGAAAAAGTAATAAAGTAAAGATGGCAAATTTTTGATTTGTTTAACTTCCAAGAATTAACTCTTGAACGTTTCAAAAAACAAATAAATGGAAAGTATACCGAAAAATTAATAGGATTCGATGAATTTAAGAAAAAACCAAGATTTTCTGAAAAACTGCAGATTTTGAGCTTTAATAAATGCTAAGGTTTGAAAATGACGAATATTACTGGTCAGCGATGACGAGAAATGAAAAAAAGTTGCAAGAAAAAACACCTGGTGATTTTCAGAGCTCTAATGGCCAAATAAACTCGAAACATGGTTAATAAACATTTTCTCAACAAACAGGCTTAAGTTTCATTTAAAAAATTATATTTTGAGTCAATGTTGAAAATTTCAATTTAAAAAATGAAGACACCATCAGATCACGAGGTTTCTCATAAGCTGTGAAAAACGAATCTATTCAAGAATCCAATAAATGAAAAGATAAAGATTTTCCCAACAAAATGATCCAATTTTCATTGAAAAATATGTACTTAAAGCCAAGATACGGTCGCTTAAAAATACGTAAGTTTCCAATCAATATATTACAAGTCTCGATGGCAAAATACGGTTAAAAGTTATATATTTCGAAAGAGCGAAATTTTCTCAACAAAAAGATGTAATTTTCATAAAAAACAACGAATTTTGAGCAAAGAAACAATGTTTTGAAATTTTCAAAAATTTCTCGTCTTAGCCACGAGAGATTCAAATTTCACATCCCGTCGCGAAGACGAGACCCTCTACAAGCTCTCGTGCTGTCAACGAGAAATTGTTGCAAAAAAAAACAAATCTTTCAGATCCTCAAAACCCCAAAAAACCGTACATTTCAGGCAGGGGGAGGCGGTTTCTCAAATGTCCCCCAACGGTATAAGTGTGTGTATGCTTTCCATATTTGCCCACAATCTACCGCGCGTCGCCGGACCTATTCAAAACCGTCGTCTCCAAAAAAAGCAAAAAAAAAACACACACACACAGACGCGCTCTCGCACAACATACAGAAATATACAACAAACACCGCCAAAACCGAACAGAAACACAATTGAGACTTTTCCCCCTTCCATCATCATCATTTTTTCTACCTCTCTATTCCCTTTTGCTCTATTTGTTCGGCTCACAGTTGGAATGAGAATAGAATGGAGGGGGGGGGGAGCTCAGCTTCTATGCGCGACGATGGAAGAAGAAAAAAAGTTTCTTCGAAACATTTTCCTCCCCCCGCAACACAATTTCTAAAGAACACGAATGGAGGTGAGATCAGATTACAGACATCACAACAACATTTCGATGGGATGTTTAGGATGCAAAAAGCAATTGACGGAAAAATGCTACAACTTTTCTAATTAGCTGTATTTGGGCTCCAACTTTGTGCTCCAAATTTTGGAGGGAGGGGTTCACAGAATGAAAATATTAAAAAATCGAAGCTTTCAAATAATATCATAATTTTTAGAGTATTTTAGAGCTAATTTTACAGCTCAACAAGAATATGATTTCAAAAAGTAAAAAAAAAATCAGAAAATCCGGAAAGCTTCCAGAAAATTCCAGAAGCTTCTAGAAAATTCCAGAAGCTTCCAGAAAATTCCAGAAGCTTCCAAAAAATTCCAGAAGCCTTCAAAAAATTCCCGAAGCTTCCAAAAAATTCCAGAAGCTTCCAAAAAATTCCTGAAGCTTCCAAAAAATCCCAGCAAATTCCAAAAAATTCCAGAAGCTTCCAGAAGCTTCCAAAAAATTCCAGAAGCCTCCAAAAAATTCCAGAAGCTTCCAAAAAATCCCAGAAGCTGCCAGAAAATGCCAGAAGCCTCCAAACAATTTCAGAAGCTTCCAGAAGCTTCCAAAAAATTCCAGAAGCTTCCAGAAGCTTTCAGAAAATTCCAGAAGCTTCTAGAAAATTCCAGAAGCCTCCAAAAAATTCCAGAAGCTTCCAAAAAAACCCCAGAAACTTCTAAAAAATTCCCGAAGCTTCCAGAAAATTCCAGAAGCTTCCAAAAAATTCCAGAAGCTTCCAAAAATTCCAAAAAATTCCAGAAGCTTCTAGAAAATTCCAGAAGCTTCCAAAAAATTCCAGAAGCCTCCAAAAAATTCCAGAAGCTTCCAAAAAATTCTAGAATGTTCCAGAAAATTCCAGAAGCTTCCAGAAAATTCCAGACGCTTCCAGAAAATTCCAGAAGCTTCCAAAAAATTCCAAAAAATTCCAGAAGCTTCCAGCAGCTTCCAAAAAATTCCAGAAGCCTCCAAAAAATTCCAGAAGCTTCCAAAAAATTCCAGAAGCTTCCTAAAAATTCCAGAAGCTTCCAGAAGCTTCCAGAAAATTCCAGAAGCTTCCAGAAAATTCCAGAGGCCTTCAAAAAATTTCAGAAGCTTCCAAAAAATTCCAGAAGCTTCTAGAAAATTCCAGAAGCTGCCAGAAAATTCCAGAAGCTGCCAGAAAATTCCAGAAGCTTCCACGAAATTCGAGATGCTTCCAAAAAATCTTAGAAGCTTCCAGAAAATTCAAAAAAAAAATTTCAGAAGCCTCCAAAAAATTCCAGAAGTTTCCAGAAATTCTAGAAAATTCAAAAAAAGCCCCTTGTTTCCTATTTTATTTTGAAGCTGTAATTTTTAAAAGATTTTCGCAATTAATAATCTAATAAATAATAATCTCATAATTTTTAGCGTATTTTCAAATTTTAAAGCTCAACAAGGATATGATTTCAAGAAGTTTAGTATCAACTAAAGCGACGATTTAAGAATACTAGAAAAAAAAACAGAAAATTTAACAAATTCGTTAATTATTCAATAATAAATTAAGAAAACCGATAATTAGCAATAAAATTGCCAAAAAAAAAAGAAGTTGCGATAAAAAATTTTGGTATCAAAAAAATTTGAAGCCCTTAAATAAACTGCATCCTGAATAAACAACAAATTAATGTACCCATCCAGTCAAATGCTTAAAATTTCAAAATGAAACAGTAATTTTATTTTTTTTTTAAAACTACTTTTTTTAAAAATTTTCCACAGGTTTAAAAAAAACCAAAAAAAAATACAAACAAACGTTTCCTCGATATATAAATGACGAGTGAAAATTAAACAAAAATCGTTTCGTTCGGTGTGTGTTTTTTCATTCGCTTTCCAAAAAAAAAGTGACGAATATTTATTGGAGAAACCCTCTCTTGTGTTTTTTTTTCAATAATATAATGAATGACTTTTTCCAAAATTAAATTTCAAATCGGAAACAAATGAGAAAGAAAAGAAATATAGAATTCTTGGCGCCGAGAATGTTGTTTTTGACAAAAAAAAACAAATCAAAACTGAAAATCAAAGAACTATTTCTTAAAGATAAGAAATAAAAGGATTAAGGCCTCATAAGTATTATATTCATTAATAATAATATAATTTCTCAAAAAACAGATCAAAAAATCAGGAAGAAAAATCTGATCTGTGGATTTAAAGAAGGGGGCTCCGGAGAGCTCATAAATGAGTATCAGATGAATAAGAATACGATTATCTACCAATAGATAGCCAAAAACACGTTTTAAGTTTTTAAAAATAAGAACAACTGATAAAAATTATAATGAATTTTAAAAATCAAATATGGCCGAAGAAATGCAATTTGGGGTTCTAGGCCATATGATGAAAAATACCGAAAGATGGACCTAGAACCCCAGATTGCATTTCTTCGACCATATTCGATTTTTTTTTTAATTTTTATCGGTTTTTCTTATTTTTTTAAATCTTAAAACGTATTTTTTTACTATCAATTGGTAGATAATCATATTCTTATTCATCTGAAACCTATTTCTGAGCTCCCCGGAGCCCCCTTTAAATCCAAAGATCAGTTTTTTCCTGATTTCTTGATCTTTTTTTTTTGAAAAAACTATATTATTCATGAATATTATACTTGTTAGCCCTTAATCCTTTTGTTTCTTATATTCCAGTCGATTTTTGATTTCTATTAACACCTAGAAAAGTGAAAATAAACTATAAAAAATATTAATAAAACTGTGCATCAATTCGGGATTTGATTAAGAAATACTTATAAATGCCTCCCTTCAAAAATTTCCACTGTTTCAATTATTTTCGGAACAAAATAGATAAATTTGAACAGTGCTAAATTTGCAGAACTCACGTATTTTGAATATTTTGAAACAGTGAAAATTCTTTTTAAAAATAATATTTTCCTATTGTCAACTCAATTATTCTTGATCATTGCGTTCGGAAGGCTGCTCAACCTCACAGCCGCTCCGCACCTACGCGACGCGGCTGCAGACACTCAACACATTGGAAAATTTGAAAAATCCATTTTCCCGCCAATATTTCAGTGTTTTGAGTGGGAGGTCATCGCGTCGCGTGCGTGCGGAGCGGCTGTGAGGTTGAGCAGCTTTCCGAACGCAATGATCAAGAATAATTGAGTTGACAATACGTTTCGTTAATATAGAAAAATACAAAAAAAATTCAAATTCAATATAATTACAGTTTTTACCAAGCAAATCTTAAAATTGTGTTTCAATAAAATTTCAGTTTCGAATCTAACATAAAATGGTTACATCTTTGAAAAAAATTAACAAGTCAAAAAATGATGTTCATGAAATTACAGTTTTCTAAAATCGTTTTTTAAAAAACTTCTTCCAAAAAAGGTTAATTTATTCCGAAATATATAATAAACCAAAAAAATTTTTAAAAAATCGTGTCTTTTGTTGATTTTCTAATCAAAAAATCCTACAATTCACGGTTTCAAAATATTATCGCAAAATTTAAAAATATCCACCGAATTTCATTGTTGTATTGTCAATTCGAATATTCTCGATGATGCAAGTTGGTTTTGACCTACCCAGAAAATCTAAGTCTCTCACACAGTCGTGCTATTTTTAAATGCGAGCGGTTGCGCTGCGGTCTTTTAGTAGAAAATGGAGGATCCAAAATTTTTAACTTGACAATAACACTAACAATAATAATCTTAAGTATTTCAAAGTCACGTACATGCCTAACAAAATCTCAGAAAAACTAATTCTCCCCATCTAAAAGTCCAAAAAACAAAATTAAAATGAAACAAACCCCCCCCCCCCCCCCAACAATTGCATCGTCGACCACTGCTCATAATGAAAATTGCCAGCCAGATTCAGATTAGCGGTTTTTGTTTTACATCCGATTAATAGTCATCTCTCTCTTTCCTATTTTTTTGGTTCATTTAATTTCCAATTTTTCAACCTCGAGGTCAATTTTGTGAAATTGAAATAAATATAAAACGGACGGGAATAGACAATTTAACAACAACTACAACAACAAAAATAGAATTCAGTTGAAATCAATCATTCTATTAGTTCCGCAATGACGATGATATGGTTCGAAACAATTGGAAAGAAGATGACTATTTTTAAAAATTACAGTTTCTAAAAAAATCGATTACAAAAAACAGACAACTAAATTCTAGTTTACATTCATTTCTGAATAATACTTCCAAACAAATTTTACCCTCCTTTTTCGACGAAAATATACAAATTTGAAACAGTGAAAATTCATAATTTGTATTGTCAAGATAAAAATTTCTGGCCGCTCGTTTTGCGGAGTGTCGTTGGGAATTTCCTCGCAGCGCGACCGCAACGCGCAAGACCAACTGAGAAGTTTGAATTTGAGCGCGGAACTATAACGGAATCATTTACAGAAAATTGAACAAAACACTCAAAGAAACTTTGAAACAGTAATTTTTCCAAAAATGTTCAAACTGAAAATCGGAATTCAAAAATAATATGAAGAATTCCGAATTAAAACTCAATTTCGGCAATTTTTGGAATGGAATGAAACAAAAATTACAATTTCTAATTTTTTAATTAAATATAATTTAAAGGAGGGCTTTTTTAAAATAATGAATTTTAAAAAATCAGAGTTTTGTATAATGCAGCACTAGCCTAAGAAATACTTCATTTTAAACAAATTGGCTTTTTAGTCCCCCCAAATGTGCATTTCTAGGCCATTTCACAAAAATGTAGTTTCAAGTTGACCTTACTGAATAACTGGGATGAAAATAGACTTCATTCCCATTCCAAATCTATTTTTCAAATTTTCTAAAACCACCTAGAAGCCGAAAAAAAGAGCTTCAAAACAATGGCCTAGAAAAAGTGTGAAAACTAGTCCGCAAGCATGAAAAATCCATAAAAACATAAAAAAAGGACTAATATAATCATTCTGCATAACCATTTATTAACGAAACACAAAAAAAGCTCATAGGAAAAAGTTCGGCCAGGTGGGGCACATTTTCTAGGCCATTGTTTTGAAGCTCATTTTCTCGGCTTCTAGGTGGTTTTAGAAAATTTTAAAAACAGATTTGGAATGAGAATGAAGTCTATTTTCATTTAAGCTACATTTATTATCTCCGTAAAGCCCTCTTTTAAATAAACCTTTTAGAGATAAAATTCAGAATTATTCTTATTCGGGGGTTCGGGGAGCTAAGAAAAAAAAATTCGCTTGGATTAGATAAGAGAAAATAAAAGCTTAAAAATCAAATCTAAAGACATTTACGCGAAAAGTAAAAGTCCGTTGAAATTTGGGTTTTTCTCTGCCGAAAAACAACCGCAGATGGCCTAGAAACCCAAATCTCCGGGGACTAACTTCGAAAAATCCTAATTTCTTCACTTTTTTTATTTTTTGATTGTTTTATCTACCTCTAACAACTCTAACGGGGGCTCATAACTCGGCTCACAGAAACATTTAGCAGAGTTTTATGACGGATTCTGATTCTCCATATTTCATTCTATGTACCCTCAAATTTGTAGAAGGTTCTTAAGCGGCAACTTTGAATAACTCCCTTGTAAAACATTTCTGAACTCTAAATTGCATCTCCGTAAAGTGCTCCTTTAAAAAATATAAACCGCAATGATTTTTTTCTAGAAATATTCGTTGATAAAGCAAAAAAAATGGTTTTTTAAATTTTTTATAGAAAATTGCGAAAAAACATCAAATTTCCCTATTTTTTAAAAATGTTATTTATTGAAAAAACTTGGAAAAACACATTTTGTTCTGCAAAGAATTAATCCTTAGTCCAAATTTTGTAAAAACTACAAAACACAGTACAAAAAAAAGTTTCCAAAAACCCTCTAAAATGCTCCACTTTAAACAATTTCATCCCTAAAACAACCTTCCGCAAAAAAACCCCAAAAAACATCCAAAAAGAAAAAAAAAGGACCCTAATGCATCAACTATGCTTCAATCATCGAGACACAAAAAAAGACAAAAGATCTGGGGGCCCACCCTCTCCTCCTTTTCAAGAAAAAATCTCGCTTTTCATCTTTTTTTGGAGCATTATCCTAGGAGCTCGAGGAAAAAAATCGTCTCGGAGACCAAGAAAAAAAAACACAGCTTCCGGGGAACAAAAAAATAGGTCTAAAATCATGCATTTATCCTTTTTTTCGGTGCCGTGCCCCGAGGGAGGAAGTTCCCCCCCCCCCCCCCCCCGTTTCTTTCTATTTTTTGAGATAGAGAGAGGGTATATAATGTACTTCCATTGCAAAAAACTACTTGTTAGAAATAAAAAGACATATTTTTCCAATTGACTGCATAATTTACCAAGAAAGATTGAATAAAAAATAGAAAAAAAAAGGTTTTTGGACATGTATATGGGAATTATATGAAAACGGAAGTAGATTTTTTGATTTGACATGGTTATATTTCTGACGAATAAATTTCAAATATGAGCTTTAAATTTCTAGTTTCGATTTTATAAAAATAATTTTAGACAAAAATGCAATTATTAACTGACATTTTATGGAAAAATTCCAGATTTCCTCTTAAAATTTCGATTTTTTCAAAAAAAAAATTCAAATTTTTATAAAACTTCGATTTCAACCTCCTGAGCTGAAAATTCGAATTTCTAAAACCTCTTCAATTTTTTAAAAAATTTTAAACAAGGTTTTCTCGAAATTTCAAGTTCATCCAATCCAATGAAAAATATGATTCGTTTAAAACAATTCTGAAAGCTGTTCTAAAAATTTAGAAAAACTCTGAAACAGTGTTTTTTTGAAATTTTATGGACCTATTTAGTTTGACACAAAAACTCAAGAAATACCTAGAAATTTCACTTTCTCGGTATTTTTCGAACTGTAGTTTTCTTCAAGACCCAAACAATTAAATATATGTCCCTTTAAACAATTTTATGGAGAAAAATGTGTTTTTGTGTCTATCATTGTGGAAAATTTACCAAAAAAATCAGAAGTGAGTCCCAATGACCCCGTAGAGGTCCAAAAAGGCCCAAAGTTTTTGATTGGAAAAGGAGCGAATGTTAATGTGACGGATACGGAAGGGCAGACACCTCTTCATTTTGGTTAGTCGTTTTTTTTTTGATAGATTAAACGGTTTTAAGATAGGATTTAGTATATATGAAAAACCTGAAACAGAAAATTTAAAAATTTAAAAACACTTGAAAAATTGACCAAAGTTAAAAATTAAAACTCAATTTTCTCATTTTTTTAAACTTTAAAATCATATTCCTTAAATTACACCAAAATTTGGAAAAAGTAACGGACTGGTTCAAAAATTAATATGTTCTGAAACGGCTTTTTCACAAACACACGAAAAAATTCAAATTTTATGGATTCTGAAATGTACTAGGTTTGAAACAGTATTTTTAAACAAGAAAAATATTTTTCACGATTTTGAAAATTCTAAGATCCTTTTGGTTGAAAAAAATTCAAAAAATACCTAGAAATTGAAAAATCTCTGTATTTTTTGAACTGTAGTTTTCTTCAAGACCCAAACGATTAAATATGTGTCCCTTTAAACAATTTTATGGAAAAATGTTGTTTTTGTGTCTATCATTGTGGAAATTTTACCAAAAAATCAGTAGTGAGTCCCAATGACCCGTAGATGCCAAAAATATCTGATTTAGGCCAAAAAGCCTGCCTGGGCCGAAAAAAATTACACTTTATTCATTTTTTCGCCCTAAATCGACGTTTTTTGGGTTATTTCTTGCTTTTCGGACCTCCTGGGTTCAACTCGGCTCATACCTGATCGTTTTCCGCAGATATAGACACAAAAACACATTTTTTGTAACATGGACATAGAAAAACGTCACAGTGAAATTCATATAAATTTAGAAAAAACTCTGAAACAGTATTTTTCTTAAGTTTTATTAAATTGAACGTTTTTTTAAAAACAATATCAATGAAAGACCCAAGGATACAATTTTAAAACGATCCCAATTTTTTTTTTGAAATAAAAAAGTAGAAAATCTCTACTATAAACATTTTATGGCAGAAATTTGAAATTTTTAAATATAAACATTAAAATCGTACTTTTTTTTAAAAATTATCAGTGTTTCTCTATTTTTCAAATTTCATTTTTAAAAACACAAGCAACGCAACATTGTAAAATTGTTCAAAAAACAATTTTACATGTTCACAACGATTTTCGATCGTTTTGAGATATTGTCAACTGAATTATTCTTGATAATTGCGTACGGAAGGCTGCTCAACCTCACAGCCGCTCCGCACGCACGCGACGCGGTGACCTCCCACTCAACACAGTGAAATATTGGCGGGAAAATGATTTTTTCAAATTTTCCAGTGTGTTGAGTGTCGGCAGCCGCGTCGCGTGAGTGCAGAGCGGCTGTGAGGTTGAGCAGCCTTCCGAACGCAATGATCAAGAATTATTGAGTTGACAATAGAAAAAAACAAACATTTTCCATAAAATTGTTTAAAGGGACACACATTTAATCGTTTGGGTCTTGAAGAAAACTTTTCCAAAACTTAGGTCCAAGAACACAGCGATTTTAACATACTGAGCTTGAGGTTTGAATTTATAAAAGACCACATTGGAAGACCCAAGGATGCAGTTTTAAAAAGAAATTTTTAAGAACTTAAAGGAGGGCTTCACGGAGATAATGAATGCGTCTGGGATGAAAATAGACTTCATTCTCATTCCAAATCTGTATTTAAAATTTTCTAAAACCACCTAGAAGCCGAGAAAATGAGGCTTCAAAACAATGGCCTAGAAAAAAGGGCCACCTGGCCGAACTTTTTCCTATGAGCTTTCTTCGTGTTTCGTTAATAAATAGTTATGCAGAATGCTTATAGTAGTCCTTTTTAATGTTTTTTCATCTTAATTTTAATTTAATTTAATTTAATGTTTTTTTGGTCTTTTCATGCCTGCGGACTAGTTTTCGCCGGTGGCCCTTTTTTCTAGGCCATTGCTTTGAGGCGTGTTTTCTCGGCTTTTAGGTGGTTTTAGAAAATTTTAAATACAGATTTGGAATGAGTCTGAAGCCTATTTTCATCCCAGGCGCATTCATAATCTCCGTAAAACCCTCCCTTAAATCTTGAATTTCTCGAAACTAAACACTCTAAATGACACGGACGAAGATCTCAATTCAAAACCATTTCAAGCTTTTAAAAAAAATTGAAACAGAATTTTTTTTACAAAATGTTTATCCCAATTTTTTTTGAAATAAAAAGTAGAACAACTTTATTATTACCACTTTTATGGCAGAAATTTGCGATTTTTAAATATAAACTTTAAAATCGTATATTTTTGTTCCAATTTTTATGTTTACAGTACACTTTTTTAAAAAATTACAAGTGCTTCTAATTTTTTCGAAATTCATTGTTTTAGAAACCAAAATTGTCCAAAAACGATTTTCGAAACAGTCAAAAATGTTTTAAAAACCTTTTTTCATAAACTTTTCACACAAAATCAATTTCAAACACGTTTTTAATAGAAAAAATGACTTCTCGACAATTTTTAGCATTTATTTTCAGAGGTTCTATCCAATAAACGTTAATTTTAATAGAAAACATGACTTCTAGACAATTTTTCGCACCATAACCCTTATTTTAAGAGTTTCTATTCAACAAACGTTAATTTTAATAGAAAAAAATATTTTTTAGATGAATATGCTCTCAAAAATGAGAAAAGCGTTCAATTCCTCTAAACATTGGATTAATTCCCATGGTTTTAGTGAGAAAACCTATATATCTGCTTATATTTCGATTATACACTTCTTTTTTTTTGGTTTGAAGGTTTTCACTATTCTTCTTATTGATTTTAAGGTTAAAAAATCCATTTTTTAAATCGTCTTGCTCTTTTCCTGGTTCACCACTTGTTTCCAATTCAAAGAAACCTGAAAATTCCCCAAAAAAATCTAAAATACTCACATGAACCTGCCCATTGGACATTTTAACACGTTGCGTGGGGGGCGGAATGTTTGTTGGCGACAAATCCTGACAATTTTCAGGCAAGAAGTCGTCCAATAGATCTGAGTCTGAAAATTGTTCATTTTTTTCAAAAATAATGGAATTTTTTTAAAAAGAAACAAAAAATTCAGATATCTCATGTATAAACCAAAGATTATGATTTTTTGTTTTAGCTAGAACCAAAAAAAAAGAAAGATAATAATTGCAGAAAAAGCAAATATTCAGAAAAATCTCATCTAATTGGATATAACTCTTCAAACAATAAAGTTCTCTAGGGAGCTCCTAATTTCAGTACAAATTTCAATAGACAAGCTATTTTTGGATTAAAAAAATTCTACTTGCGAATTCAGGCCGTCATATTAGACTGGAAGTTTGAAATTAGGTTTTAAAAAATGGTTTGAAACGGTAATTTTTTTTTTGTGAAAAAAAAAGAATTTTTTTAATCATCCAATTTTTCTTCTATATTTTCTGAAAATTTTGCTTTTTCTTTGAATTTATGAAAAAAAAATTACAGTTTCAAAAATTTTTGAAATTCTAAAAATGTAAAATTTTTCCAGTTCCAAAATCGAACATTCAGAAAAATTTCGAAAATTCTGTTCTTCAACACTTTATTTCTGAAAATTTTAAATTTTCAGCATTTATTTCAGATTTATGAGCAAAGACATTCAATAAGTCAAAAAATCGACAAAAAATGATATTCAGAATCTGAAACAGAAAATTTATTTGAGCTCAATTGAGAAAAAAATGAAAATTCTTAAAATAAGCATTTCTAGAGGACAAAAACTGGAAACATCACAGGCTAATTTGTAAAAATATAAAAATTCGAAAAACTGAACTTTTCAGAGTGCTGAAATCATGCGAAACGTTCATTTTTCTTTAAAAAATCTAAAATTTTGGTGTTTTCTAAATTCTCAGTGCAAAAAATATATAACATCGTTATTTTCAAGGTAAAAATGTGCAAATTCATAAATTTATCGAAAATTTTCCATTTTTTCCCGAAAATTAAATTATCTGAAACAGTAATTTTAATTTTCAAAACAAAAACTAACTATACACATTTCTTATATTTAAAATTAACCTTTCTGAAATTCAAAAACCGAAAATAAACTTGAAATTTCAAATTTTTCAGATTTACTTTAAAATTAAAAAAAAAACAATCATTTTCATCAAATTTTCAATTAAAAAACTTGACCAATTTGTTAAAATAAAACATTCGAAAAACGGAGCTTTTCAGAACCTTACTCAAAGTGTTAAAATCATGCGAAAAGTTCATTTTTGTTTAAAAAATCAAAAATGTGGGTTTTTTCCAAATTCGAAGTGCAAAAACTATAGAATTTCATATTTTAAAGGTAAAAATGTGAAAATTCATCAATTTATCGAAAAATTTCCATGTTTTCTTTAAAATTAAAGGTTCTGAAGCATTAAAACTTGAAATTTCGAATTTTTCAGATTTACTTTTAAATTTCAAAAAAGTAACGTTTTCCATCATGTTTTTAATTAAAAAAAAAACTTTGAAAATACAATTTTTAAGTAAAAAATATACAAAAAATATAATTATTCGGTTAAAAATGCTAAATTCTGAGAATTTTCCAGATTTACTTTAAAATTTCAAAAGAAAACAACGTTTTACATCAAATTTTCAATTTAAAAAATACAAAATGTAATTTTAAGTTAAAAAAATATTAAAAATTATTATTATTCGGTTAAAAATGCTCAATTTTTAGCATTTTTCAGATTTACGTTTAAATTTTCAAAAAAAACAACGATTATTTCAAATGTTTCATTTAGAAAACTTAGAAAATGTAATTTTAAGTTTAAAAATATTAAAAAATATAATTAATCGGTTAAAAATGCTACATATTTATAATATTTCAGATTTACTTTAAAATTTCAAAAGAAAACAACGTTTTACATCAAATTTTCAATTTAAAAAATACAAAATGTAATTTTAAGTTAAAAAAAAACAAAAAATATAATTATTCGGTTAAAAATGCTCAATTTTTAGCATTTTTCAGATTTACGTTTAAATTTTCAAAAAAAAACAACGATTTTTTCAAATTTTTCATTTAGAAAACTTAGAAAATGTCATTTTCAAGTAAAAAAATGCAAAAAATATAATTTTTCGGTTAAAAATGCTGAATTTTTGAAAATTTTCATATTTACTTTTTAAAAAACAATAAAATCAACGATTTTTTCAAATTTTTAATTAAAAAACTTAGAAAATGTAATTTTAAGTTAAAAAATATTTAAAATTATAATTATTCGTTTAAAAATGCTGAATTTTTAGAATTTTTCCAAAAATGTTGACATTTTTAGCACTTAAAATGTTTTTAAAATTGAAAACGAAGTATTTCAACAGATTTTAATTAAAATATATGCTATCAAATTGTAAAATTGATATTTTCAACGAAAAACGTCTTTAAAAACTAAAATCCAATAATATATCAAATAAATAATTTCAAAATTTTTCAAAGCGAACAAAAAATTAATAAAATGACGAAAGATAACCTTCACAATCAGTCATAACAATCTTTTTAACACTTTTTCTGATTAAGAAAAAAAAACTTCAACACAAGGAAAAAAGGAAATAGTGCAAAAATCAGTGTTATAAAATGGGCGGCGAAGACAACAAAAGAAAAGACGAGGAAAAAAAATTTCAAGTCGAAAAAGGAGAGAAAATAAAAAGGCAACACACAAAAAAAATCTTTTTTTTTTGGAACTTAATCGACAATTACCCTCTCGTTTTCCACTTGTTCCTTTTCTTTTTTCTAACCTCTACCCGTTTTATTCGTTATCGGACGGCGGTCTCCCAACAGACAGCAACAACACACCCCGCGATTTAAAGTCCGCAATTGTGCGTCGTTTTCGGTGTTTTATTACACACTTGTAAAAGTGCGTACGCAAACAGAAAATGGATTCAGGAGGGAGGAGAAGAGGGAAGGGAGAGAGAGATGCGAATGTGTGCGCCTCTTTTGTTGTTGGTAAATAATTTTTGGAGCAAAGATTTTGAGGAACAAAGAAATGGATTTCATAATTTTTTCGAGCAATTGGGAAATTTCGAAATTTGGAATTTTTCCCTGGAAAAAGCGAAATGATGACCGAAACTTGTTCAGAATTATTTAAATAATAAATTTTAAATCTTGGAACTTCCGTATATTGAATAATTCAAGTTTTAATCAAAATTCTATTAGTTTTGCTGAAACAGTGTTTTTTTTTTTGAAAAAATTGTTTTTAAAAATTTGTTTTGAAAAAAAATTTAAATTTCAATGAATTTTCTGTTAGATTCCGAAATAGCACATTTTTAAAATATATTTCTAGACGATTTTTCAGAAATTTTAGATTCTCCTTGAAAATTTTCGTTTTTTTGGTAAATCTTTGAAAATGTTTCAATAAATGCTTTTTTTTCGCAAAAAAAAACAAAAACTTGGAAAAATAATATAGGAATCCAAAAAAACACGTGGGCTAAAGTGAACCGATTATAACTAAGAAAATTCAATTAAAAATTGAACGCAGAATTTTAAATATATAAATTTTAAATCTTGGAACCTACATATATTGAAGAATTTAAGTTTTAATTAAAATTCTATTATTTTTGCTGAAACAGTGATTTTTTGAAAAAAAAATTAAATTTCAGTGAATTTTCGAATAGGTTCCCATCAGGGATGGGAGGGAAATTTCCCTTCCCGAAAATTTCCCGAAAAGTTTCGGGAAATTTTTTAAATAGAAAAAATAGAAAAACATCAAGAAAATCAAAAATTCGAAAAGATCAAGCTGAAAAAATCAACGAAACTTTATTAAAATTGATTAGTATGTCTTCAGGAGTCTCAAATATGAACATTTAACATTTTTCTTTTTTTAAAACTCATTGATGCGATTCTGAAAAATGTTTGTTTTATTCAAAATCTTGCATTGATTCCTGTTTTATCCTTTAGTTTTTATCGTTGGATGTTTATTAACACTGAAAACTTAGGAAAATCGATAAATTCTGTATTTGGAGTTAAATTTTCGAATTTCCCGAATTTCCCGGTATTTCGAAACAAAAAATTTCCCGATAGGTCTTTCCCGCCCAAAAATCGTCTAGAAAATATATTTCTAGACGATTTTTTTTCGGAAATTGAAAACATTCGTTTTTTTTGTAAATCTTTGAAAATTGTTCAATAAATGCTTTTTTTCCACAAAAAAAAAAACAAAAACTTGGAAAAATAATATTGGAATCCAAAATAGAAGTGTCCATAACTTCTTTTCTTAGAAACACGAAAAGTTTACGAAAATGAAAATTTTAACGAAATCACGTTTTTTTTTCAATGAACCCAGCTCAATTTTTTGAACATATTGTCAAGATAATAATTCCTGGCCAGACGCATTCATTAACTCCGTAAAGCCCTCCTTTAAATTATGTTTATTAAAAAAAATTAGAAATTGTAATCTTTTTTTTCATTTTCAAAATTGAGTGTTAAAGGAGGGCTTTACGCAGATTATAAATGAAGTTAAAATGCAAAAAAAATCATACTCATGTTATAAATGGGTTTAAAAAATTTTTTTTTAATTCGTAGAAGAAAAAAAACAGAAAAAACGAACCACCTAAAAAAAAGGGGGACCGCGGAAGAACTTGTGTTTCTAGTCCGCGAACGTTTGGTTTCCTAGGCCACCTATTAAATTTATTCATTTTTTTCATTTTTTTTGTTTTTTTTTTGCATTTAAAATGAAACAAGGTTATAATTTTGCATGAAAAACAAGCTGATGAATGTTTTTTTTTTAAATTTCAGTTTTCACAGCTGTACTTTTGTTTTTTTCTGCTATTTTTTCAGAATGGGAAAAACTAGTGTTTTATTTGTGTAGAAACTTTATAATTGCAAAATGTTGCATCACTTTTTGCACTGTTTTTCATTTTAAATGCAAAAAAAAACAAAAATAAATTTAAAAAATAAATAAAAACGCACAAATTTAATAGTTGGCCTAGGAACACAAGTTCTTCCGCGGTCCCCCTTTTTTTGAGGTGGCTCGTTTTTTCTGTTTTTTTTTTCTTCTACGAATTAAAAAAATTTTTTTAAACCCATTTATAACATGAGTATGATTTTTTTTTGCATTTTAACTTCATATATAATCTGCGTAAAGCCCTCCTTTAATTCGGAATTTTTCACATAACGCTTTAGTTCAGATTTTCAATTTGAAACTTTGTGAAAATGTTACTGTTTCAAAGTTTCTTTGACTGTTTCGTTCAATTTTAGTATATGATTCGAATCCGTTATTGTCAGGATAATAATTTCTGGCTGCTCGTTTTGCGGAGTGTCGTTGGGAATTTCCTCGCAGTTGTTCTTGCGCGTTGCGGTCGCCTGCGACGAACTTCCCAACGACACTCCGCAAAACGAGCGGCCAGAAATTATTATCTGGACAATAATATTTTTTAATTTAAAAATTTTATTAAAACGTTAAGGATCATCACTAAACTTCAAAAAAAGTAAAATACTGGTAATACCGTTTCATATTTTTGGTAAAAATCAATTAAAGACTGGCCAGATAAAAACATAAAGTAAGTATTTTGAAAATTAAGCTACAAGCTACAAAGTTACTCCGAATATTGAAGAATCTAAGTTTTTATCAAAATTCTATAGTGATTTTTTGAAAATTTTGTTTTTAAAAGATTTTTATAAAAATTATTTGAAACTTCAGTGAATTTTCTATTAATTCCGAAACAGCAAATGTTTTAAATATATTTTAGACGATTTTTTCAGATATTGAACAATTTCGTTTTTAGTATCGTCAACTCAAATATTCTTGATCATGCAAGTTGGTTTTGATCTACCCAGAAAATCTAAGTCTCTCACAAAGTCCTGCTATTTTTAAATGCGAGCGGTTGCGCTGCGGTCTTTTAGTAGAAAATGGATGATCCAAACATTTTTAATTTGACAATAATTCGTTGAAAATTGTTTATATAAATGTATTTTTCACAAAAAAACCAAAAACTTGGGAAAATAATATAGGAATCCAAAATAGCTCTATTTTCTGGGCATAACATACAATTTTAATTTACAAATTTTGTTAAAATGTTATCACTAAACTTTTTTAAAAATATATGTGAAAAATAAAATACCGTTTCATATTTTTTTGTAAAAATCAATTAAAGACTGTCCAGACGATATATACTGTAAAAATCCGATATAACCTATGGTACAATACGTTTCAGTATTAAAATAAGTATTTTGAAAATTAAGTTACAATTGTTTTATTTTCACTCCAGTATCTAAATATCTTTTTTTATGTTTTTAATAATTTTCCATATTTTTACTATTTTTTAAATAAATTTTAAAGTTGTTTTTAAAAAAAACTCACTACTTTTCAGATATTCTTCAAAATTGTCCATGGTATTTCGAATTGGATGCAATAACCCTGCAAATAAGTTAAAATTAAATTATAAAACAAATGCGGAAAGTTACAACAAGCGAGAAATCCTAGAAATGATTATTTTTACAAAATTCTATCCACGTTTCGAAAAATACATTTTTTTTTGAAAAAAATCACATTGTTTCTTGTTGAAATGCATAAATCGTTGAGATATTTACACTAAACTCTCTTAAAAATGCTTTAAAGTCAAAATTAAAATTAAAAACATTTTTCAAAACGCAAAAAACGCTGAAAATGTCTAAAAAATCAAAATTTGGATTAAAGGCACACACTTCAAAACGTTTGGAGACTTTCGCAACGATTATGCAAGACAGTACCCATTTATTTATATTTCCAAGTCTGAAATCAAATAATTTACAAAAATTCAATAAAAAATCACTTTTATTGAAATATATTTAACCAAATATTAAACAAAAAAAATACCCATCAAAAAATACAAATAATTAATTCTATGTTTACAATTCATCATGAACACTTGGTTTCAATTCTGGATAAATATTCTCAATGAACCATTTCATGTCTTTACATTTGAGTCTATCACGAATCTTGATATTTTCCGAAATGTCGCCGAACACAATCTTTTTACCTCTTGGTTTGGCTTGGAAGAAGTGTTTCTGAAAAAATAAGAATTTTCACAAAACCATTTTGGTGGGCAACATTTTCTCACCTCATATTCTCCCAACCAAGTCTTCGCGACTCTTACAGCATTATAAAGAGCGGTGTCCATCCCAGGTTTGCTAGAATATGGTCGTCTCATGCGGAAGACGTGTCCGACTCTGGAGCATGGTGCAACGACGACTCTTCCACCACATAACCATGCTCTTAGGGAGAGGTCAATGTTTTCTGATCCCCAGATTTCCATTCCCATGTCATATTCACCGAGTTCAATGAAGAATTCACGGCGGACGGCGAGAAGACCTCCTGGCATTGCTGGTGAACTGAAAATGTTGGAAAAAATTGGAAAATGTTGGTTTAAAGACACCGTATTAGTTATTTTGGACTAAAAATTTTAAATTGTCATATTTTTCTATATTTTAGCTTGAATTCAGGATTCCAGAAATTGTTTTCATTCATTTGTGGGTCTGAAAATATGCAAAATCGTATTTTCATTAGAAAATTTTATTTTTCTAGTCATTAAAAAAACTGCGCAAACCCTTCGGAAAAGTTCAATTATCAGTAGAGCGCACTTGCAACACCGTGGTGTCTTGAAGCTCCCCAAAACCAGAAAAAAAAACCTACTCAAATGGTTTTACATTATTTTCCGGAACCTCGAAATAATCCCATGGAATATAGATCCATTTGAACGTGAGTCCCCAATCAAATCCACTCTTTGCCACCATACTCTTCGCATATTCAAATGTGACCGGATTGATCAAATCAACGACTGGGAGCACGATACTGTTCGGATTTTCAGCAATTGGTTGAAGAAGGGGTTCCAACCATCTATCCGCAACTTCACAATGACTATCCATGAATACAATGATGTCACCGGTTGCCAGACGGGAAGCGTGCACTTTGGCGCGGATTAATCCCTGAAAATTGTAAAGCTAAGAACGGATAAGAAGCAATTTTGTGATAAATTGCGAAAAAATGAGATAAGATTGAAACAGTAAAAAATTTGGAATATCAAATTGGCTTGAATTTTTTAAAACTTTTAAACTTTTAAAAATTAATTTCACTTCTTTCAAACTAGAATAATACTTTTTCTGGCCCAGATATTTACTGTTTCAAAGAATTTTTTAAATTTTTTGGTTATTTAGGAATAAACAATCTTCTACATGTGCCCGAATGTTCTAGAGCTCCAACATCAAAATTTTGAAAAATAATGACAGATCAATTTTAGAAAATTTACAAATATTCACTGTTTCAGATTGCATAGATGAATGTTCTTTGAAATTAATTGTGATAACGAGATTGAATTCTGTCATTTTTGAGTCATTTAAGGGATTACGAACCAATTTTCCATTTTATTTTCATTTTCTTCACCATATTTGAAAATCTATAGAAAAAAAATGTGTTTTATTGCTTTTTCAACTCAATTCGCCACTTTATTCCGATTTTCGTCGAAACATGACTATTTCCTGCTGATTTGTTTAATATTTCATAAATATAACTGTAATTTCTTTGCTTAATTTAGATTTATAACTTTATCCGAGTTGCAAATCTACTTTTTTAGCCCTTAGTTCATTTTTTTCTGATTTTAAATGGGTTCAGCTCTTTTTTTTCAAATTTTGACAGTAATCCCATAGTTTTTGCTTTAATTTATATGTTCGTTAGAAAAACAAACTTTAAAATATGATTTCTAAAATGAATTCTAGCGACAAACAAAAAAATTCGGTTTTTTGTTGGAAATCAAGAAAAAACGCAAAACTGTGCTCTAATTGCACTCCGACTCCGCCCACAAACACCCCCGCTGTCATGTGCGTTTCTTTTCGGATTTCGGGAATATTTTTTAAAAAATACGTTTTTTACTTGAAATTTGCATAATACTGGTTTTTGCGTTTAAGAAAATTTTTGGTGATTCGAAACCTATTTCTAGAAATTTTAAAGGTTTTCAGAAAAACAGCGGAAATTTGGGGTTTCGGTCATTTTTGAGAGTCTTGTTTTTAAGGCGAAATTCTGTTTTGAGGTTTTCAAATCAAATTTTGAATTTTTACGTTTTCTTATTTAGAATCTCCATAACAAATTGGTCTAGAAAATCGGAGTGACTAAATTGAATGATTGGCTTTTGTTGAATACTCAAAAATATAATATTTAAAAAAATTTAATTGTCTGAAAAAGAGTCAACTTTTTCAAGAATAATATACGCTTCAAAGTTTTTTAAAATTGATTTTCTAAAATTTTCTAAAATTTAATAAACACATTCGCCGATAAAAATCTGTTCAAACTACGATCCACTGTACAGTAGCTTTTGGCACGAGTCCAATAAGTACCACGAGTCTAATGCCCAACCGAATAAAATGGAAACCGCTTTTGTTTTTTTTTTCTCGAAATAAATATGATATGTAAAATTATAGGTTTTTGTCGACTTTTCTTCGAAAAAAACGAAGTAACCCCTCTTTCGGACTCGTGCCAAAGTCGGCTGTTCAATTGAGCGCAATATGAATTTCTTTGATCAACCAATAGGATTAAAGAAGGGCTTTACGGAGAAAATAAATGTACCTTATATGAAAATAGACTTCATTCTAATTCCAAATCTGTTTTTAAAATTTTCTAAAACAACCTAGAAGCCGAGAAAATGAGATTCAAAGAAATGGCCTAGAAAAATGGGTCACCTGGCCGAAGTTTTTCCTATGAGCTTTTTTTCGTGTTTCGTTAATAAATAATTCTGCAGAATTCATATATTAGTCCTTCTACATTTATGTTTTTTTCCTTTTTTTTTTGGATTTTTCATGTCCGCGGATTAGTTTTCGCCGGTGGACACTTTTTCTAGGCCATTGTTTTGAAGCTTATTTTCTGGGCTTCTAGGTGGTTTTAGAAAATTTTAAAAACAAATTTGGAATGAGAATGAAGTCTATTTTTATTTCAGACGCATTCATTATCTCCGTAAAGCCCCCTTTAAAATTCCACGTTTCTTTATAAAAAAGAGACTTTTCACAGCTTCCCTTCTCACCTGTCTATATTCACTTCTTGCAATGATGAGCCTATCCTCAACACCCCTCAATTTAGCATATCTCTCCAAATATTTCGTCAAAACGTGTTCCTCATCTGAAGCATCTTCATAAACCACAACTTCTTTCAACAATTTCGGATTTGTAAACTCGAAAAGTCCATTCAACATTCTTAAAAGAGTCGACAAATTCTCATTGTGATGGATGACAATGACGGATGTTGAGAATTCAGCATCGTATTTTTGTTGCTCACATCTGCAATATATATATTATTAAAATATTCGGAAAAAATATGTATATTCGTATTTTTTATCGGTTTTTGTCAGAAAAAATTGAGAAAAATTTGTTCACAATATATTTCATGACGAAACTTTCTCCGAATTCTCTCTTACTAATAACGATAAAATTTCAATGTCTTTTGAAATAGTAAATTTTAAAAATATAATTTTTTAGAGATATTTTTAGAGTCATCAAGATTCGAAGAAAAACTCAGTTCTAATAGACAATTTCAAATATTCCATTGTTAATGAAAATTGAAATTTTCAGTGATTTTCACTTAGAGCGGAGTCAACAAGCATATTATTAACATTCTTTTTTGAAACAGTAGAATTTGTAGTAGAATAATAAATTCCAGAACCTAATTCACACAATAACACTGTCGGATAAAGTGAACTTGTCGTCACGAGCAACGCTTTGTGTGTATACACCGTTACGACAAATTGCACACACGCAAAAATTCGTCATGTCATCCGTAACTCGGCTTCCTCATTTTCTAAGCGCTATAACTCGTCTCCAAAATGGTTACTTTCGCCAAAATTTGGATCAATTTGTCAAGAAAAAGTCGCTCTTTTGTTGAATCCTAATTTCAAATAAATTCATGCATTATGCTCCGTAACTCGTTGCGTTAAAACCACCTCTACTCTAAATTTATCATTTTCCACAAAATTCATATTATTTTGTTCGGAAAATCTTTCTCTTCAAATATTTCTTCTCAAAAATAAAAATAAACACTCCTTACTTCTGGGATAAAGTGAACCGAAATTGTCGTCGCGAACAACGTGTTTGTGTGTGTGCACAGTTACGACAAATTGCACACACGCATTAATTCGAATTTTTTACAAATGACATTTTAACGCCTACAACTCATGAAAAAAATAAAGTTTTTGCGTTAAATACATAAAGTATGACTTAATCTAATTTTTTCACTCCGAATTACAAAATTGCGTCCCTGAATAGCTGAATATAACGCGTTTTGTGAAACCGTGCCGCATAATTGCAAAATGCCACTCCCGCTTTTCTGCGTTCAATTTTTAATTGTCGTACTGAATTTTCATAGTTATTGTCGGTTCACTGTAGTCCATCATGAATAACAATCCTAATGTAAGTGCTGTGAAGCAATGTACAAATGTTTAAAGGACAGTTAATCAATATTTTTTGAAACAGAGATAACATTTGAAAATTTTCGAAAAATCCTCGAAAGCTTTAGCAATTCAAACACTGAAACGTTGGAGAAGATTAAAAAAATATATAAATCTTTAGAGTGAAATCTAAATTACTTATTTTTTTCCCTGTCAAATTTAAGTAGCACTCTGAAACAAAAGAACAAATGCAGATAAAAAATATCAATATTTTTTTGAAACTGAAAAAAAAAGTTTTTAAAAAGGTTAACTATTTTTATCCAAATTTCAATTTGATAGAAAAATTTGATAGAAAAATATAGGAAAATTTTGAGAGTCTTCATTTAATCAAATATTATTGATCATGCTACATAGTTTGTTTTGATCTACCCAGAAAATGTAAGTCTCTCACAAAGTCATGCTATTTTCAAGTGCGAGCGGCTGCGCTGCGGTCTGTCAGCAGAAAATGGATGATCCAAACATTTTTAACTTGACAATAATAATAATTTTTAAATTTGAATGACTATGAGACGTATTTTCATCCCAGTACCATCCATTAGCTCCATAAAGTCCTCCTTTAAACCAAAATTTATTTTTGAAATTTTACAGTTTCAAAAGATTTCTTAATGATAACATTGAAAACAATTAACTGGTGCAGAAAAAATGAAAAATTTAGCAACTTTTTGAAACAGTTATTTTTATTTTGATTGGAACTTTGTTTCAGTTCTTTCAGAATTTCGGAAACCGTGATTAATCTATCAATTTTAATAAAATTTAAAAAATCTTCATAAGAAATTTTTTTTAAAGATTAAATTTTTTGAAATCAAGACTATCCCCTAATTTTTTTTGATCGACTAAAAAATAAAAAAAATTTTTTTTTCATTTCCAGATAATGATAATTTAAAATATCGCTTCATTTGGTTAATGAGTTCAAATTCTTAAAAGAGGATATTGTGGAGCTATCAAATGCATCTGGGATAAAAATAGACTTCATTCTCATTCCAAATCTGTTTTTAAAATTTTCTAAAACCACCTAGAAGCCGAGAAAATGAGCTTCAAAACAATGGCCTAGAAAAAGTTGGCCGAACTTTTTCCAATGAGCATTTTGCTCGTTATCTTGATGGAAAATACTTAAATTAATTCATTTAAACTTATATAATTGCACTTTTCTGTATTCTTCACGTAATAATGACCGCGGACTAGTTTTCGCAAAATTTTTCTAGGCCATTGTTTTGAAGCCTCATTTTCTCGGCTTCTAGGTGGTTTTAGAAAATTTTAAAAACAGATTTGGAATGAGAATGGAGTCTATTTTAATCCCATATGCATTGATGAAGGTCCCACTTTATTTTTGAAAATTTTCAGTTTCAAAATAATGTTTTAAAGATGAAGACCAATAAGTGATAATGAATCGAAACACCCTTTTTTAATAAAAAAACGTTTTTTAAAAAATTAATTTTCATGAAGTTCTTAATTTTAAAAAGAAAACTCACAATTCATGTGCCTGCTTTCCAACATTCCTCAACGGTCCCAAATTATCCGAAGCCAATGCATCAAATGCGAAACTCTTGCTTCCCCAAGATTGCCGCTCTTTTTCCTTTTCATCCAAAGAATCCAAAACCGAAGTGTGATTACATTTTCGATCCTTGATGTTTAACCATCCTTCCAAACTGCAAGAATTCGTTTTAAAAAAGTTTTCGGGAGCTCCCACTTACTTCTCATATGGATCGATATGCTCACATTTTGGAAGCTTCTCGGTTTCCTGTTTTTCTGGCTCCTCGGCCAAAATTGAAACAACTGAAAATGCGAATACCAAAAGGTATTTTTTCATTCTGAAAATCACGATTTTTGATCTTTTTCTGAAACTAATAGCGAAATGAAAAATCAAAATATGCGAAAAGAATTGTCAGATGAATTAAAGAATTCAGAAATATGCTTGATCATTACGTTCGGAAGGCTGCTCAACCTCACAGCCGCTCCGCACGAACGCGACGCGGCTGCCGACACTCAACACACTGGAAAATTTGAAAAATTCATTTTCCCGCCAATATTTCAGTGTGTTGAGTGGGAGGTCATCGCGTCGCGTGCGTGCGGAGCGGCTGTGAGGTTGAGCATCACATGAAAATCAGGTTTAATTGTGAAATAGAGAAAATTTGCAAAATTATGAGATAATTGGAGGGAGAGTAAATCAAAATATCACTCTAAACCACTGTAAATATTAGAAGAATCCGAAACAGTGATTTTTTAAATTTCAAATATATTTGTTAATATATTTAAAATCTAATTTGAAAATCGAAAATGTCATCTTAAATTCTAGTCCTAAAAATGAGAAAATGGTCCTATTCTGAAAATCGAATCCATATCTATGGATTTCAGGATTTTTTTAATATAAAAAAAAGAAATAAAAAAAAATTTCCAGAATTTTCATAAATTTATGGAACAAAAATAAATGAATAATATCGAAAAATACTATTAGTTGTTTACAAATTCTGTTATATAAACGTGAAAGAACCTGTGTCAAAAAAACGACACGCCACGCGTGAGGGCAATGGGAATGGTGGCGTTGCGTTGTCTTATTATCCCTCACCATACACTATTTCGCAAAATAGGGAATTTCACGTTTATGAAGCCGATTTTGTGAGACAATAATAGAAACGTTAAGAAAGCATTAAACGGCGAAGTTTTAAAAAAAATCACTTTCAAATTTTTAGAAACGTATTTTTCGTGGTTTTCTCACTAAAAATTGCAATTTGAAGCTTTTTAAAAAAAATTTAGCTTTTAAATAAAATGTTTGTTTTTTAATTCGGAATCAAAAAAAAAGATTACATTTTTTCAAATCAAAGCTGAAAAAATAAGTAAAATTAGTTTTTAATTTCCAGATAATGAATATTGAAAATATCGAATTTCCCAAGAAATTCGTAATTTTTGTCTAAAACTTTCAAAAATAGCTAGTTCATTCAAAGGAGGACTGGTTATAAATGTTGTTTAATCGATCTGAAATTCAATTTTAGTTACCTAGTGGAAAAATTATCAGAAAAGTAGAAAAGGGCACCCGGAATCGAACTTTGGTCTCAAAAACGTCAAAGTTTCCAACAAAGTGGCAGCCAAGTTCGATTCCGGTTTTCTACTTTTTTGCAAATTTTTTCACTAGTTTTAATATTGTCAAGATGAAAATTCCTGGCCGCTCGTTTTGCGGAGTGTCGTTGGGAATTTCCTCGCAACGCAACCGCAACGCGCAAGACCAACTGAGAAATTTGAATTTGAGCGCGTCGCGAGGAATTTCCCAACGACATTCCGCAAAACGAGCGGCCAGAAATTTTTATCTTGACAATATTTAATAAATTAATAATGTTTATTTTTAAAAATCACTGTTTCATTTGATTTTTAAAACAATTGCTCGAATCTTAAAGTGTTTGCTCACGGATTTGAAATTTTTTTAAAAGTTTTTGTTTATTCCGTCATTAATAATTGGCGATTCTGATTCTATTAAAACTAAAATTGAAAAATGAGTAAACAGACACTTTAAGAAAAAAACGGATTAAATTGGTTTTCATGATAACATCTTTGGCTGAAGAGCTCAATCTTACCGAAATTTTGAAACTTTGAATTTCGAATAGTAGCCAAAAAAATTACAGAATATTATTTAGACTTATATTTATTCCAGAGCCAATTTTAATTGTTTTTTTTTTTTAAACTGTTTTGAATTCTCAGATTACCGAAAATTTTTGGAATCTTGTGAAAAAAAATTCGGTTTCAAAAATTTTACATTTTTTCCAACGTATTGTTTTCAGCGATAAAAATCCACGCGCAGTGAATTTTTAGTATTTCTTTTGATTAGTCAAAGTCAATAAAATGAAAAAAAAAAAACTACCCTAAAAATATTATCGAAACTTATCAAAAGCATCAAAAATCGACATTTTCCAAGATCCTGGGAATCAATATCTCAAAAAAATAGAAAAAGGAAGTAAAAAGATAGAGAAATACAATTCGAATTCTATCCGAAACACTTTCTCTTTTATACCATCTCTCTCCGAATGTTCTAGAAGCCCAAAGTCTACTAGAAACTGGTCTAATTCACAGAAATTAATGAGAAAAAGAGAAATGAAAAATGGTGGGAGGGGGTTGCTTGTTTTTCTGCTAATATCTCTCGGTTACTTTTTTAGATAAATCATCTCTAGTTTTGTATTACACGTCAGCTTAAAGACAGTAATCTGTTAATATGGTCCAACTAGATTTTAATTTCAAAAATTAGAGCTTTATCTCATTAGTACAATGCAATTTATGCGAAATCACACCGATAAATACACGCGTCATAGCAGCCGTCCAAAGTTGCAAAAATAAAATTTTGAATGCGCGCGTGTCCGTGCAACTCGGTCGGAATTGGCGCGAAACACAATTATTTGAAACTACATATTGGTATTGTTCTTTGGACCACCTGGGATTCTATTCGAATTTCGATTTTTTGCCTTTAATTTTGATCGTGTTAACTTACCAGCTGCCTTTAAAATATTCATTTTCAAACTTACTAGTAATTCATGAAAAGAAACTGGATTTGACAAAATTTTTTTCGATTTTGATTTATTTTTCTTTCATAGTTGAAATATTTTAATAGTTTCAGCCGTAATCCATTCCGGCAAAATTATTCGATAGAGAATTTTTGAAAAAAAATTAATTGATAAGAAAGAAATTTTTAAAAATTGACCAGAAGAAAAAATTAAACAATTTCTTTCGATTTTTTAAATTATGATTTTTTAAAACTTAAAAAATGCGAAAGAATTTTTAAAAAATCAAATAAAATCTGAAAAAAGCGCATTTTCCGAAATAAAATGTTAATTTTTTTAAACAAAAAATGAGACTTGTAAATTTTCAAAAAAAAAAACCACAAAAAATCCTCTGTTTCAGATATTCTTACTCCAAATGATCGTTTATTCACAGTCATTTACAAAAATGTGAAAATAAAACTGAAATTTATAAAAAATCACACAAAAACTGAAAATTTCAAAAAAACATCGAAAAAAGATTAAAGGAGGGATTTACGGAGAAGATCAAATGTACCTTAAATGAAAATAGACTTCATTCTCATTCCAAATCTGTTTTTAAAATTTTCTAAAACCACCTAGAAGCCGAGAAAATGAGCTTCAAAACAATGGCCTAGAAAAAGTGGCCGAACTTTTTCCTATGAGCTTTTTTCGTGTTTTGTTAATAAATAGTTATGCAGGTTGCTGATATTAGTCCTTTTTTAAAAGTTTTTTTCATTTTAATTCATGTTTTTAATTTCTTTTTTGGATTTTTCATGTCCGCGGACTAGTTTTGCCACCTTTTCTAGGCCATTGTTTTGAAGCTCATTTTCTCGACTTCTAGGTGGTTTTCGAAAATTTTAAAAACAGATTTGGAATGAGAATGAAGTATATTTTCATCCCAGACGCATTCATTATCTCCTTCTTTAAATTTTTAAAATTAAAATTAAAAACATTTCAAAATTTAAACGGGTTTTTTAGTAAATATACAATAAATGCTTAAAAAAAACAAATTATGCAATTTAAAAAAAATCTCAGTTTCAGAAATTCCTTTTTAAAATTAAAAATTTACCTAAGCGATTTAAGTACTAAACATATTCATTATCATGTTTACATGTACTTAAACAGTTCCTCAAAAATTTGTATTAAAAAATACATTTTCTGCAAAACAAAACAAAAAAAACCAAAATAAGATAAAAATAGAACTTTGAACACTATCTAAAAAGTTTTGCAAAAAAATGTGGGAACCAAGAAAAACTATCTATGCCAAGGACAAGGCCAAACCCGAGAACCTGTATAACTAACAAAACAAAAGGGTGTTCATTTATCCGTCCTTGTCCCACATTTCTCTAACCTCTCTCCACTTCCTATAATATTTCTTGTTAAGAAAAAAACATAGATTTTCCGTCATGATAACTCTAAATAGTGAATTCAAAACTTACCACTTTCTGAAAATTCAGGAGGGAGAATTCAAAAAAATCTCAACAAAACAAATTCATTACAAAAAAAACATTGAGATACATGATTCGATCAAAGGTTTTAAATTAAAACACAGTCCAAGGTAACAAAGTAAAAAGATTTACAAAAGATACAATTTACAAAACAAAATGTGATTATTAAAAATTAAACCGGGGGCAGGTAGGTCTACTGTTTCTACATATAGCCAGTGTCAGCTTCATCATCATCTGAAGAATCGGCATCTGGAAAAAATGGGGTCTTTATTAAAAAATAACAATTTCGATTCATTCAGAATTTGGAGTAAGAACGAAAAATACAATTGTTGCGCCTAATTCACGGCGAATTTTCGCTATAGTTTAATAATTTTATAAATTTTCGAGAAATATAACGGAGGAGCTAATGAATGCGTCTGGGATGAAAATATATTTGATTCTCATTCCAAATCTGTTTGTTAAATTTTCTAAAACCACCTAGAAGCCGAGAAAACGCGCCTCAAAACAATGGCCTAGAAAAAGTGCCCGCCTGGCCGAACTTTTTCCAATGAGCTCTTTGTGTGTTTTATTAATGAAAAATGCTTAAATTAGTTCATATTAAATTATATTTTTGCATTATTCTTGATTATTCGTGTAAAAATACCCCGCGGGCTAGTTTTGTCAACTTTTTCTAGGCCATTGTTTTGAAGGCTATTTTCTCGGCTTCTAGGTGGTTTTAGAAAATTTTAAAAACAGATTTGGAATGAGAATGAAGCCATATAAAAGCTTTCTTGTAGCTCTCAATCCACAAATATCCCGTTTGCGGCCGTTCTATAACTCTGTATATTGCTTTAAATGTTTCCAATTCTCTTAAAGACAGACAGATATAGTTTTTTCGAAAAAATTTCCGAAAATTAAAATTTTAATTTGATCTCCCGCCAAATATTACAAGAATCTCCAAACGGGAAAGGACCTTCTTGGTAATTTGTTAATTAGAACAATAATTGTATTCAATAAATCTAGTAAAACATCCACAATTAGGTATGGCGGGAATTTGAAACGTATCTTTTGGTCCGCTCCTTTAAACTTTTTTTTGGTTTTTTGTGGATTGCATTGAAAACATGATCTTTTTAAACAATTGAAAGCGTATAGGGCTTAAAAACCTGTTAAGATTTTCTAAAGACGAATTTTTAATCAATATTCGTTGGAAATTTTTAAAAAACATGTTAGTTTGAAATGTCGAGTTCAAAAAAGTAATAAAAATTCTCAGCACTCATTTTAAAAATCGAAACCACGAACCTTCTTCCATATTTCGTGCATCATCCTCATCCTCCCCCTCCATCTCAAGCTCTTCCTCCTTCTTGATCTTCCTCTTCCTTGTCATCTGCATTTTCCTCTCCCTTGTCCTTTCCTCCATCTTCGTCTCAAACCAATAGGTCACCAATTGATATGACAATTCAAGCTGTTTCGCCAATTCGACTCTCGTCTTAAACAACACCCGTTTTCCTTTCATCTCTTCCAGCACTTCTTCCAATCGTTCAACCTTCTCTTTCTCAATCTTATCAAATTGATCCTTCACAATTTCCAGCTCTTTCTTCTTTCTCAACTCGGTTCTTCGGGTGTTGAAGAAGTATTTGATATTTGCGAGGGTTAATCCCAAATGTTTCGCATATTCTCGGTATTCCTCAGCTGATGGGTAGTTGTTCTTTTCGAATTCTGTTTGGAGATAATCTTTCTCTTCCTGTGTGAATGTGTGCCTCTTCTCGATTACTTTTACCTGTAAAATTATAAATATGCTTCATAGATTTAACAACAATTTTTCAGTTTAACAACATTTCAGTACAACTTTGATCAAAATTCAAAAATTAATTCGAATGGTACTAAAATTTTTGAGATTGGATCAAAATTGAGTGTTTTTGGCTGTTTGCCAAATAATAGCACTTTTCAAAACTAAAATTGAGCATAACTTTATGAAAAATTGCTGGAAATTCAAAAATTACACATTTTTTGACATTTTCTCGCCATTTTCTTTCGAATGGTACTAAAATTGTTGAGATTGGATCAAAATTGAGTATTTTTAAATATATATATTTAAATTCTTCAACTTGCAAAATATCTTTTACAAAATTTCGAAAAATACAAATTTTCCAATAAAAACACCCCCACCTCTCCCGGTCCATACTTCTCCCTCTTAACAATCTGTCTTCCCCACCACAATCGAATCGTCGTTTGTGACAATTGAAGCTCTTTTGAAAGCTGAAAAACATCTTCCTCTTATTTCTTTTCCTCCAATTTTCAAATTTCCTACCCTCACTACTCGATCCTTTATCAAATCTCGACTCTGCTCAAATTCCTCTTCCAATCTTTCAACACTTTCCTTCGGCAATCGGTTATTATGCCCAGCTGATTCACGAAGTTTCACATGCATCGAGTTCAACAATGAGCAGTTTACTCCTGCAACGTATTTTTTGATATAAAAATGGAGGAAAATTTGAAAAAGAGGCCAATATTTTTCCGATTTTCAAGATATTAAAAATTCGTATATATTTTTAGATTTTTACAATGTTCGAGAGACTTTTTCATCAAATTTCAGCCAGGATTCGGTATTTCTGAAATTGTCCAGTAATTATCACAAAATTTTTAAAACTTAATTGATATTTCAAAATTTCGGCTTTAAATTCAAAAACAGCTGGAATTTTTTTTGGCAAGTTCCTGCATTGAATTTTTTGCAGCATTTTTAGTTTCTGGATATTTTCTGGTCCATTAGGATAAATTTGAAATTATCGGTTTTTAACTATTTTTAGCACACAATTCATCAAATAGGTGAATTGGTGCAAATCAAAAAAAATTCTGAAAAATTATCGATTTTTTCGGAAAAAATCGGAAAATCGAATTTTTTAAAATTATTAAAAAAAGAGAATTTTAACGGTTTCAGCACAAAATTCGTTAAATTGGTCCGCTTAGTGCAAATTAGGTACCCACTCACATAAAAATTTTTTAAAAAACACATCATTTTCAGATTATCGATTTTTTCAAATTTTTTTTCTTGTTTCATATTTTCAGAATGTTCAAGAGACATTTTCATCAAATTTCAGTGAGCTTCAGTATTTCCGAAATTGTCCAGTAATTATCACAAAATTATTAAAAATCACTTGATAATTCAAAAGTTCGGCTTTAAATTCAAAAACAGCTGGAATTTTGAATAATTAAAATTAATTTTTAAAGTAAAATTATAGTGGAGACCTTTTACTGGTTAATAATGTTTTAAAATTTTCAAAAATAACCGTAAAAAGGTCGAAATTTCAAAGTTTTTGAGACAAAAATTCTCAACTTTATTCGGAGTTTTTAAATTGATGATTTGGTATTTAAAATCCGATTTAAAACCCCGAAAATGTGTTGAAAATGGGAAAACATTCAAAATGATCGATTTCATGAGGTTTTTTTTTAAAAAGAAGTAGCCCAAAAATCTAAAATTTACGGTTTCAGTGAGAGAGTTTTCAAAACATCTCTAAACCAGGAGTTGCGTGCCGCTACGCGGCAAAACTCCTGGACGACGCCTCGCCTTCGGCTTCGCTTCCCAACACGCATCCGGCGTGCCCCTTTTGTTACATTCGTTTCAAATAAAGATTACTTATTATGAGATTCCAAACATGGTGACCTAACTTTTCTTTGAAATCCGGAGTTAGTTGTTCGTTTATCATATATTTGGATTTCGCTTTTATTATCTACAATCATAACAACGACTTTTTCTACGGCTCGCCTCCGGCTTCGCCCCTTACACGCCGCCGGCGTCACTTTCAATTATTTAGCGATTTCACACCTTCTGAATTTAATTGTGGGGATCGAAATTTCTTGATCGAAAAGTATTGGAATGCGTGCCGAAGGCACAGAAGAAGCTCGCCTGCGGCTCGCTTCTTCCGTGCCTTCGGCACGCATTCCAATACTTTTGATCGGTTTCCAACGCCGCTGCGCGGCGAAACGCTCCTAATCTAAGTTTTAAAAATTTCACTGGAATATTCTCAACTAAACCAATCATAATGGTCACACTTGATTATATATCGAACGGTTATAATTAGCTGCTTAAATAAAAAAATGAATCTGAAAAGAGTTCTTTACTCTAGCTCACCTCACCGTTTCCATTAAAAGTAACCATCACAATAGAACGAACATTCTCTTTGAATAATTTTTTAAAGAATGAATCTCAACTCAGAAATGACAACAAAAAAATGAAGAAATGAAAATCCGCAATTATTAGGTTTCGAAAAATTCCCCTTCTTTCGGTGACCCCTATGGTCTACCGGTTAAGTAATCATTTCTTTACGTGAACCGATGCGAGTTCAATTCCACTCAGTAACTTTTGAATTTTACTATGAAAAAGGCTTCAGACGCACAAAAAATGGGGACAGACGCCCCGCCTCCTTACCCAGTTATATTGTCAAGATAATAATTTCTGGCCGCTCGTTTTGCGGAGTGTCGTTGGGAATTTACTCGCAGCGCGACCGCAACGCGCTCAAATTCAAATTTCTCAGTTGGTCTTGCGCGTAGCGGTCGCGTTGCGAGGAAATTCCCAACGACACTCCGCAAAACGAGCGGCCAGAAATTTTTATCTTGACAATATAAAAGGATTGGGGGATATTGACTTCTTTACCATTTAAAATGTGCATGAAGGGACGAAATAAATGGTTGAAAAAAGCAAGACAAACGGGCTAGATTTTCAAGACATTAAAAATTCTTTAAAAATTTTAGTTCATGCTAATATTTTCAGAATGTTCGAGAGACTTTTTCATCAAATTTCAGCCAGGATTCGGTATTTCTAAAATTGCCAAGTAATTATCACAAAATTATTAAAAACTCCCTTGATATTTCAAAATTTCGGATTTAAATTCCAGACCAGCTGGAATAATTGGAAATTCTGGTTTTTTCATTGAAAAAACTTAAATTTTCAGAATTTCAGCTCCAAATTCAAGGAAAATTATGGTTTTAATGTAATTTATCGAAAATCTTGAAATTATAACAATTTTTTCGTTTCTAGATATGAACTATAAAGATATTAACGAATTTTGATCAATACCCCTTTTTAAAATAATGTTCAAAAAACGTACTTTGGTCAACTTACATGATTTTTTAAAAACCATTATTTTTCGAGATTTTATAGGCATTTATCTCAAATTTTTAGAGATTTTTTCCAGAATTCAGATTTTCAGCTTTTTAATCGTTATATCACAAAATTTTAAAAATCACTTGACATTTCAAAATTTCGGCTTTAAATTATTGGAAATTGTTTTGTATTTCAAAAAAATCTTCAATTTTCAGAATTTCAGCTCTAAATTCGAAAAAAATACGTTTTTAATGTAATTTATCGAAAATCTTGAAATTATAACAATTTTTTCGTTTCTAGATATGAACTATAAAGATATTAACGCATTTTTATTAATACCCCTTTTTAAAATAATTTTTCAAAAACGTACTTTGGTCAACTTACATCATTTTTTTTAGAACCTTTATTTTTCGCGATTTTATAGGCAATTTACCTGAAATTTTTAGAGACATTTTTCCAGAATTCAAATTTTCAGTTTTTTAATCGTTATATCACAAAATTTTAAAAATCACTTGACATTTCAAAATTTCGGCTTTAAATTATTGGAAATTGTTTTGTATTTCAAAAAAATCTTCAATTTTCAGAATTTCAGCTCCAAATTCAAGGAAAATTATGCTTTTAATGTAATTTATCTAAAATCTTAAATTATAATGCTTTTTTTCGTTTCTAGATATGAACTATAAAGATATTAACGCATTTTTATTAATACCCCTTTGTAAAATAATTTTTCAAAAACGTACTTTGATCAACTTACATCATTTTTTTAAAACCATTATTTTTCGAGATTTTATAGGCATTTATATCAAAGTTTTAGACATTTTTTCCAGAATTCAAATTTTCAGTTTTTTTTGCTCTAATTCCAGCCAAAATTCAATTTTCTGCAAATTATCCAATATAATACATTAATATTAAATAGAAATTTCGAATTTTTAGAAAATGAGCTTGCTCGAATCTTTTTATCAGTTAAAATTATTCAAATACCACAAAAAATACACTTTTCAAGGTAATTTATGAGACATCTTGGATTTCTCTCGATTTTAAAAATTTATAACGAAACAACCTATGTTTTCATCCATTTTTTGACCCCCTTAACTAATTTATATTTCTTTTTACATTTTCAATCCCTTCTTTTTTTTTTAAATTGACAAAAATATGTATTTTCCGTTAAACTTTCATTTCGGTCCCATTTCTGGCCTAGAAATCGCATGCGCGGACTAACTTTTTAAATTTACTTTATAATAAACACTTTTTTTGCAAAAGGTTTCAAAAAAACATTTATTTACAACAAGATGCAATCTCTTCCAAATCCAATCTAGAATATGGTGTTCCATAGTACAAAATATGCGATTTACAAACATGTCCATCTTTACTTCTACATCTTTCTTCAAATTCCTTTCCAAGTGCTTCAAACCATTCCTGCCGTTTTTTCGGCCTTGTTGATACTCGGCACATAGTCTTCCTATCATCCGACTTCAAACAAATAGCACATCTCATTTTTCTCGATGATTTTCTAAATTTCCAAAAAAATTGAACAAATTCGAGGAAAACACCAACTTACCCAATGTTCACTCCCCATGCAGGGCCAATTGCGACTTCTGAAAATTTGTTAGAAATAATTGGGTGAAAAAATGGAAAAATAAACAAAGACAAGGTTATTTGTTACATTATTTGAAAAACAACACCTTCCAATAAATAACAAAGTTAGTCCGCGTCTGCAATTTCTAGGCCACCAATTGGAAAAACGCGCTTCTATCGAATTTTCAAAAAAATCTCACCCTTATTTTCACCATCCCATTGTTCGAGCATCTCTTTCGTTTTTTGAGACTTTCTTCGTATTTTCAAAAATGTGCGCATTCGTCGTCGAACAAAATGCGGATGGAGTCCGGTTTTCTCGCAAATCTGAAAAAATGTCCAATTTTTTTAAATATTAAAAATTCTGGATTGAAAAATACCGATTTTCGAATCTTTCAGCTTTTGCATTGAAATTTTAAGAAAACACTACTTTATGATATTTTTAACTGATTTCTCAAATATAACTGTTTTTGAGGACATAAAAGTGCTCTAAAACATTTTTGAAGCATTTTTTTCAAATTTTATAACATTTTCAGTGGAATTTTGATTGAATTTTCATTTTTTTTTGTGTATCAATGTCCAGAAAAAAATTCTAAACCACTTTTATTCAATTTTTGTGGCATTTTTCTAAAAAACCAGTTTTTTAATACTGTAATTTTAAAAATACAATTCAGTAAAATTCTAAAACTTCTCGAGAGATGAAAAATTATTATGGACCTATGCAGAAACTAAAATTGCTGCAAAAAATTGCAAACAAATGCAAAAAATTCAATGCAGAAACTTGCAAAAAATTGCAAGAAATGTCAAGAAATTGCAATTTTTTGCAGCCGATTTACGGTAAAAATACGGTAATCGTTGCGAGACCATCAATGAAAACGGCTCTTGACCGTATTTTTGGACGCACACCTGTGAAATTTGTGAGGGTCTCGCAGCGAAGAGTAAGAACCTTTGATGGTCTCGCAACGATTACCGTATTTTTCCCGTAAATCGGCTGCAAAAAATTGCAATTTCTTGACATTTCTTGCAATTTTTTGCAAGTTTCTGCATTGAATTTTTTGCATTTGTTTGCAATTTTTTGCAGCAATTTTAGTTTCTGCATAGGTCCATTAAAATTACAGCAAAAATTCAAATATTGGGCAAAAATAGCTTTAAAAAATCGATAAGACCGTTTTTCGACAGCTTTTGCATTGAGATTTTAAGAAAAAATCAATTTAAGGATTTTTTTAACGGATTTCTTCAGGAATAACTGTTTTTGAGGAAATAAAAGTGCTTTAATAAACTTTTGAAGCAAAAAATGCTTAAATTGTCAATGGAATCTTGGTTGTAAATTTTAGAAACATGATTTGGAAAAAATTATTCTAAAAATTAAATTTTTAAATTTTTAAAATAAAAACTACCGTTTCATTTTCACCTTTTTAAAATTTCTGTAAAAACTCTGAATTAGGTTGATTTGGTTTAAAAAAACAAATAACACAACTTTCTAAAAAAATGTTTTTTTAATTCTCAAAAATTCTAGATCTTACTGATCTTTATTTCGAAATATTTTCAAATCGGGGTATTTTTTTCAAAATGTTCATTTTTTGTGTATGAAATTTCAGAAAACATATTCTGACCCACTTTTACTCAAGTTTTGTGGCATTTTTCAATAAAACCCTGTTTTTTTTAAATAATAATTTAAAATGTACAGTTCAGAAAAAATTCTAAAACTTTTCTAGAGATGAAAAATTATTAAAATTACAGCAAAAATTCAAATATTGGGGAAAAATAGCTTTAAAAAATCGATAAAACCATTTTTCGACAGTTTTTGCTTCGAAATTTTAAGAAAAAACAATTTAATTTTTTTTTTGAAATTTTAATGGACCGCATAATGGAGTGCATGTCAAAACTTCAAAAGTAAGAGTAGTACGTCATTTACGGACCTATCTTTCGAAATATTTTCAAATCGGAGTGCTTTTTTCAAAATGTTCATTTTTTGTGTGAAATTTTGAAAAAAATATTATAAACCACTTTTATTCAATTTTTATGGCACTTTTCAATAAAACCAGTTTTTAATACACTAATTTTAAGAATACCGTTCAGAAAAATCCTCAAATTTTTAACGAGATGTGAAAAATTATTAAAATCGCAGAAAAATTCAAATATTGGGAAAAATAGCTTTTAAAAATCGATAAAACCATTTTTCGATAGTTTTTGCATTGAAATTTTAAGAAAAAATCGATTTGAAGCTATTTTTAACGGATTTTTCAAGTATAACCATTTTCGATTAAATAAAAGTGCTTTAATAAATTTTTTGAATCATTTTTTCAAATTTTCAATAGAATTTTGGTTTTAAATTTTAGAAACCCGTTTTGGAGTAAATTTAAAAAAAAAAAATTTAATAAAAACTACCGTTTCATTTTCAACTTTTGAAAATTTCTGTAGAAACTCTGAATTTCACTGCCTTTCTATCAGAAAAAAACAGATTTCACAACTTTCTATTTAAAAAAATAACAGTTTTCACGCATTTTCAGTTTTTAAAAAGTTTCTGAATCAAATTTTTCGTTTTTTTACTCAAAATTCGTAAAAACATTCCAAATTTAATTTTTTTTTATTCCTTAATATTCTAAGGTCCGGGGGCTTGTTTTTTCGAAATTTTTCAATTTTTTTTTAATTTCTTGACATTTTACCACTATTTTTTCAAAATTTCCAAAAAAACTGCTCTTTTTCACCCACCGAATAGATTAACCCGCTTGTCACAAACAATCCCTTATGAAGTGCCTCATTCTCCGCATCCCGCAAAATAATCTCCGCTTCTTTATCAACTGTCGGTGGCGGTGGTGGCTGCTCACTTTCCAATACGAAATAATTCGCAATTTGGAAACAACTATCATCTGAAAATGATTAATTATTCGAAAAAAGTGATTAAAATCAATAAATAAACGAATACCTTTCTGACAATCAATACCCAGCTGTTTTCTCATCGCCTCAAAAATTCGATAACAATTCGCAAATGTTTTCCTTTCAATTTGCGAGATTTCAAACAATTTCCCAGCCGACGGGTGTGATTCCTCTTTAAAATAATGAGCAAAACGAAGATTCTGCTCGACTTTTTCTTGATGCGTTTGTTGTCTGGCAACCGATTTCTCTTCTTCTTCCTCTTCTTCATGATCGTTCGAAACGCCCGCATCATCGCTGGAGTCCGATTCGTTACCAGCGTCTGGATTGACTGAAAAAACATTATTTTTAAGAAAAACATTTTTTTAAACATTTCCGTTTCAATTTTTGAATTAATCGTGAGGCTAAGGATTGTAAGAGTTCCAATGAATTGTTCTTGATTGATAATTCTATTTTTTTTTGATAATTCTATTAACTTTTTAAAAAATCGGTTTTTAATTGAAATTTTAAACGTTCTACATGCTCATTTTTCTACAGTGAATTGAAAATTTCGATTTTTAAAAAATTTTATTTTAAAAAATGTGAAAATGAGATTTCAAATCCGGATAATCCGACGTGACCCATCTTATCATTAATATTCCCTTTATTTTAACAAATCCTTGTCCACCGAACATTTGCATAACATTTTTAAAATGAGTTTTCAGGAAAATCATAATTTTTATTAAAAATTGCAAAAATATTCATAAAAAATCATCTTATGCGCCAACTGTGATGTATGCTGACGCAGTTTTCGTGCACAAGACGCAGTTTTGGTGCATGTATGAACTTTGACATTTTTTCGTGTTCGTACTCCGACATTCAAAACTTTGACATGTCTGGCAGAGGTATGTCCGGATTTTTCGAAATTTAAAAAAAAAAACGGAGCATTTTTCTCTCTCAAATTTTTAGTAATTTCAGAATTTCAGACGTTTTCAGATTACTGTATTTTTTCTGTACTGCGCCGTATTTTGACAAGGAAAACTGATCATCCACGAGAACTACACAGATTTATGGATTGAAAAGCGCGGGAATTCAAATTTGTGGTTTTATTTTCAAATTTTGGTTAAGTCCGGGCATGCTACAATAAAAGACAATAGTCGGGATCCGAACTCCCGGCCTATCAGTTAACACGCAAGAGTACAAACCACTGCGCCATCGAGCCACTTAGAGGAAGGCTGTGATATGCCGCTTATGTGTGTGTGCGCCTAAGATGTTTGGCGTTGAGTCCCAGGAAGTAGAGCAAGCGCGCTCCACCGCACTATCGTGAATGATGATCAGTTTTCCTTGTCAAAATACGTCGCACTTTTTTCTGTTTAAAACTCTAAGGTCGTTATATCGATATCGGTAGTTTTTTCAATTAATTCTAGAAATTTTCTCAAAAAAAAAATCACTGTTCCAATTTTTAAATAATCCCGTGCTAGATCAAAATTAACCAATTTCTTAATGATATTGTCAGGATAATAATTTCTGGTTGCTCGTTGTGCGGAGTGTCGTTGGGAATTTACTCGCAACGCGCTCAAATTCAAATTTCTCAGTTGGTCTTGCGCGTTGCGGTCGCGCTGCGAGGAAATTCCCAACGGCACTCCGCAAAATGAGCGGCCAGAAACTTTTATCTTGACAATACCTGTTTTAAAAGTTTATAAAAAGCTGACTTTAAGAATAAAAATGACGTATTTAATGAAATACATTTAAAAAAAAAGGAAATAACAATTTTTTAAAGTAAACATTTATTAAATGTTTAAAAAAAGCTTTTTAAAATTCCCGAAAGAGCTGAAACATGTCAAAACTTCAAAAATTAGTGAGAGTGCATCCATAACGTTTCTAACCTCACATTTTTCGAAAAATCGTATTTTTTTCAACATTTTTGGGAATGGTTTCAAATCTTTGTAATTTTTTAATGTGGTGGGTTTTAAACGATATTTTAAATTCAAAAAAGTTAAAGTTCCAAGTGCTTATTTAACAAATTTTAACTTATTTTTGGCGCGGAAAAATTACAACGTTTAGGAAAGGGGGGCAACTTGTCTACAACCCATGAAAAAATCAAGTTTTTGCGTTAAATACGTAAAGAATGGCCTAATCTAATTTTTTTAAAACTCCGAATTATAAAATTGCATCCCGAAAAGCTGAATATAACGCATTTTGTGAAACCGTGCCGCATGATTGCAAAACACCCAAAAAACTCCCGCTTTTCTGCGTTCAAGCTTTAATTATTGTCAATCAATTATTCTTGATCATTGCGTTCGGAAGGTTGCTCAACCTCACATCCGCCCCGCACGCACGCGACGCGGTTGCCGACACTCAACACACTGGAAAATTTGAAAAATTCATTTTCCCGCCAATATCTCAGTGTGTTGAGTGGGAGGTCACCGCGTCGCGTGCGTGCGGAGCGGCTGTGAGGTTGAGCAGCCTTCCGAACGCAATGATCAAGAATTATTGAGTTGGCAATATCGTACTGAAGTTTCTTAGTTACTGTCGATTCACTTTAGCCCAACGTGAGAATATGCGATTTTTAAATAAACTTTTCACAATTTTCAATCAAAAAAAAACTCACAATCCTCATCACTTGCTCTATCAACCATCGGTACATCATCATCCGCAAACAAATCAAAATCATCATCGTCATAGAAATTCGTCTCTTCTGGCTGCTCTTCTCCATACCCACCATCATCAACTTCTTGTTTAATGAATTGGAATTCATCATCCAATACTTCTTGTTTCACCTCCGGAAACAGCGTATTCAGCAGTCCATTCTCATGTTCGACCTGAAAAGATTAACATTTTTGTTTGAATTGAAATTTTAAAAAAAAACCAATTTTTTACCTTTTTTGGCTTTGCCTTCGGTTTTGCCTTCTTCGTCTTCTTCTTCTGTTCACCACCATTTGAACTTCTCGCATTAATATTCATCTGAAAAATTCCAAATTTAAATTTTTGAAATACCTCAAAAATATATATTTGCAAACCCATTTTGGTGCCGATTCCGAACCATCCTGCAACCAACTCTTTATATAACGATTTTCAAGATAAAATGACTCACATGAACAACCTTTTCCTGTGAATTCATCATTATCCTGAGCCTTGCTTCTCGTTGTTTCAAATATCTCTTCGGTGGCACATTTGAAACACTCAGGAATTTTTCCTCTCCAAAGTTCGTGATTCTTGTTGAGACTTTTGTTGACTGCAAAAAGTTTTAGAATTTTTTAAGTTGTGGATAAAAAAAACAATAATTCAACAAAATCCGAATTTTTTGAATTTCAGTTTTCACATGATTCGCTTCAAGACCCAAAAAATTAAATATGTGACCCTTTAACCAATTTTCGGGGGTTACATTTGTTTCTATTTCCGTGGAAAACAATGAAGGATGAGCCCAACTGAACCCAGGAGGCTTGAAATGCCCTAAATTGTCAAAACACCTGCTGAAAATGAAGTATTTTTTGTAAAAAGTTATTTTTTTCGTCTCCAGGTGGCATTCATGAGCCTAAATCGAATTCTATGAGGCTCGTGGACCAACTACTGCTTTTTCCGGCTTTTCATATCTTCTTGGTCCACTTAAGCCTATCCCTGATCGTTTTACATAAAAATAAAACACATTTCTTTCAGACGAAATAGTTTAAAGGGCTAAATATGTGTCCCTGGACCAAGAAGGTATGTAAAGCTGGAAAAAGCAGCGGGTCCAACAGACCCATAGAATTCGATTTAGGGCTCATGAAAGCCACCCGGACTCAAAAAATGAAATTTTTGCAAAAATACTCCATTTTCGGCCGTTTTTTTGACAATTTAGGGCATTTCAAGCCACCTGGGTTTAGCTGGGCTCGCCAATCATTGTTTTCCACGAAAATAGAAACTAATTTAACCCCCAAAATTGGTTAAAGGGTCACATAATTAGTCGTTTGGGTCTGACAGCAATTCAGACAGCAATTGAAGACAGCAATTCAAAAGATTCCGAGAAATTCCAGCCATTTCTGAATTTTTTTTAGATATCTTGATTTTCAATTGGCAAATTAACTTTAAATTAAATTTTCAACCGGCTTAAAAGCTCTGAAAATTTCTTTTCAATGTTTATATTGTAAATTTTGACCTTTGAGCCATTTTTAAAGCCAATTTTTGAATTGCTTTAAAATTTTTTGTATTCCAAATACTCACACTATCAAAAAGGGGAAAACACCTCTTCATTCTATTCAACGCTCTTGTTTGGTTTTCTTTACGAAATTCGAATCGGCATTCCTTGCACCTTTCCACGTCCACTTTCTGTTTCAAAAATAATCAATAATTTATTTAATCTTAAATCTTACACTAAGGGAATGAAAAAGATGCTTTTCATTCTCATGGTATTTACAAGGACACTCAGTCTTGACTGGTTTTGTAGAATGCATTGTTGCGTGAACATATAACGTTTTTCTGAAAATTAATTATAAATATGAAATATAGAAAATTTAACTCAATATAAGCTACCTTGGAATTTCGCGATCACATAACATACAAATCGTTGATTTCATATCATCAAGTAATCGTTTTGATATTTTATAAATCTCGCTCGAATTGTGAAAAGTTGTATAACAATGATCATTCAATCGATTATTGATTTCTTCGAGTTGCCACTCTTCAAGCGTTATCGGAACCGCGTCTTCTACCAATTTTCCAGCCGTATCAATGCAAGATATATGAAAATGCTCACGACACATTGCCGGGTTCCGAATGCCGCTAAACCTCTCCAATGCTTCTCGGCCAATCGCGGCGGACCAAAGGAGTACATTCATGCTTTTTGGGACGGCTACGACGTCGAGATCGCATCTTGACACTCCGCAAAATGAACATGTGATGAGTAAGTTCATGGTTTTTGCCTAAAAACATTGGTTTTCTTTTTTAAAAATAAAAGAATTGACGACTTTTATAAATCCCTTCAAAACAACTATTAAAAATAGTCTTAAAAATTCGAAAAATATTTTTAAAGAACACTTTAAACGTCATAAATCAAAATTTCAAAAATTTCAAACCTTTAAATAATTTCCTCGCGTTATAAAATAAAAGAAGACATTTAGAAAGTAATTAAATAGAAAATCGATAGTGAGTGCAGCGGTGTCTTACACACTTGACCGAATTTGTGTTTCTAGGCCGCGGTCTCTTTTAATACTAGTCCGCCACGAACAACCAATAATTTGGTGAACATGTGAATCATAAAAGCAAACTGGAAAGTTTACAGTGAAACAAAGTATTTGTAATCGTTAATAGATATTAAATTAATTTTATAGTTTTTGAATTGGAACTCTTTTTATAGTCTTTAAAGGAGGACTTTACTTAGGTTTTAGATGTTCTTAGATCGATAAAAAATTCAATTTTATATACTTAAAACATTTGGTCCATTTCGTAGAGTCTCTCTTTAAAAATTAAAAATATAAAATACTTCAATAAATTTTAAATTTCAGTCACTACAGAAAATAATTATTTTTGTTCTGTACTCCACCATCTGAAATTGGTATTCAAAGGTTTAATAAAAATATCAGTGTCGTTAAAAGTATATTTTTTCGAAAATTTTCGAAACTCATGTTTTAAAGAAAATTTCGAGAAATTTTTCGTTCGAAATAACTAGAGTTTTTCAATTTTCATAAATTTCATGATTTTCACATTAAAACTTAAAAATATAGGCCAAAAACTCAAAATTTAGGAAAAAATCAAAATGTTTATAAAAAACTGCTAATCGGCGTGGTCCCAAATTGGGGGACTAGAAAATCGGTGGCCTAACTTTGGCGGGAATTCAAATTATAAATTTTTTCAACGTTTTTTGTTTTTTTTTAAATTTTTACCACATTTTTCACTTTCCCATTCCACTTGGAACTATAAACGGAAACAAGACCCCGTAGCCTCTTTTTCGTCACCTAAAATGGGGGAAACAGAAAAAAATTTACCGCAATTACGTACTGTCGAGGAAAGGACAGTGTTCAAGACCAAGACGGGACTATAAATGTGGCAATTAGTGGTCTTTCCGTCTTTAGTTTTTCGTATTGCGCCTTTCCCAAGGTCTTGATTCACACATACCGATGTCGACATGACAATAAATGCTTCCAAAACGAAGAAATGACCATATTGATTTGTTTTCTTAGTTTTAGGATGTCGTTGAACTCATTTCACGGTTGTAAATTCTGTTTTTTTTGTAATTTATTTTATCAGCTAAGTTTTTACGTGTTTTATGGTTTTTCTGCCTTTTTTAAGTAATACAGTGCAGATTAATATTGTTATGCGCCTTTAAAACTACAGTAATGTGTTTGACTGCTTTTCCAGCGTTTTCTGAAAAAATACACGATGTTTCAAGTATAAATACAATCACAAAATGTATAATTTGTTCTAGATGTTCTAAGATAACAGTGTTGTTATCATAACATCAATATTTTAAACAATGTGTTTTTTCTACAGATTTTTCCACCATGTCCCTTTAAACAGACAGTAGCCTCCATAATTTCATCATGGAGTTTTATTTACCATTTTTATCACCCCAAAAACCCAATTTTTTATCCGAATCGAATTAAGAACACCTTCTAAGGGTGTTCCTTCTTCTACTAATAGGATTAGAAAATAGTCGTGCCATTTTTTGTTGAGAAATTCGTTTTATAAAGAATCGAACCGCCGGTGTTCGAATTCGGGTTTTAGGGCAAGAAGGGAGGTCTGTTGCGTGCTTTCTTAAAGAAAATATCGAGATTTTAATATTCGATTAAACAAAAAAAATGTCTGGTGAGAAATGGGTCAGTGTGTAGATTTTAAATAAAGGCTTTCAAAAATTGGCAATTTTCCAGAAAGATTTAATGCTCGGAGCATTTAAAGATTTAATGCTCGGAGCATTAAATTAGAAAAAAAACCATGTGCCAGAAAAATACAAAATCTTTTACTTTTGCTCATTTCCTTGTTTTTCGTGTTCACTTGATGCCTTTTAGTATTTAACATCTCCCAGAGGGTCTTGCTACGATTTTGTTCCTCTTGAACGTTTTGATTTAAGTCGGTTTACTGAAGAAATAATAGAAATAAGTAAACCAGAGCATCTCTACTCCTGTTTTGAAGTGTTAATGTGAGCCTACGCATTGGAAATATTATTTTTGATCCAAGAATCCCCTCTTAGTATTGCAAACGAAAAAAAGTGTCCACAGTAACGATTTCCGTGCCGAACCTGTTTGGGGTCTCGTCGCGCTATTATTGTCTCACAAAATCGGCTGCATAAACGTGAAATTCCCTATTTTGCGAAATAGTGCATGCTGAGGGATAATAAGACAACGCAACGCAACCCGTCCCATTGCCTTCACGCGTGGCGTGTCGCTTTTTAGACACAGGTTTTTTCACGTTTATATAACAGAATTTGTAAACAACTAATACCATACTTTACGCATATTTTCGTGAGATTTAATCGATAATTCTCAAAATTTCGAAAAAAGTGTTTCTATTTAAAATACTACGTAAACCTACAAAGGTACGGTAGCGTTACAAGACCCACACGTGGAAAGTTAAACACGGAAATCGCTAATTTGCACACCTTTTTCTGTTTTTTCAAGCTTCGGACGCTGTTGGACTTGTGAAAAATAATTTTTTCACATGTGCACGAGAACAGGTCAAAACAGGAGTGTGCTCGGTAGAGCGCGTGATGATCTAGTTCATTTCTAAAGTAATTGTGACTATATCTGTGTACAGTAGTTTAAAGGCACATACTAATTATCCTCTGATAAATATCAACCGAATAAGGCATTCATAATCAGTATTTGGAGGTAAATTCTCGAATTTTCCGATTTTCTCGGCCAGGAAGAGCTAGAAATGCTAGAATTTTTTTCCGAAAATCATTTTCCGTAGCATCGTTGGTAAATTCCTCAGGTCGCGACCGCAACGCGTTGGAAGGAACTGAGGGGATAATTGTACTTCTCGAGGAGTACTAGCATTTTAATTTGCAAATTCTTCAGAAATCGTTGTTTTTCATCGTTTTTCATCGTATTTTTTTTGCTATGAACAAGGAAAAATATGAGCATTGATTGAGAATGTTTGAAAAAATGTTTTTTTTTGTTTTTTTGCCTTTTTTTCATATTTTTTTCGCTAATCGTAAAGATCTTCTTTTTCAATCAATGCTCATATTTTTCCTTGTTCATAGCAAAAAAAAATACGAAGAAAATCTATTAAAAACAACGATTTCTGAAGCATTGCAAATTAAAATGCTAGTACTCCTCGAGAAAGACAACTATCCCCCTCAGTTCCTTCCAACGCGTTGCGTTCGCGGCGCGAAGAAATTTTCTATGATCCTAATACTGAAAATGAGCGGCCAAGATCTTCAGTAAAAATTTGTTCTCAATCTAAATAAGTTAATATTCGAAAATTTCGCTGTTTCAGAAATTCAGCTTCAAGGTATCATTTTTGTAACTGCGCTTTGATTATGCTCTTCCCCTCTCCCCCAACGAGACATCAACAGAATTTCGTGGAAAAAAAAGAGCCCTCATTCCCCTATAACAAAAATGTTGGTTCTTTTCAAAGAACCGAGAAAAAGAAAAGAGGGGAACAAATAACACCTTCTTTTGTATTTCCCGCGAGATGGAGAGAACCTCACATGCACTTCATTCAATTCATTCATCTCAAATAAATGTTTCTTCAATAAACACAACTACCACCGTAGTCCACAAAGTCAATATAGACTCGAAGAGAAGTTTAATGGAACAAAAAAAAATGAAATTTTGGAACGGAATTGCGAGTAGGTTTTTGATCAGTTTAGGGAATATTGGCTGAAATTAGGCATCTAGAACGAATGTATGTATCTTGGCTAAAAATTCAACATATTTGATATGAAATATATCATTTTGTTCAGAAAATCTTGCTCTTTCAAAATAATATAACTTTAAGTTGCTTCATCTGAAATATTCGACCAAAAATCGAGCAAAATGAGATGAATACAAGACCTTATAGATCCAAAATTTCACCAACTTTTAAACTATTGTATCTTTGCTCAATGTCAACTATTTTTGGTATGAAATATATAGTTTTGTTCAGAAAATCTTGCTCTTTCAAAAAAAATATAATTTTAGGTGGTTCATCAGAAATATTCGAACAAAAATCGATAAAAATGAGGTGACCGGCAGATCCCGCATTTCACTCATTTTCAAACTATTGTATCTTCGCTCAAAATCAACTATTTTTGATAAAGTAATATATAATTTTATTCAGAAAATCTTTCTCTTTCGAATGGTTGTTAATTTGCAGCATTTTAACAGGTGGATATATGAGAATTTTTAGTTAGGATTCAGTCGTCACCACGAAAGATTTGCTTCATTTTCAAAGTGTTGTATCTTGGCTTCAAATTCTTCAATTTACTAGAAATTTATACCATTTTGTAGAAGAAATATTTATATTTCAAAATATCTATATTTTGTAAAGATTTGTGAATTTTGTTTAGCGAGGGGTGCTATAGAATAACGCCATAATTTCAAGACATCTGCAACTCGGCTTCCTCATTTTCAAAGCACTATAACTCGTCTCAAAGATGGTTATTTTCGACAAAATTTAGATCAATGTGTCAAGAAAAAGTTGCTATTTTCTTTATTGCTATTTTCAAATAAATTCATGCATTGTGCTCCGTGACTCGTTGCGTTAAAACTTCACCACCCTCAATACAATGACCTTTACTTTAAATTTATCATTTTCAACAAAATTCATATTATTTTGTTCGGAAAATCTTTCTCTTCAAATATTTTTCCTCAAAAATAAAAAAAAACACTCCTTACTTCTGGGATAAAGTGAACCGAAAACCACGAACAACGCTTTGTGTGTGTACACCGTTACGACAAATTGCACACACGCAGAAATTCGAATTTTTACAAACGGCATTTTAACGCCTACAACGCATGAAAAAATGAAGTTTTTGCGTTACTAACATAAAGTATGGTTTAATCTAATTTTTTTTCACTCCAAATTACAAAATTGCGTCGCTGAATAGCTGAATATAACGCGTTTTGTGAAACCGTGCCGCACGATTGCAAAAATTCCCCCTTTTCTGCTTTCAAATTTTAATTGTCGTACTGAATTTTCTTAGTTATAATCGGTTCATTTTAGCCCGTGTTCTGTTTTATAAAATTTCGAAAAATCAATATTTTTCTCACTCAATAGTTACAATTTCCCCCCTCAAACGCACTTAAATCAAAACACTCGAGATTTCCAATCTATTTCCCGTTCCTTCGTTCCTTCGTTCCTTTTTTTTTCTCGATTCTATTTCAGTTTTCTTGGCCAACATCCAATTATGGTTATGACATGAAGAAATTACGGCCAACAACACAAAAAAAAACAACCGAAAAAAGTTCTGGGGGGCTTTTTTCCTGGTTAATTCATCTCCTCCTTTCGATCTATCTTCTTCCTTTTAAGGACGGAAAGGAAGAAGGGGGGGACAAGAAGGGGAAAAAAAAGAAGACGAATCGATCATCGTTGTTGATAAGTTTTGACCATGATGATTGACGAGTACATGCATTCTGGTGGTCGAAGACAATTTCTTTTTTTTCCCCCCTGTGTTGTGTCCATTCATTTTTTCGCTTCGCCATCGAACGAATATCCGCGCTTTTTTCTCGGGATCGCATTTGTATTTGTATTTTTTTTTCCTTCGGCGGCGATTTTCGGTTATTGAAGTTGCCGCCGCGAGATGTTTTTTTTGTATCTTTTTTTGCAATTCCCAAGCTTTCAACAAATGCATTTTTAAAGGAGACCTGTATCGAGTTTATAAATGTAACTTAAATGAAAATAGACTTCATTCTCATTCCAAATCTGTTTTTAAAATTTTCTAAAACCACCTAGAAGCCGAGAAAATTAGCTTCAAAACAATGGCCTAGAAAAAGTTGGCCGAACTTTTTTCTCGGATATTTTTGCCCGTTATATCGGTAAATATTTATGGAAAATGCTCAAATTAGTTCATTTTAACTTTTTTTCATTTTTTTTTGGTTTTTAACGTAATTTTGGCCGCGGACTAGTTTTCCTGGACACTTTTTCTAGGCCATTGTTTTAAAGCCGCGTTTTCTCGGCTTCTAGGTGGTTTTAAAAAATTTTAAAAACAGATTTGGAATGGGTAGAAATTCTCATTAAAGGCACAGTTATTATCACAGTATTGTCCCCCTTTAATAAAAAAATCTTTGGATAGACACGCTTCTCATACGGAAGCCTACCATTTTTTTTTTAATTTCAAACAAGTGTATCACGATTCAACATCATTTATTTTCTATGAAAACTATATCATTTTGTTCCCAAAATATTTCTCTTTCAGATGATACCACTTTTGGACGAATTTATTCACTGACGTCGTAGAACCACTACGTTTTGCGTATACCATTTTCAAATCACTGTAACTAGGGTTGAGATTTGTTTTATTCAATATAAATTATATCAACTTGTTCAGAAAGGTGTAATCTATCAGAATTTAGGAATTTCAAATATAGTCGAATTTTTCTTCATCGAGAAAATTTTAAAATAGTGGGACACTTTAGAAAACTAACAAAACACTTTTTCGCTCTTTTGAAACCTCTGTATCTCACCTAAAAATGAATAAATATCTCTGAAATATAAGTAATTTTGTTAAGTAAATGTTTCTCTTTCAATTGATTTATAATTCAGTCAAAAATTATACACGATGTCTTTAAAATACCTTGAAAAATAGCCTTCTCCTTGTTTGCTCGGAAAGCTATTGTCATTTTCAAACCGTTCTCTCTTGGCCAAAAAAGTTGTTGTTTTCTATGAAGATTATTACACCATTTCGTTTTTTTTTGCATGTTTTGTGAATTATTGAATTAATGGAAAATGTGAAAATGTCAAAAATCTTCTTAGTACCCATTTGAACTGTTAAGAGTCGATGTCCCAGAAAATCGAACATACTGTGGCACAGTTGCACCAACGTGAAGCTAGGATCTTGATATTTTGCATGGAGGGTACCTAGGCCCCCCTTAGAAAAAAAATATATAATTTATTTGGCCACGCCCCCTTTGACCTAGTGAAAAAAATCCGGGTGGTCCCTAAATAGAAATTTTTAGTTTTAAAGATAAAGTCAAAATCTCATCGGGAATGGATTACCCGTACATTTTTGAGTATTTTTCATGTTGACACCTAATTTCCAGCTCGTCGGCATCATGCCGAAATTTTTATTTTTCTGAAAAAATGGTCCAAATTTTCCAGTTTTTCCCATTTTTCGATATGATGAAGTACTTGGCCCCGAAGGAAAATATGGAAATTATTAATCCTTATGATGTTTGTCATCAAATGCCATGTTGATTTAGCGGATTCTCTGTAACCTTTTTGGGGTTTCAGGGCAAAATAGGCGAGATTTTTGCAAAATTCCAAAGGGTCCCCCCCATGGATGAAAAAATCGAAAATTTTAAAATCTCCCCATATTATCAGAGGGACTCTTACTAATAAATATCCACTGTTTCCCAAAATATTAGTCATCATATGGACCTATGGGCCCCGTGGCAACAGCTCAAAGAACTTTCATTCAATATCGCGATTTCCAATACAGGCAACAGTTTTCTGTGTACGGGGACTGAAGGTATTTGAGCTGTTGCTACGTGGCCCATAGGTCCACAAGATGGCTCATATTTTGGGAAACACTAAATATTTATTAGTAAGAGTCCCTCTGATAATATTGGCAAATTTTAAAATTCTAAAATTTTTTTGCAAACTTTTTCCATAGGGGGGACCCTTTGGAATTTTGCGAAAATCTCGCCTATTTTGCCCTGAAACCCCAAAAAGGTTACAGGGATTCCGCTAAATCAACATGGCATTTGATGACAAACATCATAAGGATTAAAAATTTACATATTTCCGTTCGGGGCCAAGTACTTCATAATATCGAAAAATGGGAAAAACTGGAAAATTTGGACCACTTTTTGAGAAAAATCAAATTTTCGGCATGATGCCGACAAGCTCGAAATTAGGTGTCAACATGAAAAATACTCAAAAATGTGCGGGTAATCGATTACCGAAGAGATTTCGACTTTATCTTTAAAACTAAAAATTTCGATTTTGGGACCACCCGGATTTTTTTCACTAGGTCAAAGGGGGCGTGGCCAAATAAATTATGTATTTTTTTTCTAAGGGGGGCCTAGGTACCCTCCATGCAAAATATCAAGATCCTAGCTTCACGTTGGTGCAACTGTGCCATAGCCAATAGGCCTGATGTCGAAAATCTCAGACATCGACTATTAATAGCTTTCAACCTTCCGTAACTTGACCCATAAAGCATAATTCCTTTCAAAAATAGCATCATTCGGTTCAGAAAATCTTGCTCTTTTAGAAAATCTGATTTTCAATTCATTTCGTGTAGCACTGGGCCTTAAAAATACCTCAAAACATAGGCTTCAAGAAAATATTGTCACTTTCAAATCGCTGTTTTTTTTAAAAAATTATTTGAAGTTCATGAAATTTCTCATCTGCTCAACGCTACTATTTTATTGGGAGAATATTCAGAGAATTCCGAAAATTGAAAAAAAAGCGTTATACTGTTCGTTCAATTCGATTCCATACGCGCACCACTGTTTTCGCAAGTTTGTGTGGTCTTTTCTGTGTCCGTACGTATTGAAAATATTATTTTTGAGTTATAAATGCATTTTTGGTATCTATTGGACGAATTATGAAAAATAATTTTTTTTGTCCGTGCACCGGAACACCCTAAAAAATCTAGGTTTGTCAGTAGAGCGCGTTTGGAATCGGTTTGCTTCTACAGTAATTGTAAAATTACCGTATTTTAAAGGCACACGTGGTTTTAGCCGGGTTCCCGGATGCAAGTATGCTCTACCGTTTTATTCATTTTCCTTTTTTCGTGGCGAGACCGTACATTCGAGACGAGTCCAGAAAATCAACTATTTCAATTTTTTATATGCAAATCCTCATTCTGTACTTTTTCCCATACCTCCTCCCAATTCCCTCTCTTTACCGTACTCCCATCATCATCCCTCCCAAAAATTCCCTCCCCTCCCACCTCCTTCAAAATGCCCGCCCCTTTTTTTTATTTTCTGCCGTCCTCCTCCTCCCTTCCCATCCCATCCTCCCATGTCGGATCCCAGTCATTCCCGGGTTGGGCGCCGCCGCGGCTGCTTCTTCTACTATTCCTATTCCTAGAATATTTTCCTAGACTACCCATGAAGGTAAGTCACATCACACATGGACGTCGAGCAAAAGCTGAAGAGAGCCGTCTATTGACAGTTGAGGTTTGATTTTTGTCAAAAACTGTTGATATTGTCATGGAGTCGCTCTCTTCAGATTTTCTTTTGTCCCATTTTTTTCCAATTAGAGAAAACCCGTTAGCTCGTAAAAATCTACTTCGTATCTTTACGACGTCTGTTTTTGGGTCGGTTCCGTCTTCCAAACCATAAAATTTACGGTCATCTTGTTGGTTGGTATCTTTTAAATTGTTTTGAAATGCTTCAAAAATCGGATTTTATTAATGTTTTGTAGAAAATTGTGATTTTTGAATTAGCGCAAATCCGCATACATATGAGCACAATTAAGGTGGTTCCTAAGTGTGCAGCGATTGGCCTAGTGGTCTATGGCGCAGTCGTTAAGCGAAGCGTGTAGGGTTCAATCCCGCAACGAGAAAAACAGGTGGTTTTGCCTTTTGCATCATATTTTTTCCATTTAAAACATCTTTTACACCAAATTTCCACCAATTATACAGCAATTTGATTAATGATGAGTTAATCAGGCGTGAAATTATGTCGAAGAAAGAAAAGAAAAGATGGAAAATGTCGAGAAATATTGAAGGGAAATTGATTCAAGGACAAGAGGAGGACACATACAACAACCATCATCATCATCAAGTTTCAATCATTAAGGGTGAATAACATGACAATGATGTAGTTTTAGTTTTTCCTTCGGGTCTTCAAAATGATTGAGTGGTAAATGGGGGTGTTTTGAAGTGATTTTTAAAAATTAGGCAATATTGGGTTAGGCAATATTGATTGGTTTTGATCTCGAATATTTCAACCTCTAAGAATTGTTTAGCTTCGAATCATAGATTTTCAGATTCCTCGTGAAATTTTACATCTGAAATTGCTGCTATTTATCAATTTTTTCCAGAATATTTTGAAAATCCCCCGCAAACCTTTATTTTTCCCACTCAACACCATAAAACAATCCGATTTTGATATTCCCATTCTGAAAATATCATCCCATGATACTGAAAATTATAGTGTACTACTACGCGTTATGAAATTGTGTCACATAAATATAGGTTTTGAAATTATCAGAAAAAAAATCACATTTGGAAGTAAATGTGAAAAAAAATGAGTAATAGGTTTTTGAAAAAGGTTATGAGAACATTTTGAAAAATTATTGTTTCGATATTTATTTTTAGAAATTCAATATTAGTTAATTATAATCACTTAATAAATACAGGGTGTCCAGTAAATACTGTAGGACGTTTCGGACTTAGATATTTACAAAACTACGGGTCGAAACTCTTTGAAACTTGGAATAAATTTAGTAAAAATATATTTTTACACAATTTATTGAGAAGTTCCCTACATCTTGCATTTGTATTTGAACCTGAGCTTAGTATTGTGATGGAGTTCAAGCCGCGGGTTTCAGTTTACATTTTGGAGCATTACTGAGCGCCCAGCTTTCAAAAGAAGCTGAAAATTGGTTGAATGAAAGTTCGAGTCTTACCTCAAATATATAGTCAACTTAAAAGTTCGAAAATCGACAAGTAATTTTTTTACAGGCTGAGTTTTGGGGACCTACTATTTTTTCAGTTTTGGATCCAACGAATTGTGAACATAAAATGAGCAAATCTTAATCTAGAACTCAAATTTTTCAGTATGGAATGTAGCTAAGGATGAAAAAATGTTTGACAGGAGATATTTGAAAAATGTATTTTTATTATATTTTCTGTAAATTTAAAAAATCAGAAAAAAAAAATCACCGTTTCATAAATTCGACAATTGTTAAATCAATTAATGCCCTAGTTTAGTCAAACACTTTAATAGAGTTTAAAACAATATTTACAAAACAAAGATAGTTATTTTTAACTGAAAAACATTTTAGAACAAAGATAAAATTATTTAAAAAATATGCTGTTTCAAAATATTTTATTTTTTCAACGTTGTAGGACGATTTAATTCAAATTTGGCTCTCATCCTCAAAAATCAGAACCTTACTACCATCAGTACAATGAAATTTATGAATTTTGATATTTTTCGTCTCGAATTTGGACCGTGTTTGCTGGCACGATGCCTTTAAAGTGTCGGTTTACTCATCTTCAATTTTGGTATAAATCGACTAAGAATCACCTAAAAAACAGTTCAAATGCTTCATTTCACCAAAAGACTCTTTTTTTCTAGATTTAATATTTTTTCTTATAGAGGGGTGCCAGTTTTCAATTTTTTTAACCTTTTTTAAACCCAAACAAAAAATGCAAAAAGATTTTGGTCATGAGGAATTGAACCAAAACCAGCGATCCATTCGAAATTCACGTGTGTTAACCACTGCGCCATCGGTGCCTCGCGGTAATGGAAGCTAAGAGTGCTTACAAAGTAGGGGCAATTTGGAACTAATTTTTTTCGAACAAAGTAAAATTTTAAAAATTCCTAATTTATATTTTGAAACGATTTGAACCCCGCTCACAATCAAAAGCAAATTGGTACACCAACTGTAAATGATTTATTTATCATAACCTGAAAGTTTTATCCAGTGAAATTGAGTTTGAGCAAAGTTACAGCTCTTCAAAATTAGATGTTTTTGCAAATTTTCAGACTAAGAGCTTAAAAAAAAAAGAAAAAAATCATGGTTTGCAGTTTTTGACAGCTTTTCCTTTAACAAAATTATTTTTCAAATGTCTCAATGCTTCATCCACTTCCCTTGTTAATTTGATTTTTAAAAATCTACACGAAATCCCATCAAACCCATCAGTCTTATCAAATTTTTCACACCACTTGCATTCGGAAAACAAAAACCAGATGTGTATTTATTTAAACCCATTAGGGAATATTCCACATTATATTAAAATACAAACAAGCGGGGCGGGCGGGATGACCCGCAGAACAGAATACGGTAATCAATTAAGAACAACAACAACAACAGGCAACGGAAATGAGGACGGAAAATGGAATGAAAGGGCTGCTGAGGAGGTGAAGGGAGAAACACCTAAAGTGTGTTGTATTTATTGTTGTTGGTGGTGGTAGAGTGTATCAAAAGATGGTTGTATTTGTATAGTTCGGAAAATCGACACAACACTTATTCTCTATTGAGAATATTGTGAAAAAGGGCATTCTCGAGTTTAGGAAAAAGGGTTTTTAAAACATATTTTTGTTTTACAAAAAAATGTCTTAATATCTCAACCAAATCATCTCAAATTTGATTATTTTGTTAAGAATGAAATCTTTATTTATTCCTGTGATTTTCATCCATAAATATTGAGTTTGAGCTGAGTTATAGCTCTTCAAAGTACACATTTTCAGATTTTGACGCGCTATCGTGTTCCCTTGCAGTTTCGTAGCCTTCAGGTCGAGCACTTTCCAAGAGATAACTCTCATGTAAAACTCAGAGACCGAGATCGCACTCCCTTCCTTTGGAAATTTTTAAAATCATTTAAGAAAAACGTTTTTTCACTCTACATTTGAAACTTCACAGTACTTTTCCTCATCTTGTTCACTTAAAGACAGTGGGTCAGTTAATTTGACCATACCAGATTTCAATTTCAAAAATTAGGAATTGGCGCGAAACACAATTATTTGAATGAATCTACATATTGGTAGTGTTCTTTGGACCACCTGGGCTCCCATTCGAATTTTGATTTTTTGCATTGAATTTGGATCGTATTAACTGACCAGCTGCCTTTAAAGCTTCATTCAGAATTTCAGAACGTGGGGGGGGGTGTTTTACGTATAATTACAGCTGTATATCATGTCATTATCCAAGCATTTTGCAAAGATAAACTCAAAACAAAAGTATATAGTTTGATCTTCTAAATTTCGTCACATTTCCAAGTTCTAAGCAATATAATCTATAATTATGAATTCACAATTTCTATATAAAATGGTACATTAACAAAATTCGCTTATATTTTTTTTTTCGTTTGTAAACAAATTTTCTGGAAACCTTAAACGTGTTTAAAAAAAAACTAGGAAAATTATAAGGCCCGACTTCTCGAATTAGTTGTTTATTAAAATAAGTGTTTAAAAGAGGGCTTTACGGAGCTAATAAATGTACGTTAAATGAAAATAGACTTCATTCTCATTCCAAATCTGTTTTTAAAATTTTCTAAAACCACCTAGAAGCCGAGAAAATGAGTTTCAAAACAATGGCCTAGAAAAAGGTGGCCGAACTGTTTCCTATGAGCTTTTTTTTTTAAATTATTTTTACAAAAGTTTATGGGGAGTACTTAAATTAGTCCATCTTTAACGTTCGGCTTCTCAATTTTTTGGATTCCTTACGTCTAGCGCCCGCGGACTAGTTTTCGCAAACTTTTTCTAGGCCATTGTTTTGAAGCTCATTTTCTCGGCTTCTGGGTGGTTTTAGAAAATTTTAAAAACAAATTTGAAATGAGAATTACGTCTATTTTCATTTAACCATTTCATACATTCATTTGTTCAGTAGAGTCCTCGTTTAAAGTGGTAAGTAATAAATAGGTGACACCTTGCCTTTAAAGGCATCTTGTCAGTTAATACTATTGAAATTCAAGGCAAAAAAATAAAAATTCGAATGGGAGCCCAGATGGTCCAAAGAACAATATCAATATGTTACCAAATTCAAATAATTGTGTTTCGCGCCAATTCCGACCGCGTTGCACGGACACCGACCGCGTCGCACGGACACGCGCGCATTCAAATTTTTATTTTTTCAACTTTGGACCGCTGCTATGACGCGTGTATTTATCGGTGTGATTTCGCATAAATTGCTTTCTACTAATGAGAACACGCTCTATTTTTTGAAACTAAGATCAGGTAGGGTCAAATTAACTGAACAGCTGTCTTTAAGGATATTGGTCATTGTACAAATCAGGACAAAACAGGTCCAACTCCATAAAAAAAGGTGGTTTAATGAGAGAAGAACATTTTCTAAAAAAAACAATATAGACATTTCCGCGGAAATTTGGGTTTCTAGGCCATATAAGGATAAGAATATATGGCCTGGAAAATGGCTCTTTTCAAAAATCGCCAGACCCTCAATAATTTGATAAATCCTTTATGCTCCGTTCCTTTCGATGTTTTCTCCTTCTTTTCCACATCTCAACAACCGTTTAATCCATCCATAAACTCGAATCATAAACCTAAAACCTTCTTCAAAAAACAATCAAGATTCAAGTGCATCAAAATTTCAATAACCCTCCCTCCCTTGTTTTATTTTAGACAACTTCAACGAAATCGATTTTATTTCATAGAAACACAATTTTCCAAGAGAAATACACCAAAAAAAGAGGAGAAAAAAGAGAAGAGACTGAAAATATTAAATAATATATAATGGAAGCCGCCGCACGCGCTCTCTCTCCTTATCGATTTTTTTGGTCCAACCCCAAAACTAATTATTGATTGATTTTTATTGATTGATTATTGATGGAAGGTGTTTATTCTCCATGGAGTTACAACGACCATGCCGCTCTCGCATCATCTTGGGAAATTGGTGCGCTTCCTGATCGTTTGCCGAATCTCAATGGACCGGAAGGCCCGCGACGTTTACCGAATCGAAGGGGTCCTTGTGGACCGCCTTTTTTGATGTCTGAAAAAATGAGAAATAGGTAAAACAAATAGAGAAAAAAGGTTTTAGTAATCGAACCCCCCCCAAAATAAAAAATAGGTACATTTTGAAAGGATCAGTTTCCTCGAAAAAGACAAACAAATGGGAGGGGAGATTAGTTGAACTTCATGTACATATTTTGAAACAAAAAACATGAGTAATGTTTGAAAGATGGGCGGTATTGCTTTAAGTCTTATGACGCCAAAACAATAGTTTTTTTTTAGGATGTAGAGGCTTAAAGACATGTAGTTCATAAATAAAGTTATTCTCGAGGAATGGACTATGATCCTATATGATTCATTAGAATTTGCGAAGCTTTAGGAGCGTATTTTTAAGAACGTAAAATTTACATAAAATTAAAAAGCTTACAAATGTAAACTAGAGAAAATACTCATTCCAAATCTGTTTTTAAAATTTTCTAAAACCACCTAGAAGCCGAGAAAATGGCCTTCAAAACAATGGCCTAGAAAAAGGTTGCCAAAACTAGTCCGCGGGCATAATTACGTGAAGAATGCAGAAAAATTGAAAAAAATCATATAAAAGCGCTAATTTCAGCATTTTTCATGAAAATTCATTAATATAACATGCAAAAAGCTAGTAGGAAAAAGTTCGGCCAACTTTTTCTAGGCCATTGTTTTGAAGCTCATTTTCTCGGCTTCTAGGTGGTTTTAGAAAATTTTAAAAATAGATTTGGAATGAGAATGAAGTCTATTTTCATCCCAGGTGCATTTCATTATCTCCGCCAGCTAACACGGTCCAAATTCGAGACGCAAAATATCAAAATTCTTAAATTTCTTGAAACTAAGTTTCTCTAATTTTTGAAACTGATATGAAATAATGTCCATTTCGAAAAAAAATCTTCTTAACTACATATCCTGAAAAAATACATTATTTTGAAACCGGTTTTTTTTTTGAATTTTATCTTTGTTGTAAAATGTTTTTTCAGTCGAAAATAAATATCATTGTTTTGTAAGTATGTAAACTATATTTTAAACGATATTAAAGGATGTTAATTGATTTAACAATTGTCGAACTGATAAAACGGTGATTTTTTTTTGATTTTTAAAATTTACACAAAATATAACTATCAATTTTCGAGTATCTCCTCTCGTGTCAAAAATTTCCAATATGAAGAAAAAACAATATGATAAAGACCGAAAAATCTAACATTTTTCATGCTTTTTTTTTTTGCGAAATGGCCTAGAAATGCACGTTTAAATGCACAAAAGTATCGCATTATGCAATGCTCTGATTTTTTTAAAAATTCATTATTTAAAAGAATCCTGGGCATTGATATGGCCTAACTTCCCAAGTTCTTTTCAGTAACTGCAGTTTCAATAGAAATTGTGAGGAAATTTGCAAATGAGCTAAAAAAAAATCTCGAATAATTTTTGAGCAACTTTAACAGCGATTTTTCACAATAACTGTTGAAGAATTTCGATCCTCAATTTTTCTATCAATTTCATTGAAAAATACGAGCCATTTTTTGCGCTGTATTAAAGGAGGGTTTTACGGAGATTATGAATGCGCCTGGGATGAAAATAGGACTCATTCCAAATCTGTTTTTAAAATGTTCTAAAACCACCTAGAAACCGAGGAAACACGCCTCAAAACAATAGCAAAGAAAAACAAACCATAAATTAAGATGAAAAAACATTAAAAAGGACTGACATAAGAATTCTGCATAACTATTTATTAACGAAACACGAAAAAAGCTCATAGGAAGAAGTTCGGCCAGGTGGCCCTTTTTTCTAGGCCATTGTTTTGAGGCGCGTTTTCTCGGCTTCTAGGTGGTTTTAGAAAATTTTAAATACAGATTTGGAATGAGAATGAAGCCTATTTTCTTCCCAGACGCATTCATAATCTCCGTAAAGCCCTCCTTTAATAGAAAACGTCTATCTTGTTTTGTCCAATTTTTAATTCTTCACGACAATCATAATGATCTCTCAAAAAAAGTTTAAATCTGGCCGAACTTTGTTCTTCAAGCTTTCGCCGCGTTATTTTCATGAATATTAATGAATTTAGTCAAATATAACGTAAAATTTAGATTTTGTCGTGATCTTTCACGGACTAGTTTTCACAGTGAAAATTCTAGGCCATTGTTTTGAAGCTCATTTTCTCGGCTTCTAGGTGGTTTTAGAAAATTTCAAATACAGATTTGAAATGAGAATAAAGTCTATTTTCATTTAAGTTACATTTATTAGCGTAAGTTTTTATTTTAAATTTAGAATTCTGACGAGAATTTGCTAAAATTAGGCTATGTAAAAAAATTAGTTCTGAAAGTTTCTCAATTCCTACAATTTTGGGCTCATTTCGAAGAGCACAAACGCTTCTGGATTTTGATGTGCTTTTAAAAAAAAGGGAATCAAAGTTCCAAAAACTTACAAGTTGGGTAATAGTCCATCTCAGCAACTGCATATGGCAAATCGTCGTAATCTGAAAATTGTTAAATTTTTTCTTTTTTTGAAGATTCTCCCCTTCAATAAGTTTCTTTTGTTTTAATAACTATAGACACAAATAAATGCTTAAAAATTCAAAATTTTGTTGTGAAAACAAGAAAAAAGAACTTGAATATTTTGCTGTTTTTCTCGGACGAACAAAGTTGTATTACAATGAGTATTTGTGAAGGTGACAAAACATGTAAAGTTCGAATATGTTTTAGTGAAACGGCAAAAAATATTGATTTTGGTTCTGAATTTTCAGAAAATGGCCCCGAATTCTCTTCGATTTTCATTTTTTTTTTCAAAATTTTAAATAAAAATATTACAGTTTCAAAGAAAATTGAAATCTTCGGATATTCTTTAATTAATGTTACTGGGCCGTTTCCGAAATTTATTAAAATTTTAGACAATGTCACAATTTGAATCTCAAAACAATTAAACATATTTTATTGATTTTTAAAATTTTACTAATTTAAAAATTTCACGGTTTCAAGAACAATTTTTAAAGTCTTCAGAAAAACTCGAAATTCTATAATTTTTCCAGATTTTCAGAATTTTTATGGATTTTTTAGAGTATTTTCATTAATTTGAGCCAATTTCCTAGTTTTCAGCAAATGTTCCAGAAAATTACTTTTTTTCAGAACATATTTTTAATTTTTCAAAAAATTTACAGTTTCGAAGAATATCTGAAAATAATCCTCAACACTTAAAAATATTTTTGAATACTTCTTAGGGTATTTTTGAAAATAACTGAAGCCTTAAAATCTGGGAATTGAAGATTTCAGAAAAATCCAGCATTTTCCAAGCAAAAATTATTGTATAAAGCAGAATCACAAAATCGGAAAATCAATAAGAACAAACGTATTTTTTCCATTCTTTTTTTAAAATTATATATTTTAGGTGTCCATTTTAAGGTTTTCAGACCTTTCACAAAAGTTCTCTACAGAAATAACACCTCCGAAAATTTCGTTGAATTCACATTTTTGAATTTTCTAGTCATTTAATTGTATATTTAAAATTTTTTGATTTAAAAAATTTCACGGTTTCAAGTTAGTTTTAAAAATTGAAAAGCTTCAAAAATGTTCAATTTGAATGTTGAAGTTCCCAGAAAAACTCGAAATTCCAGAATTTTTCAAGATTTTCAGAGGTTTTATTAATTTTCTTGAGAATTTTCATAAATTTGAGCCAATTTCCTAGATTTCAGCAATTTTTCCAGATATATACGTCTTTTTCAGAAAATTTTTATAATTTTTCAAAAAAATTTACAGTTTCGAAGAAAAAATAAAAATAATCCTCACTGTGCAATCTTTAGTTTGAACGTACTAGTGAGTTTTTAAAGAAATAAATGAACGCTTAAAATCTGGAAATTGAAGATTTCAGAATTTCCTAGTATTGTCAACTCAATTATTCTTGATCATTGCGTTCGGAAGGCTGCTTCACAGCCGCTCCGCACGCACGCGACGCGATCACCTCCCACTCAACACTGTAATATTGGCGAGGAAATGAATTTTTCAAATTATCCAGTGTGTTGAGTGTCGGCAGCCGCGTCGCCTGCGTGCGGAGCGGCTGTGAGGTTGAGCAGCCTTCCGAACGCAATGATCAAGAATAATTGAGTTGACAAATACCGAAATTATGAAAATTATCCTAAAACTGTTCCATAACATTTTAAATGTACCACCTTAACCTGACTTTAAAATCTGACAGACTTTTAGATCCACCTTGAGTTAAAGGAGGACTATGAGCAGGTAATAAATGTGGCTTAATCGATCTGAAATTCAATGTTTATATAGCTAGTGAGAAAATTTGCAAAAAAAGTAGAAAAGGGCACTGGGAATCGAACTATGGTCTCAAAAACGTAAAAGTTTCCACCAAAGTGGCAGCAAAGTTCGATTCCGGGTGCCCTGTTCTACTTTTTTGCAAATTTTTGTCACTAGGTATATAAAATTGAATTTCCGATCGATTTAGCAACATTTATAACCTGCGTATAGCCCTTCTTTAAAGGCAGCTTGTCAGTTAACATGAACCAAATTCAAGGCAAAATATAAAAATCCGATTGGTGTGCCAGAAGGTCGAGAAAACAATACAAATATTTTGCAAAATTAAAATAATTGTGTTAACTGATAAACTCTCTTTAAGAACTCAAAAAATTGTTCTGATACATTCCCTCCATCTCTTAACATGTCCTTCTTGCCACGTCATTCTCTAGTCCAAAAAATTTGCTGATTCAAATATTTCCCAAAAAATTCGGTCCATTGTTCTACGTACGTCACACATTGAAATAATCAAAAATTCTAATTAAAAATTACAACAATGAATGGAAACCTTGTTTCGCACATTTTTAAAAATTCCAATATCAAATTCCAACCCCCACACTCCTCCCGTCATTCCCAAAAATTCCAACAACTTTTTCTCGAATTAGAAAAAGCAAAAAAAAAAGAGGAAATTTCCATGCTGAAATAGAAAATAGAAATTGACTATATACATTCATGTAGTCTCATAAAAACGCGCGCGCGCCGGCGAAATTAGAATCGGATGATTCAGATTTTTTATGAGATGTGTTTGTTGAGAGGAAATGAATATTTTGGATGAAAACAGAATACGCATTTCGGATTTGAAATTTCGGGAAAAACGAAGAAGAAATTGGGGGTCCAGTCTCATCAAGTTTTATGGTATTGTAGAGAGAATTGCACTTTTTGGGAGGGGAGCATCTGGGAAAATAATGATTTTCACTGGTTTTTTAAATGAAATGTAAAAAGCTTTAAAAAATTCAAAAATCAATAATTTTCGAACAAAATTAGGGTAGCTCGAAAATATTTGTAAAGCTTAAAACTTCTACAAAAAAACAATGGACGGCAAAGGGACTAACTTCCCAAAGTTAGTCCCCAGGAAAATTGCATTATTTGCAATTTGAACAATTTTATTGATTTTTTTGGTTGTAATATTGGGTTGGTATGGTCAAAAAGAGTCGATTTAATAAGAAATCGGGGATAGTTAAGAGGAGCCTTTAAAATTTCAAGAGTTGTATACAAAAAGCTCTAAATTTTTCAATTCCTACCAAATTTTCAACATTTGGATATTGTTTTGATTCTGAAATTCGTAATTTTCAGATTTTTTCATTCATGTTTTAAAAAATATTGTTTGACAACTTTTGTACATTTTCTGAAATTCTGAATATTTAAAATTTAAAAATATCTTTTAAAGGCAGCTTGTCAGTTAACACGATCCAAATTCAAGGCAAAAAATCAAAATTGGAAAGGGAGCGCAGGTGGTCCAAAGAACAATACCAACGTGTAGCCACATTCAAATAATTGTGTTTCGCGCCAATTCCGACCGCGTTGCACGGACACGCGCGCATTCAAATTTTGATTTTTTCAACTTTGGACCGCTGCTATGACGCGTGTATTTATCGGTGTGATTTCGCATAAATTGCATTGTACTAATGAGAACACGCTCTATTTTTTGAAACTAAGAACAGGTAGGGTCAACTTAACTGAACAGCTGTCTTTAAAAAAGAGGTTCCGGAGAGCTCAGAAATGGGTTTCAGATGAATAAGAATATGATTATCTACCAATTGATAGCAAAAAAAACCATGTTAGCTCGAAAAATTAAGAAAAAGCAATAAAAATCGAATATGGCCGAAGAAATTCAATTTGGGTTTCTAGGCCATATAAGGAAAAATACCGAAAGATGGCCCAGAAACCAAAATTGTATTTTTTTGGAAATGTCTACATTCGATTTTGATAAGGTAATTTTTTATTAGAAAAATCCAGATTACGAAAAAACGAGGGTAGGCCAAGTGTTTGGAGGCACAAGTGTTCGTGAGTTGAAAAAGATAGGCCACGCACCCTGTACAAGCGTTTAGCCTGAAGCAACACGAAAAATAAAATTGCATCATTAAATGGGAAATCGAATTCTACTTCGACTATTTTTTTCAACCATGGAAAATGCTTTATAAAAAAACGCCTACCCTAGAAAAATCGATAAAAATTTTAAAAATCGAATATGGCCGAAGAAATGCAATTTGGGTTTCTAGGGCATATAAGGAAAAACATCGAAAGCCCAGGAATCAAAATTTAACTTTTTGGAAATGTCTACATTCGATTTTGATATGGTAATTTTTATTAGAAAAATCCTGAAAAAATGCAAAGATGGCCTAGAAAACCAAATTGCATTTCTTTGGTCATATTCGATTTTTATCGAGTTTTCTTGTTTTTTCGGCTTAAAAAATTGTTTTGGTATCAATTGGCAGACAATCATATTCTTATTCATCTGAAACCCATTTCTGAGCTCTTCGGAGCCTCCTCCACGGTGGGCTGAAGTGAATCAAGAAAATTCAGTACAACAATTAAATAGAACGCAGAAAAGCGGACGTTTTTTTGCTCCTGGCATCTTTGCAATCATGCGGCACGGTTTCACAAAACGCGTTATATTCAGCTATTCAGGGACGCATTTTTGTAATTCGGAATGGAAAAATTTAGATTAAGCCATACTTTATGTATTTAACGCATAAACTTCATTTTTTCGTGGCGTTGTAGTCGTTAAAATGCCGTTTTTTAAAACATTCGAATTTTTGTGTGTGTGCAATTTGTCGTAACGGTGTACACACACAAAGCGTTGTTCGTGATGACAATTTCGGTTCACTTTATCCCACCGTGTCTTCCCCTTTAAATTTATTCAGAAATCAGATAAAAATGTTTTTAAAAAATAGGAAATTTCATGAATTTCGAGGAACGGTAGGTAGTTAAAACGGTGGCTCAAGATTTTTGGAATAACATTATGTATTTTTGAGGCCGCTCAGAATGTGTTTCCCCTTTTTTTCAAACTTTCAACCAATTTTCTCTGAATTTCGGTACAATTCTAATCCTGAATATGTAAATTTGAAAATTTTTAGATTCCAAGGACTTGTCTGGAAAAATCTTATGGAAAAACACTTGAAATATTTTTATTAAAAAATGTATTTTGTAATATTTTTTTGAAGTGCTGAAAATTCTTTAAGAAAATGTTCATATTTACAATTTTTTTTCTAAAAAATACAAGAAAAATGTCGAATAGTTGACACAAAACGCGATTTAACAAACATCTCAAGGGAATATTTGAAAAGTTTTCCCGAATGTTAGACAAGCTAAAAATTTATCTCACAGTTTTATCATTTTGCGACGTCATTTGAACTTTTTCGAAAAAAGAAAACAAATGTTAAAATGTCACATAAATAATATAACGTCAATGATCAAAACATTTCTTATTTCCAAATTTTTCAACTTGAGAACGAAAGGAAAGAAAGGTTCAAGCATCACAAATACTCTCACACTCATATTTTTTATTTCTAGTGGTCCTTCGGGTTTTCAACATTTTTAAAATATATGTATTTATACGAACATTATGTTATGCTCAATGAATTTTCTGTTTGCTAAAACATTTTCACACGGGTGGTTCAATCTCGGGATATTTTTTGAAATGCGGATTTTCAGAATCAGTTGGAAAGAAATCCCGAAATTTTGGTCTGAAAAATATTGAAAAGAAATCGTCATATGGAATGTGTGCGGTTCACCGTTACGACAAATTGCACACACATGAAAAATTTATAATTCCGAGATTTTTCGAATTTTTCGAATCGTCTCACAATATGAAAAATCGACTGATAGGTCAAAATTAAGCGAAAACATAAATGTTAAGATTTTTAGCTTTAAAATTATATTAAAATAATGGAAATTGATAAATTCCAAACAAGGTTATGAGAGGTTTAAAAAATACAATTTTTTATTATTTTAAAATCACTGTAACTTTTCGAAAATTGAGAAATGCGCACATTAAAGACATGCAATATGACAAATTCCATTTTTTTTTCATTTTTAAAAGTAAATTGTGTCCCTGAATAGCTGAAATTAACGCTTTTTGTGAAATCGTGCCGCAAAATTGCAGAGCCCTCTTTTCTGCGTTCAAATTTCGATAATCGTTCTGAATTCGTTGCAATCGGTTGAATTTGTACATAACAAGAACACGGTGAGATAAAGTGAACCGACATTTTCATCACGAACAAATCTATGTGTGCGTACACCGTTACGACAAATTGCACACACGCAAAAATTCAATTTTTTTAGAAACGACAATTTAACGCCTACAACGCATGAAAAATTGAAATGTTTGCATAAAATATATAAAGTATGGTCTAATCTAATTTTTTTCACTCAGAATTACAAAATTGCGTCCCTCAATAGCTGAATATAACGCGTTTTGTGAAACCCTGCCGCATAATTGCAAAAATGCCATGCCCAAAAAACCCCCACTTAAGAATGAAAATGCGCCGAAATTCATTATGGATGCCATATTAAAATCGAAATAAAAATATAAATCGAGTTTTGTCACCTTCAAAATTCGGGTCATTTTCAGAATTTGAGCTCGAAAAGTCATCATTAGACGAAGGGTTGTGATCCGGATCGGCTGGTTTCGGCTCATCTATTTAGCCAGTTCAGAAAATGGTTGAAAAAACGGCCCGACTCCTAGAAAAACTGATCGTAACCCTAATTTACTTGGTTTTCAAAAGGACTCTCCAGTTTGAGCTCGATCGAATTAGGTTGACCAAAAGGGTTCTTATAAAAAATATTAGAAAAATAAAATAGGAAAAAATGAAATTTTGCAAAAAACCCTTTTTCAGAACTCCATGCTCAAGTGACGAAACTCGCGTGTAGTTTGACACGATCTGAGCCTAATAGTGCTTTTTGCAAAATTTAAATTATATGTTATATAACTTATAGCCCTTCATAAATATGGAGGTGTAAACGTAAGTGTTCACTTTTTTTTATTTTTTGCAAACGAAATAGTTTAAGCTTTTACTTGGAAATTAGCCTTGACAAATTTTGAATAATTACTTCAAAATCTAAAAATTTTAAGATTTTCTAAAACTTTCTAAACTTCATCCTATAAACCCCCCTTCCCCCTTTCTACAGTACCCAATCCCTTACCTGCCGATGCGACCAATGCCAAAATAGCGACGATGAAAAATCGAAGAACAGTCGAGAATTCCATTGTGTTTCTTTTTTTTTTCTTTTGGCTGCTTTTTTAGAAAAGCTCCAAAATATAAATATATATCAAAGTGAGCAAGATCTCCGAGAGAGCACAAATTTTCAAGAAAAGTGGGCGTGGTCTGGCTCCGAGCTCAGATGGTGCCACGCCCCCTTTTCTTCAGATGACGTGAGTTGTAAAAGTTTCGATCTAAAAAACACATTTTTAGATTACGGTATGTTTTACCAAAGGAAGTGAAGTGCGATAATTAGTTGTAATAATAATAATAAACAAATTGAGGTTTTTCAATTTTATAATTGAGGTAGGATTACGGTAGATGGAAAGGGGATGAAAAAGAGTCATATTTCAAATAGGTACCGGTTGGTGGAGAGGATACAATATTGTTTGATATTTGAGATGATTGACTTTTACCGACCTAATTAGGGGGGTGTGAAGTTGCGAGGTATTTTGGAAAGTTTTGGAAAGAAAGGGGTTTGGAATCTAGCTGAAAATTTAAGTTTTCAGCTAATTTTTTGAAATAACTGAAAAAAAATAGAAATATCAAAGAGATTGTGTTTTTATTAATGAAAAATATGTTTTCTTAATTTTTCAACAGTCTTCCTTACATTAGATTGAGAGTTTTCAACGTTTTTTTAAAAGATCACCGTTTCAAATTTTATTTATTTAAAAAAAATATTTTCAACATGATTCTATATGCAAGTTTTCGAGCATTTCTCCCTGAAATTTATAATAGTAAGAACAATATCTAAGAAATTTACGAAAATTACAGAGTTCCAGACTTTTCATGAAAATTTTAGAATTTTAGAGCTAGTGATTGTCTTTAGGTTAAAGACGAGGTATCAGTTAATTTTTTTTTAGGCAATCTGGCGTTAATTCAAAAGAGTTCTGAATTTATTGTAATTCATGATTCCATGCAATTTTTGGATTTCGACGATTTATCACTGAAATCGATAATAAAAAATCAATATCTCAGAAATTTACGGTTTCAGAAATTTTCGAAATGAGCGATTATTTCGATGAACACTAGGCATGGTTATTTCAATTTTTTAAAGATTTTCAGTCTTAAAATCCTATGAAATTTTATTTTTTGTCATTTCTACAAAAAATGACAAAAAACAGAAATTTTTGCAATGAAAATTTGATAAAAGGTTCTCGAAAATTAGTTTTTTTCATATTTACAAAAACCTCAAAAACAGACCCAATTTTTCCAAACAAAAACTGTTCAAAGGGTGCCAATGGTCCGATGGAGGCATCTCTAACACAAAGCGCAAAAATAAGACCCATTGTGAATAAAGTGATTGCGAATGCTTGACGTCCAAGGTAGATGTCAATAACCGCTGAAATTTCGAAATATTTACGTTTTTCAGGTACGATTTTATGAGATATTTTCAAGAAATTGTCCTATTTTATTTTTTGGATGGGGGGGGGGGATTAAATAATAATTCTCAGAATACGAAAAAATTTCGTTGGGGTTGCAAATTTGAAAAAAAATAATTGTTTTCCTGTTTCAGAAATCTTAAAAAATATTATTACTTTCAACTACTTATTCGTTCCCATCTAGAGAACATTCTAATTCCAATTTTTAAAAAAGTGTTTTAAATAAATTGTGGGTAAATTTCTACAGAATCTTTTAAACAAACAAGGAGAAAAATACGAAAATTTGAGAACTTCAGAATAAATTAAAGTGTTCTTCATTTATTGACAAATTTCAATTTAATCGATAATTCAGAAAAAATATGTTCCAAAAACTTTTTATTTTTTATTTCTCTGAGAAATATAATGAAAAAAAAATTTTTTTTTTACTGTTTCAAAAACTTCATATATGCTCTTTTTCTATGATTCGTCAATTCTATCTCAGAAAGTTTTGCCTAGGATGAAAATAGACTTCATTCTCATTCGAAATCTGTTTTTAAAATTTTCTAAAACCATCTAGAAGCCGAGAAAATGGTCTTCAAAACAATGGCCTAGAAAAAAGTTACGAAAACTAGTCCTCGGATTACCTCGGATTACATGAAGAATCCAGAGAAAAAAAAATTGTTGAATTAGAATGGATCTTTTCAGAGGTCTCATTGTAATAGGACATTTTTCTAAACTTTCAGCTTTTGTGAAAAAACTGTCGAATATGATCTAACTTTACAAATGTAAAAACTGTTTTTTTTTATTTTTCTAATTTGATGAAAAATTTTCTGTTTCAAAAACTTCATATATTTTCTCTTTCGAAAATTCATCAATCCACTACAGACGTTCAATAAATTCTAAATCGAAATCCCCTCACAATTTTCATAAACCGTTGTTGTAATCTACAAAGTGCCTAAAAACTCGATTGCCAATGTGTTTGCCAATGTGTCAACTTTTATCGGGCATTGAATTGTAAGCCATTTTTATAATTTTTAAAAATCATTGGCTGAAAATGCTGCAATTTTGCATTCTAATGTATTCTCATAAAGATACTAAATATTGACTTACTTTAAAAGTATCAATTTCAAGAAAAAAAAATTATGAAACAGGAAATTTATGGAGAAAAAATTGAAAATCAAAATTTCTGGATTTTTCTAAAAAAAACACGCAATCGATTTTTAAGATTGGTGGTAATTTTCAAAAATGAAATTGAAAAATATTACTGTTTCAACAATTTATGAAATTATTTAATTATTTCCAGTGATTTACTAACTACACACTCAGGGGAATAACGGCTCGTAAACGGCTCGCGTGTTGTGGCAAAACGGCACCTCGAAGCGCGCGTGCCGATTACGAGCCGAAGTGGCGGCACGCTAGCCGTTTGATGCCGATAATTTCCTGAGCAGAATACAATATTTTATACTAATTTCAAACTCCACGAATTTTTAAGGATTCATCCAAATTTTCCACTTTTTGGAAAAAGTTTTCAAAAAAATATCAACTGAAGACATTTCTTGAATTATTCCAATGTTTCTCGAACATTAGATTCAATAATTCTGAATTCAGAAATGATCTATTTCGAGATTTTTGCATGTAAATCCAAGACGAAACTATTCTAAATTTAGAACTTTCCAAGAAATGTTTTGCCTTTACGTCACATCGAAATTTCTAAAAATATTCGTATATTTTAAAATTCTTCCGAAAAATTAAGAATTACATGGAACAATGAAACATTTTTTGAGCATGGATCAAAATTTTCAAAAAAAGAAGCGGGTGGATCAACATTTCATGAAAATTTGAACTGCTTCAAATGGGTATCTCGAGATATCGTTGACCAAAAGATTTTCAAATTATGAATACGGTTTTAATAAAATGTGATTATTCAAAATTTTATGTGATTTTAATGTTTTTAAAATTCTGAAACCGCTAATTTTTGTGTTATTGCGGTTTTGATTCTCGGTAACACAATGGTTTCATTTTGGAATATCAAAATCAATTTTAAAGGAGGACTGTACGCATATTGAAAATAAAAAATTAAATTCCCGGAATCGAACTTTTTTTAAATAATTTATTTTGAACTCAGATTCAAAAATAGCAAAAATAAAACATCACTTTTCACTCTGAATGTTCAGATATCAATTTTTTGCCACGTCAATTCTCATGATCGAATTTTGTTTAATTGAAATTTAAGTTTCCGAATTTTTGAAAGCTCATGTCTTAATTGAAAAAAACATTTCCTGTTTCATGAGAAAATGAAAATGTACCTTTTTTCGAAATTCAGTGATTTTCTGTGATATTGTCAAGATAATAATTTCTGGCCGCTCATTTTGCGGAGTGTCGTTGGGAATTTCCTCGCAGCGCGACCGCAACGCGCAAGACCAACTGGGAAATTTGAATTTGAGTGCGTTGCGGTCGCGCTGCGAGTAAATTCCCAACGACACTCCGCACAACGAGAAATTATTATCCTGACAATACCTTGTCTCATCATTTTTCTATGAAAGACAACGTTGGTACGATCTTAATTCGGGACGAAAAAAACTTGTTTTTTGCAACAAGTTTTTTAAACTCTTATGAACCGCCCATTATTCAATGTTATTTCGTATGAATTCAATTGCGTCGTTGAGAAAACGCTCTAATTTTTAAAATTTATCGATCTGAAATTTAATTTTATATATTGTCAACTCAATTATTCGTGATCATTGCGTTCGGAAGGCTGCTCAACATCGCAGCCGCTCCGCACGCACGCGACGCGGTGACCTCCCACTCAACACACTGAAATATTGGCGCGAAAATGAATTTTTCAAATTTTCCAATGTTTTGAGTGTCGGCAGCCGCGTCGCGTGCGTGCGGACCGGCTGGGAGGTTGAGCAGCCTTCCGAACGCAATGATCACGAATAAATGATCACGAAAAAGTGAAAAAATTTGCAAAAAACTAGAAAACGGCACCCGGAATCGAACTTGGCTGCCACTTTGTTGAAAACTTTTACGTTTTCGTGACCAAAGTTCGATTCCGGATGCCGTTTTCTACTTTTTTGCAAATGTTTCAAATATTATTAATTTTAGAATCTATGAATATTCGGAAAATGTTTACTGTTTCAATTTTTTTTTTTTTTTCAAAAATTTGTGGAACTCTAAGTTTGATATTTAATGTATATTTTGCGCCAACAAATCAATACTACATTTTCCGTCCATTTAAAACCTAAATGTGTCCCCCCACTTTTCCCACCATTTACGATTTTGTCAAACAGAACAAAAATCACAATGGTCTGTCATTTCTTCCCTGAAAATGAAATGTTTTTTCCCAATTTTGTTTGTGGTCAAAAACCAAAAAAGAAGTTAGTTAATTAATTTGATTACATTGAATGTCATTCAAGTTCACTTCTTTTTTTTAAATTCAAAAATAAGAATGATGACAAATATTGAATTTCTCGATCATTTTTATGACAAGAAAACGATCTTAAAACTTTCTGTACTTAAACTTTTTGTTTGTTTAAAGACGCTTCGTCATGTCTCAATCTATAGATCATTAAAAATTCATAAATAAATCTGTTTATGTTCAATAATTTTTGAGCGATGATACATCAACATTTTCTCACATTAAAAATTCGTAAAAATTCCAACTGTTCACTATTTTCATTGAATATTTAGGTGAACTTATCAAAATTTTTTTAAAATTTATATCTCTGGGGTTTTTCTTTTCCTAATGGTGTGGTGATGGTGCCGGAATGGTTTTTAAAAAATCAGTAGTAAGCTAAAATAATTAAAAACCAGAACTTTCAGAAGACGCTAGGGACGTGGCCTAGAGACCCAAATCCCAAAATTTGGGTCTCTAGGCCATTATTTACATTCAGTTGGAACTCTCTTTTCAGCGTTTCAATGGCGGCCTAAACATCCAAATTAGTCCAGGGTCCAAATTTTACTGAACCGTCCTTAATTTCTAAAATTGAAATCAGGTAGAATGGTAAAATTAACTGACACACTGTCTTTAACAACATTTTACAATTCAAAGCGGTTTTTCTTGACGGCTTTTCAAATAATTTGAGAAATTTTAACAAGGGAAGTATACGAGCGTTAATTGTTTTGAATGGGAGATAGCTCATTGGAAAGATCATATTCTTGTCTACAAGGTAACGTTTTCATTTTTTGCCGATGGACTCCTAGGAGCTTTTTATGGTCCCTCAAAGTTTTTGCCCAAATTTACTTCATTTTTCGCTCTAACATATATTTGGTAAATCACCAGTAGTTTTCAACCGACATGGTGGTGCAGCGCCAGTGTGTTTGATTGATAAGCATGAGGTCGAGGGTTCGAATCTAGGCAATTTTTGTTTTGAAAAATTTTTAATTAATTTAAAATCTCCCCATATTATCAGAGGGAGTCTTACTAATGAATATTTAGTGTTTCCCAAAATATTAGCCATCTTGTGGAAAATTATTCCATGCGGGGACCCTTTGGAAGTTTGCGACGCACTGTAAAATTTCGCCTATGTTGGCCTGAAGCCCCAAAAAGGTTTTATGGGATTTCAATGCAAATACAGAATTTCACGCTTCGAAAATTTTGAAAACAGGAATATAACACTCTTGAAATTTCGCAAAAGCAGCAAAAAAAACAAAAACATAAATTGCCTAGATTCGAACCCTCGACCTCATGCTTATCAATCAAACACACTGGCGCTGCACCACCATGTCGGTTGAAAACTACTCGTGATTTACCAAATATATGTTAGAGCGAAAAATGAAGTAAATTTGGGCAAAAACTTTGAGGGACCATAAAAAGCTCCTAGGAGTCCGTCGGGAAAATATGAAAACGGTAACTTGTAGACAAGAATATGATCTTTCCAATGAGCTATCTCCCATTCAAAACAATTAACGCTCGTATACTTCCCTTGTAAACACCAAACTTTTTTTTGACAATTTGTTATCTATCCCGTTTTTCGCTGCTTTTTTAAAATAGACATTTTAAAACTTAAAATTCAAAATTATGGTTATACTGTTTTTAAATTACAATTTCTAAAAGTTATCAGTTTTTGAAAAAAATAACTATTTTTCAAAAATTCTATTAAAATTCGGAATAATTAAAGGGGGGCTGAGGGGACGAAATAAATGGTTTAAAAATGATGGAAGTATGATTGTTGATAAATAAATGAAAAAAAAATCCAAAGAAAAACTCAAAAAATGGCGAAAAAAAAAGTTCCGAAAAAAAACTCATACCCCCCTCTCTTCGCCCTAATGGCCGAAGATACGCTTCTTGATTTTCTAGGCCGTCTCTTTTTTCTCGGCCGCCTAATTTTATTTTTTGTAAAAATATTTTTTTAATACTCTTTTATACATTTCTTTTGAACGTTTATTTGTTTTAATACTCTTTTATGGATAATTTTCTCTGAAAAAAAATTGGAAAGAAGAGAAAAACACGATAAAAAAATAGGCGGCCGAGAAAAAAACAAATGGCCTAGAAAACAAAAAGCGTTTCTTCGGCCATTAGGACGAAGAGAGGGGGGTATGAGTTTTTTTCCGGAATTTTTTTTTCCGCCATTTTCGAGGTTTTTTTTGGATTTTTTTTTCATTTATTTATCAACAATCATACTTTCAACATTTCTAAACTATTTATTTCGTCCCCTCAGCCCCCCTTTAAATTATATTTTCACCGTTTCAAAAAAATTTAAAAATGCCACCAAGATTCAACTCCTCAGTTCTTCGACAAAAAAAACGATTTTAATTTTTAGAAACAAAAAAAAACGCAGTGGGAACTAACTTTGGGAATTTGTCCCTGGAACGTAAAAACTTCTGTGGACATCCAATTTTCACTTTCTTTTCAATTTCTTGTTTCCTATGTTTTTTTCAGGCAATGGTTTTCAGCGGAAACTTTGTAAAGCCGAGGAACTAACTTTTGGGAAGTTGCTCCTTCTGCCGTCCGTTGTATCTGAATTTTTTCGATGCTTTTGCACTTTTTTTGTACCTTAAAGGAGAACTTTACGGAGATAAAAAAAAAGTAGATTAAATGAGAATAGACTTCATTCTCATTCCAAATCTGCTTTTAAAATTTTCTAAAACCACCTAGAAGCCGAGAAAATGAGCTTCAAAACAATGGCCTAGAAAACGTGTCCATCTTGCCGAACTTTTCCCTATGAGCTTTTTTCGTGTTTCGTTAATAAATACTAATGCAGAATGCTTATATTAGTCCTTTTTTAATTTTTTTTTGGATTTTTCATGCCTGCGGACTAGTTTTCGCCGGTGTCCCCATTTTCTAGGCCATTGTTTTGAAAGCTCATTTTCTCGGCTTCTAGGTGGTTATAGAAAATTTTAAAAACAGATTTGAAATGAGAATGAAGTCTATTTTCATCCCAGACGCATTGATTAGCTCCGTAAAGCCCTCCTTTAAAGTTGGATTGGTATGCTCAAAAAGAGTCGATTTGATTGGAAATCAGGAGTAGTAACGAAAACCTTTAAGTATGTAGTTTAATTGTGATTTTACATCCTTAGTTTGACATAATCGAAATGCTGAAAAAACACCCAAAACAATATTTTTTCTTATCTGAAACAGCGTTTTTTCGAAAGAAAATAATTTTTGTAAGTATCTCTGCTCCAAGTTGTTATTTCTCTACGACTTTTTTTGCATTATTATTTTTTTACAAAATCCTACTGTTTCAGAAAATTATAGTTTCACCACTATGGTTTGTATCCTATTAATGAACATATCATAAAATTGAAAACTCTTATACAAAAAATCAAAAAAGCAATTTTTCACCAAACCTTCTATCAAAATTATTTTTAAAAAACCCTTTTTTCAGAAACTGACAACTTTGTGCTTTAAAAAACGCAAAAAGTGCACTTTTCCACCTGACCAAATTTCAATTCTCCAAACTTTCATTTATCCCCCCGCAGCTGTGACCCTTCCCCTCTCCTACTCTCTTATTTTTTCACCCCCTCTATTTTTCTCTAACCCCTCCTCTCACGCTAATGATCTCTCTCTCTCTCTCTATCATATTCCGTGTGCTTTTTTTTATCATCAAATAAATAAATGTTTCTTTTTTTGTTCTCCTTCGATGACATTTATATATTTCTTATCATTAACAATTTGTACACGTTTTCGTTTCATTGTCATCGTTTCTTTCTTGACCACTTTAAACAGTTTTCTTATCTTCTGAAAGAGGTTTCTGTTTTTTGATCACTGTTGGGCTTATTCTAGGTTTATAAGCTATGCATTTTAGCTTATTTTGTAGCTATTGAAATTTCCTACATTTTAGTTTTTAAATTGGCGTTTTTGGTCAAAGTTAGCCAAAGTTATGCTAGTTTAAAGTTCAAACCAAGAAGAAAGGTGGTGTTCCAAGAAGAAAGTTGGTAAACACAAACACGTCCTTCCACAAAATGCGCGGTTTTTATTGTTTGTTCATGTGAAAATACTATATTCTTTGAACTTTCTTGATTTTAACTTTTAAGAACGAAATATTAAGTTTTGAATAATAATATGAAATTTAGACATTTTTGGGCGCTATTCTTCCCTGCTTAAATTCGATATTTTGCCCCGAAATACATATTTTTAAATTTTTCGGGGTTTCCTCTACCATTTCCTTAAATTTCAAACCATTTCCGCAATTTTAACCACCTAAATTTTCAATTTTTGCAATGACCTTATTTCTCGTCTCCGCCACGAGAACTGCCCCACTTTTTCTCGCAGCCAACACGAGAAAAAAAGCATAATTTTCATTTTGATGTTTCTCAGCCCCAAATCAATATTTTTCAAAGATTTTTATCTTATTTTGTTCAGAATTTCATGCTCTTTCTTTTAAATATAATTTCTCAAGTGCATTCCCTTCAGGTCTCCAGACATGGACCCCCAACTCTATGGACCTCTTTCCGATGCGATTGTCTACTACCTAACGGTTATTGTGGTTTGCGAGGGGGCACGTTATCTAGCCGACAGAGTTTTTGACAAAAAGTCCACTATTCACACCTTGGCAATCGAGTTTTTAGGCACTTTGCAGATTACAACAACGGTTTATGAAAATGGTGAGGGGGATTTCGATTCAGACTTTATTGAAACTAGATTGATGAATTTTCGAAAGATAAAATATACGAAGTTTTTGAAACAGAAATTTTTTCATTATATTTCTGAGAAAAAAAAGTTTTTACATTTTTAAAGTTAGATCATGTTCGAAAATTTTTTCACAAAAGCTGAAAGTTAAGAAAAATGTGCTATTACAATGAGACTTCTGAAAATATCCATTCTAACCTATAATTTTTCATTCCTTTGGATTTTTCATGTAATACTGTCCGCGGACTAGTTTTCGTAAGCTTTTTCTAGGCCATCGTTTTGAAGCTCATTTTCTCGGCTTCTAGGTGGTTTTAGAAAATTTTAAAAATAGATTTGGAATGAGAATTAAGTCTATTTTCATCCGAGTAGAACAAAAATGAATAAATGAATCTTCGAGAAAGAGCATCTATGAATTTTTTGAAATAGACATTTTTTCATTAAATTTCTCAGAAAACAGAATAAAACGTTTTTAGAACATATTTTTTCTGAATTATCATCGATTAAATTGAAATTTGTCAAAAATATGTTAATTAATTCCAAAGTTTTCAAATTTTCATATTTTTCTCCTTATCTGTTTTAAAAAATCTGTAGGAATTTACCCACAATTTATTTACAAAACATTTAAAAAAATTGGAATAAAAATGTTCAGGAGATTTCACAAGTCGAATACACTTCTAAACTAATAAGTTATTTGAAAAGATTTCTGAAAGCGGAAAAAAAGATTTTTTTCAATTGTTCGAAAATTTTTACCGAAAATGCAATAGCACAATTTCTTGCTGCGGTCTTTTAGTAAAAAACATGGATTATCCAACATTTTTTTTACTTGACAATAAAATCATAACTAAAAAACGTAAATATTTCCAAATTTCAGCGGTTATTGACATCTACCTTGGACGTCAAGCATTCGCAATCACTTTATTCACAATGGGTCTTATTTTTGCACTTTGTGTTAGAGATGCCTCCATCGGACCATTGGCACCATTTGAACAGTTTTTGTTTGGAAAAATTGGGTATGTATCTAATATCTAATACTATCTATAGTATCTAATAGTATCTAATACTGACGTTTTTTAAAATATAAAAAAAACAAATTTCATCGAAAAATTTCTGTTTTTTTGTCATTTTTTGTAGAAATGACAAAAAATAAAATTTCATAGAATTTTAAAGGCAGCTTGTCAGTTAACACGATCCAAATTCAAGGCAAAAAATCAAAATTCGAATCGGAGCCCAGGTGGTCCGAAGAACAATACCGATATGTAGCCACATTCAAATAATTGTGTTTCGCGCCAATTCCGACCGCGTTGCACGGACATGCGCGCATTCAAATGTTGATTTTTCGCAACTTTGGACGGCTGCTATGAAGCGTGTATTGATCGGTGTGATTTCGCATAAATTGCATTGTACAAATGAGAGAACTCTCTAATTTTTGAAACTAAGACCAGGTAGGGTCAAATTAACTGAACAGCTGTCTTTAAGGCTGAAAATCTTTTTAAAAATAGAAATATCCTTGGAAATGCATTGGAAGTGATATATGCGAATCGAATTAATAGCTCATTTTTGCAAATTTCAGAAATTTCTGAAACAGTAAATTTATGAGATATTGATTTTATTTTATTTTTTCATAGATTTCAGTGAGAAATCGTCGAAATCCAAAATTAACATAAAATCATGTTGAAAATATTTTATTTTTTGAATTAAATCCAGATCGCCCTACAAAAAAATTAACTGATACCTCGTCTTTAACCTAAAGACAAATGAATTAGCTCTAAAAATCTGAAATTTCATGAAAAGTCTGAAAATCTGATTGGAAAAGCAAATAACTAGAGAATTCCAATGAGATCGATTCATATCATGAATTTGAAGGAAATAGTATTTTTTATAATAATTTTGAAACCGAAAATATTATTCTCATGTCTGGTATATTTTTTTAAAGAGAGAATAATGTTGGAAATGTTTTATTTTTTGATTTAAATCCAGATCGCCTACAAAAATTAACTGATACCTAGTCTTTAACCTAAGGACAAATTCATTAGCTCTACTTAAAATTCTCAAATTTTCATGAAAAGTCTGAAAATCTTATCGGAAAAGCAAGTGACTAGTGAATTCCATCGATACGCCTTATTGTAAATTGAATGAAATAGTATTTTTTATAATAATTTTGAAACCGCATGTTTTAGGTTGTGGGATTTTTAATTTTAAAGAAAAAATGCCTGAAATTACAGTAACCCTAAAAACCTTTAAAAATTGAGTTGAAAATTTGATTTTTGTGCTATTGTCAACTCAATTATTCTTGAACATTGCGGTTTGGAGGATGCTCAACCGCATTCTGCCGCTCCGCGTGCACGCACGCGGCTGCCGACACTCAACACACTGGAAAATCAATTTGTTGGCAGCCGCGTCGCGTGTCGGCGGAGCGGCAGTGCGGTTGAGCAGCCTCCAAATCGCAGTGATCACGAAAATCTGAGTTAAAAATATCAAAGAATATGAAAAAAAACATAGAGACAATTGATAAATCGTCCACCCCCTAAAAATTTTAAAAATTCGATATATAGACATTTCCTAATAAATGCGATTTGGATTTCTAGGCCATATAAGGAAGACACGGAAAGATAGACCCGAATTTCATTTATTTGAAAATGTCTATATTCGATTTTCTTATTTTTTTCGCGTTAAACATGTTTTTTGCTATAAATTGGGAGATAATCGCCTTTTTCTTAATTTAGGCCCATTTCTGATCTTTCCGAAGCTTTCGGCTGCGGCAGCACGCGTTGCGGTCGCGACGCGGTCAATATTATCAGCGGAGCAGCCTAAAATGAGCTGCCAAGAAAATTCAGTATTGTCAACTCAATTATTCTTGATCATTACGTTCGGAAGGGTGCTCAACCTTACAACCGCTCCGCACGCACGCCACGCGGCTGCCGACACTCAGCACACTGGAAAATTTGAAAAATTCATTCCCCCGCCAATATTTCAGTTTGTTGAGTGGGAGGTCACCGCGTCGCGTGCGTGCGGAGCGGCTGTCAGGTTGAGCAGCCTTCCGAACGAAATTAATAATTGAGTTGACAATAGTATTATAAAATTTAGGAGCATATGTTGTTTTTTTGAAATCCCCCATTAATCCCCACTAACTTCCAGCCTCTCAAAACTCGTCCAAATCCTGTCCGCCCAAATCTTGGCCGGTTTCCTCGCCTTCCGCTTCGCTCGATTCATCTGGCTCACCACCGCTTATCAATTATCCGATGCTCATTCAAATGTTCTCGGCATTTTCGAGAACTGCGGTTTCAATCATCCATTCAACGTCTACATTCATTTATTGATCGAAATTGTGGGAACATTCATCGTCCGACACGTTTTGACGCGTGCCACTTCGGAGAGCCGCGATTCGCGGGTTCGATTCATATTCCCCGCTTTCTTCATGGCTGCCGTTTTTACAGGAAGTAGGGGTTCCTTTTAGATTTTTTCACAAATCATATCATATTGCAGCCGTCACCTATCTCGGAGACCAAGCCCTCGACCCAATGGTCGCCTCAACCCTCTTCTTCGGTTGTCGAGGCCTCGACTTCCAACACTTCATTCTCATCTACTGGATCGCCCCATCCTTGGGTTGGCTTGCTTCCGCCTATTGGGACAGTCTCGGGGAACAATCCGCGAGAAAGCGGGCGAATAAGGAAAAGAAGAAACAACAGAAACGGGACAAGAAATCTGATTAGTATATTCGAAAAGTATTTTCTTTAAAAATGAGCCGTCTTTTGCCATTTTCCGGGTTATTTTTTTGTTTCTAAATTCAAATAAATCTGTATAGCTTTCAAAATTCTAGAAATTGTAAACCAAAATATTTACAAACACATTATATAGAACAATTTTGCAACATCTGAGAAAAGTGATCAAGATAAAACGCTCAAACAAATTACGAAAAAATAGAAAACATCTAAATTATATACATATAATTAAAAAGACAAATTATATGTAGAAAAACACAAAAAGAGACCAAATTTTCGAGGAAAAATATGGAACAAGAATAAATTAGGATAAAATGTATATAAAAACAAGTGCTATGATTTAAAAAAAATAAAAATATATGGAAAAAAAAAGAAAACTGCCCTATTTCCGTCCAGCGGAACAAATTTCACAAAAACAAACAAATTTGGAACATGAAAAAATAGTTTTGAAATGCCAAGACGTTTAATTCATCCATTTTACACAATTTGGAGCACCACACAGACATGGAATTTTATCCGTCGAGTCTTCGAGTTCGAATTGATAGTCGTAGGTGAGCTGAAATATCAAATTACTGAAGAATTGCCCAGAAAAACTGATTTTTGGGAAAATATAAACTTTTGCGCAAAAAATCAAGAATTCGAGTTATTTTTAATGCTTCTCTGGGAAATTAGCAATTTTCAGAATACATGTCTATTTTTTGGTTGCTAATTGAAACTGGAAAACAGAAAACTGCATTTTTTTGAAATAAGACCAGAAATTCATAAATTTTAAATAGTTTCAATTTTTTTCATAATTCTCTACTTCCATTAAAACCCAGTTTCTCATTTAAAATCACAAAAAATTCACTTTCTCAGGCTCTATCAATTTTTTTAAACAATACAATAAAAAGTACCTCCTCATTCTTCATTATCGGTCGATTTGCGGTAATTATAATCTTCTTATCAGCCGACGTGCTCCCAGCATTCAAGATTCGTGTAGAACAATTTGGATCACATGAATGATTCACATATCTGCAATAAAAATCAAATTGATTTAAAAAATCATCGTTTTCTTGAAAATTTTACGTTTCACATTTTTAAAACAAGGTTATTGCAGGGAAACAAATTAATTAACATTTTATCGACGTGTGTTAATTTGTTTTCTACTTTTCAGAGAGCAAATTCTTTAAATTCTTGCCTGTTCTAATGAAAAATGCTTATTTCAAAATTTCCAGAATTCAAATTTTAAACAATATTTTCTGAATTCCTCTTCAAGCATACCTAGCCGGTCCACCAGCCATTGTTGCATCAATAATCCACTCCTCATCAATTCTAAACATATAAACTCCTCGATTCTGCGCATTATACCGCTTTTCTCGAACCTCTCCCACTTCTGACCTAATAACTTCACCCTGAAAATCCAAATATCATTTCTACAACAGTTTTCAAAATTATTGAGCCAAACCTTGTATTCAATTATAAAGTCTCCCATGGAGATATCACGTTGCGCATACAAACCAAGTCCCTGAATTTTCGAACGTGCCAAGCTGACAGTGTTCTTCCATTCTCGGCGCATTTTCTGATAAGCGGAGAACACTTGGGTATTGCCTTGAATTGGTTCAAGTCCTTTAATGACCATCTGCAAAAAAGTATAACGCATTTTGCGAGAAATTCAATTCCAATCGAAATTTACAAAAAAAAACAACTTTGAGAAGTAAACAAAAAATTCTTCAATTCTAATTTAAAACACATCAAAACTAACCGCTGCATATTCAGCCGACAATCCCAACGCCTTAACCTGCGCGACCGCATGCTCATCAGCCAACGTCGATCGTACCCCTCTGGTGCGTCCCATCGAGCTTTTAACCTCATTAGTTGAACCATTTCCATTACCGTTGCTTCCGTTACCGGATGGTCCCGCTCCTGTGCCGTTTGTCGAAGAAGCACCAGCCGCCGTGGAAGCTGCCGCTTTTGTCGATCGATGATGTTTGATAAGAGTTCTGAATCTTGGCTCGGCACGTGCACATCCCATTGGGTTTTCAGCGAGCGGAAGTTCCAGAATCGGACTGTTCGAGTGACGGAAATTGTAAGTATAGAGGCAATCAACACCAGGAAGCTGAAAAAACGGGGGATTTTGGAGTATTAAAAAAGACAATAATTTATGGTTTATAATAGTTACTTTTCTTGCTTTTGTTACACATTTTTAAAAAAAGCTATAAAACACTAACCGATTCAGTAATCTTCGAAATAACATTCTCATTCAATCCAAACAACGCTTCGCCACAAATCTGTCCTCCAAAGAACCTCAACATATCAACCGCTCCTCTCTGCAAACAAACTTGCTCAAAAATCGGCGTCCATGCTTCGGTGGCCGTCTTCCCCGCAAAACACAACTCCTCATCTTCCAACGACCGTACATTAAAACACGGCTTATTCTCAACATCCGAAATCCAACATTCAAATTGCATGCGATTCTTATGCGATTTCGGTGACCAGAACCATCTCAACACTCGATAACCAACGGGGAAAATGTGCGCCGAATTGTGAAAGGTTTTCAATTGATCCGGCAGAATTTGACCAACGTTATGGAATGAGAATGCACCTAATCGAAGACATAGTTTCGGTCCATCTGTTAGCTCAAACATTCGGCTCAGCAGTTGATTTTCATCCCTTTGGATATAAATCCTACGAAGAGCGTCTAATCGTTGAACCGTCACTTCTGGAGCAACTTGATCGTGACGTCGGCAAATGAAAGTCTGCAAACATGAAGGAATTTTTTTTTTTAAACCAAAAATTTCACGGTTTCTACGGAATTTTTCTTAAAACACCTATAAACCACTTAATTTCAGAAAATCAAAAACCAACCCTATCCTTGATGAAAAATCCATGAGTTTCAAGTGCACAAAGAACATGGAAATTATATTGACAATCCAATTTATGGCATTTTATACTAGCACCCGGCCTTCCACAAAATCCGCATTGAACTTTGCAAGCTCTTATGACCGCTCGATCAACATGTATCAATCCACCAGTTGGCGTTTCGAAAACCTGCAAAAATCGACATTTTCGAGATAAATAAAGAGAACGTTGAAAATTTAGTGACACCCTGTCTTTAACTAACCTCACTACTCCAAAGTGCACAATTAACATGAACCCAGAAATATTCCGTCAATGATAGTAATCTTCCACATTTCGACGTCTCTCCATCACCTCTACCTCCACAAAGTACACACTGCCTTTGATCCAGCTCATAAAGCGGCGTTGGAACTCCCATTTTCGACGAATTCACATATTCTTGATGAGTTTCGACCATTTTTCTAAAAGTGTCCGCAATTTCATTCGAATATGCTTTCCATTCATTCGTCGGAACTTTTGGCGCTTCGTTAACTCGCGATTCTTGTGAATTTGATAGTGTTGAAACATGAATCATCTGTAATTATTCAATTTTTAATTAATCGTTTCTAATTTTTTAAACAACATACCGTTACCAATTCCTTCTTTCCCTCATCCATCATATATCTCGTATCTTTTGGCGAAATCAATCCCTCCATAATTCCTACATTCGGCGCACATGGCAATTTCGCTTTTCCCTGACTAACCGCTTTCACAATATTATCCGAATGAATCTGTTTCAAGCGATTAAACGTCTCCTCATCAACATGCGCTTCAGCTGCATTCACTTCTTCATGTGATAGCGGAACTTTCGATGTCGCCATTAGTTCATAATAACATTTCCGTGTGCAGAACGACGCAAACTCTTCCTTCTCTTCATCTGTCGCATCTGCTGAAACCAGTCCGAGTTTCTCCATTTTCTGTCGAACGACACAAGTCGACGCTTCTTTCGAGCATTGTTTACATTTGAACATTTGCTCGACGATTTCTTTTTTGATTCCGTCCGTTGATGTTGGAGTTTCAGATCCATCATCGATTTCTGTAATCGACGTTGTGATAAGTTTCCATTCATTTTTTTTGTTTCTAAATTTCTAACTTCAAACTTTTGTTTTAAAAAAGTGTTCGAGTTAATTTTCAAGATATTTAAAATTCGAACAAGTTTCTCAAAATTCAAATTTTTTGAATTTTCGGAACTTTAATGAATAATTTTAATATGAATTTACTGAAAATTTCAGACTCCAACTCACCCATCTTAATATCCCTCTCAAACGACGATGAAGTCGAAGCCAGCGCTGTTCCCATCCCCACATCAGGTGTCGTTGCACTTGGCGACATTGGTGGTGTATAATCAACATTAACATTAAAACCCTCATCAATTCCCAACATCACTTTAATTTGATGAACCATCTCCCCGATCCCGATATTCTTATCATCCGAATCAATTTCCATTTCATTTTCCTCCTTCTCTTTCTTCTCCACATTCCACGACAATTCCACCTTAACATCCTCTTCAAAACTTTCCGTGCCAAACATTCGTCTCAGCGGCTCGACAGGCTTCATCTCCTCACCAATACGTGAACACAATGGAATGTGATCCAAGTGCACTCCTCTCTGCTGATCCAAACATTTCGACAATCCTGTCAAAAGATTTCTAGATCCAGTTGCTTTATCAACCTCATCGTAGAAATATTCATCCTCTGTTGGTTCCCCTTGGCTGCAAAAAATTGATTAATAATTTATTTTTTGAATATAAATAGAAAAAGCTAAGTACATACCTGTACAAATAGGGTAAGTGAGCATTCGGTGCAATATCATGCATTCCCAACTCTGGATGATACAACGTCCTTGCCATTCGATCCAATCCCGTATAATAATCATCCAAATTCTTCAAATGCATCTCTCCAAATCCTCCACCTTCCAGCAGCTTTCTTCCCTTTTTCAGCACAACTTCGGTAATTCCACGAATCGCAAACACCGCTCCAGGATTCCGCGGCGGCGGCTCTTTCGAACGTTTCGGAATCTCTTGACAAAGACGGAATCTTGTTCGCAGTGTTTCCAACCATTTCGTATATTCACCACCAGATTGATACGGTTGCGCCGCTTTTTTGTGCACGGTTCGTTTCTTTTTCGGTCTCGGCGGTCCTTCGACGGCTTGGTCGACGAGAAGATGGGTTTGCGGTGGTGGTTGAGATGTTGTTGGGATCTGGTGCATTCCTGAAAAAAAAAGCAATTCGGAAAATTGTAAATAAGATCGAATTAGCGGAAAAAGTGTTAATAAGTTTATTTTTTCTAGTTCCTGCATAACTCCATTTAAAAATTGTTGCATTTTTTTAAAAACCTCCGATATTTTGAAAATATCGTTTTTGGCTTCCAAAATTCTATCTTTAACATGATTATTGATATATAATTCAAATTATACAGTATTGTTATGAAACTTTTAAAGAAGTGGATTGTTTTCACTGTTTAAAACAGTTCCATAAACCTTACCTGGCTGCATTCCAGGTGGTCCAATCGGCATGCCAGCTGGTACCATACCCTGTGGTCCCATTACCATGTGATGTGGTGGGATGCCGGATGGTCCAGGTTGTCCAACACCACCAGTATTCGGTTCTAACAATCTTTTCAACATCTGACCATCCTTGTGAGGAATAGTCGCCGAAATATGCCATACAACATCATCCAACGTCTCATAAACCTCTCGTTCAATCGGATTCTCAATTTGATCATACCGCACTCTACCAATCGAGCTACTTCTCATCTTCCTCGGATGCGGCATCATCCTTCTTTGCATTTCCATGTGATGTTGCTGTTGCGGTGTCAACGGTCCTCTTTGCATCATAAACTGCCCTGGTTGTCCAACCATCCCCGGTTGTGGTACCCCAGGCGGTCTCTGCATCATTACCGGTGGTCCTGGTCGTTGTTGCTGCTGCATGATCATCTGCTGCTGCTGCTGTTGTTGTTGCTGCTGTTGCCTTATCATTTGAATCCTCGCATTATCATGTGCCGCCTGTTGATTCAAAATCTGCGTCTGATCGATCATCTGCTGCGTGACTTCCATCTCGCTCCTCAGAATCGCATTTCGAACCTCAAATTCTCTAACCGACGTCTCATGCGCCTTCATATCCCTTTTCGAGTTTTCCATGTCCGCTTGCATTGCTTTTATAGCCTCTGTCAAATTCAACAAAATCCTCTGCTCTGCTTCAGGAAGATCCGGCTGAAAAATTAAAATAATTCGAAAAAAAGATTCCAAATGTCTCTTACATGTCCATTCTTAATCATTTGCCTCTTTTTCGCCGCCAAATTCTTCTTCTGCTTCCTCTGTTTACTGAGATCCGCGTCCATAGCACTGACGATTTTCTCGAGATCATCTTGTTTCAATTTCAGCTGATTATATTGTTGATGAAGCTGAAAACCAAATATTTTTAATGATTTGAGATTATTTTTTTTAAAAACTCACTTCCGGCGTCAAATGACAAGTAATTCGATATTGTTTCGGTGGCAAAACCACTTGAGGTACCGGGGAATGAACACCTGGATCTTGTTCATAAAGTGGAGTTACACCACCTGGAACCGCTGGAACTTTGAAAATGTCACTGGCTGTACGGGAGATTTGTCCAGGTGCTGGTGAATGGGTTGTTGGACTGTCAACGGATGTGGATTGGGCATTGTTCTGCAAAAATTCGAGATTTTTTGAATATTGGTGATTTTGGTTATAAAATTCAAATTTTCGGTTTTTTTAAACAAAGAATGCCACAAATAGTAAAAGGTGAAATTTTTAAAGCCAAAAACTGTAAGCTATTTTTTGAAGTTTATTTTTAAAGGGAATCTCAAACCTTTCTCGGTCTCGGTTTATTCCCCCGATTCGTCCGATTCTCCCTCGCCCTATTCACATATTCCTGCCGTTCTTCCGCACTCAACGTCCTCCACAATCTCTGTATATGCTTCACCCTCTCCTGCCACACAGGATATTCCATTTTCAAATTCTGATGCTTTTCATTCGAATACAAAACCGCCGCAGTGGTCGCCTGAAGTCCCAGCGGCTCATCCTCTTCCCATCTCTCCGAATACTGATATCTTTCCGGTGCATCCGCCGAATTCCCACTTTTTCCCATTGCTCTCGCGGGTTTCGATGCGGCGACTTGATGTTGCATCATATTTGGACCCGCCATTCCTTGTTGAACTGACATGAAATTGTTCGCTTCGTTCGGATACGGATTATGCGGTTGCATTTGTTGTTGTTGGTATTGTTGCTGTTGTGAAGGGGGCCGATTTTGTGGAATGTCGAATGGATTACTAGTCGACGACGACGGTTGCGTTGGATCCACTGAAAAAGCTGCAAATTTTTTGGATTAAGCGATAATAGCACACAATTTTTGCAAAAATTAACGTTATTTTGAAAAAAAAATACGGTTTCTATTTTCCGTAAAGCTTGGGAGTGTTTTAAAAATAAGTGCTTCACTAACAATCATAGGTCTATTTTAAAAATTTCAATTGTCGTTTCGTAAAGGTTAAATATTTTTTTTTCAGATCGAAATTTGATAAATAAAGCCGTCATTTTTATCGTTTTCCACTAACTTTTATGTTTGTGTCAAAATTTACGTTTTTTTAAATTTTTAGTTCAATACAAAAAAATTTTGATATCTTTCAGATTAAACTCTTAAACAAAATAAATTAAAAATAAACTCACAAGTCGCTTCATCCTTCACATCATCACCCTCTGTTTCATCTCCCAATAAACTATCCTCAAATCCATCATCCTCAAAAAGCGAAAAATCAAAATCATCAATAACTTGATGTAGATCCACATTATCCAACATCTCATTATCAATCAAATCATTTCTCAATTGTTCGGTGGCTTCAGTCGACAATTCATGCCCCCTTATTTCCTGTTGTCCACTCCTTCCAATCCCATATTCTGCCAATGACGGCTCTTCAACCGTTATATCAACCAGCGATTTCCCTTCAACCGCTTTTATTCCAAAAAATGCTTCTTGTATCGCCGGCGGATATGCGTCTTCTAATTGAGATCTTCTTGGTTTCCTCGGTTTTTTCATCTTCTTCAAATCTTCTTCGTCCATATTTTGCATCGCTGCCGCTTCCTCGGTCAACGCCAAAACTCGGTGACGTGGCAATTTCGCATAGAAGCCGCCGATTCCAATTCGATTCATTCCTCGACGACCACCCGGATTTCCACGTCCACGTCCTCGTGAGGAAACAAACGGCTGCTCGACATCTTCAGCTGGATTGTAGTCTTCATTGTCGTCTTAAATTAAATGATATATGGTGATTTTTTTTCCAAACCAGAGCATTATCGAATTTATTTTGAAATTTTGAAATTTTTTTAAAAAAGTAAATTTTTGGAATTTATTTTCAAAAATTGAAATTCTGAATTTTTTGAAAAATGGTAGGCATTTAGGTATTTTTGTTAAATGAGGACTTTGGAGACTTCATTCTCATTCCAAATCTGTTTTTAAAATTTTCTAAAACCACTTAGAAGCCGAGAAAATGAGCTTCAAAACAATGGCTTAGAAAACATGGCCGAACTTTTCCCAATGAGCTTTTTTCGTGTTTCATTAATAAATACTTATGAAGAATACTTAAATAGCCTCTTTTAAAATGTTTCTTCATTTTAATTCATGTTTTTTGGATTTTTCATGCCTGCGGACTAGTTTTCGACACTTTTTCTAGGCCATTGTTTTGAAACCTCATTTTCTCGACTTCTAGGTGGTCTTAGAAAATTTTAAAAACTGATTTGGAATGAGAATGATGTCTATTTTCCCAGACGCATTCATTATCTCCGTAAAGCCCTCCTTTAAATTCTATAGAAACTCACATTGATCAAACGAATTCCGATATCCATAATCCTCAATACTCGGTCGAATCAAACTCGGCATAAATTTCGACTTCAACACCTCATCTGCCGCTTTCGTCAACGCAACATTATCACAAATCACAACATTCGACCCATCTCCAAATCCAATATTCGCCAAATTCTTATTCGGTCTACACGACGAGCATCTCATTCGATTAATCGCCGCCTGTTCCAGCATTTCATCGTTAAGCAAATTCTCACAACGTCCATGTTGCCATTTACTACACTGACTACATCTGATTATTTTATCTCCTAATTGGTATCCTATTGAGCATCGCGGGCATTTTCTCAACGAATGACATGGATGACAAAGTCCGTCTCTTGTGAGATCCGTTCCAGACATTACTTTTATATTACATCTTCTACACCTGGAACACCATTGACATCTCCAAGGACCTGTTGGAATCAGATCCAGTGGCGGTTTCAGACAATAAATATGATACGAAACATCACATTCTTCACAAAGTAACAATTTCGACTCATCTCCACCGTTTCCACAACCTTCACACACTGTACAATCCAAACATCTCCATCCACGAAAGATTACTGTAGAATTCAGCTGAAATTATTATTATTTTAAATTTTGAGGAAATGTGCCTGGAATTTAAGGTTGTTACCTTCTCATGAAGTCCTACACAATACGTATGATAAGTTTGTGCACAATTTGAGCATGCTACCATTGAACTTTCTGCACCTTTTCCAACAGCTCCGCAGATTAGGCAAAGACATACCTGGAAATTATTTCAACCTCATTTCTGCGCTTTTTTTAAAGATCTGACAATGTGAAATTTTTTTTAGACAAATTCTCGCGAAATTATGTTTAAAATATCAGATAAATATAAAGTATTGTGCCGTATATTACCAACTAATTATGAATCTGAAAATTCTACGAATAAATATAGTGAAACAGTATTTTTTTTCAAAAAAATAAACATTTTTCAAATTTTTGTTGGAAAATTCTCTTCGAATTCAAAAACAATCAAAAAACAAACCTTTTTCAAGAACAAATCATTTGAACTACAAACAACAACTGTGCGCACATATTCCGCATCATCGGCTCTTGTGGCTGCGGATTGTCTCGATGACTCATCTTCCATTGTATTCTCATCAATTTCTCGAATCGCGCTAATCGAATGAGAAATCGGCTGGTATACTGGATTCTGTATTGGCATCATTGACGCCGCCTGATGAAACACTGCAGGAGTCTGCATTGCGTTCATCATTGCCGCACCCATTGAAACTTGAGTTATCGAATTGGCTGAACCTCGACCTCTTCCACGCCCTCTTCCGCCACCTTTTCCAGGTTGTTTAGCCGTTGTTGAACCCCTTTTTCCACGTTTTCCTCTGGTTGAAGGCTGGGTGATTGCTGCCAATTGAGCAGGAGAATAGAAACCAGTTTGTGGAAGTGCTGTCGTCTGTTGTTGTTTTTTCAACAAACTTTGGCCTCTTCCAGGCTTCTTTTTCGCGCCACTTCCTCTACCTCTTCCCCTTCCAGTTCCTGGTACGAAGTCTTCATCATAATCTGAGCTTTCAGCGGCGTAAAACGGTGAATGTTGAGCGCTTCCATCGTTTGTCACACTATCACTTATCAACTCGTCTGGTAGATGATTCGGATGCGGATGATGAGGTTGATAAGCCTCCACAAAATCGTTTGAATGGCTCGGGATGTTGGAAAACATTGGGGCAGAGAATGGGTTTGATGGATCGGTTAGAGGTGAAATTGGATCATTGCTGGATGGATTGAGCATTGCATTAACATCAGCGTCAAGTGGGGTACGACGGCATTGAATGCAGACAAAACCTTGGAGATTGATTTCAGAAGAATCACAGGTTTTGTGAACGGGCCTGAAAAGGAAATTAATGTTGAAAAATTTAAAACCCTTGACATTTTTCATTTTTAAGGCTCGTTATATCAGACGACTCGTTATTACGGTATGTGTGTTTTGGTTATTATCTACGTCGACTCTCAATCAATAAATTTTAAAAGTTCTTCAAAAACTCACTTATTACAACTGGAACAAGTCCTAGAATTCATCGCCGTCGCATTCAAATTACAAACAACACAACTATCAGCTGACGAAGAAGCAGCAGTATCTTGAAGTGAAACATTCCCGCCAACAATTCCATTCATATCCATACAATCTTCGCATAGCTCTCCGCTACCGAATACAGCTCCTCCACATTCGATGCACTATGTTTTAAATTTTTTAAAAATTTATTTAACGTTAAAAACTCACGATCATTTTTTGTTATAACTTCATACGTCTCAAAACTCTTCGTCGCTTCTTCTTCAATTTGAATGTGTTTTTTATGGAAATAAATCTGAAAAATATGTTTTTAGACCTCAGAAAAAATCTAGAAAAATACTAGAAACCAAAAATTTCAATTTTATTCTCAAAATGTTTAAAATCGCCGCGACGTAATGGACCTATGCAGAAACTAAAATTGCTGCAAAAAATTGCAAACAAATGCAAAAAATTCAATGCAGAAACTTGCAAAAAATTGCAAGAAATGTCAAGAAATTGCAATTTTTTGCAGCCGATTTACGGGAAAAATACGGTAATCGTTGCGAGACCATCAATGAAAACGGCTCTTGACCGTATTTTTGGACGCACACCTTTGAAATTTGTGAGGGTCTCGCAGCGAAGAGTAAGAACCTTTGATGGTCTCGCAACGATTACCGTATTTTTCCCGTAAATCGGCTGCAAAAAATTGCAATTTCTTGACATTTCTTGCAATTTTTTGCAAGTTTCTGCATTGAATTTTTTGCATTTGTTTGCAATTTTTTGCAGCAATTTTAGTTTCTGCATAGGTCCATAAAGGAAAAATTGGCGAACGCGGGCAGTGGAAAATATGCTCTGTATCGATTCTATGGCAGCCTGCCAATTTTCATGTCTGCGTCTCTCAATGCCCCTCCTCCGTGGGTGGCCCATTCAGCGTTGTTTGTGTGGTTAAGGGGGCAGCCATGCAGCGTTTGGATCGTTGCCAAGAGAATGGTGACGCGAAACTGCGTACAATTTTGCACTTTAAATGACGGAACTTTACGGAAAAACGTTTTTATGTTGGAATTTTTCCGTTTTTTTTTGGAAATTTGTAAAAACTTACAAAACCTGACATTTTTTGAATTTTGATTTTCCTTTAGTTTCGATCGTCGTATGATATAATTTTTGAAAATCATTTTCATCGGTAAGAAAATGAAAAAAATTTTCACGTCAAGAAATATATTTAAATAATTTTTCATTTTTTTAAATTGCAGACATCAAACTTAGCGTACAACAAACAAACGAAAAATCATGGCGGCGGAATCATTCAAGGTAAAATTATTTTTATTTAATTTTTTGTCCAAAACGTAATTATCTTCTCAGGCCTACATCGGAAATTTGCCATTTGACTCAATTACTGCCGATGTTGAGGATCTTTTGAGACATTTGAAATTTGACGACGATACTATCAAGAAGTGTGACATTTATTTGTGCCATGATCGTGAAAGTGGAAGGTTTAAGGGATTTTCCTATGTGACGGTTGAGACGGAAGATCAATTGACATCTGTTATTGATGGATTGGATAAAATGGTAAATATTTTTATTTAAGATATTCTTTAAATATTTTAGATTAAAAAAAAAGAGCATTTAGGCGTACGGTGATCGAGTATTAAAAGTAAACCGAGCTGCACCGAGAGAACGCAAACATTCCGGAGGTAGCCGCGGAGGTCGTGGAGGACGTGGCGGTCGAGGAGGTGGCAACGGCGGTGGAAATGGAGGTCGGCGACAAGTCGATCGTGACGGTTTCCAAATGGTTGGAACCCAACGAGGTGGGCGTCAACGCAACAGAAGCTACCGAAAATCGCAATCCGATGAGCATTCACATTCTGAAGAAGCTCCACCATCTGCAGAAGGCGCTGAGGCACCAAAGGAAAGACCAAGATTGGTGCTCAAACCGAAAACAACCGATCCAGCTGAAGTTGAAGCATTGAAGAAGAAGGAGGAGGAAGAGACCGCTAGACGTCAAGCTAAGATTTTTGGTTAAATTTCTGTTATTTTAATTGCTTATTTAAGGTGGACTTTAAGCAGGTGTTGTTAAATTTAGTTTATATATTAAAATAATAGTGAAAAATTGAAAAAATAACTAGAAATTAGAAAAAAGGCCACTTTGAATAGAAGTTTGTTCGATTCTCGATTCTAGTCTTTTTTTTTAATTTTTCATCATTGTTTTAGTATTACAACAATTGAATTTTACGATCTACTAACACCTGAAACCTGCGTAAAGTCTTCCTTGAACTCAAAATTCAATTTATCTCCTGAACTGAATTCCTTCTCTAAAATAGGCCACATTCAAATAATCTAGCGAAAAATAATAACTAAAGAAAGATCTAAACCGTTCGCTAGTATGCAAAGAATTTCCGTTTATTTTTATTTGTTAATCCCCCTAGTATTTTATATCTAGTGCCTTGTTATTTGTTATATTTATCCAAAACTGCAACAATTTCCATTTTCAGAGACTCTTCCAGAATCTCTGAAAATCATAGTATTAATTAAATATCATTGTTACCTGTTCCAATTTTTTTTCTTCCTTGAAATCCTTTATTTTAACCTCTACTGCTCAGTTATATGTCCAACTTTTCATTTATTCCACAATGTTCTTCTAAAAAATAATAATTGGTTAATTTTTTCGTTTATTCCTGGGAGCATGTGTTTAAAGACTTTTATATATATTTGAGGTTGAAAAAAATAACAATAAATGTAAATATTTGAATTCAGAAAAATGACGGTTGTTGAGGAAGTAGAAGCCGCTTTGCAGAAATTGAATCCGGAAGTTTTGGTAACGCGAAAGTGGCTGGGAAGAATCAATTTTCAAATTTGCAGCAAGTTATCGATGAATCCGATGGATGTGGAGCGAAAATCAATATTTTGATTGTTTCAACAGTGTTTGCTGGAAAATCCACACTAGCGTCACATCGAGAAGTGCAGCAAAATTTAGGAGGACTTATTGATCGAATTCACGCGATAACGATTAAGGCGCTAACACCGGAAAAGTATGCCGCTCGGCAGAATGCTTGAACAATTTTTTGTATTTAATTTGCCGATAAATTTATTGATTTAAAATTTAATATCTAACGATTTGTTAATCGGATATATCCGTTTTACTAATAATTTTTTGTGTGTGCTTCTAAGTATATTTAAATGGCATGAGGTTTTGAGAAATATCATGTTTGTTGCACATTTGGTCACAAAATATCAAGAATGGACGATGAGCACAGGAAAGAGCAGTTGGGATGATGATGAAGAGGTTATTCTGAATTTTAAAATTGAAAATATGGATAAAATATAATTTGCAAGCTTTCTGAGCGGACAGTTTTCAAAAAAAGTGCGATAAATTCGATGAAATAAATGTAAATTTCGATTTTTTGGCAAATTTTGAATTTCTTGAAGCCTTCTGGACCAAATCCGACGGAAAATAGAATTTCTTAACTCTTGTGGATAAGCATATCGAATAAAAATGACAAAAAAACCTGTTCAAGCAATGGAAACAAGCATTATTTTACTTTTCCCGCTTTTCTCTCGAACTACGATTTTTATCGCGAAATTTCCTTATTGTCTAAATCCGTACCTTTCAAGGGTCGTAAAGTTCTCTTAAAAATACACCATACACCAAAAATGCACCATAAAATGAGATAAATCGAACTATTAAGATTTATCTGATAAATCGAGAATTTTTCAGATTGATGAAGAACTCGTCGAGAAATTCGACAGTGCGACCTCATACCTACCGACAATTATTCTAGAACTTCCGAAATCTGACGCCCTACAATTCTATGGATTTTATAAACAAGTTAGTGAAGGACCGGCAGATCCGAATAATCGACCATCGTGGTTTGATGCGGCAGCTAGATACAAATTTGACGCGTGGTTGAAGGTGAGCACTTTTTTAAGTGTTAAAAATTTCCAATCAAGAAAATAAAAAACCTTAAAATTATTGTTTTTTTTTGAAAAATTTCGGTTTCATTATTTCATCTAATGAAAATGATAGAGAATGGAAAATAATTGTATCTATAGAAGATTTAAAAAAACGTTTTTAAAACTAAAAAAAAAGTTTCATTTTTCAATACTCGAATTTATATTCTCTGTAGAGTTTATGTAAAATCAGTTTTTTAAAAACTTTCGAGATAACCCCCGTTTCCTTTTGTTAATTAGATCATTTTAAAGGATTTAGTACTGAATTTATGATTTCCTCAAATAAATAAAGTTAAAATCCAATAAAGTTATGAGAAAACACCACCTTAACAGTAAAAATGCATTTATTTTTTAATGTCCCCCTGCTCATGGCACTGTCGAGCACAGACCAAAACGGTACCAACTGGTAATCACCTGCTAAACATCTGCAAGTAAATGTTCAGGGTGGTTTTACCGATAAAAAAAATACGCCCTTTGGTTTCACGATCAGGAACACTGTTCACATCTGGTATATTACCAGTTGGTGCCGGTGAAATACCATTCAGTTCACTTTTCATTTTACCATTGCGCGTTTTCTTGATAAGTTATTCTTTTAAATTTAAGATTAACTATATTAAGTATAACTCCTCTTCGAGTTACAGTTATTTTTAAAACGTCGTTTTTCAAAATAGTTTTTTAAAAATCACTGTTTCAATTTTTTATTGAAAAATTGCGGAACACACGTTCATTCATTGGAAGAGCCATAATTTTGTCTAGTTGAATTAAATTAAACTGTTTCGATGACAAAAATCGTATTTTTCATAATTTTTCATTATTAATGAGATTTTCAAAAAATTTGATGTATTTAAGAAAAAAATAATTTTTCCAAAAATTGTCTCATTTTATTAAAAATTGAGGGAAATAATTAGTAGAGCGTTATTTCAGAAACTTATTAGACAGTTGGAAATAATAATGATTGTTTTTTGTTAGAAAAATTGAAAATTGGGGAAAAATATACTGTTTCAATTATGCTGTAATTTCAAGAAAAAGAAAAATGATAGTTCATCAGAGTTTAGTTCTAAAAAACTTTTAAATATTTCATTTTCGAAAAATAATTTAAGTGAACCTAAAAATTGGAAATCCTCACTAAAAATGTCTTTTTAAAGTTAAAAATCCCACAAAAAATCCAAATTTCAGGTTTCGATGCTCTCAAGAAGTGCAGCAATGCAAGAATATTGCGCAAAACTTAAAAAAGTGGCACCAGAATGGGATCCAACCAAAAAATCGTCGAAAAACAGCGGATGGAATATTCGACCAAGTACAATGGGATGCATTGAGCCAGAGATGTTTGATGATTTTGTGCAAATGGAGCCGGTTCGAATGGAGACAGAAATTGAGTCGAAATGGTTCGAAGCGATGAGAAATGATGACGTGGCGACGATGAAAGAGATCTTTGCCGACGATCCGGAGATAATTGAAGCGAAGGATCAGCACTTGGCGATGACGGCGTTGGCAAGATCGATTGATTTGGGTTGCGAACGGGTAGCGGAGTTTTTGATTGGAAAAGGAGCGAATGTTAATGTGACGGATACGGAAGGGCAGACACCTCTTCATTTTGGTTAGTCAACGGTTTTAAGATAGGATTTAGTATTTATGAAAAACCTGAAACAGGAAATTTAGAAATTTAAAAACACTTGAAAAGTTGATCAAAGTTAAAAAATTAAAACTCAATTTTCTCATTTTTTTAAACTTTAAAATCATATTCCTTAAATTACACCAAAATTTGGAAAAAGTAACGGACTGTTTCAAAAATTATTATGTTCTGAAACGGATATTACACAAACTAACGGAACAATTCAAATTTTTTGGTTTCTGGCGTGTACTAGGTTTGAAACAGTATTTTTAAACAAAAAAACAAATATTTTTCACAATTTTGAAAATTCTAGGATCCTTTTGGTTGGATAGGGCTCCTCGTTTTCGGAAGTATCCCCCCCCCCTTAACTCTTTCTCTGAAAAAATCTTAAAATTCAAAAAATACCGAAAAATTCAATGCAAAAATGGCAGAAATTTGAATTTCTCGGTTTTTTTTGAATTTTAGTTTTCCTCAAGACCCAAACGATTAAATCTATGTCCCTTTAAACAATTTTATGGAAAAAATTTGTTTTGTGCCCATTGTTGTGGAAATTTTACCAAAAAATCAGTAGTGAGTACCAATGACCCCGTAGATGCCCACAATATCTAAAAAAATCATAACTTTACTCAAAATGCATAAAATTTAATGCATTTTGAATCAAAATGATGTCATTTTCCCATATATTCAGAAAAATCAAACGATTTCCAGCATTTTAAACCAAATATGATGAAAATACGACAATTCTTAGGCAAGTTTTGAAATTTTCGAAATTTGAATTAAAAATTTCGAAAATTCATAACTTTTCTCAAAATGTATCAAATTCAATAATTTTTGGCTCAAAATTTTTGAAATTTCCAATATTTTCAGAAAATACAAACCAATATCTGATTTAGGCCCAAAAAAGACTGTCTGAGCAGAAAAAATAAAATTTTGCTAATTTTTTTGCTAAGTCAGTTTTTTGGGTTATTTCGATCATTTCGGACCTCCTGGATTGACTTGGGCTTATACCTGTTCGTTTTCCGCAGAGATTGACACAGAAACAAATTTTTTCCATAAAATTGTTTAAAGGGACACATAATTAATAGTTTGGGTCTTGAAGAAAACTACAGTTCAAGAAAAACCCGAGAAATTGCAATTTCTCTGCCATTTTTGCATTGAATTTCTCGGAATTTTTTGCATTTGAAGATTTTTTCAGAGAAAGAGTTAAAGAGAGGGGAGTACTACCGAAAATGAGCCCAATCCAACCAAAAGGATGCTAAAATTTCCAAAATCGTGAAAAATATTTGCTTTTTTGTTAAAACAAAATACTGTTTCAATCCTAGTACAGGCCGGAAACCATAAAATTGGTATTGTTTCTTGTGTTTGTGAAAAAGCCGTTTCAGAACATTTTAATATCCATTTTTTCCATAAAATTGTTTAAAGGGACACATATTTAATCGCTTGGGCCTTGAAGAAAACGACAATTCAAAAAATACCAAGAAATTCGAATATTTCGGTATTTTTTGAATGTTTTTTTCATACTGAATTGGTTCATTATTGGTAGGAAATTAAGTTACCACATTTTCCCCAAAATTGGAAGTTTTTGATTGTTTTAAATGAAATCATCAAAAAATATTGTTTCTGATATGAAAACATGACATTTTGTTGTTCAGCCGCCCAATGTCACCGCTACCGTCTCGCCGAGCTTCTTCTCGTCGCCGGTGCGAATCCAATAGCAAAAGACGCGGACAACAATATCCCTGCACAATGTTGTGATGACGAAGAATTGACGAAACTTCTCACAAGAGCTGCTGCCGATGCTTCTGCATGATTTGTTCATTTCGGATGTGTATTTTGTGAATATATATCAAATTTCTTTTGCTTTTTTCTTCGTTTTGTTTCAATTTCATAATTCTCTTCGTATTGGATAATTCTCCTTGTATTGGTATCCGACCCCTCCCGGTTTTTTTGTTGTTGATAATTATGAAGCACAAAATGTATCAAATGTGTGATCAATAGTGAAAGAGCACAAAATGGAAATTATTAATATTATTCATTCTCTCCCCTACTTCTTCTTCTCATCTTCAGTCGATGAATTTGAATTTCTAATTATTTGTGTAGGAAGATATTTGGAATTTGGTCGAAAAAATATTTTTTTTTGGTGGAATAATTAATCAGGTGGAAGATTTTCAGCTGACAACAGCTGAAAAAGTGGAACGTTACCAAAAGATGAATTTCGGCACGTAGATTTTTTTTGTGGGGAAAAAAAGATACTGGGATTTTTTTCTGTTTGGTTGGTTAGAACACCAAGGAGCACACAAAATATGAAGAAATTCAGTGGTCACATGTCGTTCTCTTTTTTTTTTTCAAAATTGTTTTGTGGAGGTTGTTGTTTACGAGGAGAGTGTTTTTTTAGTTATTTTTTTTCGCACAAGGTTATTTTGCAGAAAGAGAAAAAATAGAATTCCGAGACACTGAAATTTTACGGTTTTTATATTTTATTTTACAAATTTTTTAAAAATTAGGACCTTACGGACCTTATAAATGTAGCTTAAATGAAAATAGACTTAATTCTCATTCTAAATCTGTTTTTAAAATTTTCTAAAACCACCTAGAAGCCGAGAAAATGAGCTTCAAAACAATGACCTAGAAAAAGTTTGCGAAAACTAGTCCGCGGACATTATTATGTGAAGAATGCAGAAAAATTTTAAAATATCAAATAAGACGCACTAATTTAAGCATTTTTCATAAAAATTCATTAATATAACACGCAAAAGGCTCGTAGGAAAAAAATCGGCCAACTTTTTCTAGGCCATTGTTTTGAATCTCATTTTCTCGGCTTCTAGGTGGTTTTAGAAAATTTTAAAGACAGATTTGGAATGAGAATGAAGTCTATTTTTATTTAAGATACATTTATTAGCTCCTTAAAGCCCTCCTTTAACAACAATAACTTTTTAAAATTCAGTATTTCAATTTTTGAAAATAAATTCCAAAAATGTACTATTTCAAAAAAGTTTCAAAATTTTCAAAATTCGTTTTATCATCTCCGTAAAGTCATCCTTTAAATTCAACATTTGAATAAGATCCGACAAGACCAGTGCCCTTATATACGTAGTTCTTTAGGTGTTCCCAATGTTTTTTGCAAAACCACGGTTGCAATTTATAAATTTTTAATTTATAGTCTGGTTATGATGTCAAACTGATTTTTTCTTTTTGTATTTATGCTGAAAAATATCACCTGTTGAGAAATCAAAAAATTAACACATTTTTTTCACAGAAAATGATTTTTGAATAAAAAAGGGATTTTATTTTAATTTTTTTTTGGTGTGGATGATTTTTAGGCATTTAATTGTATTTTTAAAAACGTTTCCGTAAACTGAGAACCACTTTTGCGCGTCACTACGATGCTACGCAGTGACGTGACGGTCGGTTGTTTAGCGTCAATATATAAATTCAAATTTGAATGTTTTTTTCGCATTTTTTGAAGAAAAATGATTATTATAAGTATGGGAAAGAACGAAAAAGAAAGAATTTATCAAATTCTCAAAAAAAAAATTTATGTTATTTATTAGGTTGGTAAGAAAGTAATGGGTTTTTTCGATTTTTTTTCAAATATTCATTAAGAAGTATTCAAACGATAAATCCAAAAGACATTTACCATAACTATTACACAACTCTCCACAATGTATAGGCAAATTAAGGGTCCATCTTCCACGGAATAACCTATAGGTTATTGACAGAAAAGCTCTTGAATTCCGATGGGTAAAGTGGTAATCGGTAGGGGGAGACATGAGGATCAATCTCGAATAGATGTCACTCGCAAGCCAATTTGTCCAATCTTTGTAAAACATTCGGAATTTTTGAGAAGAAAGTGAGTCTGGTCTTGTCTTTATTTCAGTTCTTTGACCACCCCACCCATTTTTTGACAACATAGGTGGGATGTGGCCATTTCGAAACAGCTTATTACAATCTCATTACAAAAAAAAAGTTAAGGCGACTACAAAACGTAAAAAACAGCAAAAACGCTGAAAAAACACTTAAAAACGAATATCCAAAAAACAACACCCTTCTTTAATTTTTGATATCACAAGATTCGTCTTTCTGAGCTGAGTCCGAAAATATAAATTTGAAGTAAAAAAAGAATGAGTGCGAACCTATGAAGTACTCCTCCCATGCTCAGAGCGGCGGATTGACGTGCTCACATTCGGGCGAATGAGCCATGCGGTCGCACTCATTTTTTTTTATTTGAAAAATTTGGTTTATTACGCACATTTTGATACCAAAACCAAGTCCATACTATTCCATTTTCCTATGTTATGATCATGAAAAAGTTAAGGTCGTTACTAGGCCTCGCGGTATCCCAGCTATGGTTGATAATTGGGTTGGGTAGGGTCAGTAGTTCCATTTTTTGCAAGAAGTTATCCGTGGATCACTTCGCTGATGACCCACCTAACGCGAAATATGATATTTTGGAGAGGTCTGAACGATGGTATAAGACGTAGTGTTAAATGTTTTAACGAATTTGTTATTTTCACTAATTTTTGAAAAGAAAAATGGGTACACTTGAATTCGTTCCAAGAAATTGAATGTTCCATGAATTCTGAATTCATTCCAAGAATATTATGTGCCCGCGGAACATCTTTTAGCTTGAATTTGATTATGCAAAAATACTTAGATTTGTCTAAAATCGGGCAGTTATTCAGAAACAGATTTTTAAATCGTTTGATGAATCAGGCCTATAATTACGCCCGAAATGTGTGTTTTTTTTTGAGTTACAATATTTTTTGAGTTATATATGTGTTTATCAAAAAAAAAACAGTGTAAACTGGAAAATATCCATAGCGTGGAAAAGAAGAATAAATAGGCGTACACTGTGAATCGAAAAAAATTAGTTTTCTTGAGGCTGAATTTCGATTTCGTGTTTTAGTTCCTTCTTTCAAAGAAGCATATTCGGTTTTATAAAAAGAAACTGATTTATGGAGTTCATTAAGATCTTTTTAAAATGTATAGTGAATCTTTTATGTTATTAGATATCCAGAAGTCTCTATTTGAACTTATTATCTAATTTGTGTGTTTTCTGCATACATTTTTTTGAAAGTTTGATAAATTCTTTCTTTTTCGTTCTTTCCCATACTAATAATCATTTTTCTTCAAAAAATGCGAAAAAAAACATTCAAATTTGAATTTATATATTGACGCTAAACAACCGACCGTCACGTCACTGCGTAGCATCGTAGTGACGCGCAAAAGTGGTTCTCAGTTTACGGAAACGTTTTTTAAAAAAATGTTTGATTTAAAAAATTTCACGGTTTCAAGTTAGATTTTTTTTTAATTGAAAAGCTTCAAAAATGTTCAGTATAATTTTGCAGTAGTGAGAAAATCTAAAAATTCCAGATTTTTCCAATTTTTCAGACTTGTAATGGATTTTTTGTGAATTTTCATGAATTTGAGCCGATTTTCTAGTTTTTAGCACTTTTCCCAGAAATTTACTTTTTTTCAGAACATTTCAGAAAACAAACAGTTTTTACGGTTTCAAACAAAATTCGAAAATAATCCTCAAAACTTCAGAATATTGGTGGAGGAATTAACCAAATTACTAAAAATTGTCAAAAAAACATGTTCCAAAACATTAAAATGCACCACCATATTGTCAAGATAAACATTTTTGTGTCATCATTTTCTACTTTTGAAAAATAATCAAAAACTATGAAACTTTGAGATTTGAAAGCATTCCTTGAAAATCTAAGGTGTACCAGAATTTTTTATTCACCTTAAAGGAGGGCTTTACGGAGATAATAAATGTACCTTACATGAAAATAGACTTCATTCTCATTCCAAATCTGTTTTTAAAAGTTTCTAAAACCACCTAGAAGCCGAGAAAATGAGCTTCAAAACAATGGCCTAGAAAAAGTGTCCACCTGGCCGAACTTTTTCCTATGAGCTTTTTTCGTGTTTCGTTGATAAATAGTCATGCAGAATGCTTATAGTAGTCCTTTGTAATGTTTTTTTGTCTTAATTTATGTTTTGTTTTTCATTTTTTTGGACTTTTCATACCCGCGGACTAGTTTTCGCCGGTGGCCCTTTTTTCTAGGCCATTGTTTTGAGGCGTTTTTTCTCGGCTTCTAGGTGGTTTTAGAAAATTTTAAATACAGATTTGGAATGAGTCTGAAGCATATTTTCATCCCAGGCGCATTCATATTTTTTTTTTCATACTCTCCGTAAAACCCTCCTTTAAGTTAAAGGAGGACTATTTGTAGGTTATAAATGTTGTTTAAAGTGGGGCTGAGGGGACGAATAAATGCAAAAAAATCCAAAGAAAAACTCGAAAATGGCGTTTAAAAAATTCCGAAAAAAACCCCATAAACCCGGTGTTCGCCCTAATGGCCTAAGAAGCGCTTTTTGGTTTTCTAGGCCATTTGATTTTTTCTCGGCCGCTGATTTTTTTTTTGAAAAATTAATTTTTTATTCTCTTTTATGCACCTTGTTTTTGAAATTTTTTAAAAATGCTCTTTTATGAAAAATTTAACAAATAATCAGGCGGCTGGGAAAAAACAAATGGCCTAGAAGACCAAAACGCGTTTCTTCGGCCATTAGGGCGGAAACCGGTATTATGGTGTTTTTTCCCATTTTCGAGCTTTTTCTCTGGATTTTTTTCATTTATTTATAAAAAATCATGCTTTTATCATTTTAAACCATTTAATCAATCTGAAATTAAATTTTAAATACCTAGTGAAAAAAATTTGCAAAAAAGTAGAAAAGGGCTCCCGGAATCGAATTGTGTTCTCAAAAACGTTAATGTTTCCACCAAAGTGGCAGCCAAGTTCGATTCCGGGTGCCCCTTTTCTACTTTTTTGCAAATTGATTCACTAGATATATAAAATTGAATTTCAGATCGATTTAGAAACATTTGGAATAATACAAAAGGTAATGTTTCCATTTTTTTGTTGGACATTGCGCTTCGTGAGAAAGTGAAGAGAAAAATGAGTTTTATCTTTTGGGTAGGTTCGAATATGAAGTTGGTATTGGGGGTTTATGAGATGTAAAAAAGTATACGGCCTTTTTTTTCAATTTTAAGGTTGTTTTTTAAAATTTCTTTGCTTTTTTGCTTAAAACTCTTAAATAGTGTTGGAAGCCTAATCCTTTTGTTTTTCGGGTATATTTAGCTCATTTTTTCGGTTTCTGTACCCTTCTAAGAATTTCGTTTGCTACAACATTTATTTTTATTTTTGACAAAGTTTTATATACTTTTTTGAAACAGTAATTATTCAACGAAATATGAATATTTTTGCCTTCGATTTTTATTTTTTGAAGTTCGAAAATAGATTGAATGCATTTCTTGTGGTATTATTTTGAATTCATTCGGAATGCATCCTTGTTGGAGCTGAAAGGAGTTGAACAACAAAATTCATCAGAATTCAACTCAAGTTTGAAACAGTAGTTTTTTAAAAGGATGATAATACGCAGGTTATAAATGTTGCTTCAACGATCTGAAATTCAATTTTATATACCTAGGGAAAAATTTGCAAAAAAAAGTAGAAATGGGCACCCGGAATCGAACTTTGGTCTCAAAAATGTAAAAGTTTCCACAAAAGTGGCAGCCAAGTTCGATTCCGGGTGGCCTTTTCTACTTTTTTGCAAATTGATTCACTAGGTATATAAAATTGATTTTCAATTAGGTTTAGAAACATTTGTACCCTGCTTATAGACCACCTCGACTTATAAATTCTAGTAGACCTTAGATTTTCAAGGAATGTTTTCAAATCTCTTCACGATTAAAATTTCACGATTTTTGATTATTTTTCAAAAGTAGAAAATGGATGACACAACACTATTTATCTTGACATTAAGGTGGTACATTTTAATGTTGTGGAACGTGTTTTTTTGACAATTTTTTAATAATTTCAGTGGGATAATGCTAGTCATATCGTCCAGAAATGTTCTGAAGTTTGAGGATTATTCTCGAGTTTTGTTTGAAACTGTAAAAATTTTTTTGTTTTCGGAAATGTTCTGAAAAAAAGTAAAATTCTGGAACATTTGCTGAAATCTAATAAATTGGCTCAAATTAATGAAAATTCACAAAAAAGTCCTGAAAATCTGGAAAAATTCTGGAATTTCTACTTACTTTTCCATCACAAACTGTAAGCAAATTTTAATGAGTTTATGTATATTGTCAAGTTAAAAATGTTTGGATCATTCATTTTCTACTAAAAGACCGCAGCGCAACCGCTCGCAGTTAAAAATAGCATGGCTTTGTGAGAGACTTAGATTTTCTGGGTAGATCAAAACCAACTTGCATTATCAAGAATATTTGAGTTGACGATGTAAACTTCATAATTTGAAAATTTAGGTGGGTGGTGTTTTTCTTTTTGAATTTTTCAAGAGCATTAGTGTTGGTATCAGGATCAGTTTCTAAGCAGTTCAAAAATTTTTTTTTAAAATTCTGAAACAGTAAATGTTTAAAATTCGGGAGAAACTTATAAATGAATTATTTTTTAAAGTCCTGAACATTGTTCGATGTTTAGAATTTTTTGGAGCAAGTGACTGAAATTCCAACAATTTACGAGAATAGTTTCAGAAAATTTCAAAAAACCCTGGAATTTCTAAATTCACAAACATCTTAGGCATTTTTTTAAGGAAAAAATAAGGTTTTAAAAGTTGAAAAATCGATCTGAAATTCAATTTTATATACCTAGTGTAAAAATTTGCAAAAATGTAGAAAAGAGCACCCGGAATCGAACTTTGGTCTCAAAAATGTAAGTTTCCACCAAAGTGGCATCCAAGTTCAATTCCGGGTACCCTTTTCTACTTTTTTTGCAAAAAAAAATCGTATAGTCCTTCATTTATTGTCCTTTTTGGAGCAAAAACCAGAATTCCAATTTACGAGCTAAAAAAAATCCAAAACCCTCAAAAAATTCCAACTAACCCCCTATCTTTAAGAATATTTATAGTTTCCGGAAAGCACTTTAACATTCCCCTCCTCCCCCCATTATTCTTTAAAAACCAATCTCCCCCCTCCTAATCCTTTTCCCCTTTTAAAATCCAAAGTGTTCAACTTCTCCTCCTCCTCCTCCAGAAAAGGTGGCCAATTCTTAACTTAACATAAGTAAGTACCGGGGGGAGACGACGAAATTCATCCAGCCACTAAAAAAAAAAAAGAAAGAATTGAAGCCTTCTTTTCCTCCTCTTTTTTCAACATTGAAAAAAAAACACAGAAACGAGAGATAGAGGAAGGGAATGAAGCGATATAATGCTCTCTGACCTTTTTTCTCTCTCTCTCTTTTTTTGCAAGAGAGAGAGTCGTCCTGAGTCGGGTCCCGGTCTTTTGTGGCCGATGTATGCAATTGTCCCACCACAAACACGAAAAGTTTTTCCTTTTTTTTTTCAACATTCTTCTTGTGTTTTGTTTTGTTTTTCCGGTTGCTCTTTTTTCTATTGTTGTGTCTGAGGAGAAAGAATTTTTAAAGTTTTTTTTAAAGCTTCACAACTAAAAATGCAATTTTTAGCGCAATTTTCGTCAAATATGATGTATTGTACGCAATTTTACAATTTTCTTTAAAAAACACTGATTTTCTTCACATTACTCAATTATTTATAGCTGTTTTTCAAGGTTTTCGCAAGTACCCCTGATTTTCTATCAAATCGACGCTTTTTGAGCATACCAACTCAACCTTAAAACAAAAGAAAATTCAAAAAATGTTTAAAGGGGGGCTGAGGGGACGAAATAAATGGTTTAAAAATGATGAAAGTATGATTGTTGATAAATAAATGAAAAAAAATCAAAAAAAAACCTCGAAAATGGCGAAAAAAAATTCCGGAAAAAAACTCATACCCCCTCTCTTCGCCCTAATGGCCGAAGAAACGCTTTTTGTTTTCTAGGCCATTTGTTTTTTTCTCGGCCGCCTATTTTTTTTATCTTGTTTTTCTCTTCTTTCCAATGTTTTTTTCAGAGAAAATTATCCATAAAAGAGTATTAAAACAAACAAACGTTCAAAAGAAATGTATAAAAGAGTATAAAAAAAATATTTTTCAAAAAATAAAATTAGGCGGCCGAGAAAAAAGAGACGGCCTAGAAAATCAAGAAGCGTTTCTTCGGCCATTAGGGCGAAGAGAGGGGGGTATGAGTTTTTTTTCGGAACTTTTTTTTCCCCATTTTTGAGTTTTTCTTTGGATTTTTTTTCATTTATTTATCAACAATCATACTTCCATCATTTTTAAACGATTTATTTCGTCCCCTCAGCCCCCCTTTAAGGGACAAAAAAATGCAAAAAACTTCGACAAAATTCGAGGGACTAACTTTCCAAAGTTAGTCCCCATTGCAGTTCATCTAGCTTGCATATTTTGCACTTTTTTGTATATTCCACAATTTTTTTTTGATTTTTTAAAAATAGTCACGGTGGGCTAAAGTGAACCGACGATAACTAAGAAAATTCAGTACCACAATTAAAAATCGAACGCAGAAAAGCGGGCGTGGCATTTTTGCAACCGTGCGGCACGGTTTCACAAAACGCGTTATATTCAGCTATTCAGGGACGAAATTTTGTAATTCGGAGTGAAAAAAATTAGATTAGACCATGCTTTATGTATTTAACGCAAAAACTTCATTTTTTCATGCGTTGTATGCGTTAAAATGCCGTTTTTTTTAAATTCGAATTTTTGTGTGTGTGCAATTTGTCGTAACGGTGTACACACACAAAGCGTTGTTCGTGACGACAATTTCGGTTCACTTTATCCCACCGTGGTTTTAAAAATATTCCTTTTCTTGTTTTTACGGATATTTTCGGTATTTCTTAAAAAAATCGTTTATTGAAAAAAATCTGAAAATTTCAAATAACTTCAAAATTTAACTGATCTATTGTTTTTTTCTGTTTAAAAAAAAGTGGAATTTTTTTCAGAAAAACACTGTTTCAGAAGTGTTTGAAAATTAATATCTATTTATTTTTTGTGTTTCAAATTGTGAAAATTCAAAAAAAATTTATATAAAAATAATTTGTTTGAAACCGAAGTACTCTTGCAAACATCACGATAGAAATTAAATTACTGTTTCAATTAGCATTTTCGTGAAATTTCAAATATTTACAAGCATTCCGGCAAGCATTGACTAAATTGTTGGGTTTTCCCAATTTTTGGCAATTATTTTCAAGTTTTCTAATCATTTGTCGAAGTCCTAATTTGACAAAAACCCTATTTTGTGAGCTCTCTAAAAAAAATGTTACTTCAGAAATTTTTGTCGAATTTTTTTCTAATATCATTTGCCGAAATTTTTTTTAATTTTTCAGAGCGAATTAATTCACTTGTAGTAAATATAGACTTCTTGCTCATTCCAAATCTGTTTTTAAAATTTTCTAAAACCATCTAGAAGCCGAGAAAATGAGCATCAAAACAATGGCCTAGAAAAAGTTGGCCGAACTTTTTCCTGTGAGCTGGTTGGGTGTTATATGAATGAGTTTTTATGAAAAATACTTAAATCAGTAAGTTGTATATGCTATTTTTCAATTTTTCGGTATTCTACATGCAATAACGCCCGCGGACTAGTTTTGGCAACTTTTTCTAGGTCATTCTTTTGAAGCTCGTTTTCTCGGCTTCTAGGTGGTTCTAGAAAATTTTAAAAACAGATTTGGAATGAGAATGAAGTCTGTTTTCATTTAAGGTACATTTATTGGCTCTGTAAATCGCATTTTAAAACTTCGAACCCACAGAAAAGCAGAAGTTATAACAACGAATTCCTCAATTTTTGAAATTGTCAAATTCACCCCAATTTGCCCCAACCTTGTCCTAATTGTCCTGGCTTAAAATTTACAGATTTCCAAAAAATTTTCCCAACTGTAAATGTTTTCAACTCTATTTCTATATTGCTATTTGAGACTTTTATGCACATGTTCTTCTAGTCCCCCAGCTAACTAGGGAAAATGGCATAGGGCTCTCTAATAGTATTTTTTTCTTTTTTCCTCGTTTTGTTTTATTTTTCTATCCAAGCAAGCATGTAAACAACTTAATTTCGATGGTGGTGAAGAAAAACAAGAATGGCTCTCCTCCCCCCTTTCTCTGTTGCAATGTCTCAAATTGTTGTAAAACAAAAAACCGAAAAAGAAGTTTTTGGAGGAGTAAAACAACACATAAAAACGTTTCCCGAAAATGTTTCTCCTATTTTTTGTTTTAATGTGTAGTCGGAAGAGGAAAAATCACAACTCTTCTTCATTTTTTTTGACTTGTTCCTCGTTTTTCTTGCCAATGAATAACAAATTACATATTTTTTCTCTTTTCTCTATTTCTTATGACGTGTTTTTGCGGACCGGACCGGAAATTTAGGATTTCCGATCGGGATTTAGAATCTTTTTGATGGACGCCCTTTTTTTGTACAATTAGCAGTTATTTATTAGGATTTCCTGGGTTTTTTTAAGGATGAGCCTTTTAGCGAAAATTGAGGTGAAAAGGACAAAAAATTGAAACAGTAATTTTTTTTGTGGACAAAAAATTCCAAACTTTCTCTGACAACTGTACACGGTGGGCTAAAGTGAACCGACTATGGAAAATTCAGTACGACAATTAAAAATTGAACACAGAAAAGGAGCGTGGAATTTTTGCAATTGTGCGGCACGGTTACACAAAACGCGTTATATTCAGCTATTCAGGGACACAAAAAGGGACACAATTTTGTAATTCGAAGTGAAAAAAATTAGATTAAGCCATACTTTATGTGTTTAACGCACAAAATTCATTTTTTCAAGCCAAAAATTAGAAAAAATGACACTTTTTGGCCAAAAATGCACATTCAAATGAGCTGTAAATACCTCGAAATTGAGCTTTTTGTTTCCAATTTGCAAGGTTCCAAGGTGGATTATACACAGGTTAGGTATGTTGCTAAATCGATTTGAATTTCAATTTTATTCAATATTTCAACGGACGAACCTTTTAGGAAAAATTGATGCGAAAAGGAAAGGAAATTGAAACAGTAAAAAAAAATTGCAAACCTTCTCTGTCAACTGTACACGGTGGGCTAAAGTAAACCGATTATAACTAAGAAAATTCAGTACGCCAATTAAAAATTGAACACAGAAAAGTGGGCGTTTTTTGGCATTTTTGCAATTATGCGGCACGGTTTCATAAAACACGTTATATTCAGCCATTCAGGGACGCAATTTTGTAATTCGGAGTGAAAAAAATTAGATTAGGCCATATTTTATGTATTTAATGCAAAAAATTCATTTTTTCATGTATTTTAGGCGTTAAAATGACGTTTGTAAAAAAATTCAAATTTTTGCATGTGTGCAATTTGTCGTAACCGTGTACACACACAAAGCGTTGTTCGTGACGACAATTTCGCTTCACTTTATCCCACCGTGTACTGTATACAGTTGTATCAAACTTAAACTCGATTTGTTTTTGTTTTAATATATGGAAATAGAAAAAGTGTGTCTTTTCTGAAGCTTAAAGGTAATATAACATTGCGCAACTCGTATTCTTTTCATATAACTGTTTTCCAAAAAAAAATGATACCGGAAAAATACAAAAGATAATGTTTCCATTTTTGTGTTGGACATTGCGCTTCGTGAGAAAATGAAGAGAAAAATGAGTTTTATCTTTTGGGTAGGTTCGAATATGAAGTTGGTATTGGGGGTTTGTGAGATGTAAAAAAGTATACGGTCTTTTTTTTTCAATTTTAAGGTTGTTTTTTAAAATTTCTTTGCTTTTTTGCTTAAAACTCTTAAATAGTGTTTGAAGCCTAATCCTTTTGTTTTTCGGGTATATTTAGCTCATTTTTAATTTCTTTTGGAACCATTATTCCTACATTAATTTTTATTTTTCATTTTTGACAAAGTTTTATATATTTTTTGAAACAGTAATTATTCAACAAATATGAATATTTTTCGGCTTCGATTTTTAATTTTGAAGTTCGAAAATAGATTGAATGCATTTTCTCTTGTAGTATTATTTTGAATTCATTCGGAATGCATCCTTGTTGGAGCTGAAAGGAGTTGAACAACAAAATTCATCAGAATTCAACTCAAATTTGAAACAGTAGTTTTTTAAAAGGATGATAATACGCAGGTTATAAATGTTGCTTCAACGATCTGAAATTCAATTTTATATACCTAGGGAAAAATTTGCAAAAAAAGTAGAAATGGGCACCCGGAATCGAACCTTGGTCTCAAAAACGTAAAGGATTCTAAAAGTGGCAGCCAAGTTCGATTCCGGGTGCCCTTTTCTACTTTTTTTGCAAATTTTTTCACTAGGTATATAAAAATGAATTTCAGATAGGTTTAGAAACATTTGTACCCTGCTTATAGACCACTTTTCAAGATATGTTTCAAGATATGTTTTCAAATCTCAAAATTTCACGATTTTTGATTATTTTTCAAAAGTAGAAAATGGATGACACAAAAATGTTTATCTTGACAATAAGGTGGTACATTTTAATATTTTGAAACTTGTTTTTTTGACAATATTTCATAATTCCAGCAATATTCTGAAGTTGTGAGGATTATTTTCGAATTTTATCTGAAACTGTAAAATTGTTTTGTTTTCTGAAATGATTCCGGGTGCCCTTTTTTGCAAATTTTTCTTTTATGTTTATAAAATGCATAAGTTGAAAATTTGATTTTTTTTTTAATTTTTCGAGATCACTTAGCGACAGGATCAATTTCTAAGCAGTTCGAAGCATTTTTTCAAATTCTGAAACAGTAAATTTTTAAAATTCCGGAGAAACTTAAAAAGGAATTATTTTTTAAAGTCCTGGAAATGTTGAAAAAAATAGAGATGTTTAGAATTAAAAAAAAATTTTTTTCAGAAAATTTCAAAAAATTTCAGGAAGTCCGGAATTTCTGATTCGAAAAAAGTAGACAAACATCTTAGGCATTTTATTTTAGAAAAAGGTTTTAAAAGTTGGAAAATCGATCTGAAATTAAATTTTATATACCTAGTGAAAAAATTAGCAAAAAAGTAGAAATAGGCACCCGGAATCGAACTTTGGTCTCAAAAACGTTAAAGTTTCCATCAAATTGGCAGCCAAGTTCGATTCCGTGTGCCGTTTTCTACTTTTTTGCAAATTTTTGTCACTAGGTATATAAAATTGAATTTCAGATCGATTTAGCAACATTTATAACCTGCTCATAGTCCTCCTTTAATTTCTAAAATTTCAATCAATTGGTTCTTGACGACTTTGGATTAGTCTTTTTTCTTCGTTTTAATAAAACTTTAGTGCTTCACTACATATACATATATTGAGAAAAGAGATAGAGAGAGAGAGAGATCAGTCGGGTTCAAATAAATGAAGAATCATTGTTTCTGAGCACATCTGCTCGGAAAAACACCTGAAAAAATCATGTCATGTTATTTTCTTCCGTTCCATGTGTTTTTTTACAGCAGTTATAAATGAAAATTACTGAAATCAAAAAGGTTTTAAAAGACGATTTTCATTTTTATTTCAGTCATCATTTTTATACACGGCGGGCTAAAGTGAACCGACTATAAGTAAAAAAATTCAGTACGACAATTAAAAATTGAACGCAGAAAAGCGGGCGTGGCATTTTTGCAATCGTGCGGCACGGTTCACAAAACGCATTATATTCAGCTATTCAGCGACGCAGTTTTGTAATTCGGAGTGAAAAAAATTAGATTAGACCACACTCTATGTATTTAACGCAAAAACTTCATTTTTTCATGCGTTGTAGGCGTTAAAATGACGTTTGTAAAAATTCGAATTTTTGCATGTGTGCAATTTGTCGTAACGGTGTACACACACAAAACATTGTTCGTGATGACAATTTTGGTTCACTTTTTGTTACCGTGTATAGAATGGAACTGCTTTGAGTATTTGAGTTATTCCCTAATATTTGTCAAGAAACGGTGATTTTTTTCAGTCTAAAAATGTAATATTTGAACAGAATTACTCAATTTTTTTTGTGAAAATTGAACGGGTAAATTTTTGCGAAAAATTAAATAAAAAGGAACATTTTTTTGAAATAAAAGAAAATCAAGTTTTTTGTTCAAAATTGATAAATTTTTAAAATATTGAATATAGGACTAATATTTTCTATAATATCATTTTGAAATTTAATTTTCTTTTCAAAAAATCTGAAACCGTAAAATTCCCAATTTTTCAAAAGCTTTTTTTAAATAAGATATAGCTCATTAGAAGGAGCATTTTTCGCTGGTAAAGGAACTGTTTCCAAAAACTGCAAAGCATGATTTTTTTAGCTGAAATTTTGCAAAAAATCGAATTTTGAAGAGCTCTAACTTGGCTCAAACTCAATATTTCAGAGTGAAACTTTCAGGTTATAATAAATAACCCAGTTTTAGTTGATGCATCAAATTTCAGCAAATTTCGTTGAAATTTGTTGAAAACGTCAATTTTGTGAAAAAAAAAGCGTTACATGGAATTTTCAAAACATTTCAACGAAATTTGCTGAAATTTGGTGCATCAACTAAGAATGGGTTCTTTATAAAAATCTGTAAGTTTCAGCAAGAATTATTGTGACGGAGCCAAGTTACAGCTCTTCAAACTTAGACTTTTTGCAAATTTTTTCAGCTTGAAAAAATCATGCTTTGCAGTTTTTGTTAACAGTTCCTTTACCAGCGAAAAATGCTCTTTCTAATGAGCTATGTCTTATTTAAAAAAAACAGCTATAGTTGAATTTGAAAAATGGAAATTTTACGGTTTTTTGAAAAGAAAATTAAATGATATTATTGAACTAGGGGCTGTTTCACAAAAGTGACGTTTTCAAAAAGTTATAGTCGAAATTTGTTGAAATTTGGCCCATAAACTAAGAATGCTTTATTTATTATAACCTGAAAGTTTTAGCCAGTTATATTGAGATTGAGCCAAGTTAGAGCTCTTCAAAATGTTTAGCCAAATTTCAGACTTTGAGCTTGAAAAAGAGCATGATCAAACAAGTTCTACTTAAAGGAGCGCTTTACGGAGCTAATAAATACATCTAGGATGAAAGTAGACTTCATCCTCATTCCAAATCTGTTTATAAAATTTTCTAAAACCACCTAGAAGCCGAGAAAATGAGCTTCAAAACAATGGCCTAGAAAAACGGGCCACCAGCGAAAACTAGTCCGCAGAAAAAAAAAATGAAAAAAACGTAAATTATAATGAAAAAACATAAAAAAGGACTAATATAAGCCGTTTGCATAACTATTAACGAAACACGAAAAAAGCTCATAGGAACAAGTTCGGTCAGATGGACACTTTATCTAGGCCATTGTTTCGAAGCTCATTTTCTCAGCTTCTAGGTGGTTTTAGAAAATTTTAAAAACAGATTTGGAATGAGAATAAAGTATATTTTCATTTAAGCTACATTTATTATCCGTAAAGTCCTCATTTAACAGTTTTTGAAAGAAGTTCCTTTGCCAGCGTGAAATTTTGATTCTAATGAAACTTATTGTACTGATTTTCATCTCATGTTACTCAATTTCCAACCAATTCTCTCATCACAACTTTTCAATTCTGCGGTCAAACATTCCAAACTACCAACTCCATCCATCTTATCCGTCTTCTCCTCCCTCCTTCTTATCGCCCATCCCAAATTTTATTTCAAGAGGGATTGGGGGGTTTACAAGATTTTGATTGGCATCATCGGTGCTCGTCGTTTCCAATTTTTTCTCGTTTGGACGGACCCGGAGCTCCGAAAACTCGGGGACGAAAAAAAAACAAGAACTAAGAAGAAGAAGAAGCAACGGCGGAAAAGAGTGTAAAATGATGGTGAGAGATATGTTTAGGAATGGAAAAAAGGAAGTGAAATGATTGAGATGGAAGGGGGAAGCGGCAGAAAAAGAGAAGAAACACAAAATATATTATATACATTTCTTCACATTCAGAAAGAACAACATTTATAAATATATACTTGTAGAAATGTTTTCAATCCGTTTGGGAATGTGTAAATGTGTTTTTTTTTATTTGTTTCTAGTTCCTCCTCCTTTTTTTTGAAAAAATTTTCTGTTTCAAATTTTTTTCAATATTTTAAACAAATGTTTCCCTTCATGATGTTATTTTCCAAGTTAGTTTTTCGAAAAATTCTTTTTTCAAAATTTAACAAAAAATTTTTTAAAATTCTTCCTATCACTTTATTTTGTTTATCCCAAAATATTCTTCTAGGAATTTTCGAGCTATAATCATCCTAACTTATGTGAATTTATTGTTATTGCAACAAGCTCTAGTGATGGATATTCGAATTTCAGTTTTTTCAGCGGATTTTTTGAGAACATTTAAAAATTTCTATGGATTTTTTGTTCGAATTGCAAATTTTCGCTTAAATGAGTGCTTTACGGAGATAATAAATGCACCTTAAATAAAAATAGACTTCATTCTCATTCCAAATCTGTTTTTAAAATTTTCTAAAACCACCTAGAAGCCGAGAAAATGAGGCTTCAAAACAATGGCCAAGAAAAAGGGGCCACTGGCGAAAACTAGTCCGCAGGCATTGAAAATCCACAAAACATTCAAAAAAGAACTAAATTAAGCATTCTGCGTAATTATTTATTAACGAGACACGAAAAAAAGCTCATAGGAAAAAGTTCGGCCATGCTTTTTCTAGGCCATTGTTTTGAAGCTCATTTTCTCGGCTTCTAAGTGGTTTTAGAAAATTTTAAAAACTGATTTGGAATGAGAGTGAAGTCTATATTTATTACAGGTAAATTAATTCACTCTGAAAAACATTTGAGCAAATATAAAATGATATTTTTTTAAAATCAACAAAAATTTCTGAAGTAACGTTTTTTGGAAGAGCTCACAAAAAAAGATTTTTTTTTAACTTTTGTCAAATTCGGACTTTGTTTTTTTTCAGAAAAAATTAATTCCATTATAAAAAAGGTTTTCAAAATCCGGAAATTTTATGAAATAAAATTAGCCGTTTCAAAAAATAGTTTTCTAACACTCCTTGATTACAATGTGCTGAGAATAGTGGGATATTGTAATCCAGGAAAAAGCTCGACAAATGATTAGATGATTTGAAAATAATTGCCAAAAATTGGGAAAACCCAACAATACTGTCGATGGAATGCTTATCAATATTTGAAATTATGAGAATGAAGTGTATTTTCATCTAATTTACAGTTATTATCTCTTTACCTGATGGAATTTCAGATTTTTTTAGCGGATTTTTTGAGAAAATTCCAATTTTTTCGCCATTTCGAGCTTTAGTTTTGGATTTTTCATTTATTTATGAACAATCATACTTTTATAATTTTTAAGCAATTTATTTCCGTCCCCTCACGCATCCTTTAATTCCTTAACTTTTTATCATTCTGGCGAAATCGAAAAATTAATTTATTCCCCGTTTCAAATATTGTTTTTTTTGTTGTCAGAATTATTTGAAAAATATTTGAAAAATATTCGTGAACGAAAATTTCGAAAAAACCCAACGGAATTTTTTTTCTTAATTTTTTTCCATTTTATTAGACTTTTAAGTCTAATTTCCAGTATTTTTTCCCTTTGATTTTGTTTAGAATTATTTTCCGATTTCTGCGCAATTTCATGGAATTATTTTCAGAACCTGTTATTCTTTCTTTTTTTTGCCAATTCAGAAAATGCACTGTTTCGGTGAAATCTTAAAACGTTTTATTTTTTTTTAAATTTCCATTTGACAGTATAATTTTTATTTTTTATTTTTTTCCAAAGATTCTCGTTAATTTTTTTAAAATTTTTTAAAAAATGTTTTTAAAATTTTCTAAAACCACCTAGAAGCCGAGAAAATGAGCTTCAAAACAATGGCCTAGAAAAAGTGGCCACCTGGCCGAACTTTTTCCTGTGAGCTTTTTTCGTGTTTCGTTAATAAATAGTTATGCAGAATTAAAAAATTTCAATTAAGAAATTATTGAAAATTTCTTTTTCAAAATAAATTTTTGAAAAAAAAACTGTTTCAGTAGATTTTCACTTGAAATTTTAATGTTTTTGACTAATTCCACTCTGTGACGTAAACTGAAATATTCTTGATACTGTTCGTTCAATTCAATTCCAAACGCGCACCACTGTTTTCGCAATTTTGTATGGCCTTTTCCGTGTCCGTACGTATTGAAAATATTATTTTTGAGTCATAAATGCATTTTTGGTATCTATTGGACTAATTATGGAACAATTTTTTTTTGTCCGTGGACCGGAACACACCAAAAAATCTAGGTTTATCAGTAGAGCGCGTTTGGAATCGGTTTGCTTCTACAGTAATTGAAGCCAAAATTTGAGTTGAAAATACAAATTAAACTTTAATTAAGCATCACAATTTTGTGTGTGAAAAGCTTTTTTCCAGTAAAAATTATGAGAAAAATCGATAAATTATCCGGGTTTTTGGTTTTCGGCCGAACTTTTTCATATTAACTTTTTTCGTGCATCGTTAATAAATAGTTATGCATAATGCTCATATTAGTCCTTTTTAAATGTTTTTTCATATTAATTTATGTTTTTTCACGTTTTTTTTTTGGATTTTTCATACCCGCGGACTAGTTCCCGCCAGTGGCCCCTGTTTCTAGGCCATTGTTTTGAAGCTCGTTTTCTCGGCTTCTAGGTGGTTTTAGAACATTTTAAAAACAGATTTGGAATGAGAATGAAGTCTATTTTCATCCCAGATGCTTTCATTAGCTCCGTAAAGTCCTTCTTTAAAATTGTGTTTCAAAAACTTGCAAGAAATCAATTTTTCAGGTTGCAGAACTTTTAATTTCATATCAAATAACGAATATAAAATTGAAGGGTATTTAAATTCAATTAAACGAATATATATATTAGAAAAAACACAGTTTCTCAACTATTTTTCATTTTTAAAGATTCCCAGTAATTTTCAAAAAAAAATTAAACTACAAAAGACTAACAACATCAACTTCCGAAATTAGCATAGAAAACATTTTCACAAAATTCTGAAACTGAAATTTTTTAAAAAACTTTTTCACATATATTTTTTTGCCCCTACAACTTCAAATGTTTTCCCATTTTCCAAACTTCAATATTCTTTCGAAACAAACAAGCCCATAAAAATCCAAAAATTTTTATATGTGTCCTTCTCCCCCTTCTCTAGGGAGCTCCCGCAAGTTTCTGGTCAACCATCATATTTCTGCAGAAAATTTATGAAAAACATCACATTTCGGTATCACTAGAAAATAAAATATATCTAAAATTTTAGGCCACGCCCCCCTCCCCTCTTCCCTCCCACATCGCCGTTTTTTTGCTCTTTTCCGGTCGTGCACTACTAAATTCTTCTTTTTGCTTCGGGTTTTTTAACGACCCATTGTCGACGTCTTTCGATTCTTTTCTTTTTTTTATTTTGCATCTTGTGTTTGAGCATTTTAATTGAGAATTTAAGAAAATTTGTCGAGAAGGCATCAGAAACAATTAAAATTTCGTCACCGGGTGTGTGAATGATTGAAATTGGCACGTTGTGTTTTATTCTTAGATGTTTTATAAGAAACCAGTAGAAAATGGAGGGGCTTTGAGGAGAATTTTGAAAAAAATATATGGTAATTTTAATTTTTAATTTAAAAAAATGCTGTTTCATAAAAAGAAGTGTTAGCAAAATTGTTGAAAGTTAAAGTTAGTTGATCGTTTCTCATGCAAGTTTGTTTTGACCTACTCAGAAAATCTAAGTCTCTCACAAAGTCATGCTATTTTTACCTGCGAGCGGTTGAGCTGCGGTCTTTTAGTAGAAAATGGAAGATCCAAAATTTTTAACTTGACAATACGAATTTTCGATTTTTAAAATCTTGATATATTTTTTTCCGATGCTTTGAAAATTGGAAATTATTTTACGTTAATTTCAAAAAAAATTACTGTTTCAGAATTTGTAGGAATTTTTTTCCGAGTCATTGTAATCTCAATTTTTTTTTCTCTCATGGACCTATTCAGTTTGAAAAAAAATCTAAAAATAGCGAGAAATTGCAATTTCTCGGAATTAAAAAAAAAACTGAATAGGTCCATTATGCTAGAAATTTCTTGTGAATTACTAAAATGAAGTGAACATAAAATTTTGAAAAAAAGTCCTGCTTCAATATAAATTGAACATAATTCTGAAGAATAAAATTAGTTCTTTCTTCTTCTTCTTTAAATATATCGTTTCAGTTTTTACCCTTGTTATGTTGTTTTTGGAATTTTCATGAGAAAAATTGAGTTTCGAAAAAAATTGGATAGGAAAACGGTAATAAATGTACATTAATAGAAAATAGACTTCATTCTCATTCCAAATCTGTTTTTAAAATTTTCTAAAACCACCTAGAAGCCGAGAAAACGTGCTTCAAAACAATTGCCTAGAAAAAGTGTCCATCGGTGAAAACTAGTCCGCGGGGGCATTATTACACAAAGAAGGCAGAAATATAAGTTAAAATAAACGAATTTAAATAAACATTTATAAACAAAATAAGCCAAAAGAGCCGCGATCAAAGTTCGGCCAGGTGGAACACTTTTTCTAGGGCATTGTTTTGAAGCTCGTTTTCTCGGCTTCTATGTGATTTTAGAAAATTTTAAAAACGGATTCAGAATGAGAATGAAGTCTATTTTCATCCCAGGCACATTTGTAAACTCTATGAGTATCTCCTTAATCATATGTTTATCATCAAATCTTATCAAATCAGATCATCATAAAAAGAGAATCTTGAGATTTCAATATTTTTCAAAATTCGGTTCAATCTGTAAATCTTTGAAATTTTTTATTCAATAATATTTGATCACAATTATCAGAGAAAAAAATAAGAAAACTATTACGTTTCAGAAAAAATTTGAAAAAAAATGAACTAATGCAAAAACTCATTGCAGAGACGTATCCTATTATATACATCTTCCTAACCTATTTTCAGATTTTTTTCATATTTTTTTAAAATCAACATTATTTATTCACAGAATTTACTATAAAGTGTTATATTTATCAGTTTTCAGCTGGAAGTTTAAAGAAGGGCTTTACGGAGATTATGAATGCGTCTGGAATGAAAATAGACTTCATTCTCATTCCAAATCTGTTTTTAAAATTTTCTAAAACCACCTAGAAGCCGAGAAAATGAGGCTTCAAAACGATGGCCTAGAAAAAGTGTCCACCTAGGAAAAAGTTCGGCCAGGTGGCCACTTTTTCTAGGCCAAACGACGAACAATTTGCAACATCCTACAAAACTCATAAAGATTCCCATTTCTATGCTGTAACAAATAATACAATTTTCATCATCATCATCTGGCTCGAAAAAAGTTTTCAATTTCATTTTTTATTACACAACATATATATCCAACATGTCTACACAGCACACTCATATTGATGATGAATCCTAGTGTCATTTTTCATATTTCGCTTCATTTTTGTCCCCCAAAAATTTTGATTTCCGTTCTTTTTTCGTTATTCGACCATCTTAATAATTATAATTATAAATATTTATTTCCAGAACAAAACGGATGTCTTGGCGCTAAACAGAAATAAAAGGAAAATGGTGCAATTAGATCGATTTGAGATAATATTCAACAATCCGGAAGAGGCGTATTTTGCGGGACAGGAGATTTCCGGAAAAGTGGGTTTTTGGAGAGGGGTATTTAAACAACATTTTAGAATTGAGGAAAAGGAACCTTAGAAGGAATATATGATACGGAAAAAAAATATTTAATGATAATTTTTGAAACAGTATATTTTTGACGATTTTTTTTGGGCAATTGAAAATAATTAAAATTTGACGGTTTCACAAAACGCGTTATATTCAGCTATTCAGGGAGGCAATTTTGTAATTCGGATTTTTAAAAACTTGATCAGGCCATTCTTCATTTATTTAACGCAAAAATTCCATTTTTTCACGCGTTGTAGAATGACGTTTGTAAAAAATTCGAAATTTTTTCGTGTGTGCAATTTGTCGTAACGGTGTACACACACAAAGCGTTGTTCGTGACGACAATTTCGGTTCACTTTATCCCATTGTGGATAAAAATAGAAAAAATGAAACCGCAAAAAGGTAATAATTAAAATTTTGTCGAAAAATAACTGTTCCAAAATGTTGTAAATTTTTTTAGAAACCATAATTTTTTAGGTTTTATAAATAGTGCCAAATTTTTAGAAATGGCATTTTTTTAAAAACATGTATGGAAAAGAACTTTCTTTTTTGAAAAAAAGTCAAGACTTTATTGACTTAGTCAAAGACAAGACTTAGACAAAAAGGACAAAAAATTATCGAAAAATTACGTTTCAAAAATTTTTGAAATTAGTACTTTAATAAGTTGTCGTTTAATATATAATATATGTTAGTCGCGATAATTGGTTTGGAAGAGATTTATCTGGAAATTTTTAATTCTCAACACAATTTAGCGAAACCTTCAGATATTTCAGCTTAAAGATGCTGCAAAAATTTGGTTCATATGTTTAGGGACAGTAATTTTCGAAGAATTTTGGAAAAGAACTAATTCTCTTTGTTGAAAAAAAAACACGCAATGGAACAAATCTAACGATTTCAGGATTAAAATTTAAATATTCTAGATTTCCAAGGACTTCATTCCATGGGCTTCAAAAATTTCAAAAATTCACTGTTTCGAAAAATGTTAAGAAAATCACTGTTTCAAAATTACGGGCTCAGTACGTCAAACCCAGTAACTACAAATGAAAATGGTCTAAATTCTAAGGACTTCAAAAAAATATTTCGAAAAATTACGGTTTCGACATTTTTTAAAATTAGTATTTTAATAAGGTTTAACTTGTTCAATGTAGAACTTAACGACTTTATTAACGATAATTGGTTTGGAAATTACCTAGCTCATTTTTGGAAGAGATTAATCTAGAAATTGTAAAATTTGAGTTAAAGGAGGGCTTTACGGAGATAATAAATGTACCTTAAATGAAAATAGACTTCATTCTCATTCCAAATCAGTTTTTAAAATGTTCTAAAACCACCTAAAAGCCGAGAAAACGAGCTTCAAAACAATGGCCTAGAAAAATGGGCCACTGGCGAAAACTAGTCCGCAGCTCATTTTCTCGGCTTCTAGGTGGTTTTAGAAAATTTTAAAAACAGATTTGGAATGAGAATGAAGTCTGTTTTCAATAAAGATACATTTATATTCTCCGTAAAGTCCTCCTTTAAAAATCTAAATAAAATCAATTTTTTAAAATTAAATTTTTAATAAATCAACAATTTCAGTGGAAAACTATTGATTAAATTATCGAAAAATACCTTAATTTTTCGTAAAATTGAAAAAAAGACAGAATTTTGAGAAAAAAATTACTGTTTCAATATTTAGTGAGAAAAACTGAATTTTCAATTTTTTAATAAAAATACGAACGAACACCTATAATTTTCAAAAGTAAAATTCGATGGTTTTCAGGTAATAATCGAGAACACGGAACCTAAAAAGGTCAACGAAATCCTTCTGGAACTAAAAGGCCGCGCACGAACCTACTGGACAAAACATTCAGGCAAATCACGTAAACATTGCTCACATTCGGAACCATATTTTCTGGAACAATTCAATACCGGGTATACGCACAAATTTACGGTTACCAAAGATGGAAAAGAGAAGGAGAGAATTTTGCCGTCTGGTGTACATGAGGTCCCATTCTCGTATACTTTGCCGAAATCGTTACCTTCGTCGTTTGAGGGCGAATTTGGGCATATTCGGTATACTTGTAAGGCGATTTGTGAAAGGCCTTGGGATTTTGATATTGTTTCGAGGAAGGCGTTCACTGTTGTTGGAATTGAGGATATTAATGCTGATGCTAAGGTAAATTTTAAAAAATTGTTTTGTATGGGTACTTACACAGTTAAAGGAGGGCTTTACGGAGCTAATGAATATTGGCCTGAAAATAGACTTCATTCTCATTCCAAATCTGTTTTTAACATTTTCTAAAACCACCTAGAAGCCGAGAAAACGAGCTTCAAAACAATGGCCTAGAAAAAGGGACCACTGGCTAAAACTAGTCCGCAGGCATGAAAAATCCAAAAAAAAATGAAAAAACCTTTAAAAAAAGACTAATATAAGCATTCTGAATAACTATTTATTAACGAAACACGAAAACAGCTCATAGGAAAAAGTTCGGCCAGGTTGCCACTTTTCTAGGCCATTGTTTTGAAGCTCATTTTCTCGGCTTCTAGGTGGTTTTAGAAAATTTTAAAAGCAGATTTGGAATGAGAATGAAGTCTATTTTCATCCCAGACGCATTTATTAGCTCCGTAAAGTCCTCCTTTAAATTAAAATTTACGGTTTCATAATCAAATTAATATTCTAATGAAACAATGTTCACTAATTCTGGTGATGAATTTTTTTGAAAAATGGCTCCGTTGGAAAATTTCATAATTATGTCTAATTGAGAATGAATTTCTCTGTTATCACATATGAAAACTTAAGAAAATGTATATATTATACTAAAAGCCGAAATCCGAGGACGTTTTTCTCATAATTTTTACTGAAAAAAAAGCCTTTCACACACAACATTGTGAATTATTCTTAGTTTTAAAGCTCAATTAGCATACAACGGAATTAGTCAAAATATTAAAATTTCAATTGGTAATCTACTGAAACAGTATTTTTTTTCAAAAATTGCGTTTTGCATCCTCTCAATAAAACGATGAATGATGGTTTTTAAATAAATTTCTGTTGAAACATTAATTTTTTCTAAGTAAAAATTAATAGTGCACGAACATTCAAAGGAGGACTATGAGCAGGTTATAAATGTTGCTAAACTTATCTGAAATTCAATTTTATATACCTTTGAAAAAATTTCCAAAAAAGTGGAAAGGGCACCCGGAATCGAACTTTGGTTTCAAAAACGTAAAAGTTTCCACCAAAGTGACAGCCAAGTTCGATTCCAGGTGCCCTTTTCTACTTTTTTTCAACTTAGGTATTGTCAAGATAATAATTTCTGGCCGCTCGTTTTGCGGAGTGTCGTTGGGAACTTACTCGCAGCGCGCACAAATTCAAATTTCTCAGTTGGTCTTGCGCGTAGCGGTCGCGTTGCGAGGAAATTCCCAACGACACTCCGCAAAACGATTGGCCAGAAATTGTTATCTTGACAATATATAAAATTGAATTTCAGATCGATTAAGCAACATTTATAACCTGCGAACAGTTCTTCTTTAAAGGCAGAGGAACACTTTCCTAAACATTTATCCGTATTTAGAAAATAAATAGTAAAATTTGTGAATTCATAAATTCCTAAAATGTCTTTTGGCTAAATCTTGAAGTTTAGAATTAATAAACAATTTGTAAGAATATAAATGTATTTTAGAAAATTTTATGATTAATCAGTTCTTTTTTCATTTTTAAATATTCATATTTTCCCAGAAATCAAAAAAAAACTATTGTCAACTGAATTATTCTTGATCATTGCGTTCGGAAGGCTGCTCAACCTAAAAAAAACCTCCCACTCAACACACTGAAATATTGGCTTGAAAATGAATTTTTCAAATTTTCCAGTGTGTTGAGTGTCGGCAGCCGCGTCGCGTGCGTGCGGAGCGGCTGTGAGGTTGAGCAGCCTTCCGAACGCAATGATCAAGAATAATTGAGTTGACAATAAAAAAGTAAGTTTTATTAAAATATGCACAATCGTTGTCAATAATCATCAAAACAGTAAATGTATTTTTGAAGAAATAATGTAACAGTAATTTTTTGATTTTTGCAAAGAAAAAATTCATTTTTGAACACGTTTAAATCATTTTCTAATGAGAAATATTTGAAAACAATTTGAGCATGAAACCTTATTTTTTTAAATTGCGTTTTCATAATCATGCAAAAAAATGTTTTTTCATTAAATTCAAGCTATAAATGCCACTACGAATTTTCAAAATTATTTTTAAAAAAATCAATTTTCCCAATTTTATTTGTACATATTTTCGACTTCAAATTTTTTCATTAAAACTTTTCTTCCAGCTCAACGAACCAATCTCCACTTGTGAATCCAATCACGCTGTAACCTTCTGTTGTCGTTCATCTGGAAGTGTAACCGGCGAGCTGAAAATCCCGAAAAACGGCTATACCCCTGGCGAGAAAATCGACGTTTCTTACAAGTAATTTTCTAGTGAACTTCAGAAAGTAAATCTCAAAACATTTTAGGGTCAGTAACAACAGCTCAAAAACCAGAAGTATTCAAATACGATTTCTGCAATTGACCACTTATAAGTAACTGCATTCTTTCTCTGAACACTTTGTTTAACTTTGTAACTTACAGAGCTAAAACCTTCGCCGGTCATGAACATATCAAAAACGTGATCAGAGTAATTTCAAAAATCGATAAAGGTGAAATCTCGGGCAGATCGATAAGCGAATGGCAGAATGAGTCAATCACCATACCGTCATTACCTCCAAGATTAGGAAAATGCAAAATTTTATCACTGCAATATTCAATTGAATTGGAAGTTGATCAAACATTGGCTGTTCCTTGTCCTATTGTTATTGGATCGATACCGCAGTTGTCACAGTTGTTAGTACATTCTAAGCAGTCGAATGGTGAGGATTTTAGATTTTTTTCTTAAAGACAGGGTGTCAGCCATCTTTTCTTTAAAGGAAGGCTTTGCGGAGATGATAAATGTACCGTAAATGAAAATAGACTTCATTCTCATTCCAAATCTGTTTTCAAAATTTTCTAAAACCACCTAGAAGCCGAGAAAATGAGGCTTCAAAACAATGGCCTAGAAAAAGTCACCGGTGGACACTTTTTCTAGGCCATTGTTTTGAAGCTCATTTTCTCGGCTTCTAGGTGGTTTTAGAAAATTTTAAAAACAGATTTGAAATGAGAATGAAGTCTATTTTCATCCCAGACGCATTCATCAGCTCCGTAAAGCCCTCCTTTAAATTAAACCTTTTGAAAATCACAAAGATAAGGTTAATTTTGTCAGGATCTTCTGGGAATGGCTCCCTACCGAAAAGCTCTATAAAAGACAGTCCTCCAAGGTTAGATGCCACTAGTGATAGCTGTGTACAGGTTTGTTTTCTTTTTTTATTTTGAAAAATTTAAATATTGGAAAAAATTTATGACGAAATTGAATTTGATATATTCGAAATTAAAAAGCTAGGAACTTCGATATTTTAGTTTCATGAATTTATGAAAAATTTGAAACTGTAAAAATTTCCGTTTTTTTTAAAATAAAAATTGATGTTTCAGCTAATTTTTATTTTAGTCAATTGATTATATCTGACTGATAGTTGTTGATTTTCATTTATACATTCATGCGAAATTAAATAGAAATGAGCTCAAAAAAGTGTGGGTTTTTGGAAAATAGAAATCCTCAAATTTCTAGGTAACAATAACCGACGAATCCGGGCAAACGGTCGAAGAACTTGGAAACGAAATGGAAGCTCTTCTCTCATCTCGAAAACGTGTTCGAATGCCTAGTTCGATTCTAAGTGAGCTTTATCCAACAATGCCGAGTCCTTATTATAAGTAAGTTATAATTTTTAAAATACAAAATATTGCTGTTTCAAAATGTATTTTTTGAAAATTCTTTCAAATTGGAAAATATTAGTCTTGAAGTTGGAGAGAAATATATCGTGCTCTGTATTTCAAAATAGTTAGAATTTTTTGGATTACAAATCTGTTCACTAGATAGTTTGAAAATGAATTGATTTTTGAAAAAGTTCTAACAATTTCTCAAAATAATTTTTTTCTCAATTTAAATCTAAAAAGATTTACATTCAGAAAAACAGTTTTTCGTTTGAAAATTGTTAAAAATTAGGAAAATTTTAAAAAAATGAACATTTCAAATTTTCAATGTTTTTGAAATTCTGAGGAAAAATTTCAAATTTAAAAAAACCACAGTTTCAAAAATTTTATGAAGTCTAATAGAATATGTGTTTAAAATGTTCGAATTCACGTGAAGTTCTTATTTCAGCATGGAAAACCAAACATATAAATCCGGTCATTCGAAAAATACAAAAATATTGCGGTTTCAAAATATATTTTGAGAAAATTCTTACAAATCAGAAAATATTTGAGCCTTTAATTTAAAAATTTAAAAATTTCTTTTAAAGGAGGGTTTTACGGAGATTATGAATGCGCCTGAGATGAAAATAGGCTTCAGACTCATTCCAAATCTGTTTTTAAAATTTTCTAAAACCACCTAGAAGCCGAGAAAACAACCCTCAAAACAATGGCCTAGAAAAAAGGGCCACCGGCGAAAACTAGTCCGCAGGCATGAAAAGTCCAAAAAAATGAAAAACAAAACATAAATTAAGATGAAAAAACATTAAAAACGACTATTATAAGATTATGCATAACTATTTATTAACGAAACACGAAAAAAGCTCATGGGAAAAAGTTCGGCCAGGTGGCCCTTTTTTCTAGGCCATTGTTTTGAGGGGTGTTTTCTCGGCTTCTAGGTGGTTTTAGAAAATTTTAAGTACAGATTTGGAATGGGTCTGAAGCCTATTTTCTTCCCAGACGCATTCATAATCTCCGTGAAGCCCTCCTTTAAGGAAGAGGGCATAGCCACGGGGGTTTTTTTTTACTACGGAGAGTGGACCGGAGTGACATAGAGCGCACTTTGCGCGCACACACACTCTCTCTGAAGAAAACGCAATAGTCTAGTGGTCTCGTTGTGTGTTCGCGGTAAGAAAGCCGCTGGATCGGTTCCCCCTGAATAAATAAATTGAAATATACATTTTGCTTTTTCTTTTCTGAGATAATGTGGAGTATGAAAATGTGTGAAAAAAGCAAATTTACTGAAAAGGAATAGGATTATTGGAAAAATTGCGATGCAACTCAAAAAATGCAAAATGGTAACCATTAATTTCCCTAAGGAATTTTTATAAAAACACCGAAACTTCCGAAATTACTTTCAAAACGCGTGTAGACATCTAACCTTCACCTTTTTGGTCTCAACTTTTTCTAAATTTCCGTTTTGGTTTTTTAAAGTTTGAAAAACTCTCAAAAATTAGCAAATTTAGTGTTAAACTTTTAAACTGCTAAGGCTTTTTAGATACAGCTTAGATCGCACTAATTCTTTCTTTAGAACAGGCCCAGGCATCACAAAAATAAGAATTTGGTCTTTAAAAAACATGAAAATTTGTAGTAGTAAAGGAAAATGCTCAAAACGTTTGTCCCAGTTCAAAAATAAATGGCAGAAGAAAATATGGAAGAATTTTTGCACAATAGTTAGGCCGCAATCTGTAAGCGCGCTCTATTGATGACGGTCTATTTTTTCAATGCTAGCTGTAGTAAAAAATACCCCGTGATAGCGCAGCGGTTAGTGGTTCCGCTTGCTGTGCGCAAGGTCACGAGTTCGATCCCTCTCCAAGTCGACCCAGCTTTGAATGGGTAGTGGTTCTCCACGAAGGTAATAGACCCTTCCCTGGTCCGGAAGAAGTCGAAATTTGTGCCAAAAGCCTAGCAATAACCACTCGGCTAATAACCGTGCAGCTTGCCCGCAGCGTATGGCACGCTTGAACCAAACGGGCTTACCTTTACCTTTACCTTTTTTTTCTGATTCTCAAAATAGTTCGAATTTTTCGGACTATGAATTTGTGAGCTAGATGAGATGATCTCTGAAAATGAATTAATTTTGAATTATCAAATGTTGATTTATTGAAGCTTTGGAACGCTGCCATGAGGCGTGTATTTATAGTTATTTTTTCATATAAATTGCATTACTAATGAGAGAACGCTCTAATTTTTGAAATTGAAATCAGGTAGGGTAAAATTAGCTGACACACTGGTTTTAATTTACTATTTAATTTTCTGAAAAAACGCAATTTCACCAAAAAAGTGTTTTTTATTTAAATCGAAAACACGATGGGATAAAGTGAACCGAAATTGTCGTCACGAACAACTTTGTGTGTGTACACCGTTACGACTTTGTGTGTGTACACCGTTACGACAAATTGCATACACGCAAAAATTCTAATTTTTTACAAACGGCATTTTAACGCCTACAACGCATGAAAAAAATGAAATTTTTGCGTTAAATACATAAAGTATGGCTTAATCTAATTTGTTTCCATCCCAAATTACAAAATCGCGTCCCTGAATAGCTGAATATAACGCGTTTTGTGAAACCGTGCCGCACGATTGCAAAAATGCCACGCCCGCTTTTCTGCGTTCAATTTTTAATTGTCTTACTGAATGTTCTTAGTTATAGTCGGTTAACTTTAGCCCCCCCCCCCCCCCCCCGTGAAAATAGCATCCTTTCAAAAAAATTCCGAAATTCTAATTTTAAGAACAGTTTTTTACTAGCCGTTTAACGCCGCTACGCGGCGGCAATGAGAGAAATAGTGTGTGAATTGAAGAGACACAGAGAAAAACGCTAACTTTAGGTTAAGGTAAGTACCGTAACACTACAGTAATCCGCACCAAATTTTCACAGTGACCTTACAATACTCCAAAGAAGGAGAACCAAACCCATAAATCCCCGTCTGTTGAAAAATTGTGTAAAATTTCAAAAATGAAAATAAAATGGTTTCAGACAAAAAATTTCTGTTCAAAATCATTAAAGTAATCGATTTTTAGGGGAATTTTAATTAATCTGGGGAGTTTTTGAAAAAATAAACAAATTTGAATCTTTAAAGGACGATTTCTTCAACTATCTTAATTTTTTTCAGAAAAATCTAATAAATAACCTCAGAAACAGTATATATTTTTGCAGAGAATCCTTCTTCGGACCATCCGACATATCAGAAGAAAAGGAACAGGCTCAATTCGGTGAAACACAATTTGCTCCAAAATATCCATTTTATACAGATTGAGAATTTTTGTCAATCCCTCCTCTATTCTAATATTATTTCCATTGTTGTTGATTATTTTCGTCTTCTTCTTCAAAACTACCAAAATGAGCATTCTTATCACTTGTGTGGTGTGTATTTTTTTCAAATTTTTATTTACTAAAAATAAACCGTTTTTTTTCTGAAGTCCATGTGATATTTTCAATTCTTATTTATTTGTTTAACCAATGACCACAGGTGCTGATAAAAAATTAAAAACAATAATCATTTTTTGAAAATTCAGTGTTAATTTCTCCAAAAATGAAAACTATACTCTTCGTTTTTCTTTCAATCGTCATTGGATTTTGTGAGGCGAAAAATGTGAAGTGAGGAGTTTTCTAGAATTCTAAAATGCATAATGAAGTTCTAGATGTTCACGATCTCTTGTTCCACAGCAACATAGGCTGTTTAGTGACTATTCACAATGTAAGCTGGCGTGTAAGCAGAAGAGGGATGCGGAATTGCTTCATGAGACTAAACAGCAGGTAAAGTAAGGGTGAAGGGCTTTACAGAGCTAATGAAAGTACCTTAAATGAAAATAGACTTCATTCTCATTCCAAATATGCTTTTAACATTTTCTAAAACCACCTAGAAGCCGAGAAAACGAGCTTCAAAACAATGGCCTAGAAAAAGTGTCCACCTGGCCGAATTTTCGCATGAAAAATCTAAAAAAAACATAAAAAAGGACTAATAGAAGCATTTTTCATAACTATTTATTAACGAAACACGAAAAAAGCTCATAGGAAAAAGTTCGGCCACTTTTTCTAGGCCATTGTTTTGAAGCTCATTTTCTCGGCTTCTAGGTGGTTTTAGAAAATTTTAAAAACAGATTTGGAATGAGAATGAAGTCTATTTTCATTTAAGGTGCATTTACAACATTTTTCTTCCATTCCATGTGTTTTTGTGTATCTCCGTAAAGCCCCCTTTAAAATGTGCGCATTTTCAAATTTCAACTATGGACCGCCGTGATGAGCCGCCCATTTTTCAATGTTAATTCGTATAAATTGAATTGTATTAAAAAACTCTAATTTTTGAAGTGAAAGTCAAACAGGGTCAAAAGTTTACTGATTCACTGCCTTTAAAGTCAATGTGCCACTTATTTTGTCACAATGTATGTCCATTTGCAAAAAATATAAGTTTCCTTATCCAATACGTAGCGAATAACTTTAAATTTCATAAATTCCATCAAAGTTGTTTACTGATTTTTTCAATTTTTGTTTTAATCTATTAAGAAACGCCAATTATTAATGAACTTAACAAATGTTCAAAAAATGTTCAAATGTTTCACTTTTTTAGTTGGAAAAAATCACCGTTTCTTGACAAATATTAAAGAATAACTCAAATACTCAAGGCAGTTCAACACGCCAAAAGTAATGCCTGAAAAAAATTGAAAATCTTTTTGATTTCAGTCATTTTCATTTATAATTGCTGTAAAAAACACATGGAATGGAAGAAAATAACATGTCATGATTTTTTCAGGTGTTTTCCGAGCAGATGTGCTCAAAAACAATAATTGTTCATTTATTTGAACTCAACTGATCTCTCTCTCCCTTTTTTTTCAATAATATGTAGTGAAGCACTAAAGTTTTAAAAAAAACGAAGAAAAGAGACTAATCCAAAGTCGTCCAGAATAAATTGATTGAAATTTCAGAAAGGAAAGGAGGACAGGTTATAAATGTTGCTTAATAAATTTGAAATTCAATTTTGCACCCGGAATCGAACTTTGGTCTCAAAAACGCCAAAGTTTCCACCAAAGTGGCAGCCAGGTTCGATTCCGGGTGCCCTTTCCTACTTTTTTGCAATTTTTTCACTAGGTATATAAAATTGAATTTCAAATTAATTTAGCAACATATAAAACCTTATTTTTTCAACAAAAAAAATGCCTAAGATGTTTGTGAATTTAGAAATTCCTGAAATTTTTTGAAATTTTCTGAAACTATTCTCTTCTAAATTGTTGGAATTTCAGCCACTTGCTCCAAAAAATTCTAAACGTTTTTCTTTATTTTTTTTCAAACTGTTCAGGACTTTAAAAAAGTAATTCCTTTATAAGTTTCTCCTCAATTTTAAAAATTTACTGTTTCAGAATTTAAAAAAAAAAGTCTTGATCTGCTTAGAAACTGATCCTATCGGGAAATTTAGGGAAATTCAAAAATTTAACTCCAAATACTGGTTTTATCCTGATTTTATCGATTTTCCAAGGTTTTCAGAGTTAATAAACATCCAACGATAAAAACTAAAGAATAAAACAGGAATCAACGCAAGATTTTAAATAAAACCAACATTTTTTAGAATCGCATAAATGAGTTTTAAAAAAATAAAAATTTCAAGTCTTCTTATTTGAGACTTCTGGGAAATCCGGGAAAATTCCCGCCCATCCCTGCTTGGGACCATGTCAACTGTTACTCTATATTTAAAGGAGCACTTTACGCAGATTATAAAAGAAGTTAAAATGCAAAAAAAATCATACTCATGTTATAAATGGGTTTAAAAAAAATTTTTAATTCGTAGAAGAAAAAAAACAGAAAAAACGAGCCACCTCAAAAAAAGGGGGACCGCGGAAGAACTTGTGTTTCTAGTCCGCGACAGATTGGTTTCCTAGGCCAACTATTAAATTTGTGCGTTTTTATTTATTTTTGTTTTTTTTGCATTTAAAATGAAAAACGGCGCAAAAAGTGATGCAAAATTTTGCATATATTTAGTTTCTACACAAATACAACACTAGTTTTTCCCATTCTGAAAAAAATAGCTGAAAAAAACAAAAGTACGGCTATGAAAACTGAAATTAAAAAAAAAACATTCGTCAGCTTGTTTTTCATGCAAAATTATAACGTTGTTTCATTTTAAATGCAAAAAAAAACAAAAAAATTAGTAAATTTAATAGGTGGCCTATGAAACCAAACGTTCGCGGACTAGAAACACAAGTTCTTCCGCGGTCCCCCTTTTTTTGAGGTGGCTCGTTTTTTCTGTTTTTTTTTCTTCTACGAATAAAAAAAAATTTCTAACCCATTTATAACATGAGTATGATTTTTTTTTGCATTTTAACTTCATTTATAATCTGCGTAAAGCCCTCCTTTAAGTGAAACTCCAACGTGTACGGTCGGGCCACAGTCTTAAATTTTTACTCCCAACAAATAAAAATGATGAAAAATTAGAAAATAGTCTTCGTTATATTAACAAAATTGATTAACTCGAAAACTGGTTTTTTTAATGATTTAAAAAAACCACGATGCTCAATTTTCCAGCGTTTTCTTTGTTTTTTTCTTAAATATGGATACGTCATTGAGCATTTTATAAATTAAGACTAATTAAGGAATTAATCAAAATTAATTAGTTCATCCAAAATAAAATGCGAAGACTTCAAAAGTTCTTATAATAGACCAGAATGTCAAAAGAGCGATGGCGACCCTAAACTTTAACATTTATCGCAACATTGAAACCGTTAATTTTATCTTTGACAAAAATCACCAATTTAGTGCCGTAGAGAATCACTATTAAGAATATTCGAATTTTAATAAAATATTTCTAAAACAGTAAAAATAAACTCACAATTTACCTATTGCAGTACGTCGAACGCCTTCGTCAAGAACTTGCCGAAGCTCAACAAGGTATGTCCACCACATCTTTTTCCTCATTTTCCAATATCCTTCAGTCCTCGTAGAAGCCGAAAAATTCCACATCCCTGAGGTCACTCCAGCACCAGAAATCCGAGCTCCAAATCCGCCACCCTCCCGTTTCGACCATTTGAAAATGGCAGCTTCAAAGATTGCAGAAAGCGGTCACGAGTTGAAACACGTTGTCACTGGTGACAGTAATCCAAATGAAATTAAATAATAACTCTACTATCTATCATTAAAAATAACTACTTAATTCTTTGCAATTTCATTCGATAAAACAATTTTTTAAAAGTGAATGAGATCATTAAAACAAATAAATGATATATGGCGGTTAGAGGAATGTTAATTTACATAATATTCTTGTTCTATTTATGAATCAAAATCATCATCCGGTGCTCTTCGTTTCAGTATATTTTGAACTTGATCCGGATGGAGCATACTCATCGGCTGTTCCATTATACGTTGATTTGGCATAGAAGTGTCCATTCTGTGGAAAAAATGGGATTTTTTGAAAGAAAAACGCCAGGATTGAGAAAAAGCATAATTTTAATATTTATAAACCTATTAATATCAGTTAATGAAAAGAATGAGACAACATTTTCAGGAAAAAATAATTTTTGCATGATATAGGCATTATAACTGTAAAACCGAGTTTAATTTCAATATTCATATCGAAGCAGTGTTTTCTAAGGAAAAATCAGAAACTTAGTTTTAATAAAATCGAAAAAAAAGCTTTAAAGATGATTTCGAAATTTCATATTGTCAATTTTCATTAAAAATGTAATTTTTTCTTAAATTATAAAATTCTTGTCTAAACTTTTGGGAATCTTCATTGAAAATCTTTTTTTTTTAATTAACTTGAACAGAATACAGAAACAGTCTGAAATCTTGAGGAATTTTTAGAATCTCAAAAACGCAACAAATTTCATAAAAATTTAAAACTCACGGCTCATATGAATCCGTTTTATATTCCAAATTCGGCTGCAGCTGACAAAACCGATCATTTGGCAACTTAAGTCCATAATTATGCCTAATTTGGGGTAACGGCTGATTATTCTTATCCGCAGCCAATTGTAGAATTTTCTCACGACTTGGAGTTGAATTTTTCAGCACTCCTGAAAATCGAAATTAAAAAGCAATATTTAAATTTTGAAACCTAAGATATCAGCAGCCGCTTGAACATCTTCTGCATCGATAACCGCTTTTCCATTGTGTCTTGACAATCCGAACGCCATTTCCAATAATTTTGAAGTTAGTGCGAATTGGGTCTGAAAACTACTGTTTTTATTCTCATCATTCTGAAAACCGAAATTTCGATTTTTTTTAATTTGCAAAAAAATTCAAAAAATCCCCCGTTTCACTAAAAACGTTAAGGAGAAAAAACATCGAACATTTCAATGCAATAAAACACTACAACATAAAAATGTAAAATTCTTCAAAAATGTCATAATTGAACGGTTTTATGTCATTTTTTGATGTTTTGTATAATTTTAAAATCAAAAATTTCAATTAAAATATGCCATTACGAAAAAAATTGAATTTCCTACCTGAGTCTTAGGTTATGCAAGCCTAAAATTCATTTAATTCGTAATTCTTTAAAAAAACGAAAAAATTTTAAAAATACTGTTTCAACGTTTTCTAAATCTTGTTTTCCGTAGTATAATTCACTAATACCATAAATGTTACAACATAGAAATGTAAGATCTCTAAAATTTGGCACTTTCCTAAACTTAATGCCAAAAATTGATGAACTGTTGACTGCGTTGTATTTTGACAAGGAAAACTGATAATTTTTGAAATTAAGTTTGAATTTTCTCCGTTTGAGGATTTTTTCCCTCTTGCGGCCACTTAGAACCTTCATTGATGTTCGTTCAGTATTTCAGAATCCATTAATTGCTTGTCCATTCAAAAATGGCCAAAAAGAAAAAATAAACGCAAAAAGTGAAAAATTGTCAATTTTCCATTAATTTTCAAAAAATAGGTCAGTTTTCTATCATGATTGAGTTCAGAACAATGTTTTAAAATATTTTAACGCTCTACAGATAATTTCGATTTTTTCTTCACGAGAATAATTAGTTTTCCTTGTCAAAATACGTCGCAGTGAACTGTTGCAGTAAAATCTGCCTTTTTGCAAGGATTCAATCCACCGTAGTGGCCTAAAAACCCAAAATGTGAAAAATAGGCCACATCAATAATATTTCCGCGATTTTTTCCATTCTTTCTCAATAAAAGAACCACCCACATCCATCAACATCCCAACCACTCGATTATCAAACTCTTCCACTCCGCATTCCTCCAAAATCTCTAAAACCTCCTTCTTTTCCGTGCTCGCTGAAGCCGTCGTTTCCGCCTTATCCTCCGGATCTGTCATTCTGAAAATCCCTGCTTTTTCCTTCATTCTTTTCGAAATTTCAGATATTCTTTCATGAATTCTCAATCAATATTCCATCTAAATCGAAAAAAACAAATATTTACAGGCCGTAAATTCATGAAGTAAAAATAATGCCCGTGAAGAGCATGTATTCCATGAAAAAAAGAACACATAAATAAATTTGAAATAAAATAAAAAGCGGATCTTAAAAATTCTGGAAAAATTGCAGTGAAGCTACAATATTCTGAAAATTTAAAAATCAATAAAAGAAGCTGAATATTACAAGAATAAGGCAAAAACAATTGATAATACTTAAGAATCATAATATTATGTGCATTTTTCGGAAAATTATCATTCGACATTCAGATATTTTTTTATGAATTCATAACGGTTCTGACAAAATCAGCAATGTTGACGTTTCCGTGTGAGTCGTTGTGCCCGGCAAGCAATTGATCAACGTCTTCGTCGGATAATCGTTCACCTGGACGATTTGAAGAATTTTAACATTAAAAAATAGTTTTTGTTAAGTTCTGTGTGTAATTTTTAGTTTAGAGGATAAACATCTATTTCTGAGTACGTTCGCAGTAATGGATTTTAAATAAATTTAATTTTTTTCAGAAAATATTGAAACATGCATTTTTTTTATTGAGAAAATCATATTTCTGCTTCGAACTTTTGTTTAATTGTTTCTCCCTTCTTATTGCAAACTTTCCCATCATTTAAATAACAAAAATTGAAACGTTCGTATTTTTCCAAAATATTTCATTTCAAAATCTAAAAACCCTTACCAAGAGTGGTCAAAAGGTGCCTCAGCTCAGCAACATTGATCATTCCATTGCCTTCCTTGTCAAAATGTGATAATCCTTCGACAAATTCTTCAACGTTGTGCTTTTCGCTGAAATCCACCACATTTTCAATATCAACTTAATGAAAACCAACCGATTCTTGCTAACAGACTGGAAAATCGGCACAAAGTCCTCAAATGACAATCTGGCGTCTCTTTCGAATGAAGCAACGCATTTTTGTATCTCCGCTTCTGTTGGATTTTGTCCTAGAGCGCGAAGAACATCTCCAACCTGTAAAAATGACAGGGTTCGTCTTTTTAAAATAAAAATTTGGGAATTTTTAAAAAAATTCTTTCTCACGTCTCGTAAAAATAAAATGCTTTATTTCTAAGTAAATTTACCTGTTGAACTCCAATTCGTTCATCTCCCTTGCTGTCGAAATAAGCAAAAACTTCGCGACAATCGGCCAAATCGTCCATTTCCCCCTATCAGCTGGAATGAAATTATAGAAATGGTGGGAACGCGGGAAGAATGATTGATAAAAAGGTGAGAAATAATATATCGATTTAAAAAAGGCAGAAAAATAGGAAAATTCAGTTTTTTCTAGAAAACGAGTCTTTTCAAATAATATTTAAATCAATAGCACTTCAAACAAATTTCAAGATATATAAAAATCTGAAGGAATCGTGAAAGCGAAACCAAAACAATTGACAATGTTTGTTTTTGAAGCTAAAAGATAACGAAAAAGCAGAAAAACATTTCAAAAAATATCAATACTCTTCATATACATACACCTACTACCAAAAAGGTATGTTTGAATAAGAGAACGCGCGCCAAGTATGACAGTCGTCCTCCTTTTCCCCCCAAATCGCCTTCCACAACGAGAGAGTATATTAGCGCGAAGAAACGAAAGAGAATATAACATTCTCGGGCAGGATTGAATGGAAAAGAACAGAATAACATGTGTGTGTGAAGAGAAAAGGTTTGTTTCCTCTAGTTATTTGATCGGAAATCAGAGGATTTCAAAAACGGACACATTCGTCGTCGCAATTATGAAGAATATATATCGGAATGCCATATCTGTGAAGATTTGGAGATTGTGAACATTTTCTTCTCTATGATGTGAAACATCCCATTAGAAAGGATGAAGGGCGATTTCGTAATGTTTTTTGTTGGTTTCCGGGAAAAAGCGAAGACGAAAAATAACCATTTTTATTTAAAAAAAAACAGCCGTGAGAATTTGGACTCAAACTCCAGAAAATCGATTTGTATGGAAAAATCGGAAATAAGCTTGAATTCAATTAATTTAAGCATGCAGCTTAAGAGTAAAACACAAAACTCTGGAATAAACAATAAGTAATTTAAAGACATTTTGATGTTTATTCCACTTTAATTGAAACACAAATGTTTTCTAAAACAAAAATGCACAAAAGTCAAAAAACAGTTTGTATCGCATTTTTTTTAATTTAAGAAATATCAAAAATAATTACACGGCTATGTTTATTTCTAAATATATTATAAAAACTTGAAAAATGAGAATTTTTTCGTATTTATCAAAAAAAAACCGAAAAAACCGAAAAAAAAGAAGACAAAACAACACATTCAAAAATTGAAAAAAAAATCCGGCGTCACAAATGACGCAAAATTGCACACATTGCACTGAAGTCTACGCAATAATGCACAACTCGAAATTCGAATTTGTGTTCCGGAAATTTCGCCCTTATGACTTTTTGTTTACCTTTTTTGTCATTTCTTTTGTCGGTTTTTTGCAGAAAATGTTGTGTTTTCGATTTTTGAGAGTTTATTTTGATGAAAGAGTTATATTCTTCGTGACTTTTTGAAAAAATATCCTCAAAAACCAATAAAAAATTCAATTTTTAATTTTTCAGCATGGAACAGTACGCTGGACTTCTTAAACAATTCGTTGGAGCTTGCCAACAAAACTCGGACCTTCTTCACGAGCCGAGCCTTGGGTTCTTCAGAGACTTCTTGACTTCGTTAGTGCTTCATTTTTAGAAACGAAATTATAAACGCTTAAAATTGTAGGCTTGGAGCAACTATTCCACCAAAGAGTAAGACCGCAGCCCCAGCGGAAGGTTCGGAATCGCCGAAAGCTGAAGAAATGCCAGAAGCGCCAAAAGAGCCGACTCCGGAGCCAACACCAAAGGTTGATGAAATCCCATACCCGGAAATTGACAATTCTGGTGTTATTACTGAGACTGAATTGCATGAGGAATTGCCAATGGGAGATTTGAACAGAGAAGCTTCTGACGCAGATTTGGAAAAGGCATCGGAAGAGAGAAATGCTGCTCAAGAAGCGTTTTCGAACGGAGATTTTGAAGGAGCCCTTCAACATTACACTGCCGCGATTGTTGCCAATCCAGGAAGTGCCATGCTTCATGCTAAGAGAGCCAAGTATGTATAATGGAACTAATTAGAATTGATTATAACAAAACACTAGAAATTCAATTCGGAAATTCACAAAAAATTGTTTTTTCTGAATTAAATTTAGAAATCCGATTTTTTTTTAATTTTCGGTATTTTTCTAAATTTCGAGTACTTCGTTTTTTCCAAATAGTTTTAAAAAAATGTGCAATTAAAAGTTATTTTATATTCCAGTGTTCTCCTCAAACTCCAACGCCCAACATCTGCCATTACCGACTGCGACAAAGCCATCTCCATCAATCCGGACTCGGCAACCGCCTACAAATTCCGTGGACGTGCGTTCCGTCTTCTCGGCAAATGGGTCGAAGCAAAAACCGATCTCGCTACTGCATGTAAATTGGATTACGACGATACCGCTAATGAGTGGTTGAAAGAGGTCGAGCCAAATGTAAGCGAAACATCTATTTATTTTATTCAGAAAAAATTACCCAAAATTATGTTAGACAAAGAAAAAAGAAAAAAAAACTAATATAAACACCGGTTACGAGATCAAAAGCATGTCGAAATTATTTCTTGCGTCGACACAATCGTTTTCCATTTGGTCCGATTGGCGCCTTCTCTTTTGGTGGTAGACCCATTGCCTCGCGGCAAGAAAGATAATAAATATGACATTTTTGACCACTGCCGGCTGAAAAACATTAAAATATAGTTTTAAGTGTTATGAAATGCAGCTTACCTCTCCTAGCCATTGATCCTGAATGGTCTTGTCTTGTAGCTTTTGGTTCAATACTTGAGTAACAGGATTTCCGGTATTTACAGGAGCTTTTTTCTTTAACATTCAGATGTATAGCATGGGCTGCTGCGTGTTCTTCATCATTGACGACTTCTTGTTTCTTCGCTTCTTCCTCAACGACATGCTTCTTCTTTGCAGCCTTTTGTTCTTGTTCTTCATCCTCATCATTGTCATCTTCTTCTTCACTTTCTTGACGTTTCTTCTGATGCTTCTTTTGATGTCCATGATGCTCACTACGATGTTGCTCGCGTTCCTGATTATTTATCTTCACAACTGTTGGCTCCTTCTTCCTTTCCTCGTCTTTATCAGCAAAACCTTCAGAACTATCCTTCTCATTGATTCCAATTTCAGCGTAACATGATTTGCGATACTTGCACTTTGTCATTTTCTGATCACGGACACTTGAAGCAATGGTTTCTGTAAGGGACGGCGCCTCACTCCATTGTTGAATTGTTGGAAGAACACCGCTGTCGTAACAAGACTTGCGATATTTACAATTCAATTTCCGATCCGCTCCATCCAGGTCAACACGATTATCGCCGTCGCTGTCATCCTCACCATCAGAATCATCAGATTCCCCACTTTGTTCGTCATTCGAACGAAATGTACGTCTCTGCTCTCTTTCAACAAATTTTTCATCAACAGGAATATCGTACTTCTCATAGCAAGAGGCACGGTACTTGCACGAAAGTTTTTTATGTGAAATATGGGTGTCCTCGTCCTCTAGATCTGGGATTCCATCACCGTCGGAGTCACGATGTTTGCCATATCCTTCATGATGTTGGGATGGTGGAGCTCGCCAGAAGTGGAAGATGTGATAAAGGGAGAAATCATACGGTTCGATAAGACCATGTTCACCAGTTTCATAACACGATTTCCGGTATTTGCACAGAAGTTTCTTGTCAGCAGTGCTGGTATCCTTGTCGTCGATGTCTGGAATTCCATCACCGTCGGAATCACGAGTTCGGTGGTATCCTTCATGATGTTGAGATGGTGGAGCTCTCCAGAAATGGAACAAATGGTCGATAGAAAAATCGTAAGGCTCAATGAGTCCACGTTTTCCGGTTTCGTAACAAGATCTGCGGTATTTGCAGTGAAGACGATGGTCTCTTTTTGGATCATGTTTGTTGTCGAATTCATTGTCATCATCTTCATCCTCATCATCCTCATCATGTTCTGATGTTTTCGTTGTAATCTTGACAGCAACTGGCTCCTCGACATCTTCCGGCTCCTCGACAACTTCCGGCACCGCCTTCCTGACTTTCTTTTGCTTCTTTTCTTGTTTCTTGGGCTCTTCAGGTTCTTCAACATTTTCATGCTCCGGTTCTGGTGCTTGCTCGTCTTCCTCTGCTTCGGGTTCAGGATCTGCCTTCTTGACCTTCTTCTGTCTCTTTTCTGGCTTTTTCGGCTCTTCCGGTTCTGGAACTGGCTCATCTTTTTCTGGCTCCGGCTCCTTAGGCTTCTTCTGCTTCTTTCCTTGTTTCTTCGGTGCATCATCCACAACTGGTTCTGGAACATCGACCTTTACGGACTTCTTTGATCTCTTCGGTGTTTCTTTAACTTCTTCGACCTCTGGCTCGTCTTCTGTTTCCTCTGGTTCTGGCTCAGGTGCCTTTACTTTTTTAGATGATTTTTTGGACTTCTTAACTGGAACCTCCTCAACTTCTTGATCTGGTTCCGCATTGACAGCTTCGACGATTGTATGGGCGACTACGTCTTCAGCGACATCTTCAACAATTTTTGATGATTTTGACGCCTTCTTTCCTTCATCCTTGGCTGATTTTTGAGGAGTAGTCTGTTTTCTAGACTCCTTTGCTTCAGCCAGATCCTGCAGTTCTTTTTGCGTCTTCTCAACCGGTTCATTCGTAAATCCAGCAGCAGTCATTCCATAACGAATCAAAACTTGTCTTTTCCGATGGAGTCGACGATGACGGCGGGTTCTTCGCTTTCTGACCTCTTTTTCAACAATCCGACGCTTCCTGATTTCTTGGACAGTTTCTGTCGATGGTGCCACAGCGATTTCTTCATAACATGATTTACGATATTTGCACAATGATTTCAAGTCTTTGACTGTCGATGGAACAACTGAGCTCACTTGCTTGTTTGCAGCTTTTTCAATGTGTTCTTCATCTCTTCCAAGCTCTGGCAAAACTCCGGTTTCGTAGCATGATTTACGATATTTGCATCTTTCTTGGACGGTGAGCTTTCTGGTTTCAACTTGATCGGCAACATCGAACAAATCACGAATAGATTCCACATGGATTTCTGGTTCGATGACTGGTTTCTTTCCGGTTTCATAGCATGACTTGCGGTATTTGCAGTAGTGTTTTCTCTCGAGATTTTCCATTTCATCGAAATCCTTTTCTTCTTCGTCATTCTCCTCTTCATCATCAGACATCGACGTCAAAAATGGAACATGGAACGATGATTCTTCAATCTCTGGTACAACACCAGTTTCATAGCATGATTTACGGTATTTGCAGTCGAGTTTGGCTTGCAATTTATCTTCAATTTCTTGCAATTTCTTCTCAACGACCATCGAATGTGAAATCGGACGAGATTTTGCTTTATCCATGCGTTCTTCAACTCCACTCACCGCCTTGTTTGCAATATCCTTCAATGTTCGTTTCTTTCCTTGTGGAACTTGCAATTTGGCAGAAATGAAGCTTCTCTCCCGTTCTTGAAGTTTTTCACTGATTGGAATTTCATGTTCCTTGTAGCACGAAGTACGGTATTTGCAGACGAGTTTTCGATCAGCAAGACTGACATCATCATCTTCATTATCTGGAATTCCATCCTGGTCAGCATCATCGTGTTTTGAAAGATGATGTTGTTGGGATGGTGGAGCTCTCCAGAAATGAAACAAATGCTCGAACGAGAAATCGTAACGCTCGATGAGCCCACGTTTTCCTGATTCGTAGCAAGATTTGCGATATTTGCAATGAAGTCGATGGTCTCTTTTTGGATCATGTTTGTTGTCAAATTCATTATCATCATCATCATCATCATCATCGGCTTCTTGTTCTTGAGCTTTTTTCATAGCTTTTTTGACAATTTCCTGAATTTCTTCTTCAAGTTCTTCAGATTCCACAACCTTAAAAATTTATATTTGAAAGAAAAAGTTGCCAGTGGTTGCGCGCACCTTTGGCTTTTTCGAAGTCTTTGCTGCTGGTTTGGCTTTGGCAGCTTCTGCGAAAATCACTGGCAATATTGTTGATGGTCTTTCCTTTGAAATCTACAAAAAACATTTTTATTTTTTCTATCATGAATTTTATAAGACTTTTATTCCTCCACAAGTATAAATTGTAACAGAATCGTTTTCCGAAGATGTGCAATCAGCAACGCGGTTGATAATCTGCGTGGTGTCATCAGAATTGTCTTAAAATATAACATTTTTTGTTTATTTTAACAATCGAATCTTACCAAGATCAATGATTTGCAAGCTTCTCTGAGTTCTCATCAATCCTCCCAGTATTTCTATCTCATCTTCAGACATTGATTGAAAATCGATTTTTGTAACAATTGCAGCCGAAAATGTTGAATTTGTTCTCAATCCGGATGCAATATCAACATGTTCCGAGCTTTCCAGCAAAGATGGTACATTGTTGAAGTCGGCAATCAAAATGTTTGAGTTGAACACTGTAAAAATCAATTTTTCTTATTATCTTATTTTTTCTCTCAGCCCCCAAAAAAACAAAACGATCATGAAATTTTACATTACTACAATGCTCAGAAACATATGTGAGAAGATAGTGTCGAGAGAAAAAACTCACGATTTTTGACATTGTCGTAGTTCTCCCTCTCTTCGCCAGTGTATTTTTGAAGTGTGTCGAATTTCAACGAGGTTTGAGATGAGGCTCCGGTGATGAGGAGAATCGGTCCGGCTGGAAAACGTACTTTCTCGAATTGATTTTGAAAAATGAGGATTTCTAAGAATGCAAGTGTGGAATCTTAGTTTTATTGACATTTTTCTAGAGGTATCTCATGATCAATTATTATTAACTTTTAAGCGGAAAATATGATATTACAGTGTTTTTTTAATGCAAAATTTTAAGCTTTGGATTGAGCACGAAATGTCGAAATAAGTAAAAGAAAGCTCAAAATAGCATAAGGACTCTAATACCAGTAAGACATACTGCCTTTAAACTAGGGATTTTTTGTAGAAAGCTCGAGATGACCTTCGTACAATTTCACGAAATGTTGAAATGCATTAAAGCTCAAAATATCATTCAGAAATTCAAAATTTATACAGAGCACAATTTTTTTTTAAATCATTTGATTTATCGATTATCAGTATTTTTCGCTTAGAATCTTGAAACTGTTTTTTTCATTAAAATTTCGACACTGAAAGTCAGTTCTTTAAAATTTTCAAAGAATTCGTTGAAGTGAAAGAATTACTTTTATTTTTTGTCAAAGTAACGTTCAAGTTTTTCTTGCGAATTCATTTATTCATTTGAACGTTTTTAAGAGATTGTTGACACCTTATTTGGTAACTAATTCGAGTACATGTAAATATATACCTGCTAAGCTTCCTCCAAAGAGCAGCAAAATGAATAAAAATTGAAAAATCTGCATGAGTCAATTTGAAGGTCTCATAGAGAAAGTCACACGATTCCACCACACTCGGCAAAAAATAGTTGGCAAAACTTTTTTTTGTTTTATATGTGTTTATAAGAATATAATAATGTAAATAGACTTTGTGCTATCAACCAAAGGTAGGGATAGCCACAAAGAACAAATTAGATAAAAATCGGATAAATTGAGTAAATATAAGAGGGCGTTTTTTCCTGTGTTTCGTACAAAAGTCGTTGTCGAATTTGATTTCGATAAGGAGGGGAGGTATTGAGCCGAAACCCAATGGGCGGCAAGTTGGTTCTTTGGAGGAAAGAAGTGAGTTTGGGGGTCCCCACTCGTTGTTGTGATGCTGTGAGCTTCTTCTTGCTACTCTGTTTCACTTTATCTGTCGACAGATGAAGGTTTTGCACTCTCTGGTGTCTCGTTGATCAGTGTGATATTTTGTTGCTGCTTTTTTCCATTCAAAATGTATTTTTTTCTTCTTGAGATTTTTCTCTTTCCAATGGCAGCTGTTGTTTCCACCCGGAAAGAGAAAATGGAAAAATGTAGCTGCATGAAAGAGAGATTTCTTTCGAAGTAATTGAACAATTTATGTATAACAAAAAATGTCTGCAATCAACAAGAAAACAACTGGATTTACAAAAGATAAACAAAAGAAAGGATATATATTTGTTCTGATCAGATTGAGCTAGAAACCTTGGATTTTAATGACAAGAACTTTTCATTTTATTAGATTTTTTGTGTTCTATGATTGAAAGAACGGATGATATTTATTGATTTTGGAGGAAAAATGCTTGGAAACGTTTTGAGAATTGAAGAAATGTTTTTAATAATTGTAGAATCTAAATTTTATTTGATGGGGAAAACGTTCGTATAATGGGAAATTAGTAAAGTTCGAAAATTTTGAAATTTCCCTTTAAAATTGAATCAATTTGGTTTTTTCGCTAAAAAGCTAAACGTCAATAAACTGCAATAGTGCTGGTGTTAAGAAACTGAACAACACATAATGCACGATCGGATGAACACCCTATCTATGATGGTTGATTGAAAAAATCTATATCAAACTCAATAAACAAAAAAACAGTGTATTTTTGGTACGCTTTCCATATTTTTTCCAAGTTCTAAACTATTGAAAAATCAAATCTCTATGAATTATCTTTCTTTTTTTATGAAAAACATATTTTCAGGCGCACAAAATCCAAGAATACCAACGTGCCGTCGAACGTCAAAAGGCTGAAACCGAGTTGGCTGAACGTCGTGAACGTGTTCGTCGTGCTCAAGAGGCCAACAGAAAAGCTGCTGAAGAAGAGGCTAAACGTCAAGCGGAAGCGGATGACGATGATTTTGATTTCTCGAAATTCGGAGCCGGAGCTGGTGGATTCCCAGGAGCCGGTGGATTCCCGGGAGGCTTCCCAGGTGCTGCAGGTGGCGCCGGCGCTGGCGGAATTCCTGGAATGGACATTTTCAACGATCCTGAAATTGCGGCATCGCTTCAAGACCCGGAAGTGCTTCCAGCGTTGCTTGATGTTATGCAGAATCCGGGAAATATTACCAAGTATATGAATAATCCAAAGGTTGTTGCATTGCTTGCTAAATTGAACAAGAGAGGAGAGGGTGGAGGTTAGTTCATCCATTAGAAATTTTAATTTAAATAGTGGTTACTTCTTCAGAGCCGCCAAAATTCCCAGGATCCGCCGGTGGATGCCCAGCTGGAAATGATCAAGGATCCGGACCAACCAACCCACCACCAAAGGCCCCAGAACCGGACCTTGATTAAAATCCCCCCTTATTTAATTTTATTTTTTACTTTTTTTGCCCCATATACCCCCGTTTGCACGATACTCGGTTATTACGACACGTAGATTGTTTTGTTTCACATAGCCATCCACCCCGTTGATTTGAATAATTTCTTGTATAAATAAATCTATTTCCCATAAATTCAATAAGCGAAATTTGTGGCACCCATTGGGGTGGAGATGACAGTTTCCTCGGAGTTTTGTACAATTTTGAAGCCATGATGTTGAATGTGACGATGAAATCGAGGATGTTGAGCGGAGCCGACAAGAACCAGTTGAGTGATACCAAGATGGGAAAGCAGTGATTTGGGGAAAAGTGAGAAGAGATTGGATATTATGCCGGAATGTGTGGATTCGAGTAGCTGGAAAATGTGGAGATTGGATTTGGGATCCTTTCGGCAAATATAAAGAGAATACCTGCAAATCAGTGATGGATTGTTCGACACCATTGATCAATAGAGTTGCAGTTGGATTCCCGCGTTCCGGGATGAATAGTGGATGGATTTGAAGAGAAGGTGGGATGGATTGTTCTGAAAAAGGCAATGTGAGTTAGTTTTATGAAAATCTTTTAAAAAAATGCACATCTTCAGGAGGTGACTTCAATTTAAAAAAAACGGGTATGCTTTTTTTGGAATTTAGTACATGTATTGTCAACTAAATTGTTCTTGATCATGCAAGTTGGTTTTGACCTACCCAGAAAATCTAAGTCTCACACAGTCGTGCTATTTTTAAATGCGAGCGGTTGCGCTGCGGTTTTTAAAGTAGAAAATGGATGATCCAAAATTTTTAAGTTGGCAATATTGACAACTTAAAAATTTTGGATCATTCATTTTCTACTATTGTCAACTCAAATATTCCTGATCATTCAAGTTGGTTTTGATCTACCCAGAAAATCTAAGTCTCTCACAAAGTCATGATATTTTTACCTGCGAGCGGTTGCGCTGCGGTCTTTTAGTAGAAAATGAATGATCCAAAATTTTTAAGTTGACAATATAGTAAGTGACCAAAATTTGACGATCCACTTTTACCGATGTAAAGTGTGTTTTTAAAGGAGTCTGAAAAAAATGAGGCAACATTTTGGTCACTTACTATATTGTCAACTTAAAAATTTTGGATCATTCATTTTCTACTAAAAGACCGCAGCGCAACCGCTCGCAGGTAAAAATATCATGACTTTGTGAGAGACTTAGATTTTCTGGGTAGATCAAAACCAACTTGAATGATCAGGAATATTTGAGTTGACAATAAAAGACCGCAGCGCAGCCGCTTGCAGGCAAAAATAGCATGACTCTGTGAGAGACATAGATTTTCTGGGTAGATCAAAACCAGCTTGAATGATCAGGAATATTTGAGTTGGCAATACAATTGTTTAGTTTGAAGATGTGCACTGTTCTAAAAAAAATCGAACTTTATTTATGGCACGTTATAATTTTAACAGACTTTTACAGTTTCAAAGTTTTTTGAAGAAATATTTTAAGAATTTAATTATATTGGGCTCTCAACGGTAATATGTAGAAAAAATTTTCAAATTCAGAATTGTTTTATGAAAAAAATAGTTTTTTAAAAAATTATTTTATAGTTGATAATAAAATCTGAATTAAAAAAAAAATCCTTTTAATTTGATACTGAAACTTTTTTCAAAAAATACTGAAAAAATTCTAATTTAAAAGCATACGAAATTTCGAAAGGATAATTTCCAAATCAGAGAAATTTAAAAATACATATTATTTGAAATGAATTATCTTTCTGTGAAGTTTTCATGTTTTAAAAACGAGAAATTCAAATTTCTGAATTTAAAAAATTATAAATTTTACGGTTTCAGAGTTTTTTGAAAAAGAAAAAGGATATTTTCAAAATTGATAAGCATGTTTTTCATACATATGAAAAAATTGTCATATTTCTAGACAAAATTATTTTTTTCCGACTTAAAAAATTCAATTATTTTCCGACTTAAAAGTTATCAAAAATGTTTTCCATTTTCTCAAAAAATTTACTGTTTCATTTTTCTCATGAATTTTGTTGTTGAAAAATTGAGTAATTCGTGTCAGGTATTAGCTGCTCACAAATTCGGCTTTATAAACAAGCAAGCACGCTCTAAAAAACCGACACGCTCGCATACGAAATATAACGATGAGGATACGCAGACAACTGCCTCTCACCAAACAACACTCTCGCAGAAGAGGGAAGCCCACGTTTATGTAACCGATTTTGTGAGAGGACTATAATAGATTTCAAAATGTTTGTAAAATTTAAATATTTCACCTTTTTCGTCCAATTCTTTCAATAACTCTCCCAACTTCTCAAAGCTTTGCCATCCACGATACTTCAGAATTGATTCAATAGCATTTCCGCCATTCATTGAGCACGCTGCCAGAAGCTTATGGGATCTGGTGTACGGTAGGCAGACTACAGTAGGCGGAAGGGTTGGAAGCGGAAGGTCGATGGGGACAAGACAGCAAAGTTGAGCAGATGTACCGATTATTAGGTCTGAAATTCAAAGTGTGCTAGAATATTCCCCTCAAAGATCACTCACATGCTACTTTCTCATCTCGGAAATTGTCTAAACATGCCACCGATGCCTGGAGATCACCACTTGGAACATGAACTTGAGAACTTGTTCCAAATATGGAACAATGTCCCAAGACAGCATCACAATCAACGATTTTTGGAAGTTCGAGAGATTGTGGCAAGAACGGTTTGATAGAATCTTGCCATGTCTTTTTTTGGGTACAATAGGCAATACTATGAGCATTGTGACAGCTGATTGAAACATGGCTGGACGCAGACAGGATTGAGACGAATAGGTCCATTATTGTACCGCATCTATCAAAATTCTGGAAAATTTAAGTTTTTTTTGAAGCTATTCATTTTTAATTCTATTTTCAACGTCCTATCCTACCTCAACCAATCCCCGCTCAGTTTTCTGCAACCACGCCAAAGTGACCATCCCAAATCCTGGATATATCAACCCTTCGTCCCATTTTGGAAGAGTTTTCAGGAAATCCGCATCGTTCTCATATTCAAACATCCAATTGTAGAGGTTGGAGCATTTGAACTCGGGACCTGAAAATTTATAATTTATTGATTAAAAATGAGAAATAAAGAAACCTGGAAATTTAGAAATTGTGTCCGATTTCCAGAGAACAATGCCGTGCATTTGTCCGCATGTCCAAATGTGATCGATTTTTCGGGTTTTGATTTTCTGGAAGATTTAAAAAAAACTTTTTAGTTTCACCATTTATCGATTCAAACCCCAGGTGACCTAGAAAACCAAATTCGGGGACTAAAATTCTTACGACCAAACAAAAAACACCTATTTTTTTTGGTCAGAGCTATTTTTCTAGTTGTAATGTGAAAGATACATTACATTTTAAATTATGTGGCAAGGTTCAATTTATAAAAATTAAAATTAGAAATTTTTTTTTCGAAAAATTTTTTTTTTAGAAATTTTAGGGATTTTTAGAATACAAATTTATCTCGGATTATTTTAGTTTATGTAAATTAAAAAAAATTAAACAGAACCACTCTAACTTTAAAATTCTCAAATTTCTCAAATTATTTATTGTTTTTTTCGATTTTTTTTTGTCAAAATTTTGAGCGCACATTTTTTTTCCTTTTTTAGTGACATAAAAAGTGCAAAAAATGAAAATAAGTTACTTGAATCATCTCAATGACCATAGTCAAAATCTTCACCGCATCCTGGACCCCTTTCCGTTCTCCATTCGCCTCTTCGTAAAATTCTCGAAACTCCTCCAAAACCCTCTTCTTCTTCTCATTTTTCGTTGTTTTGCCGGTTGATGTACTTTCCACACAAATCACACAACATTTTGTCGAACTTGTGCCTATGTCAATTCCTAAATCAATTCTTGTCGTCATGGTTTGTTTTATTTCCTGGAAAAAAAGTGACACGGTTTTCTGGGAATTGGTTGGTTTTGATGATAAGCAAATGACATTTTAAAATGGTGATGTAAATGTGTATTTATTAATAAAAAATAAAATAGTAATAACGTTCTGTGAAAAAGAGGGAAAAAGATATGGTCAATGATAATATCAGTAGTGAAAGGGGGAAAATGAAAGATCAATCAAAATAATAAATGCGTTGATTTGGAACACCAATATGAAACACAACGGAAAACGTTTAAGAGTCGATGTCTCAGAAAGTCGAACATACTGTGGCACAGTTGCACCAACGTGAAGCTAGGATCTTGATATTTTGCATGGTGGGTACCTAGGCCCCCTTTAGAAAAAAAATACATAATTTATTTGGCCACGCCCCCTTTGACCTAGTGAAAAAAATCCGGGTGGTCCCAAAATCGAAATTTTTAGTTTTAAAGATAAAGGCAAAATCTCTTCGGTAATCGATTACCCGCACATTTTTGAGTATTTTTCATGTTGACACCTAATTTCCAGCTCGTCGGCATCATGCCGAAATTTTTATTTTTCTGAAAAAATGGTCCAAATTTTCCAGTTTTTCCCACTTTTTCGATATGATGAAGTACTTGGCCCCGAATGGAAATATGGAAATTTTTAATCCTTATGATGTTTCTCATCAAATTCCATGTTGATTGCGCGGAATCACTGTAACCTTTTTGGGGTTTCAGGGCAAAATAGGCGAGATTTTAGCAAAATTCCAAAGGGTCCCCCCCATGGAATAAAAAATCGAAAATTTTAAAATCTCCCCATATTATCAGAGGGACTCTTACTAATAAATATCTACTTTTTCCCAAAATATTAGCCATCATGTGGACCTATGGGCCGCGTGGCAACAGCTCAAAGAACCTTCAGTCCCATACCCAGTAAACTGTTGCCTGTATTGGAAATCGCGATATTTAATGAAGGTTTTTTGAGCTGTTGCTACATCGTCCATAGGTCCACAAGATGGCTAATATTTTGGAAAACACTAAATATTTATTAGTAAGAGTCCCTCTGATAATATGGGCAAATTTAAAAATTTAAAAATTTTTTTGCAAACTTTTTCCATAGGGGGGACCCTTTGGAATTTTGCTAAAATCTCGCCTATTTTGCCCTGAAACCCCAAAAAGGTTCCAGGGATTCCGCCCAATCAACATGGAATTTGATGAGAAACATCATAAGGATTAAAAATTTCCATATTTCCATTCGGGGCCAAGTACTTCATCATATCGAAAAATGGGAAAAACTGGAAAATTTGGACCACTTTTTGAGAAAAATCAAATTTTCGGCATGATGCCGACAAGCTTGGAATTAGGTGTCAACCAGACTTGTCGTTTAGGCCCCCAAGCCGGCCCTCGGGGGGCCCTGTCGGGGCTGGGCCCTCGGCCGGCCCTCATGCAACGGGGCCGAGGGCCGGCCCAGGGCCGAAGGTTTTTTTCATTGTTTTTTTTCATTGACTAAATTTAAACAACACGAGGTAAAACAAAGAACAAAGTTAACATGGAACAGTTCATATATGCTACGCTAGATAAAAAATCGGTTTTATTTACTCAAAACTAGAATTTTAACAGTTTGGTGACATAAAATCAAAGGAAAAACTGAAAAGTAAGATTCCTCAGCCAAATTTCGAGCATCCTGTTCAATATGCCAATATGTTATCTATTTCGAAAAAAACAACAAAAAAAATATAAAGCCCCAGGGCCGGGCCCTGGCTTTCCGGAGGGCCCGCCGTGGGCCCTAGGGCCGTGTCAGGGCCGGCCGGGCGCCCGGGTGGCCGGGCCGAACTTTCTTCGCGACAAGTCTGGGTATAGCGAGAGTCTCTAAGCAGGAAATTTTCTATACCGTACTGGAGAAATGAATCTTGATTTCATATTCTTTCAACACATTTTTAGAACTAGAAACTGATATAATTCAAATTCAGAAGAATTCCTCTCTTCCTTAATCGTTTTTGGAGCAGAGCTGTGCGAGAAAAAGTTTTCGAGAAAATTTCGAGAAACGAGAAACCGAGAAAAAAAAATTCGAGAAAATTTCGAGAAACGAGAAACCGAGAAAAAAAAATTCGAGAAAATTTCGATAAACGAGAAACCGAGAAAAAAAAATTCGAGAAAATTTCGAGAAACGAAAAACCCGAGAAAAAGTTTTCGAGAAAATTTCGAGAAATCCAAAAAAAAATTCTTATAGAAACGAAACATTTCGCAAACTTATGAAAAATTATAAAATATGTTTCTATGTTCCAAAGCACAACAAATGTTTAATACATCGTCACGCTCCTTTAAACTGTTGCAGAAAAGCTTTGAATTCAAACATTTTCTTCAACTATTATTTTAATTTTTTTTTGATTTCTCGGAAATTTTTCGAGAAATTTCTCGTCGATAAATTTTCTCGGCCGTGGGCCCTAGGGCCGTGTCAGGGCCGGCCGGGCGCCCGGGTGGCCGGGCCGAACTTTCTTCGCGACAAGTCTGGTGTCAACATGAAAAATACTCAAAAATGTGCGGGTAATCGATTACCGAAGAGATTTTGCCTTTATCTTTAAAACTAAAAATTTCGATTTTGGGACCACCCGGATTTTTTTCACTAGGTCAAAGGGGGCGTGGCCAAATAAATTATGTATTTTTTTTCTAAAGGGGGCCTAGGTACCCACCATGCAAAATATCAAGATCCTAGCTTCACGTTGGTGCAACTGTGCCATAGCCAATAGGCCTGATGTCGAAAATCTCAGACATCGACTATTAATTATCAAGCTATTTTAAATCACATCAAGAAAGCAATAATAAATTCTTTTACGTTGGTTCAACAGATTAAAAAAATCCACATTCATAATCATTGCCGCCTCCAAAACAGAGCTGTGCATTTCTCGTTTCTCGTTTCTCGAATTTCTCGATTTCTCGACATTTTTCGAGAAAATTTCTCGGCGAGAAATTTCTCGAAAAATATTTCCGAGAAAAATTCTCGACGAGAAATTTCTCGAAAAATAATTCCGAGAAAATTTATCGACGAGAAATTTCTCGAAAAATTTCCGAGAAATCAAAAAAAAATTAAAATAATAGTTGAAGAAAATGTTTGAATTCAAAGCTTTTCTGCAACAGTTTAAAGGAGCGTGACGATGTATTAAACATTTGTTGTGCTTTGGAACATAGAAACATATTTTATAATTTTTCATAAGTTTGCGAAATGTTTCGTTTCTATAAGAATTTTTTTTTGGATTTCTCGAAATTTTCTCGAAAACTTTTTCTCGGGTTTTTCGTTTCTCGAAATTTTCTCGAATTTTTTTTTCTCGGTTTCTCGTTTATCGAAATTTTCTCGAATTTTTTTTTCTCGGTTTCTCGTTTCTCGAAATTTTCTCGAATTTTTTTTTCTCGGTTTCTCGTTTCTCGAAATTTTCTCGAAAACTTTTTCTCGCACAGCTCTGCTCCAAAAACGATTAAGGAAGAGAGGAATTCTTCTGAATTTGAATTATATCAGTTTCTAGTTCTAAAAATGTGTTGAAAGAATATGAAATCAAGATTCATTTCTCCAGTACGGTATAGAAAATTTCCTGCTTAGAGACTCTCGCTATACCCAGACTTGTCGCGAAGAAAGTTCGGCCCGGCCACCCGGGCGCCCGGCCGGCCCTGACACGGCCCTAGGGCCCACGGCGGGCCCTCCGGAAAGCCAGGGCCCGGCCCTGGGGCTTTATATTTTTTTTGTTGTTTTTTTCGAAATAGATAACATATTGGCATATTGAACAGGATGCTCGAAATTTGGCTGAGGAATCTTACTTTTCAGTTTTTCCTTTGATTTTATGTCACCAAACTGTTAAAATTCTAGTTTTGAGTAAATAAAACCGATTTTTTATCTAGCGTAGCATATATGAACTGTTCCATGTTAACTTTGTTCTTTGTTTTACCTCGTGTTGTTTAAATTTAGTCAATGAAAAAAAACAATGAAAAAAACCTTCGGCCCTGGGCCGGCCCTCGGCCCCGTTGCATGAGGGCCGGCCGAGGGCCCAGCCCCGACAGGGCCCCCCGAGGGCCGGCTTGGGGGCCTAAACGACAAGTCTGGCTATACCCCGATGATTTTGTCTGATTGTAGCACAATGGTTGCGCAACAGACATGTAATCTGTCAGATGCTGGTTCGACTCCGGTCTGGTGAACATTGAATTTTCGATCTTCCGAATCCATTTAAATATTTAAAAGCTATTTCAGTGTGCCAATCGGCGAATTAAAAGGAAATTCTTATCTAAATTCAAAATCTCAAAAATTTCAAGCATGAAAAAATGTACTGAAAACAGGCGAATTCCTAGAAATTCTTATTTTTTGGAATCGAATTTATCAGTTTCATCAAAAGAATTTCAAAAGTTTCCTACGGAAAAGTCAGTTGAAGTTTACATAAAACATAGGCCGAAATGAGGGTTAAATGAACGGTGAAGATCCGAGTTATAAGTTCTGAAAAAATTATATAAGTACAGTATATGTCTGAGATGTGAGCATGTGACGTCGCTTGAATAACTGTAACTCATGAAAGCCTCAACCAAATTTAATGCTTTATAGCTCATTTTTAAGCCAATAAAAATTGTATTTAACTGGTATTGCCAAGATAAACATTTCTGACCGCTCTTTTTGCGGAGTGTCGTTGGGAATTTCCTCGCAACGCGCTCAAAATCAAATTTCTCGGTTGGTCTTGCGCGTGGCGGTCGCGTTGCGAGGAAATTCCCAACGACACTCCGCAAAACGAGCGGCCAGAAGTTTTTATCTTGGCAATATAAACATTTTAAACAAAGATGAGCAACTGAATTAAAACCTTTTAAAAAAATTACACAACGCGATAAAACTTGCTTTTAACGACTAAGAATTACTTTGAAAGTGCTGTTTTTGAATTCCTCTGAAAAAAATACGTAAGAAATTGGTGAATTCGATATTAGTTGACGTCCACGTGAGTAAGAAAACAGCCGAAAACCAGCTGAAGTCGTACTTTTGAGTAAAATAGTTGCGGGCACAATGTGCGGGGGGTTTTTTCTAATTTGAAAATGTTTTGTTATAATTGATGATAGTTATTATAATTTGTTTTGAATGCCATTGATTTGCTACCTATTTAGTCTTTTCATTGTTTTTTTACAACCTTCTCGTCAATAATGTTGTAAAAATGTCAAGTAAGTAGTGGTGAGTGTGAACGTTTTCTATGTCTATAAACGATATAGTTTTTAGAATAAAAACGTATAGTTTATATAGAATATATTAATTTAAAGATAATTATGAACAATCTAGTTAGTTAAGACATTTTAAAAATGAGTTTTTTAAAAATTTTCACAAAAAAAATAATTTGAAAAAATTTCACAACTTTTCAATGATTTCCAAATTAGGAATGCCGAAAAATGGTGCAGTACATTTTTCAGAATGTGTTGATAACTATCTTAAAATATTAAGTTGGAACTCATTATTTTAGGATAATCATTCTTTGGACCGAACCGAGACAAATAAAAATTTTTTGAAAAATTACATATTCCACACGTTTATTCCATTTGTTTTACACGTTCACCTTAAAGAGCATTCTCAGTCAATAAAATTAATGAAGCAAAAATTTTTGAAATTTTAACTTGGCGACTCATCCTTAAGAATGTCCTTTCAGAAAAGCTATAAATTGCTTTATTTTGGTAATCCCTTCAAAACTTACACGAAAGAAAAGTATTGTATTGTGTGCATCACATCTCCCACACATACACAGCCTTGCGCATGAGGCGATCATTAATTTTCTATGCCGTATAACTTTTTTTTTCCCACCACATTTTCTTGTATATATTTCTGATATAAAGGTTTTTAATACGTAGAATCCTAAAAACGATAGCTTGAAATTTCATCTTTTTATTTTTTCGAAAAGAATGTTTTCTTTTTTTAAATATCTAAAACACTTACTGTTATTTTATTTTTTGACATATTATAAAAATGCATGATTTTGCCTTCAATTTGACCTATAGTTTGTTTAAATTGATAAACCCTTTCAAAAGTCGTGTGGATTGAAAGGCATATGGCTTTCTCAGGAAAAAACAATTTCTTAGGAAATTTGTGAGAAGTAATATTTTCACATTTTATTATAAACACACATACATTCGCATTTATATAGGATTCCTAGTCAGGAATTTATAGCGAATTTAGTTCAGGAATCAGCTGCAAACTGATTTAAATAAGTTATATTTGAAATTTAACCAAGTGTCGCTGTTGATTTGGTAATGTTTTTTTTCGTACATTTCTATTTGTATTGGTTCTTATATTCCGGGAGTTATAATAATTTCGGATTGATTTGCAAAGTATTTGAAATTTGGATACTATAAGCTATAATTTTTTTTTCAAAAATCTTGAATTTCGTATCATTTTGAATGGGGGGAAGTTCTGAATTTCGTGATGATTGCTGCCATTTTGATATAAAATTCATAAAAATCGAAGAAAAAGTTATAATAATTGGATTTCGAACAAGTAAATTTATTTTCAGCTCAAAAGGATTCCCAATAGTTATGAGAAGGCCCCAAAATTGTATGGATCTTTTCGAAATGGTCACAGAATATGTACCGCTGAATGAAAAAAAAACTGCGAGATTTATCTTCAAACAAGTATGAATATGCGGGGAGGTCAAATTGGTGGAATTTGGAGCAACTGCTTCGACAAGGCGACAAAGAAAGAGTTCCGAGGAACGAAGTCAAGATTGTCCACCTGGAATGGTTTCGAGATCAATAGTACCTTCCGATCGAAGCGAACTCTCGGTTTGGGCGTTTTGCTGCTTTTTCTGTTGCATTCTATGCAAAATTGTGTACAAAAGATGTATGACAGGCTACCGCTACGCCATTATTTGAGCTATTTGATTTAATTTTATTTAAATATACAATTTTTTTTAATTTTACTGTATTTTTATTCAAGAAAAATCACGAAAAATCGCGAATTTCAGTTGTAATTGTAACTTGGACTCAAGAATGCTCGCCGAAAATTGAATATATTGGTCCATTCTATGTTTTTGGATCAAAAAATACCAATATTGTAAAAAACAATTCGAAATATTCGTTACTAGGAAAACAATTAATACGATCATTTCAGAAATAAAAATATGAAATAAACGGGGGGCCTAATTTTTTAAATTTGTGTTTCTAGGCCAATATGATATGTTCGCTCTGTTGATATTAATGACAGTAATGCAGTAGAAGCGGCACTGAAAAGCATACCGTGTTTCGTTTTTGATAATATTTTTCGAATTTGTTATTTACAATTTATTTAAATTAAATAAATAACAATGTTTAATATTTCAAAACACGCTTGTTTAGAAAGAACTAGCTGACATCATTTAAATTTTTGAAAAATTTATATTTTTAAAACAATTTCAACTATTGCGATAAGAATTGTAGAAAACGGCGTCTTGAAGTGCTAAATTAGTTATGATACTTTTGTGCGAAGCTCAAAAAACTTTCAAGGCATTTTCAAGCATATTTGTATCACCATTTGAAAGATATTTTAAAAATAAAAAAATAGTAAATTTATGTCCATATCAAAATTTTTTACAGATGCGAATCCTAATCGTACTAACAATATTTACAATGGTTAGTTCAGTTATGGTAGGAGTTTCTGAATTTGATAAATATTCAAGAATTACTTTCAGAGTTCAAAAGACGAAAAGTGTGACAAAGAGGCTGAAAAGGTGAAAGAAGTCGCGTTGAAGATAATCGACTACGCGAAAGATATTATGGAAACTATTGATAATTTTGTGAAAAGTTTCTTTCTTTTATTGAGAGCTTCTTAATGAACATTTTTCAGATGTTGACTCGTGCCAGACAGATGACAAGAACACAGCTGCTGTAAGTTTTATTTTTTTTGAATCACCTAAAATTAGAGACAGCTCAGTTGAAGGTAAAAATTAATCAATTTCAACAATCGGGAAGGGAACGTTTAGTAATTTTCAAACTCTCTTAAAATAACAGCTGTTTTAAGTGAAACTAAGTTTCAGAAATCTCAATGAAAAAATCCGAGGTCTACAAATAGTTAGTCAATAACCGTTTAAAAGCAGCGACATTGCATGGTTGTATAAAGGGGGATGTTTGCAACATACCTAAGCCCCGCCTTCTCAAAAATGACGGGGGGGGGGGGGCTAAGGTGTTTGGCAAACCTCCCCTTTATGAATGAGCGAGTGCAATGTGTGACTAATCAATACAGCGTCGTATTTATAACCGCATTTCTGTTTTCTAATTCATATACTTCATTTTTAAATTCCAGGATCAATTAAAGGCAAAGATTATCAAAGCGTTACCAGACTTTATCATGAAGCTGGTCAACATCCACCTAGAATGTAAGTTTTTTTGTTTTGGAAGAATCTAAACGGTTTTTGAACACATTTTATTAGAAGTATTTCTCAATTTTCTTATAAGTTCATTACAAAACTGAACCCTCTTTATATTCACAAACTCAAAGAGCTGAACTTTTTGAAATGTTCCATTAAAAATGAAAAAAAAATCCAGAAATCGTCGGAAAATTGAAAAGTTTAAAATAATCTTTAAAATAAAAAAACTAAAATATTTGGAAACGAATTAGTTTTTCTCGATTAATATCATTTAACGAAAGATGTTGTGAAAGTTTTATTTCGAAATGCTCAATAAAATTGAAAATTTGAAACATTTTATTAAACTAATCATTTCAGTGATTGTCTCGTCTGACCGTTCGCCATCATCTGCTCCTTTTTTAAACCAAGACAAGTCGAAACGTGCAAATGACACAAAGGTGAAGCATGAACATCAAGATGTAATGGTTACTGGAGATGCGCCAAAAGGTAATATTTTTAATGCTATTAAAAATGAAAAAAAAGCCAGAAATCGTCGGAAAATTGAAAAGTTTGAAATAATCTTTAAAATTAAAAAAAAAGAATAGAAAAATAAAATATTTGGAAACGAATTAGTTTTTCTCGATTAATATAATTTAACGAAAGACATCTTTAAGCTTTTTCCTTTTCCATCGTGAAAAGCTGAAAACTAAAATCATAAAACAAGGAACTTTGATATTATTTTGTTTTAAATTGAAAGTGGCTTTGTCATAAGTTGTTTTTTTTTGTTGATAACTTAGGAGCACTAAGAAATAATTTTCGACTCATCTCAATGGTAAAATGAGCCTAACATTTTTTTGCAACTCAAAGTTTGGAAATTCGCCTAGGTTAGAAATTATGAAGAATTGTGTTAATAATTACGTAAGAAATTTAAAAATATAAGCTTCGTGTATAAAATAAGCGTTCACTAGATTTTTTCAGCTTCCGGACAAGAAGATTATCCCTATTTTGTGCGACAAGCGAATGTGATTGAGGATGAGCAGCTCTTATCGCCTGGTCAGAAATACCTACCTGTGGGAACCGAGGTATACAATGTGACAGTATACAGCTCTCGATTCGCATTGGCATACTTGGAGGATGGAAATCCGGTCTTCTTTGATCCAAATATCATCAAAATTATTGATTTTTAAATCTTGACAATGACATTTTTTAATATAATATCTTGTAATTCACTTATGTATTTTTTCTTGAAATTCATTTCTGTATTTTAAAACTTCATGCTGTAAAATTATTTTGTTTAAATCGTAGATAAAACTTGAACAAGAAGTTTTTAAAATGTCACTGTGAGGAATCGAACACGTGTCCGCTGATGCACCTCTTACCAGAAGGAACAACGATAGAAAACTCTAAACTTTTTATAAGAAAAAAGTTCACAAAAAAAGCATATAATTTTAAATGGAAAACGGTCTACTTTTAAAACATACATGAAAAATTTATTGTATCCAAAGTTAAGAATAAGAAATAGAGAGCGGAGGAACTACTCTCCACTCTTGAAGGCGCTCAAAAAAGAATGACGGTTTGCCAGCCGGGGCAGCGGCGTTGTATGGGGGAGGCGCCAAGGTCTCGGGTTGTCCAAGAAACCTTAGAAAAAAATTGTGTTTAGAAATTGAAAGCAGTCAAAGATTTTTGATTCTTGAGGTGCATCGGCGGTTCTTGACATTCAAAGACTTTGATTGCTCGAGTAAGGAGAAAAATTTGAAGAAATCCAACTGAAAAATTGTATTTATCTAGATATATACGAGTCTCATACCAAATACAGCAGAAAAGCCAAATAACCAAAGATAACTGACGTTTTGCCCATCAATTCTTGGATCCAGATTTATCATGAACATTTCGTGAAAAATATTGTTGCGAGCACTGTTTCTTCGGAATTCAACTTTGTAATGACCGTCTTTATTTATGAAGGCGAGAGGATATCTATAGCTATATTTAGCTAAAAAAATAATTTTTGAAAAACTTTAATTAATTTTCAAAACACTCACATTCTCTTATTGCGTTGCAATGAGCTACAATACTATATTGTAACGAAGCGACAAAGGCAAGAAACGTACCAAGAATCTGGAATATTTAAAACGAAACCATTTAATGTTTGTCAGATACCGTTGTACAAAGAAGCACCTTCATAGCAATCAAATTCCGTCGAATGATGAAATAAATTGTGAGTAATTGAAGAATAGCTGCGAACCAAGTTGCGATATGCATTTCAGCCCGTTGACGGCGAGCAACCACACTGTTTGTGTTAAGCTGAAAACAAACGTGTATTGATACCACATAAAACTATATATGCATGGAAAACCCGCCAGTGGTCACTTTTTCTAGGCCATTGTTTTGAAGCTCATTTTCTCTGCTTCTAGATGGTTTTAGAAAATTTTAAAAACAGATTAGGAATGAGAATGAAGTTTATTTTCATCCCAGACTAATTTATTATCTCGAAGCCCTCCTTTCAAGGTAGGATAGCAGTAGTTTTCAGCATATTTTAAAAAATTTGAATTGATTTGAACAGTGAATGCAGTTAGCTTAAAAAAGCCTTTGACAAAACAGAAAAACTACAATTATGTTGTTGTTTACCTGTTCGGCAGTTTGCAAAGATATGATTTTCAAGATTCTTGTTGCAATGATTGTTGCGGAGAGGAACATGAGAATATAACATCCACGAATATTGGGCTGAAAGTTTTGATTTTTTTCAAAAAGAGTCAAATTTTTAGCGCAATAATTCTCAAGGACTAATTTTCGTTAGTGGAAGCTTTTAATACGCCTATATTGTTTTTGGGCGCGTTTTCTCAGCTGATTTTTAAATTTCAATACTTGGTTTACGTGTTCTATTTCTATTACAGCCCAATAACGCCCTATTTTATTAATTTCGATTTCTATTCGAAGCCCTGAAAACCAAAACTCACAGTTTTGACTATTATTGTGAATAGTCCACAGAACTGAGCTGACTGAACAGACATAGCTGAAGTAAAACCAATTTTTCTGAAATAAAAACACCAACTCCGATGGCAATTGAGATTTTGAAGGGTGCAGAAAACCGTGCAATAAAAGAAAAATCGACAGAGAAAAAATGTTCAGCTGAGAACAGAAAAAAAGAAAAGAACAGTTATTATGGCATAAGTACACCATGTGGCTAAAATGTATGGTGCAAATTCCGACAGTGCGTCAATGCACAGATGTCGTTTAGAATAGAGCACATATTTGTTGCATCATATCTCATTCATGAATAACCTGACCCACAGGTGCACGTAATTATGCTCAATTATTATTCTTGCAAAAAAGGAGTGTATTCTCTTGCTACAGTACAAGACTGTATTTTTATTTTTGCTCTTTTGCTAATTTTTTCAAATTGAAATACTCTTTTGACGGTTTTATCAAAAGTTGCACTCACTTTTTTCGCGTTTCAGTATTTTTATAATACCCTGTATTTGAAATTTCAGTTATGACACCTGTTTTTATAACAAAGTTCGATTTGAATTCAACACTCTGGCGTTTCATTCCTGTACTGGTAAGATATCCTACTATATATTTAAAAAAAAACATTTCGTCCATAAGACATGTTGTGAGCATTTATTTTTCATAATAAAATTCAAAAGTTACCGAGTGGAATTGAACTCGTACCATTTAAAGGAAAACCTCTTATCAAATGTATTGTGTATATAGACTGTCGAGGTCACCGAAAGAGGATAAACATTTTGAAACCAAAAGATTGCGGATTTTCATTTCGTTATTTATTTTTTAAATTTTTGTCAAAATTCCTCGAAAGGAAAAGTAAAATGAGCTTCAAACAATGACCTAGAAAAAGTGTTCCACCTGGCCGAACTTTTTCCTATGAACGTTTTGTGTTATATTGATGAGTATTTATGGAACATGTTTAAATTATTCCTTTTTTATGTTTTTTCCATTTTATTGGAATTTTCATGACTGAGGACTAGTTTTCGCCGATGGACACTTTTTCTGGGCCATTGTTTTGGGGCTCTTTTTCTCGGCTTCTAGGTGGTTTTAGAAAATTTTAAAAACATATTAGAAATGAGTCTGAAATCTAGTTAGCTCCGTAAAGTCCTCCTTTAAATATGGTTTATTTCTCTACCCTTTCAGGAATTCCTATTGATCTACTGCTTTTACGCGATCCTCACCAAACCTTTCGAGTTCCAAGTCGCCGCGATTCATTTACAAATTATAATTGTTGTCGAGATTGTTCTTTTCGTTGCTACCATTTTTGCAATAGTCAGAAGGAATACGGTGGTGTTGAAGACGCATTATTGGTTTTCGGTAAGTTCTATGGCCCGGGTTCTAGATCCTAGAATAGAATCTGGGACCTTCAAAAACCCGAGGAGTATGTGGAAATGAAAGATCATTTAGTTTGTAATAACTTCTAAAAAAATTTGCGGTGGTTCATAGATAAACCATGTGATGTTACAGAAACGCAACATGAAAAATAACATTCATGTTGAGTTACTCTCATGACACATGGTTTATCTCTGGATCACTGCCACGTTCTCCCCTGGAAATTTGTTGGAAAATATAACTCAATGACCTTTCATTTCCACATAATCTTGATTCTTGCTTCTTTTGGAACTTCAAATGCATTCGCTAATAATTACAATTCTTTCCAGATTTGCAAAATGCTTTACACGTATTTTACTTCAATAAAACAAACAATTGCATGGACAAGTAATTTGGAATCAAACACCTTGTTTTTCCTTGAAAGTTATCTTTTTAGGCGCCATCTCGTCAGATTATGGATTCAAAAACATTGAAGCATTTTACTACGGGTTTTTAACCTTTCGAGATTTCCCCTCATAATAACAATTTCAGAAACAGTAGCGAAATCTATCCCGGTCTCTTCTTATCAATAAAACTTTTACGTGATAATTATAAACATCTCGGGTTCATCGCAGACCTTATTAATGATAAGACAGGAAATTCTGTTGGTAACTTGCTCAATTGTTTCTTCGTGGTGGATCTTATCGGTAAGACTGCTTGTTCTACTTTTAACTGGCGTAAATTTGAAATTTTTAAAAGGTTACATCTTCCAAATACTCCTTCTCAATCGAGCGATCAATTACATCGATAAACAGAAGGTTGAAGAGACAAAGGAAAATACTGATAATGAGATAATGACACTAAATTCGTTTATTTGCGAATAAATGTCTAAACATGTTTAACACGCATTGTCCGAAATTTTCGAAAAGCCAATGTCACAGTAAAAATTGTTTTGCTCACATTAACTGAACAGCTGTCTTTTATTTCCTATATCTATATCCCAATTAGCATTTTTGCACGTAATTTAACCCTCAGAATTCGAAAATCATGAAATCTTTACAAATTGTTGCCAATTACAGTTTTATTGGCAATAATTTTGTCTATCAAATGAGTTATAATATGTGAAATTTGGTTAATGCTTTCAAAAGTTATGATGTTTTGAAAAAATGCCTCATGTTTTGCAGACTCGTTTAAAGGAGGGCTTTACGGATATTATAAATTTAGCTTAAATGAAGATGTTTCATTCTCATTCCAAATCTGTTTTCAAAATTTTCTAAAACCACCTAGAGGCCGAGAAAATGAGCTTCAAAACAATGGCCTAGAAAAAGTGTCCACCGGCGAAAACTAGTCCGCAGGCATGAAAAATCCAAATTAAATAAAAAAACATTAATTAAAATAAAAAACATTAAAAAAAGGACTAAGCATTCTGTAAAATTATTTATTAACGAAACACGAAAACAGCTAGGAAAAAGTTCGGCCAGGTAGCCACTTTTACACTTCTTCTAGGCCATTGTTTTGAGGCGTGTTTTCTCGGCTTCTAGGAGGTTTTGGAAAATTTAAAAAACAGATTTTAAATGAGTATTAAGTCTATTTTCGGATCGTCAAATTTAAGGTCTCAATTTCTAATTTTTTTTAAATGTTAAAACGCCTTTTGAGAATTTCAATTTTCAGGTTTTTTGATTTCCAGGTTTTTATTTCAAATTTCTCAATTAATCACGGCAATGAGCAAAGTTAGTAATCTTTTAAATGTTTGATTTCTATATTAGATGTCATGTTTTTAATTAAAAAAAAATACAAAAAATTGAAATCTTAAAATTTATATTTCTAGCCTCCGAATACGACAAAATCCATAACACTTAATCCAAATTTATAAAACAATGCTTCGAGTTTCCTAAATATCGTAGATAGAGTTTTGTATGAAAGGTTTGCTGTTGCCAATTTTAAAAAATTCGAATATCTCGAATATTCGCCGTAAAATTCTCTAAACTCCTACAATCTTCTTCTTCTTCGTATTATTTTTCGTTGTTTTGCCGGTTGATATACTTTCCACACAAATCACACAACATTTTGTCGAACTTGTGCCTATATCAATTCCTAAATCAATTCTTGTCGTCATGGTTTGTTTTATTTCCTGGAAAAAAAGTGACATGGTTTTCTGGGAATTGGTTGGTTTTGATGATAAGCAAATGGCATTTTAAAATGGCGATGTAAATGGGTTTCAATATCAATAAAAATAAAATAGTAATAACGTTCTGTGAAAAAGAGTGGAAAAGATAATGATGATATCAGTAGTGAAAGGGGGGAAAATGAAAGATCAATCAAAATAATGAATGTGTTGATTTGGAACACCAATATGAAAAAATAACGGAAAACATTTGATTACTAAAAGTCATACCAAAAAAGTTGTTATGAGCATCCGACCCAAACCTAAAACAAAAAATTCAAAAAAGTGCTCTAGGTATAAAAAGTTCAAAAAAATGACAAAATTCAGGAACAGTCGATGGCAGGGACTAACTTCCCAAAAGTTAGTTTTTCAAAAGTTAGTTTTTTTGCAATTTTCGGAAAATTAGTTGTTCCCCTTCAGATTTTGCCTGATTTTTCCCTACTTTCTAAAGTTTTTATCATTCTTATTGATGGGAAGTGTATTATTTACATATTTTAGTGATTCATCGACTTAAAATGTATTTATTTTTATTGTACATCGTTTTTGGCAATCTTCCAAGTGTACTTGATGAAAGTTCGAGTTGAAAAAAAATTGTAAATAAGTAAAAAATAATGATTGATAGAATTTTTTTTCAAAAATTCCCTGTTTCAGAATAAAATCATGAATTCCCAAAATTCCAACCGTCGACTGCTTTTGACTGCTTTTGACAATAGGGTTCATTTAGGAAAAAGTTATATTTTTTTGGAACCAATTTATGATTTCATCAATTTTCAAAAATTCCCTTAAAAACATTTTTCTACAAATTTTGAAATTTACTAGCTTTGAAAAAAAATGGTTCATATTTAAGAAGATGGAAGACTCAAATTTCTGAATTGACACATATTTTCTGTTAAAAAAATATAAAAAATATAATTTTCACTGTTTCACAAAAAAATTAATTTGAAAAATTCACAAAAAAAAATATATCTATAATCGTCGATAAAGGGTTCCAATAATTTTTAGTATGAGTAATTTTTAATTTTGTGTTACCATTTAAAAAAAAATTTTGAGTCGAAAAAATAAGAAAAAATAAAATTTTTAAAATGGCCGAAGAAATGCAATTTGGGCTCCTAGGCCGTTTTTAGGCTCTCTGGAGTCCTCTTTAAAAAAATAAAATTTAGATTGTTTCCTATTTTATTTTTGTGAAAATTTACTTATATTGTATTTTTAGATGCCACTATTTCAGGGAGCACCCGTAATTCTACAACAAGCTCTCACCCGCCCTTTTCAATTTCAAAAAAACTTTTTTTGGCCTTGAATTTTGTTGCGTTATCAAAATGGAGAAAAATTTGAATCATTCAAAATGGTATACTTGGAATACGCCTCTCTCTCTTTTTATCGCTCACACTCATTTTTGTCGTGTCCATTCCTAGAATGAGGCACGTTATCTAAACATATAAGCGAGTGGTTTGTTTGCCATTTTATTTCAGTTTCAAAACTTTTTTGCCCTTTAGGTGATAATTTTCGGCATTTTCAGAAAACACAAAATGGACGACGAGATCTCCGCAATTGTTGTCGATAATGGATCAGGAATGTGTAAGGCAGGATTCGCTGGGGATGATGCTCCAAGAGCTGTTTTCCCATCGATTGTCGGAAGACCAAGACATCAGGGAGTTATGGTTGGAATGGGACAAAAGGACTCTTATGTTGGAGATGAAGCTCAATCGAAGAGAGGTATTCTTACCTTGAAATACCCAATCGAACATGGAATTGTTACCAATTGGGATGATATGGAAAAAATTTGGCATCATACTTTCTATAACGAGCTTAGAATTGCACCAGAAGAGCATCCAGTATTGTTGACCGAGGCTCCGTTGAATCCAAAGAGTAATCGTGAAAAGATGACACAGATCATGTTCGAGACTTTCAATTCACCGGCCATGTATGTCAATATTCAGGCGGTTTTGTCGTTGTACGCTTCGGGAAGAGTTACCGGAATTGTTTTGGATACTGGGGATGGTGTTACGCACACAGTTCCAATTTATGAGGTAAGGGGGGAAGCGAGATGCAATTTGAAGCATTCTGAAAAAATCACTGTTTCAGTGATAAGAATAGACAAGAGTAAACTTCTCGTTGACGTTATAATTTTAAAATTTTCTGAAATCTCAGTAGTTACTAGTTTTCTGGACGACAAAAATCCTCATATATTGAAAATAATTGAAAAAAAACAATGTTCATTTATACTCCATATATAATAAAAGAAGGACTTTACGGAGCTAATGAATGTACCTGAAATGAAAATAGACATCATTCTCATTCCAAATCTGTGTTTAAAATTTTCTAAAACCACCTAGAAATCGAGAAACCGCGTCTCGAGACAATGGCCTAGAAAAAGTGGCCACCGGCGAAAACTAGTCCGCAGGAATGAAAAATCCAAAAAACACAAATTAAAGTGAAAAAAAAACATAAAAAAGGACTAATATAAGCATTCTGCATAACTATCTATTAACGAAAAAAGCTCATAAGAAAAAGTTCGGCCAGGTGGAACACTTTTTCTAGGCCATTGTTTTGAAGCTTATTTTCTCTCTTTTTCTTCTGGCTTCTAGGTGGTTTTAGAAAATTTTTAAAACAGATTTGGAATGAGAATTAAGTCTATTTTCATTTAAGGTACATTTGTTAATCCTCCTTTAAATTTAATAAGCATAAATTTTGTACAATTGAAAAAATCAATATCCTCGGGAACACTCCTTTTTCCAATATTTCTAAATAAAAATAGTAGCTCGAAAATTTCAAAAATTTTTTATTTCCAAAGATTTTTTCTATTTTGTTTCAAAAAAAATGCGCTCAAACATTTTAAAATCTAATTTTAAAAAATTTTGTGAACAGAATTTCTCAAAAATTTACAGTTTCAAGTCAGAGCTTAAATTTCAAAGATCTATGTCGAATCAAGGAATTAATTTCATCTATTCCTATCGCTAATTGATTTCAAAATCTGAAAAAAATAAATTACAGTTTCAGAATTAAACTGAAAGATAAAATTAAGAATTGTTCGAAAAAAGCTATTCAAATTGCGCTCCATTGAACAGCCGCATTTGGCACAAGTCCAAAAAAACGCTCTCGAAACGGTATTCTGTTTTTTCGAGATAATTTAGATAATTTTTTCGAGCGCCATAATTCTCAAAAAATCGATATTTCCAGGGTTATGCTCTCCCACACGCCATCCAACGTGTCGACTTGGCCGGACGTGACTTGACCGACTATATGATGAAAATTTTGACCGAAAGAGGATACTCATTTGCCACTACCGGTTAGACATTTTTCGTTTCACTCCGACAAACTTCTTTTTTTGATTGCCACGTCAAAAATTATAGTTTTTATCTCATCACAGCCAGCCACACGCATAAAATTATGCTGATAAGAAGAGACACTGAAAAAAGGACGAATTATAGTAGTATCAAAGTTTTGTACGATGTTGCAAAATTCAAATTGAAGTTTTTTTTGTGATAATGATAAAAACGTAATGTGGAAAATTTTGATGTTGGCAAAAAAAAGTAAAACGAAATTGGGTTTTCAATAATAATTTCCCGATACTGAAATTTTTAGTGAATTTTTATTTTTTTAAATGAAAATTCTTATTTAAAAGAGGTTATATGTTGCTGAAACGAAATTCAATTCTAGATGAAAATTTTGCAAAAAAGTATAAAAGGGCACCCGGAATCGAACTTTGGTCTCAAAAACGTAAAAGTTTCCACCAAAGTGGCTTCCAAGTTCGATTCCGGGTGCCTTTTTCTACTTTTTTTTGCATTTTTTAAAAAATAATATTGAATTTCAGATCGATTTAGCAACATTTATAACCTTCGTGAGATTTTTGCCCAATAATTTTTTTGTAAAGCTTGAATTCGAAATTTTCGTCTTAAAGACAGTGTCTCAGGTAATTTGTGACCCTACTTGATTTAAATTTAAAAAATTGGAACTTTATCTCAACGCCGCAATGGAATTCCTATGAAATAACATTGAAAAATGGGCGGTTGAAATGAAAATGGGCTTAAGATTCCAAAATTTTCCAAAAATCAAGTTTTTTTCGTCCCCAATTAAGCTCGTTGTCTTTAATTTTTAAAAAAATGACGATACAAGGATTCGCAGAAAATCACTGAATTTCGGAAAAAATACGGTAAATTTTCATTTTCCGATGAAACAGGAAAAAAATTTAAAAAATGATGTTTCACTTTCTGAATTGACGTGGCAAAAACATTGAGATCTGAAACTTCAGATTGAAAAATAATTCTAAAACCTAATTCAAATTCCAGCCGAAAGAGAAATCGTGCGTGACATCAAAGAAAAACTCTCCTACGTTGCCCACGACTTCGAATCTGAAATCGCGCACGCCGCTTCATCGTCATCACTCGAGAAGAGCTATGAATTGCCCGACGGACAAGTGATCACAATAGGAAATGAGAGATTCAGATGCCCGGAAGTGTTGTTCCAACCGGCATTCATCGGAATGGAAGGTGCTGGAATCCACGAGACAACTTATCAATCAATCATGAGATGTGATGTTGATATTCGTAAGGATTTGTATGCTAATACCGTCCTTTCTGGTGGTACTTCCATGTTCCCTGGTATTGCCGATCGTATTCAAAAGGAAATTCAACAATTGGCTCCAAGGTTTTGTTCAAAATACTCAAAATATCAATACTTAATTTCATTATTTGTAGCACAATGAAAATCAAGATCATCGCCCCACCAGAGAGAAAATACTCAGTTTGGATCGGAGGATCCATCCTCGCTTCTCTTTCAACATTCCAACAAATGTGGATTTCAAAGCAAGAATACGACGAGTCTGGCCCATCAATTGTTCATCGCAAATGCTTCTAAATTTTGTTTTTTTATTCTTGTATTTAATAATTAAAGTTTTGAAAATTAAAAGACTACCATTTTGAAATTATGTATGTTTTGAAAAAGTTCAGAATGATAGGTGATATTATTTAATAAAAGTGTTCATTGTTTTTGCGAGCAAAAACGAAATAGAAATATTTATTTTGGTGATCAATTAGCTTCTTTACCACATGCATACGCCCAGATGGTTTGATGCACAGCCTCCGGACAGAAGGTCATTTCGGCGCCAACATCAGACATCATTCCTGTTACGAGTGCGGTGTTTGTATCGAACACGTGCATGAAAACCCATGGTTGAGCATTACTGGAATATTCAAATTAATTTCTCAAGGAAACACGGGCATATGCTCATTTTTGGGATCCTAAATAGCCGAGCCGAGCTGAACCGATCTGATCCGGATTTGAAGTAAACTCATGAATTTGAAAGAACTTCAGAGATAAAACAAAGTGCTTTAAATGCAACCCCCACCATACTCACAGGAAATAGTCGGGTTCTGTTGGTCTCCAATAGAATCCATCAGTTCCAGTTGTATGATTATCAGTCCATTCCATTGCATTATTTCCCGATGGAAGACATTGTGCATCGATTCGATATCTTCCCAAACACTCATTTCTACGTCTTGCTCCGATCCACAAAGAACCATTAATTGCGCCACCGGCATTGACGAAGACGAGTGTCTGACCTAAAATAAATATTCATTTTTGATAGAACTTTCGCAACTGAATACTTGTTATATAGTTTCTTTCAGCCGCTGTCTCAATTCCTGTCAATACGGCTCCCTGCTTTCTACAGTACTCCTGGGCGGATTGACGGGTTAGTGTTCCTGGGAACACTTTGATACACCAATCCGATTGGATTCTGTTGAACAATTGCCATCCAGAAGGGCATGAAGCTGTTACAGCGGTGAATGTTAGAATTGATAAAATGGCAAACTTCATAATGATGAGGGTTGTTCTAACCAGACAACTATGCCTATTTATAAGAAAGATTCTATTCGATTCTCATGATTCATGACTATTTTATTGTTTGACATTTTCACCATAAAATTTTCATAGTTTGTTCCAACACTACATTTTCATGACATGGATAATAAACCTTGGGAAACATGATTGAAACACTTGTATAAATATGAAGCCATTTTGTTGTTTCGAATTATCAAAATGGTCAAGTTCCAACTCTCACTTCTCCTTATTTTGAGCTCTATAATCCTTTCTGAATCGTGTCGTGCTAATTCAGAATCGGAATCAGAATCCAGTGACAGCGACTGTTCAAGTGACGATTCAGGAGATTCCTATGATTTGTTTGAAGTTCTAAAAATCGGAGGAGGATGTCATAATGGTCACAATCATCACGAAAATGCGGTGTGCCCAAGTGGTTGGCAAATCTTTGACAGAGTTCGTTCACCGTGGTGCATCAAAATTTTCCAATCAGTTGGAGACAATGTTGATGAATTGACAGCTCAAGAATACTGTAGAAGAGAAGGTGCAGTGTTGACAGGGATTGAGGACTCGGATGAGACGAACTATATTCAAGGTTTTGCCCGTTTCGTATGATTTTCTAAATCGTATTTTTAGAGCAAGGATTAGAAATCCTTCAAACTCTAAATCTTAAAAATGGCTCTCTTTGGATTGGAGGAAAACGTCGGGATGAATGCTTGGCAATGTACAAAGTGTTGCCGGAATGTTTGCCCTCTGCCAATAGAGCATTCGAATGGTCGGATAATCATACAACAGGAAAGAGCCAATTCAATTGGGCTCCTTCTCAGCCAGACTATCTTATGTACTTAATTTTTTTGTTTTCGTTTGAAATTTATTCATTTATAATTCCAGAGAGAAGGATACCAATGTTATCATGCATTTGTTCGCTTCTTCAGGTATTGATGGAATCACAACAGGAAGTATGAACGATGTACCGTCTTCCGCATTCTACAATTGGGGGTATTGGGTTTTTGAGGACATTGTTGGATATGCTTGTGGAAAACAAGCCCTCCCAGCTAATGTATAACTTTACTCTTTAACCAATGAAGTTTTTTTCATCAATAACTAAACTTTTGGTCCAAGAAGTGGCCTGAGCACCTAACAAGTGGATTTAAGTCGCTTCCGGTTTGCAGTTTAAAGACAGTGTGTCAGTTAATGCCTGATTTTTTTTCAAAAATTAGAGCTTTTTCTCATTAGTACAATGCAATTTATACGAACAATCGAAAAGTGATCTCCTCATATCGGTGGTCCAACAAAAATCAAAATTTGAATGCGCACTGGATTGTGGTTTGTGCGAGGCTGTCGGAATTGGCGCGAAACACAATTGACCTCCTATTCAAATTTTGGACATTGAATTTGGATTCTGGTAACTGACAAGATACCTTGAACTAAAAAATTAAATCCTGCCAATCTTTATTTTTCAAAACGTTCATTCATTAACAAATTTTAATTAATTAGCAGATTGTCCACAAGCATACGCTTGAATTGTCTGGAACGGTAGTTCTTTGGAAATCGTCATCTCGGACCCAATATCAGACATCATTCCAGTTCTGATTTTGGCAATTCCGACACCTCCTGGGAACACATGCATGAAAACAAATGGTTGTGCATTACTGAACATTTTTTGGCTATTTTCAAAGGATGATAACTAACAGCTTACAGGAAATAATCGGGTTCTGATGGTCGCCAATAGAATCCAGACTTGCCGGTTGTATGATTATCAGTCCATTCCATTGCATTATTGCCTGATGGAAGACATTGTGCATCGCTTCGATATTTTCCCAAACATTCGTGTCTACGTTTTGCTCCGATCCATACAGAACCACCACCGCGTGCTCCGACAGAGTTGATGATTGCGAGTGCCTTACCTGAAAGGTGTTTTACAAATAATTCATAAAAACCTCAAGATTACTTGTTATATAGTTCCGTTCACTAGCTGTTTCAATCCCTGTCAATGTTCCACCCTGTCGTCTACAATACTCCTCAGCGACTTGTCGAGCAACAGTTCCTGGGAACACTCGAATACACCAATCCGATTGAACTCTGTTAAACAACTGCCATCCAGAAGGACATCCAGCTGAAATAGAATTGACGATCGATAGAAAAACGAATATTCTGAACTTGATCATTTCGAATGTGTTATGAAACGACATGTCTGCGTATTTATATAGAAAATGTTTCTGAAAGCGCTCTCAATTCTTACGATTTTGTCTGGTATAAAACAAAACGGATGTATGTGGAAGACATAACCATTTATAGATCTGTCATAACTCTTTTTAACGGCAGGAAAAATATAATTTAAGAAATAAAAAAAATTCTTTGCAAAAAGAAAGGAAAACATCAAAAGATCGCGATCATTAAAAATGTAGTTTGAAGTTAAATGTAGTTTGAAAAGTCAAATAGAATATCACAAGTTTGTCCAATTTTGTTGAATTTGTTAATTAGGCTCTAATTATGCTAACGAGCAATGGTTAATTAAAAAAACGCTGAAAATTTGGTAAGAATTGCGGTTTCAATCGCAAGGCATTATTTCAGCATTCGGCATATTATTGTACGAAAAGCCATAAACATGAAAATAGGGTGGTTGAAACATTTTGTGTATATATATGAAGAAATATTGTTCGAAAAAACCATTTCAAATGATCAAGTTCACTTTATCCCTGCTCTTCTTCTTGTCGATATTCATCACTACAATATCCTGTCAAAGATCATTAGACAGTAGTGATGAAAGTTGTGAAGATGGACGAGATAACAGCGATTCTAGTAATTCGGGCGAGAATCGAAACAACAATAATAATGGGCGTTATTCATGCCCTCGTGATTGGAGGCAATTCAATCGAGTTCGGTCACCATGGTGTATCAAGGTGTTCCCGGCACAAGGAAATGTCGATCGTTGGACTGCTGGAGAGTACTGTAGAAGGGAGGGTGCAGTACTGACAGGAATTGAGAATTCTCGTGAAAGACGTTTTGTTCAAGGTATTGTTTGAATTTTTTACAAGGGGAGTCCAGCTCATTAGAAAGAGCACTTTCTGTTTTTTTTTTTAAATCTGTTGCTAAGATTCATCACCGGTGTCACAATTGGAGCCAGAAGTTTAACTATTGGAGAAGCTCAGAGAAAAAACGGCGTGTTTCGGCGAACCCGCTCTCATGCGCGTGGAATCTGCGTGCAGGAGTATAAGCAGGCCCGCGCATTCCGCGCTTATACTCCGGCGTGCACGCACATTTCACGCACATGAGAGCGGTCTCGCCGAAACACGCCGTTTTTTCTCTGAGAGGGTAATATCCTCTAGGAGGAATTATGGTCGACTCTGAACGATACCTAGACTTCAGAGAGTTTAATGATCAGAAGGCCTCATAGACTTTCCCGGTTATTCAAATTACCAATTTTTCTATTGTTACGATAATTAAAAAGTGTTTTAAATTAACAATTAATCGTTTTTTTTTAAAATTGTCAACTCAAATATTATTGATCATCGCGTTTTGAGGGCTGCTCAACCTCACAGACGCTCCGCACGCACGCACGCACGCGTATGCCGACACTCACCACACTGGAAAATTCGCGGGAAAATGAATTTTTCAAATTTTTCCAACGCGTTGAGTGTCGGCAGCCGCGTGCGTGCGCGCGGAGCGTCTGTGAGGTTGAGCAGCCCTCAAAACGCAATAATCAATAATATTTGAGTTGACAATACAATGTGTATTCAAGTGGTACATTGTTTTTAAAACGTATCAACTGTTGGATACCCATTTCCAGAAATCACCTTAAAACTTGTCCAGGAAGATACCCTAAATCAAAATCAATAAAAAATCCAGTTATCACCAGAAAATCCAGACGTTTTTAGAGCAAGGGGTGTCAGTCCTGCAAAGTCAAGGATCATCTTCCGGCTCACTTTGGCTTGGAGGTCAACGTCGAAACGTCTGCTTAGGAACATACAAGTCAGCAGCTGAATGTCTACCAGCCGCCAATAATGCATTCGAATGGACTGATGGTCATACAACTGGAAAAGATGGATTCAATTGGGCTCCTTCACAACCGGATTATCATGGGTAAGTTATTTGCGTTTTCTTTGAAGTTTTATGACCATTTTAATACAATTACAGAGAGACTGATATCCACGTGCTTATGCATTTGATTGGTGGTCCACCATCAGGAACTATGAATGATGTGACGACTTCTGCTTTCTATAATTCTGCAGCTACATACGAGGACATTAAAGCATTTGCTTGTGGAAAAGTTGCGAGCCGGAGATAATTAAATATATTTTGAATGAAGCTTGTCAAAACAGTTTAACAAAATACATTTATTGCCACAGACATATAGAAAAGAAAATAAAAACAAAATATGGTCAAGTTTGTTGTGGACATGGACGCAGAGGGATGCACATTGAGCACAGTAACCGGAAAATATAATCAATACTAGGTTGACCTCTCTTCTGCGTCCTTCTTCACTTCAAATGTGTTGAGCAACAAACCTGCTCACACCTAATCTAAATTCATTGACCCATGTCAACCAATTTTCGCTAGCTTGAATGCGTCCAACTAGTTTCCAAAGATTTACATATATTTCAAAATTCTCCATATCTCAAAAACATGTCTTTGCAAAAAGAGCACTTCAAATGTGAGTCTTATTTTTAAATTTCAACTAAATTTCAGTTTTTAGTACGAAAACAAACGAGATATCTAACAGTTCATCGACTAGTCGATGAAAAAAGCTGGGAACAATTGGCCTTTGAAGAGAAATTGAAGAAAGACAATCGAAAAATCCCAAAAATCTGCCGTCGTCGATTTTTGAAATGGCATCTGGAGTTGTATCGAGCGAGAATGAAGTTTAAAAGGATTTTGGAAAAAAATCGAGATGAGAGTATTTATGTGGCGGTATTTGTTTTTTTTCCCCTGAAATAAAATCTACAAAGGAATTTAGAAACAATGGTACTATGTTCTTGAAAAATATCCTCTTGTGCCACGGTTCGAATGGAGTTATCAACGAGCTCATAGGTTGGTTTACGGTTGTCGTATATGTGCGTGTGTGCAATTTGTCGTAACGGTGTACACACACAAAGCGTTGTTCGTGACGACAATTTCGGTTCACTTTATCCCACCGCGTAGTTGCATAGCTTCTCTCGACCAATAGATATCAAACAAATGAAGACAACATTCTGGAATACTGTATACAGAAAAAATTATAAAATTTTAGTTTAAAATTTGAAATTGAGTCCCAAATAACTGGAATTGTCATACAGAATAAAAAACCACATTTTCCGGAAGTTTGCAAAATTTCTGATACTTTTCTGATTGAGCGCATTTGCAGCATCGAAATTTGATATTTTCCTAAATTAAATTCAAATCTTTATAAAATAAAGATTTACAGACTAAACCCGCGAAATGAACGAATTATAAGAGAAATCGAGGAAATTATGGATTGTGCGGAACGATTTGCATTGATTTCCCATCTTTCTGATGATTATTTATCCAAGTTGAAACTAGAAGTCCAGAAGATTAACAGTATGAATACTTTTATTTAATACTTCCTACAATTTCCTTTTTAGAAATCGAAAAATTCCGCCAAATGGTGCTCTCTAATCGCGAAAACCTGCTCCGTTCTCAATCCCTTGCCGCAATGAAAATTCGGATATTTTTTGAGAAAAAGTATGCATTTTTAAAGAAAATTAAATAAATATTTTTATTTTCCAGAAATGGCCTCATTTTCGACATCTCAGAATTTCTCACCGAAAAATACCAATCAATATCAATTAACAAACTTCGAGAGATGATAAACTCAAAGATCTCATTTTTCGTGCACGACATTCATACAACAATTTTGAAAAAGAATTCAAAAAATGAAAAGAAGAAAAATATTGCTCATAATTGTGTGGTCCAGGAGATGACAAATTCAGCATTTCACACCATTCAACGATATTTGAAAGCTGTTAAAGAGAGGGTAATATTTTTGATTATTTATTTTCAACAGCTTTTGATGCGGATTCTATACTTTGTGGAGTTGAAGACGTTGTAGTTGTCTGTTGTTTTTTCTTTTTATTTATCATTCTTCGAAGCTGAAAATCACAAAATATTTTTTTGTTATTTAGAATGAAAAAACAAAAAGCTAACCAGATATATAGTAGTACCGTAATAAGCGTTGAGAGCCAATAGAACAACTGATCCTATACCAAAAAGGATTACAATGAAGTCTATGTATAGTGAAGGATCGTTAATTGCCAAAAAGGAATCGCTACAATTGTTATTAGCAATAAAGGAGAGATGTTTGAGATCTTTGATTCTTAAAAAATAAAGAATTTCGATTTGGAATATATTCTGAAAAATGAGTTTAATGTGGTTCGCGTTATGGTCCCTCAAAAAGGTAAACATATGTATTTTTTTAGATGGTTCATAAAAATACTAAAAAAGTTTAGAATCCGCCCAAATTTGGTGCAAATATTGGTTCAAATATCAATATCTCAAAATTGCGTGTTATTCTGAAAAGTTGTAACCAAACTATGACTCTTCAAATTAACCCGAAATCTTATGGCTGGGTACTCATAATATTTAAAGGCAGCTTTTTTTTTGACACGATCCAAATTCAAGGCGAAAAATCAAAATTTTAATGGGTGCCCAATATGTAGCCTCATTCAAATAATTGTGTTTCGCGCCAATTCCGACCGCATTGCACGGATCGGCACAAATTTTGATTTTTTTTTCAATTTGGACCATCGTTATGAGGCTCTCATTTTTCTATACGATCTCACATAAATTGCATTGTATTAATGAGAGAAAGCTCTAATTTTTGAAACTAAGATCAGGTAGGTTAACTGATACACTGTCTTTAAAGGTTAAATTTACGCTACTTGATTTGGATCGTAATAACTGAAACGCTGTCTTTAAGGACATCAGAGGATTAATTTAATTTTTAAAACTTAGCTTGATGCTTTCGGATAGCTCCCTCCCTTTAAGAAATATAATTTGCGGCTGACAAACAAAATTCAGAGAGCTCACAAGTATTTTTTGAAAGTAGACTTACGCTGCTCCTGTATATGCCGAAATCACAAACTCATCATTAACAAGTTGTACCAACTTCCTCGCTTCAGTTTTAAAAATCCTCAACTTTGGCATTTCAATGAAGCGAAGTGCTTTATTCTCCCACAAAACCAATGGAGTATCACGACTTTCTAGCGATTCCAATTTGTCAAATTTAATTCCAATTATAGACGTTTCTCGGATTTCCAAACCATTCCGAATGTGCACAATTTTTTGTAAGGCGCTCGCGTATATGGTGTTAAATTCTGGAAATAAGTGATAAATCGTTTTTGACCAAAATTCGGTTATTTTGAATTACCGTCATACGTCATTTTATCAATTATCAATGGAGCATGCCTGACATCTTCGCAATCTTTTGTTAAATTTCGTATATTTCCTCCATGACATATTTCTAACTGCGCGCTATCTTTTAAAGTGATTAATATGAAAATAATTGAGAATTTCATCATTTTGTGTTCAAAAATGAATAAGGAATAAATTTTTTAACACTTTTCGTGCAACGTGATTTGTTTTCCAGCTATCATTCATCCAAATCGATTGCCTTATTGTCGATCGAAAACTCTGGGTGAATTCCGAACAAATCCGGCATTTTATCAAAGAGCCAATCAACACAATGTGCTCAATGGAAAATGTTCGAATGTCGGCGGAAGATTGTGAAACGTGGCAAGAAGAGGCGGCGGGACAAGTGGACATTCTTTCACATGACAATATAATATCACATGAAATTCTACAACCTTATGCGTTTCTCGTCGATGATTATAAAGTGGCGGCAAAGGTGGTTGAAGAGGAGCTGATTCAGATGTATGATCATTCAACAAATCTACAAATCCGATTGAAAAAAGCGCCGAAAGTGATAAATGTTCGGTGTTTTGTTGTGAATATTGAGAAGGTTTGGATTGAGATGGAGAGAAGGATAAGAAGCTTTCGAAATGCGCTCAAAATGGCGATTAGGAGGAAGTTTACAACGTAAACTTGTTTTTTGAAAAAAAAGGGGGGGGGGGGGTGGGCTCCGTAAGGGCTCCGAAATGAGCTTCAGATGAATAAGATCTACCAATTGATATTAAAAAACCAATAAAAATAAAAATTTCCTAAAAAATGCAATTTGGTTTTTTAGGCCATATTTCCGTTATTCATCTGAAACTTATAAAACAATTTTTTTTTGAAACTGTAATTTTTTCAAAAACCCTATTTGAAAATTTTTTTCAGAAAACTTTTAAATAAATGAAATTTCATAATCTTAAATTATTCATCTGAAACTCGGGAAAGTGAACCTGAATTCACACCAGTATTTTTTACTGTTCCGTAAAGTCAGAACATCTTTTGCGCGTGCAAATATTGCCGTAGGACCACACACATAAGCATCATTTACACCAGTGGTCGCAAGTAGCTTGGTGGTGTAGTGGTTAGCCTTTTGCGTGCTGTGCGCAAGGCCGTGGGTTCGATCTCGGGTTTTTTTAATTTTTGTGAAATTTTTAAAAAGTTGTCTTAAAATATGAATCAGAATAAGTAACTGTTTTTTGAAATGGTCGAGCCGATCCGATCCGATTCGGATCGGAACACTGTATCAGAAAACGTTTTGAACATTTCACAAAGGTATTTGGTTTCAGACATATCAACAAACTTCTTTCCGATTTCCGAAAATACGACAGAGCCCTTCAATATCGATCCATTGATCCATCTATGATGTTGAATAACAAGGCACAAGTTGATCTTCTTCTTCAAAACGAAATAAATGAAAGTGTTCGGGAGTTTGTGCAGGTTTATGATAAGGTTTTCGAAATTACTCAGGTTTTTTAAAATTATTTTTTACTTGAAAATCAAAACGTTCATTTCAGCACGTGGCATTAGATACTTCACAATTGGATACCCTTCTTAATATTGCCGCTTTGAGATTATCCCTTCCTCAATCGATAAATGATCATGCACATTTTTTTAACAAGAGAATTTCAACTTTTCTTCATTTTGTGAATGTAAAATTGAAATATTATTTTTTAGAAATTTGCTCATTTTCTAGAAAAAGCAATCGAAAGTGATGTCAAATGTTCAAAAAGCGATCGAAAAGCTGAAAATCGTGCAGGCAATGGGCAATCCACAAGAGGTTGAAATTTATGTGATGCAGATGAAAAAGCTGCGACCAATGTTGGATAGTTTGATAAAAGAAATTGAGGATTTGAACAAGTTTGAAAAAGCTGTTGATATTCAGGTTGGAATTTTCGAATTTTACCTTATTTCCCCAGAATTTTATAGGTGTCAGATGTGACGAAGATGAAGCAATTCGTTGGTGAAATTGAATCACTTCAGAATCTTTTTGAAGCGACGAGTGGATATTATAAACATGTCAAGTTGGTTTATAGCAGTTTTCAGCCAATAATTAAAGTTTCAGCGAGTTTTTCGAGAGCCGAAGAACACTTGTAAACATAGAGGCCAGTCGAGAATTTATCGAACAATTCACAGTTCAATTGTCACTTTTTGAAAAGTCGCTTACCACTCATCGAGCTGCTAAACATTTCATAGCTTATGTCAGTTTTTTTTTTGAAAATATATTCTTTTTATGATTTAAAGGAGGGCTTTACGGAGCTAATAAATGTATATTAAATGAAAATAGACTTCATTCTCATTCCAAATTTGTTTTTAAAATTTTCTAAAACCATCTAGAAGCCGAGAAAACGAGCTTCAAAATAATGGCATAGAAAAAGTTGGCCGAACTTTTTCCAATGAGCTTTTTTCGTGTTTCGTTAATAGATTAATATGCAGAATGCTTGTATTAGTCTTTTTTATGTTTTTTTTTTGGATTTTTCATGTCTGCGGAATAGTTTTCGCCGGTGGCCCCTTTTTCTAAGCCATTGTTGTGAAGCTCATTTTCCCGGCTTCTAGGTGGTTTTAGAAAGTGTTAAAAACAGATTTGGAATGAGAATGACGTCTATTTTCATTTAAGGTACATTTATTATCTCCGTAAAACCCTCCTTTAAGGCCCGCAACGAAGTGGACACATTCAAAAAGAATTTCGCCGTCGCTGAAGTGATGTCATGTCGTCGTCTTCTAGATGCCCATTGGATGAGAATGTCGGAAATTGTTGGATTCGATTTGACACCTTATGCAAACAGCTCAATTGCTCAAATATGTGAACTAGGCTTAGAATCACATTTACAACAGTTGAAACCAATTGCATTCTCTGCTGAAAGAGAAGCAACAGCGGCTGATCAGTTACACGAGATTGTGACGTTTTGGAGTCATGTAAGAATGGCTCAAACTGCAAAAAAATGGAAATTTATTTCAGGAACACATTGAAATGAGGTCACATGTTGAATGGAAATTGTCAATGGCATATGATTTGAAGAATCTTTACACGAAGGCGCAGAATGATAATCATATTTTAAGGCATATGACGAATGTTGAACAGATTACAGATGATTCCTTACCGTGTGTTTCTTTTTTCGGTTTTTCAGAAAATGAAAACAACATTTTTTGAAATCCCGAAATTTCCAAAACTCCCAAATTTCACTTTTTTTCAGCCAATGGATCGATTGGACGAGTCGAACAGAGAAAATCATGAGAAAATGGAGTGAAACGCAAGAAAAATGGATGCGTGTGGCGAATATATTCGTAACCTGCCGCGAAACTCTTCAAACTGAATATGAGCTACTGAAAACGTGTGCCAGATATTGGCTGGAAATTGAGAGGAATGTTCAGAAAGATGCGACGATTTATAGGGTTATACATTTACCGCATTTGCCGTGTTGGATAATGAAAATTGAGAAATTGGTTACTGTGATTATTGAGGTTAGTTTTAACTTATTTGGGTCAAGATTTTCGAGTTTAAAACTAAAATTTTATTATTTTCTTTTGAAACAAACAGGAGCATAGCGCGCTCTAGTGCTAACCGTGGAAGCCCCGCCCACCTCAATTTATACTTTTTTTTTCAGCGAAAAAAGCAATTTAAAATTTTTTTAGATTAGAGATGATCTAAAAAATACGATAGAGAAGGTCGAAGTGGTGACGCCAACTCAAGTGAAAGAAAAAACATGGAAAACTACAATTTTCTAAAAAAACATTATTTTCACACCGTTTTAGTTGGTATCACCGCTTGAAAGTGAATCCATCTCCATTCTCGTATTTTTTTTTAGATCCACAACCAAAAAAATGTAAAATCTGTTTATTTTTCGCGGGAAAAAAGCGTAAAATTGTGGTGGGCGGGGCTTAACTCCCCTCCCCCTTTTCCCGATTAGCATTGGAGCGCGCGACCTGATTTTGTGATATTGTTTTTTTTTAAATTAGTTAAATACCGTGTATTTTATCCTGTGTTATGCATTTAATGTAATAATTATTTGGCAAAAAATTCGAAATTCTTAGAAAATAAAAAATATCTGAAAACCCAAAAATAATTTTTTAATTTGAAAATATTTGAAAAATCAACTGTTCACTGCTCATTTTATGCTGAATAAATTAATTTCATCTCGATAATTAATATCAAAGAAAAAAGCGGAAAACATTTCTGAAAATCGAATAAATATAACAATTTCCAGGGTGTTCGCGGACTATTGGATCGAATGAGAATGTCAAATGCAAGACTATGCCTCTCTTCAGAATTGATGTTGTTGTCTCTATTCTCGACAACTTCGATTGAAAGTCGACTCAAGTTATTGCTCAAGGACTGTTTTCCGTCTTTGAGGAGACTATGTTTCAATAGAAGGTATTACTTATGAACTTTTATTCTCGCTACAAACGCTAAATTCACGCTTAAAATTTTGTTGCCGAAATTGTCGAATAACACCAAAAAAAGCCAACCTGAGAAAACGTTGATTGGTCCGACAAAAGCTACTTAATTTTCTAGGCCATATGGGGTGTTCTTGCTGATTTTCCTCCTAAATATGTATATATATATCGATGACAATCCTGAAACAATAATTTTCGTAATTTTTCAATACACTTTAAGTAAAGATTTGAAACGGTATTCTTTTTTTAAAACCTACATGTTAACCAATAAGAAAGGAATCATTATTTTACAAATCACTAGTTAATGTAAAAACAAAATACTGAAACAGTTTTTTTAAATTGAAAATTTATTTTTTTAGAAATCAACTCGAAATGGTGGACCTGAATGGCGAAAAGATAACCGTAGAGCTGACAAAACAGGAAATTGAAAAACAGGATCCTTGCGATTTGATCAAAAGTATTGAAATGGCGTTTGTTTCGAAATTGACTGAGGTATTATGGCATTTATCAGAAGATTTATTGATCTTTAAAAAAAATCTGAAAATTTTAAAAAATAAAATTCTTAATCTTAAATATATCCGTCACCTTTTCTTTAATTTTTTGTTTAGATTGTAACATGTGAAAGACAAGATCGAACTAAAGCGGCTAGCCGAATTGGTGCAAATGTTGGGGAAATGATTGAAACTCGAGGTTGTATTGATCCGTTGTTTTTGAGTAGAATGGAAAAATCGTATTTTGTTCAACATAAAAGCATACAAAAACAGTCAATGCTTACGGTGGATTTTGCATATTCTAGTGAGACGAATCGATTCATTCCGTGAGTTGTTCTTTGTTTTTTTTTTTGAGTATGCATTTTGAATACCTATTTTTAGACTAATAGAAAACATCTTGAGAAAAAATCATGTTAATTAAAAAAAGTTGTTTAAAAAATTTCTAAAAAATTCTGGAAATTTGATGGCCGAAGAAATGCAATCTGGGTTTCTAGGCCATCTTTTCGTATTTTCTAATCATGATTTTCCTTTTAAAAAATTCTTGTGAAAAATCGAATTTCTGGGCCATCTTTCGGTATTTTTCCGTATATGGCCTAGAAACCCAGGTTGCATTTCTTCGGCCATATTCGATTTTTTTGTTTTTATCGATTTTTTAAAAAATTTGTTATTTTTTATCAACATGAATCATTGCGGAATTGATAAAAGTTTAGTTGAAATTTCTAGAATATTGACATTGAAACAGTATTTTTTTCCTAGAAATTTTTTTTTTGGAAATTAAAAAAAAAATGCATAAGAAATTCTCAATGCAGAAGAAATGGTTTTCAGGAAATCACTCGCCGATAATTGGTGCAATGGGCGAATTATTCTACTCCTTGGTGAAATGTGTACAACTCGTGGTTTCATTCTAAAATTGTCTAGTTGTTTATGTGCGAATGTTCGGATAGTTAATGCACATTCTTTGATACATGTTGATTTGTTGGAAAGACTTGTGCAGGTGAGTTTTTAAAACGCTCTGAATATGTAAGAACAAGATGCCTTTCAGTTTTTGATCTCAGATGCTCTTTTCCTTTGAAATCTGTAATTTCAGATAATATCAATGTCCAGCTGGTTCGTCATTCTGGAAAATGTTGATCTACTTAGTTCTGAAGCACTTTTTAAGCTTTTCAATTTGCTTCCAAAGCAAGTTACACGTGGGTTTCCAAAAATTTAATTTTCGAATGATACCTTAGAATGGTTCTTTAAAAAAAAATTTCAAAAGGGTTTTTAGGAAAAATTACAGTTTCAAAAAAAAATGAAATGTTAGTTACGATGAAAATGTGTTGATTGTAGGTCTATATACCGAAAAATAGATTTTAAAAAAGTTGCAAAAAATTAGAAATGCGAAAAAAGGGCTCCCGGAAGTTTTTTAATCGATTGGGGACAGTTCTCCATTAAAAATAATAATTTCAGCCTTTCCCCGCTTATTCCTTTCATCAAGTGAAGAAATCAAAACAACTTTTCCAAATTCAATATCCGTTGAAACTCTGAAATCAATGAAAGATGGAAGTGATCCACAACAACAACAACATAATGAAGAGAAATCAACGAGCACATTTATGTTCGAAATTTCTACAAATACCCCTATTTCAAGTGTTCGTTCGGCTTCAATTCCAACAAACCGACAGACACCAATGGTACCAATCCCACCATCTTCACCACATTCGATTTTATTGGATAAAATAGGAACACAGATTAAAAATCGGTGAGTGTTCGTTTTATAGCAAACAACACATAGCCTCTGATTCCCCCTCCGTCCCTCACTCGTCCACACAACACCGCACACATAAGCACAAAATAGCGGTCTCCTTTCATCGGGTCCTGTGGTGTAGTGGTTATCACGTCTGCTTTACACGCAGAAGATCGCCGGTTCGAACCCGGCCAGGACCTACCTTTGTTTTTGCGTTTTTTGTTGGAAAATTTAGAATTTCGTTTTTTGTTTTGAAAGTTTGGGGAAACAGAATATAAACAAGTATAATTGTAATAATTAAATAAAGACACGGTTAACCGTTTTCCAGAGAAATATCCGGATGTGTTGGAGCAATGGCAAAAACCACACTAAAAGAAATTCTCGCAAATTTTGCTGAAAAAGTGGTTTGGATCTATGTGGACGTCTTCACACGGAATCAGCTAGTCGAATCGACGGAAGAATTTGCAGCCACTCCATCTGGAATTCTCTTCGATGTTCTTTCGCCAGATTCTCGGCCTAATGGAAGTGAAAGTGAACGAAGTTATCATTCTTCAATTTCTACAAACTCTATCAATATCCAAACGATTGTTGTGTTCTATGGTTTCTCTGAATTTTGGAACATTTTCCCATTTTTATCACCACTTTTTATCAAAAAAGATCTGAGTTTACCTCAAACTCCGTTTTTAACACTGGATGACGGTTCAACTTATTATCCACAAGAGAATATACAATTTTTGATGTGTATTCCAGATGAGGAGGTTTTGGAAATATACCGGAAATTGAAAAAAATTAGCATTTTTAGGGTTATCATCTGAATACTGTCAATAAATTTGACATTCCATTTCATACAGTTAGTGCTAATACAAAAGTGGATATTTTTCGATGTTACCGCAAGGAATGGCAGAAAAAATTTCGAGATTTGTTTAATGTAAGATTTTGTTTTATTTTTTTTAAATATTTTTCTGAATTCTGCTGCTTTTCGCAACGATATCTTTGCCGTCTAGCGCTCTTTACCACTTGTACCAATGGAGCAGTAGGTTACTTGTTTTCTTAACGTTTTTGATGTCGAGGGTTCGATTCCCATCTAAAAATATTTTTCTTTTTTAGTGGAAAAACCACAAAAATATCAATTTTTCAGAAAATCTCCCTTCTTGAACTAATGGACGAACTTGTCGATCAAATAATCGCGCCAATTAGTCAAAAGTTCTCAGCATCCTTGTTATGGCCATCCTCTCTCTTTAGAGTTATTTATCAGGTTTTCAAAATAACTGTATTCTTAAAATATTAAAGTATTTGTTCCACAGGACCTCACAGAAGTTCTGCCATCATGTCGTACCACTTCTCTCAACGATACTCTTCGAACTACGGTAATTCTGGCGACCGCGAATTTCGTCGCAATTTTTGTGGAGAACCCGAGGGTTGTGGACGAGCAAATAATGAAATTGGTAGCGGGGGTTAAAACGAAACTCGCGATTCAAATTCCTGATGATGTTTGTAATTGGAAGATTTCGTATCAGGTGGGGAACTCTTAAAAACTGTATGAATTTGGATTTTAGAGCAGTTTTCTCGAATTACAAAAAAATTCTAGATCTAACAGATTAAGATTTAGATAATCTAATATATTGTGAGACATTTTTTTCACAAAAAAACTTGAAACATTTCTATAGGATGTAAGCAAACTCGTTCGATGGGAAGAAGAACCATTCTGTCAATCATCAATCGATAAAGACAGTGCAATAAGTGATATGATAATTGTGACCCCAATTATCGATCGATTGTTATTCTATAGCATTCGATTATTGTCATCCGGACACAACATTCTGGTTCACGGACCTCAATATTCGAGGAAGACAATGTTTGTGAAAATGATCTCGAAACATTTGTCAACAAATTCCGATATTGAATTCATTTGGTTGGATGGTAAAAGTCGAGTAGGGAATGATGTGGCACAGAAGAAGTTCACTTTTGTTGTTGAGAGATGTGAGAAGGTTCATAAGGTTAAGCAGTTGGTGAGATTTTATTTTTTTTTAATTAATGCATCTGGGATGAAAATAGACTTCATTCTCATTCCAAATCTGTTTTTGAAATTTTCTAAAACCACCTAGAAGCCGAGAAAACATACCTCAAAACAATGGCCGAGAAAAAGGGACCACCTGCGAAAACTAGTCCGCAGGCATGAAAAATCCAAAAAAAAAATGAAAAAACATTAAAAAAGGACTAATATAAGTATTCTGCATAACTATTTATTTTACGAAAAAAGCTCATAGGAAAAAGTTCGGCCAGGTGGCAACTTTTTCTAAGCCGTTGTTTTGAAGCCTCATTTTCTCGACTTCTAGGTGGTTTTATAAAATTTTAAAAACAGATTTATAATGAGAATGAAGTATATTTTCATTTAAGGTCTCCCTTAATTTCAATTTTCGAAAAGTGTTTTTTTTTCTAAAAATTGACGAAAAATATGTTTTTTCTAGTAGTTTTCCATTTTTTAAATACATATTTCAAACTTATTCCCATAAAATTTCAAACTCCAGAACAACAACGTCTAATAAATTCTCGGATTATTTCTGAAGATATTGGGATAAATTCCAAATATTTTTGAAACGGGTATTTTTTCTCAGTCTCCTGCTCACGCCCAGCTTTACAGTACGTGGTAATCGATCGATTCTCATTCACCGAACCCCTTCTACCAATTATCGAATTTTTTGTGGATCACAAAACCTTCTGGAAGGATGGAAATATTTGCAAATCTGATTGTCAAATGAGGATGATAATTGTGACAGATGAAGAGGATTATTCCTGGTTGAATAGGACAAAAGCATTGGCTTCGACGTTTGTTGGAATTGCGATGCCAAGGCCGAGTTCGAGGGATCAGAAGTGTTTGGTCCAGAGTTTGATTGCTGCTAATTTTAGTGCAAAGTTAGTTGGAAACATAAGGAAGTCTCTCAAATGTTAATGTTTGTTTTGCAGATCATTCAGCTCGGAATACCATCACATATTAGACTCACTTTCGGATTGTATCGTTGAAATTGTGAAGCAACCCTATGTTAAGAACTTGTCCTCAATGGCATTGGCCACACGACTCGCAAAGTCGTTCTTTTTCGCTTTTCCAGACAATTGCCCAGATCCTGATGCATTGATTCGTCTGTTTATTCACGAAGCGGCTCGAGTTATTGGCGACGCAATTGGTGAGATTTTCTGAAGGAAACTGGTTGCACCATTTCTTTAAGGTTTACTATAAATCGATAAATTAACCAAAATTTCAGACCCGTCACACCGTTCCCAATTCTCAACATATCTCGAACAACTTATCGATTCGAACTTCAACACAACAATGCAAACAATTCTCAAATCTATAATCTGTATCGAATCAGATGATGACTTAAATGATGACGAGAACTCGTGTCCGACAACATGCGACATGTTCGATATGATATATTCGGAAGTTGATGCTCATGATGTTGTCGATGGTCTCTGTTATGAGCCAGTTGTGGATCGTGTTCAATTCCAGCGAAGTATTGAAAATTTCCTTTTCGAGCATCACCGAAATCATCCAAAGGATCGGATCAGACTGTTTATCGATTGGTAGGATGTCGTTTTTTAAATTAACGAATCATACAATTTTTTTTGCTTTTTCAGGGAAACCGCTTGCTGGGTCCAACGAGTTTTAAGAGTCATCCGACAGGCTTCTGAACATATGGTTCTTGTTGCACCCCCATCTAGCGGGAGGACTCAGATTGTTAAAGCGGCATGTGTGGCATGTAATGCAACGGTTCGTTGGGAAAAAATGTGAAAAATATAATTTGGAACTTTCAGATGATGAGAATGCAAGTCGATGCAACTTCCTATGATTCATTTATAGCCAGATGGGAATACGCTCTCAGTAGGGCTATAAATATTATAGCCAATACTAATCAACATGTTGTTTTGTTGTGTCATTTTGATTTTTGTGTAAGTTCATGAAAATGGTTCCTAATGACAAAAACCTAATGACAAAAAGCATCAACTGACACCCTCTCTTTAAGAGAGTCCTTCAGCCCCAATTCCTTTTTTTTACAGTATGAAAAAGTGGAACCTCGTTGGATGGAACAAATCAAATTGTGGATCGAATCACCAAACACCCAATACCTAGTATCTGATGAACAACTCCATTCAATGGGAGAGCATCTAATCGAATGTGAAAAGAATCTGGCCACCCAGATGCAAACCGTTGGACTTCGATTACCTGGGTAGCGCTGTTTTGAACCCTTCCTCAATGAAAACAAAGTTTCAGCCAACGAATGTGTAAATATCTTCCAGTTGAGACCCTTAAACATCCATCAATTTTGCGGAATGTTCTAGAGGCCCGAATATTCGATGCTCTTCACATTATTTTCTTAGTTGATCCCCAATTTAAGACCGACTTTTCGTGGTGCACTATTTTTCATTTACCAGTAAGTTTAATTTTTTAAACTTTTTTAAATTGAAAAGTTTCAGACAATTGAAAAATCGAAAATCTTGGAGAAAGTGACTAAAATTATATCGGATTGTAAAGTAAACGCTGCTGAAATTATTGTTTCTTGTTTTTATATAGGTAAACTATTTGTTGGAAAGTTATAAGTATACAAAAGTTTAGTCAAAAATTACCTACACTCAATTGGAAACCCATTAGATGGCACAGTTTTCAGTCAGGTTTTCGAAGTTGCTGACAATTTTCAAATTGTGTACAATCAGAATAAAAAGTGAGTTTTTTTTAAACAGTTTGCATAAAAATGGTTTTATTTGCAATGGTATAAAACACACTACGACTAATTCGCAGCCATTTACTTTCTTCTGGTTCCATCCTCGAAGAAGACTCCACCATCGATGGCGCAGTATTTTGGACAGATTCCCTTTTCTCCAGATCCTCCTGGTTGTCCTGGTTGTCCTGGTGTTCCTGGGTTTCCGTCGGATCCTGGTTGTCCTGGAGCTCCAGATGGTCCTGGTGGTCCAGCTGGTCCTGGTGATCCTCCTGATCCTGGTTGTCCTGGAGATCCGGCTGGTCCTGGTTGTCCTTGTGGTCCTGCTGGTCCTGGTTGTCCTGGGGTGGTCTGGGATTGAGCATCGTTTCCTGGTTGTCCTGGTTGTCCTGGGGCTCCGGCGTTTCCTGGTGCTCCACGTGGTCCCTTTGGTCCGGCTGGTCCAGCTGGTCCTGGTCCTGATCCTTGTCCTGGTTGTCCTGGTGCTCCAGCATCTCCTTGTGGTCCTGGTGCTCCTGGTGGTCCGGCTGGTCCTTGTGGGCATGGTTTGCATGGTGGTGGAGTGATTGGCTCACATGGTTGTTGTGGTGGTCTTCCTGGGTTTCCTGGGAGTCCAGCTGCTCCTGGCTTTCCTGGTCTTCCTGGCTTTCCTGGAGTTCCGGCTGGTCCGGCGGCTCCTGGCAAGCAGCATCCGGAGCATGATCCTCCTTGGCTGGCTCCAGCTGACTCAACTCCGGCGTCAGAGTCGTATCCAGCTTGACGGGCGAATCTGGTGGCGTTCTTTGGATTGGCACGGATGTGGTTGACTTCAGTGAAGATGTCTCTAGCTGAGTGCTTGCAGAAGCTGATTTCATGGTTCAATTGGCTCTTGATTCCATCAACATATCTGTACACCATTGGCAAGGTGATGCAGAGCTTAAAAAAAAGTCCATAATAATAATAAAACTGAAATTAAAGACAAGGTCTTACCGAAAGAACTGCAACAACCGAGAAGGTAACAGCCGAATAGGCAACAAAGCGGTAAGCGGAAAGTCTTTGTTTATCCTCCATGATGGAACAGAGAAGATGCGGAAAATGTGATTAAACCTTTCTTAAATACCCTCTTCAAATAGAAGGGGCGGTTCTGAAGCCGATCATTACAACGAATCTCAGAACACTATGCTATTTTGTTAGCCACTTCAGGGTCATATAGGAAAGAAACATTTGGTTATTGTGTGATAATCGGAGAAGAAAAGAATAGAACAGTCATTACAATGGCAGTTTTCAAGAAACGGTTTTTATTGTTTGAATCGAAAAAAAGACGGTAAGTTGAGAAAGGAAGTAATGGCAGAATGATTGGGGAAGAATGAAGTAGGTGTTTATTGGTTTGATTAAAAAGTTGCGAGAAATATTATGAAAGGCAATTTAGAATTTTAAGGTGTGAAGAAAAGCCATTCTAATGTTTAAAAACGTTTAAAATTAAAACCTTCCAATTTTAAGATTTCAAAGCTTCTATCTAAAATTTTAGAATGTCTCGTTATTCAATTTCTGATTACTTACAGTAGTGGTCATAAAGATTGTCACAAATGGTTTTTTGAGTATAACTTTTTTAAAAGTTAACCGATCGAGCTGAAACTTTCAGATATAGTGTAAAACGGTAAAATACATTGTTTTAACAACTATATCCCCGAAAATTAAAATAACCTGTGAAAAAACAACAATTTCTAGGAAACACCGACAACCGGGAAATATGTATTTTACGAATTTTTTTAGAAGTTATTATAGAGTTTTCATGTAAAACTATATTTTTTAGTTTTATTAAAGGTCTGACTGTATTTTCAGCTCAAAATAATAACAAAAACAGCATTCAGAAAAACTGTATCGATGAAAGTATGAGAGCGAGTCGGTGCAAGAGGTGGAACACAGTAAAACCGACTAGATATTTGAACCAAGTCGATCTTTTTTACTTTAAATATTCGTTTTAAACACCCAATTTAACGATAAAACAGAAAAATAATGTTAATTTAACATATAACATTCATAATCACAGACAGAGGTCAGCATAGTCCACTAGTAGTACAATTTTGAAGTGAATCCGATACATTCAACGCTGAATATCATAACGGCAAGAGCTTGAATTAATAAAAGTTAACCTGTATTTGAAAGAAAAATATTTTTCGATTATAATATACTTAATTTGAGAAGTGGACCTTAAAGGTAACCCGCTTTATGAACGGGAATTCATGGATTTGTCTGAAGCAAGCCTGGACGTCATATTTGCGCGCTCGAAATCAAGCGTAAAAAGGTCAGATCCATGATGATAATTAACTTAATTATGTAAAACGGCTAATTAATCACAAATTGACAAAAAAAATAGTGTATAGATCGCGCTAACTGGTCGCTTCACATTTATCGAGTATCACGTCAGGTTTGCTTCACACAAATCCATGAATTCCCGTTCATAAAACGGGGTATCTTTAAGGTCCACTTCTAAAATTATGTATATTATAATCTAAAAATATTTTTCTTTCAAATACAGGTTAGTTTTTATTAATTCAAGCTCTTGCCGTTATGATATTCAGCGTTGAATGTGTCGGATTCACTTCAAAATTGTACTACTAGTGGACTATGCTGACCTCTGTTTGTTATTATAAATGTTATATGCAATATTAACATTATTTTTCTGTTTTATTGTTAAATTGGGTGTTTAAAAACAATATTTAAAGTTAAAAAGATCGACTTGGTTCAAAGATCTAGTCGGTTTTACTGTGTTCCACCTCTTGCACCGACTCGCTCTCATACTTTCATCGATACAGTTTTTCGGAATGTTGTTTTTTCTATTATTACGAGCTGAAAATGCAGTCAGACCTTTAATAAAGCTAAAAAATATGGTTTTCCATGAAAACTCTGTAATAACATCAAAAAAAATTGTAAAATGCATATTTCCCGGTTTTCAGTGTTTCTTAGAAATTGTTGTTTATTTACCGATTCTTTTAATTTCTCGGGATACAGTTGTTAAAGCAATGTATTTTACCGTTTTACACTATATCTGAAAGTTTCAGCTCGATCGGTTAACTTTAAAAAAAGTTATACTCAAAAAACCATTTGTGACAATCTTTATGACCACTACTGTATGTAAAGCAGACCATAGTTTGAAAAACTCAACAAAAATTAGTGCTTGAAAAATATCAAAAAATGTTCAAATTTCATAAAAAAATCAATCATTTGAAATATCAGATGTTAAAGGGACTCTTTACTGAATTTGGGTTCCAATTCCATTTTCATCTTCTTCACAGTATTTGAAAACCTATAGAAGCAAAAAAAATGTATCGAAATTTCCTTTTCTAGTACACGAAAAAAGCACATTTACAGGGTAATGGCCTAACCGCTCGGCCACGTGCGAGAGAGCATGCGAATGTGAGAGAGTTGGCAATTGTTAGGCCATTTCGCGCCTTATTTTGGAAATGGGTGTGTTTGAGTACTAGTAAAGAAAATTTCGCAAAAATATTATTCTTGTATAGGTTTTCAAATATCAAGAAGAAGATGAAAATGGAATAGAAACCCAAAAAAAGTAAAGAATCCCTTTAAACATTTATTTTTTTCAAATGTTCCCAAATCAATTTTAATATACTTATTTTCATTTTTTCCCCGAAAATTCGAGATTTTTCTGAAATTTCCAATCCAATTTTTATTCCTATAATCCTCATTTTTCCAACTTGCATTTGCAATTCTCTTCTTTTCCAAAAAGTTTTTCACATCAAAATTTTTGATCAAAAAGATAGATACAATTTTACAACAAATTTGTCATAGTTTGAAGTGAAAACTGAAAGTCAGAATGGTAAACGATTTTTGATTCGATATTTGATTTAAGAAACTATATTTTTAGTATTTATCGTTATCATTACTAGTTGAATTTCAATAAGAATTGAAATGGATATGAAAAAAACGAACGATTCTAATCTTAAATTCATATAATTTTTAAATACCGCTCGATTCTTTTTAGAGTCTCTGACACAGCAAAACTTATATTAATGTTTCTGATTCAATTTCTATGAGAAGATGCAATCAGTGTTCAATTGATGACATAATCCCAACCGATTTTCTGATTAATTTTAGATTGATTGTATGTACGAATAGAATCAATCATTCCATACAAACAAAATAATTCCCAAAGTGATTTAATCAGAGGTTTTATTCAAGAATATCACATTTCGTTGTCTTTTTTTTTCGAAGCTTATTTTCCAGAGCCGTTTCCAAACAAATATAGAAAATTCCAATAAAGACATCAAACTGTTTTTTTACCTTAAAGGGTCGGGTTCTACCTAAACTTTACTGTTTTTAGAAGAAAAAAACTCGAATTGTATATCAGAAGTCTCATCAAATTCAATAGATCTTGCAGTAAAAACCGCTGTTGAAACCAACAGTTTAATAGTTTTGGATGACTCCAGTTGCTCTCTACTTTTCATTTTCGCGGGTTTAATTGTTAGTGCAATCAATAATCAAATACGAAGTAAAAATCTTTTATTTCTAAATCTGATATGTTCAAAAAAGAAACATTTACTTTCTTCTGGTTCCATCTTCGAAGAAGACTCCACCATCGATGGCGCAGTATTTTGGACAGATTCCCTTCTCTCCAGCTCCTCCTGATTGTCCTGGTTGTCCTGGGGTTCCTGGGTTTCCGTCGGATCCTGGTTGTCCTGGAGCTCCAGATGGTCCTGGTGGTCCAGCTGGTCCTGGTGATCCTCCTGATCCTGGTTGTCCTGGAGATCCGGCTGGTCCTGGTGGTCCTTGTGGTCCAGCTGGTCCTGGTTGTCCTGGGGTGGTTTGGGATTGAGCGTCGTTTCCTGGTTGTCCTGGTTGTCCTGGGGCTCCGGCGTTTCCTGGTGCTCCACGTGGTCCCTTTGGTCCGGCTGGTCCAGCTGGTCCTGGTCCTGATCCTTGTCCTGGTTGTCCTGGTGCTCCAGCATCTCCTTGTGGTCCTGGTGCTCCTGGTGGTCCGGCTGGTCCTTGTGGGCATGGTTTGCATGGTGGTGGAGTGATTGGCTCACATGGTTGTTGTGGTGGTCTTCCTGGGTTTCCTGGGAGTCCAGCTGCTCCTGGCTTTCCTGGTCTTCCTGGCTTTCCTGGAGTTCCGGCTGGTCCGGCGGCTCCTGGCAAGCAGCATCCAGAGCATGATCCTCCTTGGCTGGCTCCAGCTGACTCAACTCCGGCGTCGGAACCGTATCCGGCTTGACGAGCGAATCTGGTGGCGTTCTTTGGATTGGCACGGATGTGGTTGACTTCAGCGAAGATGTCTCTAGCTGAGTGCTTGCAGAAGCTGATTTCATGGTTCAATTGGCTCTTGATTCCATCAACATATCTGTACACCATTGGCAAGGTGATGCAGAGCTGAAAATGTCCAAAATAATGTAAGAATTAAAATTAAAGACAAGGTCCTACCGACATAACTGCAACAACCGAGAAGGTAACAGCCGAATAGGCAACAAAGCGATAAGCGGAAAGTCTTTGCTTCTCCTCCATGATGTTCTCCAAATAGAAGATGTCTTCTCAGTTCCAACCGTTCCCTTTTATACCAACAATTGGTTAGGGAACAAACATCGTTTACTGCGCGTTTTGTAAAATACCGAATAAAAAAAAGTTGGCTGCCATTTTTTGGAGAACAAAAAAGGAAGGCTTCCGCGCATACAGTGTGATATTTGTCAAGGTTTATTACAACAGATTAGTTCATGTTTTTGTGAAGCGTTCTGGTAGGTTTATTGGTCAATGTCTGAGACTGTAATTTACATCAGGGTTCAGAATTTGAAATTGGAAGTTTTTTTTGGAAAATATGGATTTTTTTGTATAAACAATTACTTTCAGAATAAATTTTCTTAAAAATCAAAAAAAAGTCGAAAGTTTAATTGCGTTTCAAGTTGAAATTCAAACATTTTTAAACCCAAAATTTTTAAATTTTACAATTAAGAATATTTGCTATTTTAGTAATTTTTCCTTATTTTTAAGATGTTGTAGCCATATTCCATGTCATCTCGCGGTCTTCCACATTTATTATGATTATTTTAGTACCAATAATTTCCGGAAGCTCCCGAAAAAATGATTGTTTCTCGAATTTAGTCCAATTCATTCAGAAAATATTAGTTCTATAGATTTTAAGAAGTTTTTAAGTTATTTTATCTTTCAAACTTTCAGTTCCCGTTTTCCAAATTTTCTAATTGTGCCATTTCAACTCACTTCATTATTTTTGGCTTTCAGCACACCATTTTTCAAATTTCGTTATTTGTCGGGATCCCACAAAAATTTTTTTTTTAAACCAGTGAATTTAAATTTTCCTTCCAATTTTCTACGATTTTTTCAGGCCCAAATACTCCAAATTTAAACGTTTTTCGAAATCCTTGAATAGGTTCACTTTTCATACTTCTTCAAACAATTTCGTACCATCAATTTCAAAATATCATAACCACATCTTCGCAGCCTTTTTCCCACATATTAAAGTACTAATTCCAGCTTTATCTTCTTCTAGAAATCTTCACCGTTTCTTTCAATGTTTTCTGTCAATAGTACTCGTTAAGAAGACACCGAAAATGCTAAACACCAAACAAAGGCAGTATTACACTGATATTTAAACCATTTTTCTATGAGATTAAAAAAAACAACTTTGATTGAAAAGAAAGGGTCATTTTTCTGTCTTCTCTCAATGCCATTGGCTATTGATAACAAGAGGAAATGTTGCCATTTTGTGGGAAGTTGATAACGGAAGTAAATTGTGGTTATAGATATGTCAGCTGATTCTAGGGATTTGTGAAATTTTCACCGACTATTGAGAGTAATTTTCACGAAGCTAGAGTTCAAAAAGCTTCAAAAATCTAACGTTATGAGGTTCTTTGACATTGTCGGTCGTGCCTGTGCATCTGAATATATTGTCTTAAAACATCCAAGGTTCTTGACTTCAAATTTTGTCTCTATTAGTTGAATTTGCGTTTTTTTCTATATCTGAAACGTTTTAATTGCAACAAAAAGCACAAAGAAATAAGAAATAGAAATCTTTTATTTCAGAAATGTTCAAAAAAGAAACATTTACTTTCTTCTGGTTCCATCCTCGAAGAAGACTCCACCATCGATGGCGCAGTATTTTGGACAGATTCCCTTCTCTCCAGATCCTCCTGGTTGTCCTGGTTGTCCTGGTGTTCCTGGGTTTCCGTCGGATCCTGGTTGTCCTGGAGCTCCAGATGGTCCTGGTGGTCCAGCTGGTCCTGGTGATCCTCCTGATCCTGGTTGTCCTGGAGATCCGGCTGGTCCTGATGGTCCTTGTGGTCCTGCTGGTCCTGGTTGTCCTGGGGTGGTTTCGGATTGAGCGTCGCTTCCTGGTTGACCTGGTTGTCCTGGTGCTCCGGCGTTTCCTGGTGCTCCACGTGGTCCCTTTGGTCCAGCTGGTCCTGGGGCTCCGACTCCTGATACTTGTCCTGGTTGTCCTGGTGCTCCAGCATCTCCTTGTGGTCCTGGTGCTCCTGGTGGTCCGGCTGGTCCTTGTGGGCATGGTTTGCATGGTGGTGGAGTGATTGGCTCACATGGAGATTGTGGTGGTCTTCCTGGGTTTCCTGGAAGTCCAGCTGCTCCTGGTCTTCCTGGTCTTCCTGGCTTTCCTGGAGTTCCGGCTGGTCCGGCGGCTCCTGGCAAGCAGCATCCAGAGCATGATCCTCCTTGGCTGGCTCCAGCTGACTCAACTGCAGCAGCATCGCTTTCGTATCCGGCTTGACGGGCGAATCTGGTGGCGTTCTTTGGATTGGCACGGATGTGGTTGACTTCAGCGAAGATGTCTCTAGCTGAGTGCTTGCAGAAGCTGATTTCATGGTTCAATTGAACCTTAATTCCATCAACATATCTGTACACCATTGGCAAGGTGATGCAGAGCTGAAAAATATGATTTTTGGAAACAAAAATGTTCGAATTAAAGACAAGGTCTTACCGAAAGAACTGCAACAACCGAGAAGGTAACAGCCGAATAGGCAACAAAGCGATAAGCTGAAAGTCTTTGCTTCTCCTCCATGATTTGACTCAAGGTGTCTTTTCCCAAATCAAACTTCAACTTATATACCACATAAACATCCAGCCCCCCCAATCTCTCACCAAATAAAACTTTTTACTGAGAAAATAGTTTACACTAAAGATAATGACATAGAAGATGGGGGGTAAACTGTTGTTTCCTTTTTCTTCTACGAAAATGAAATGGCTTGCTTCCGTATTACAACTTAAACTTTTTTACAAACGCATAATCATTTGCAGACAATTGGTATTTGATGGCAATCGATTGAAGGAAGCATTGCACACATGTGAGCAGATTGAGAAATTGGCAGAGATGGGAAAAAGTATTGATATTGAAACGGTTCAGAGAAGGATAATTGAAAAGGAAGAGGTTTTGGGAAGAATGAATAAGGAAAGAAATTCCAAAACCACAAAGATTGATGTATTGGCTGAGCAGATTAGGTCAAAGGGCAAGAATCTGGAAAAGATGAGGGTGGAAGATGAGGAATTGAAAAAGCAAGTGGATGCGGTGGTGACGGTAAGTTTTGAAAGGTTTTTAGAATAATAAAAATGAATACATTTCTGAAAAAAATTTGTAAATACCAAATAATTATAAACAGAAAACAGTTGTTTTCGAAGTGACATAAGTGGCACCCTCTCTTTAAGAAAAAATTCAAGAGCATATTTTTTGAAATTTTTATCTAAAATTTATCAAATGTGAATTTTCCTGCGGTTTTCATTTCAAACGTGCCAAATTACCTAAAAACCGAAATTTTAGCACAAATTTTGAACTTCTTAGCTTAATACCAAAGTTTAGAAAATATTCAATCTGAAATTACTTTAAAAAATTTTTGAATTTTTGAAAATACCAAAATGGACGCCCTAGAATTTTAGAAAAAATATTAAATTTACTGTTTCGGAAAATATTTTCAAAAAATAATTAAATTAATCAAGTACTACACAGGCTCTTTTCATTACCGATATCTGAAAATTCCTGAAAAAATCTCGGAAAATTGTTGTCCTAAAAATGAATTTTTTGTGTTCTTGAATTTCAAAATTGAAAAATATATCATAATCCCAAGCTATGTACATGTTATTCTGAAAATGGAATTTTCGAGTGGGATAGCATGTTTTTTTGAAATTTTTATAATAAATTTATCAAATATGAATTTTCATGCCAAATTATCTAAAAATCTAAATTTTAAGCACAAATTTTGAATTTTTTGAAAATATTCATACTTTACGGAGATAATAAATGTACCTTAAGTGAAAATAGACTTCATTCTCATTCCAAATCTGTTTTTAAAATTTTCTAAAACCATCTAGTAGCTGAGAAAATGAGGCTTCAAAACAATGGCCTAGAAAAAGGGGCCACATGGCCGAACTTTTTTCGTTAATAAATAATTATGCATAATGCTTATATTAGTCCTTTTCTTATGTTTTTTTTTTCATTTTTTGGATTATTCATGCCTGCGGACTAGTTTTCGCAGGGTGGACACTTTTTCTAGGCCATCGTTTTGAAGCTCATTTTCTCGGCTTCTAGGTGGTTTTAGAACATTTTAAAAGCAGATTTCGAATGAGAATGAAGTATATTTTCATCACAGACGCATGCATTACCTCCGTAAAACCCTCCTTTAAATACTAAAGTTTAGAAAATATTCAATCTGAAATTACTAAAAAAAACAATTTATTTTTGAAAATAACAAAATGGACGCCCTAGAATTTTAGAAAAAAAAATTTAATTTACTGTTTCGGAAAATATTTTCAAATAACATTAGAATTAATTAATCTACTGAAGTTTTATTTGAAAATGGATTCTTGTGTTCCTCAATTTCAATTATAGAAAATCCATGTGGTTTTCTTATTTTTTTTTCGCAAAAAAATGAGCAATTTTAAATTTATTTTTATTTTTCCAGAATCCACAAATCGAGTGTCGAAATCGTGTGGAAGAACTATTGAAATACTCCCCGAATGACTTGAAAACCCTTATAAAAATCCAGAAGCCATCGATTGGAATACGTTTGTGTTGTGAGATGCTGCGAACGATTTTTGAGCCTGATTTTAAACCAAGTAGGTTTCATAAAATATTAGAAAAATTTCATGGCTACAATTAAATTTAGAAAGAAATGCTGCTGAAACATGGGCGGAATCGCAAAAGTTTCTGCGTGACAAGTCATTTCTCGTGAAATTGGCAACATTGGACGCGGAAAAGGTGTCAACAGAGCAGATGAAAATTCTGAAAAAATATGTAGATCGCGTGGAATTTAATGCCAATCGTTTGGATCATGAATCACAAATTTGTGGAAGCTTTTGTAGATGGATTGGAGCATTTTTAGAGTATTCGTGTGCACTTAAAGTAATGGAGGAACAGAATGAGGAAATGAAAGAGATTGAGCAAGAGATTCGACAAGTTCACGAAACATGGGAAAATGATAAAAGCGAAACGGAGCAATTGAAGAAGGATGTGGAGAAATTGAATGCATTGTGTCGGGAGAATGAGCAAATTTTGGCGAATGACAGGAGACTTTGTGATTATCGATTGAGAAGCGGCGATTTGTTGGATGCGTTGGAAAAACATCGGCAAAGGTACGAAGGAGTTTTTCAACATTTTCAAAACTCTAAATTTCGAAATTTTTCTAAAAAGAAAACAATAAGTTCGGAATATTTTTTTCAATAAAAAATTGAAACTGCCTCTTTTAATTTAAATTAACCCTTACAATTTTTTAAGGAGGGATTACAGAGCTAATGAATCCGTCTGGGATGAAAATAGACTTCATTCTCATTCCAAATCTGTTTTTAAAATGTTCTAAAACCAACTAGAAGCCGAGAAAACGCGCTTCAAAACAATGGCCTAGAAAAAGCGTCCACCTGGCCGGACTTTTTGAGCTTTTTTCGTTTTTTATTAATAAATAGCTATGCAAAATGCTTATATTAGTCCTTTTTTTTTTGTTTTTTCATTTTTTTTGGATTTTTCATGCCTGCGGACTAGTTTTCGCCGGTGGACACTTTTTCTAGGCCATTCTTTTGAAGCGCGTTTTCTCGGCTTCTAGGTGGTCTTAGAAAATTTTAAAAGCAGATTTGGAATGAGATTGAAGTCTATTTTCATTTAAGCTACATTTATTATCTCCGTAAACCCTCCTTTTAAAAAATTGTAAGGATTATCTAGGATACCACAAAACATATTGATTTAATTTATTCTCACCTATAATTTTATCATTTTACAGAAATTTTTGCTATTTTTTAATTTAATTAATAATTTAGCATTTTTAAACATTATAATTAAACTTCGAAACAAAAAAATTTTTCCAAGGAATTCAAAAATAAAAAAAAACGCTTCCTTAATTTCTCAAACACAATTTTTTTATAAAATTTAATTTTGAAACAGATTTTTTTTTGGATTTTTTAAAAAGATTCTAGAAATATTTAAAATCGAAAATTCACACTTTTTCCTTTTTAAATATAAACTGCAAAATGAATTCCGAATATTCCGAAAAATGATTCTAATACAATTTTGAAACAGAACATTTTTATAATTTTTCTTTAAAAAAACATTCTTAGAAAACTGGTTGAAGCCCTATTTTTTTAAAATTTATTTTAAGCTTCATCATTTCACATTTTTACAGAGTAATGTCCAATTTTTAAAACAAAACAAAATAATTTCGGAAATATACATATTTTTAGATGGAAAACCGGTCTAAAAACTAATGAAAAACGTCAAAATGAGTTGATTGGCAATACTTTGCTATTTTCCATTTTTCGGGCTTTACTTCTATGTCATGATCGATCAATAACCCAGGTATTGACACGCATCGCGGACCGCAATGCATCAAACCCATTCCAGACATCTATCGGCCTCTGTTCCGCCCATCTCCAAAAATCCGGAATCGCTTTTGATTCCTCAATTGCAACACCTTCAAACGTCATAAACTCCATCTTAAAATCAATGAAATCCTCTCGAAAATTCAGCCTAATATTCGATAAACAAGGAAATTATGAAGTGTTGAATAATTTGAGAAAAATCCTTCCAAACGCTACATATATCGACATGTCGAGTCTAGAATGGACGGATCCGTTAATTGTTGGCAATTTGCCGAAATATGTCTATTCAATAGTGCCAACGATTTTCTACAATTTTACACAATGTCCTCCACCGGAAATGTATGAGATTTTGATGAAAAGTGAGGATAAGGAGGTAGGAATGAGAGGGTTTTTATTTTAGAATTGGAAAAATCAATATAACTTGAATTCTTCCAGATCTGCTACAGAAACCGCTCAATCGAACTACCCGAAGACATTCTTCTCATTTTCGTCACCAAGGATCTCATGAACATTCCCGATCAGATTCGAAAACTTATGGAAGTCATAATAGTCTCCAGTCCGTTGACGCAATTCGTCGATATTGAAAAATCCGAAAAACAAAACGAACAACTCACCTCAATGCTTGGCGAATTCACCGCTGCCGATATTCTCGAATCTCGAGATTTAACAAGAAAAGCCATGAATTTTGCACAAAATTTATAACAAATGAATCAATCAATAATTTACGTTTTTGGATATTCTTATATTTTCAGAGATCCATTGGCACTGTTTCCTCTTTCTCTTCATCTCCTGATTTGTCTTGTCTTCTTCTGATATTTTCCATCAGTCCGGTTACTCCCGCAATTGTGTCATTGAACATTGTTTGATACTGAAAATTCCAACTTTCGGGTGATTTTCAACGAAAATGGTTAACCTCTTTTGTATTATTCACAAATTCACCGATCCTATCCATTGTGAAATCCACCTGTTCTTCATAAGTCACATTTTTGTTCGATGGATGATCGGCAAACACTTTTTCCAGCTTGCTCAATTGTTTCGCAGTTTCATGGATAGTTGTCTGGAAAAAACATAATTCCGATGAAAATTTTCCGAAAAATTGGAAAACTCTGACTTTTTAAAAGAAAATACTAAAAAATGTTCACGAACTTAGAGCATTCTTAAAACGACAAAATTATTGAACCTTGTCTGTTTAGCTCTGAACGTTTTCTTAAAGATATGGTACTACTTTTTATAACTACTTATATTTTTCATTTTGTCTTATTTAATTGTAACAAAATCCAAATATTTTAAGTTGGTGGCTTAGTCTAAGTTAACTGACACTCTGTCCTTAAGAAAATTGTTATAATTTCTAAATGTCTTTATTTTTGTTTAACATATATAAAAAACTAACCATAGTCTTCTCAGATTCATCAATAATCGCATTAAAATCATTATATGCTCTTTGATAATCCCACATCAACTGATTTTTCTTCTCTTCATCTCCATCACCATCATTCCGGAATCTCATCAAAGCGGTCGCCCGTCTATTCGTCTCCAAGACCGATGCCCTCAAATCAAACGAAACCAGATTCCTCATCAATGCCACCGGATCCTGAACCATTCTCATTTGTTCCTCCGTTGGTTTCCATGGTTGAATCGGTTGATTTTGTTGCGGTGTTTGTGGCATCACCGATTGTGGTTGGTATGGTGTTCCTGGTGCAACTGACGATGGGCCACCAACCTGTTGCATCACTGATCCTGGAGCCATTGACGAATCCGGACGCATCACAGATCCTGGAGCTTGTACTGAACCAGGATTTTGCATCTGAACAGACATTGGGGCGCGAACTGATCCTGGGGCTTGAACCGATCCAGGATTTTGAACTGAAGCCGGTCCTTGAACACTTCCTGGCCTTTGAATCGATCCAGGAGTGTGATGCATCATAACTTGGCCTTGAACGGATCCTGGGTTTTGTACAGATCCTGGTCCTTGTACACTCCCTGGTCTCTGAATCGAACCTGGATTATGATGCATCATTCCTTGAACAGATCCAGGGTTATGCACAGATCCCGGCCCTTGGACACTCCCTGGTCTCTGAATCGAACCTGGATTATGATGCATCATTCCTTGAACAGAGCCAGGGTTATGCACAGATCCCGGTCCTTGGACACTTCCGGGCATCATAACTGATCCAGGACCTGACGGATTCTGCATTGATCCTGGGTTTTGTACCGATCCTGGTCCTTGTATTGATCCAGGCGCTTGAACCGATCCAGGATTTTGAAGCACCTAATAATCTTAGATTTTTAGTTAAGTAACTATAAATTCCTTACCGATCCTGGCCTTTGCACACTCCCTGGCGCCACATTCATAACCGATCCAGGTCTTGAAGACATGTGCATTTGACTATGATGTTCCCCAATTTGAAAATTATTCGGAACAGATGATGGTGGAGCCACTGATCCGGGCCTTGAAACATGAGTCAATGGAACAGAATGTGGCTGAAAAAATGATATTTTCACAAAGGAATTGTTGATGAAATTTGAGATTTCATTTACTAATGTTTTGAAACAGATAATTTTTAATAGAATGAAAATAAATTTTGTTCTGTTTTGTTTTCTTCAAGTAATTCTAAAGTATTGTGCATAAATTTATCATGAATTGAAATTCAAACATTTTTAAAGAATAAAATAAAACAAAACTGTAACTCACATTCATATTAACCAAATGATGGCTATTCAGACTCGTGTTAAAGATATGTTGTGGATTGGCCGGTGATCCAGTCATCTGTTGTTGCATTTGCGGCGTTCCCTGGTTACTTGGTGGTCCTTGTTGTCCAATCAACGGGCTTCTCGGGTGTTGTTGCTGCTGCTGATGCAAATGCTGCATTTGAATGTGATGGGCAGCCGCAGGAGATCCTCCTTGTTGTGGTGTTCCCGCACGCGAGAAGTTTTGTCCTTGTTGCTGTTGCATTTGAAGTTGTTGCTGTTGCTGAAAGTGATTTTGATTTTTCGAGGACTTTTTAAAGAAATATGTACAAATTTACGATAAAGGCAACATTTTTTGGTTCCGGTATATTTTTCAGGAATTTGAATTTCTTATAATATTGATTTTTCACTAATATTATTTTCAATTACAGATTTTGATGAATTTTTAAAAAATTCGAGTAAAAAACATAAAACTTGCAAAAACTAGAATAAGATTCAGGGAAATTATATTTCCCGCCTTTTTTCTGATAGATCAAAATTTAGAAAAATCAGGCCTCTTAATTTTTTCAAAATTTTGAGGTCTAATTTTTTCCTGGAATTAAAAAAAAATGAAATACCTGATAACTCTTCTGTTGATGTTGCTGCCGAAGCATCTGTTGGTACATCATTTGCTGCTGTTGGTGATTGTTTGGCGGAGGACCCGACATCTTAAATTATCGATTTTTGGAACGATATCTTTTTAAATTTAGGTATCGGTAAATATTTCAATGAATTTACAAAAACATATTTTAAAGAGGACTAAATATAAGGTTTAAACTTTATGCGTATAAAAACAAATTGAGCAAGTGTTAATAAAAACCCTGAAGTATAGTTTAGCACTAGAATATTAAAAAATATGTACATTTCAAATGACTATACATAAATATACAATATAAATTGATTAATTTCAAAACCAATGATCCCATTGACATTCTTCCGTCCATTCTGATACACATTTAAAGCACCAATCTAATCCGCAAGAGGTACAGTGAATATGTGCACATCCACCGTTTCGTTCAGTTGGAACGTTGCATTTTGGGCATTTTCTGAATTTGTAATTAAATCGAAATTAGAAAATTATTATATTTTTACCTAGTAGTCGCCTCAATTGTTGTCTTTGTCAAATCTTCTTCATCCAGGCAGATGCATGTGTTTTCGTTGCATTTTCTGAAATTCGAATGAAGGAATTTGAAGATTTTTTTTTAAAAGTTTCAAACCCACCTACAAAAACTATAAAGACAATCTGGGCACTGCAATCTTGAATCATCATCATAAGGTTCCCAATAGAAGCATTGTCCACATTTAGGATTCGGGCAAATCACTCCTTCATCATCTAATGTGACCAGCTTCTCGGTGGCTCTTTTCTGATATTCTTTGTAGTTTTCACGGCCCATTAGATAGAAATGATGGACGTCTTGAACAACTCCTGAAATAGGAATAGTTTAAAAGATACCTTTTTGGAAATGTCTTACGATTGCAGTTTGGAAAAGGACAGGAAATTGTGTATCCATGTGGTGGTTTGTTGATAAAATTGAAACTAGAAAGAGCATGTTCTAGATATTGTTTGAAACATTCCTGACATGTCGGATGATTACAACCAAGGTCTATAATCACTTTTTCTTGACTATCACAAATACAACATTCGGCTAGTTGCCAATTTCCTCGTGCGTGCGTCAGAACTGGACTTATCTAGAAATTAAACAATTTTCATCTTATTTTGAACTTTTAAAAAAACACTCACCTCGCTACAATCTGCACACTTGAATTTGAAATCCGCATATGTATCCACATCCTGACAGTTTTCACATTGAACCCTTATTCGTTTACTTTTCAGCACATCTGACCAATTGTGAGGCTCCGATTTGACTAGAACAGCATTTGATGCACAATTTCGGCAATATACCCGCAATTTTCCCTTTTTGACGGTGTCGCAATTTTTACAAAACACGAAAAATGAACTAATAATATCCGAATCAATTGATGACTGTGTTAATTGTTCTCTAGCAGCAGTAGTAGGTTGTTTCGATTTATTCGGTCGGAGGAAGGTTAACTCCCTTCAAAACAATTTTTTCAGTGCGTCAATTTAAAAAATGGCTCACGTGGTCGGTCCAATCGATAAATCGCGAAAAATCTTATCCTTGTTCACGCGTTTCCCACAAAAAATCACCTCCAATTCACCGCTAGGAATATTCGTCAAATTTTCCACATTTTTCACTAGTTTTTCGATTTTTTCACTATCGTTCACTTTCAGGGTTAGATGTTTCCGTGACCCGGTTTTACGGTCGAATACTAGAATTGTGACGGCCTCTGGCATTTTTATAAAATATGTTTCATGTGAAAAATTGTCGAAAATTGAGGGGAGAACGCATTGAAACCGAAAAGAATTAGACACCGAAAGCCGACAACTGATTTTGTTGCAAGCTCGCTCTATTGATAAACTTGCTTGGCGTTATTTTGAATTCATGGTATTTATATGTTTGCTTTGAAGTCTTTCTAGACGGGGTTTCTGAGAAAAATATCCATTCTTTTTTTATTGAAACTGTTGAAGTCTGTTTATTTAGTTTGCCTAAGCAGATAAACATCTAAAATCCTCCACAGTCTGCTTACCTGTGAGAAAATTTGTGACTCAGTACTTGAAAAATTCTGCAGCTGGAACAGATTCGATAAAATGTAAGAATGGTATTTTAGACGTCTCGGAAGGTTGCAGATACCTCGGGAGATGGATCGACTCGCGAGGAATTATCGAAGAAGAAATATCGAGGAGAATAAAATGTGCTTGGGCGGCGTTCAACTCGATCAAACCAATGTTCGAAAAGATGGAAGTGCGAAATAAAATAATACTTTTCAAACAGAACATACTCCCCGCTCTAACATATGCTTCCGAAACATGGACCACGAACACCGAGAACATCAGAAGAATTGAAAGAACTATAGAAGGAATCAAATTTGCCGCAGGAATACAAAGCTGGAACTTCAATATACAAAAATTCATAATAGGGAAGAAGATTGCATGGGCTGGCCACTTAGCACGTCGAAACAACGAAAACCTAGCGAAAATTTGTACAGAATGGGATCCACGCATAGGGTCAAGGAAAAGGGGTCGACCAAAGAAAAGATGGATCGAAGAGGTGACGGAGAAGCTGAAAGTGTTTACGGATTCCAGAGCAATGACAGGAGAGATTGTAAGCAACCGAAGAAGAAGAGGCTACACCGTCGCAAAACAAACCTGGTCTACCATCGCAAGGGAAAGCCGCATAGTATGGAAAGAATTTGTCCGCAGCTGCAACAGCTAGAAACAACGGACTCCAAAGTATCCAAAGTAAGTATCTGCTTACTTGTGAGAAAATTTGTGACTCAGTACAGATTTTTATATATTTATCAAAGCAACACATTTTCATTAGAAATCAACGGAATTCATGAAAAATGCAGTGTAACAAAAACGTTCATTTTTTTTAATTTTTGCCTCTCCTTTGCAAAACAAAATGTAAATGTTTTTGTAAATGTTAAACAATCCAATAAAAAATGGGGGTTTGAAAATAAATCGTCTAAAAATTACAAAAAAACTAGAAGATGCGTTTTTATATGAATCAGCCTAAAAGAAGGTAAAATGAGATGATGATTAACCACCTGATGTGCAAAAGAGTCTTTTTATTGCCCTGCTCATTTCTGGAAGAAAGGGTCATATATTCCGCTTGTATTTATTTTGCAGCAGGAAGAAATGTTACAGCAAAAGATACGCAATGAACCGCCTGTATAACAAAGAGAACCGAGCCGTTCTAATAACTTTTTTATTAGTTATTATTTACATTCCTGTTTTTTCTTGGCTTAAATAAATATTCATTGGGAAATATTTTATATATTATTTTTCTTCAAAAAAACCCACCTTTTTTACTAACTGGAATTTTTTTTAATATTAAAATATTAATTTCTTTTTGAAAATAATATTTTTAAAATCAAAATGCCTCGGAAAATAAATTTTTAAATATTTTCTAATACTGTAATGGAGTTGAATTGGAAAAATTGACCTACATTATTCCATAAAGAATATTCATCAATTTGTGGCAATTTACCAATGGTCTATCAATACGAGTTCGTCAATTTGCCCAATAACTTAAAATGCACAAGAAATCACTCACCAACTCACTTCATTTGAAGTTGAATTGAATTAAATGAGAATCTCATTTTCACTCGAACCCAAGGATGTTGCGAAGGTTGTTTTGGAAATTTGCAACTTTCTGAAAAAATGAAAACAGGTTTTTTCTGATAGATGTCATGAACACCGACAGGTTGATTGAATGATTTGTTTCGGCTAGGTCTTTCTCGTTTTTAAAATTTTCGTGAATATTGGCGGATTCAATACATTTTTGTCATGAATTTTAATTGTTTTTTTCAAGTTTCGTGAACACTCACGATTTCGAAATACATTGAATTTACTCATGTTTCTCTGGCATATTTGTATGATAGAGTAGTCTATGTTAATGTTTGAAATTTAGCAACATATGAAATGATTGATTTTTTTTTCTGTCTCCTCCTTTTTAAATTACATTTAATTGTTCCGTAAGTTGCACGTCAATCAATGTCACTTTTTTCAACAGTAAACACGTTGTTTCATGTTCGAGAGGTTGTTTCCGACTGTTTTGCACCATGCATGGCGAAATACGTGTGAAATATGAGTGGTCTACAAAATGGTCTGTAAAAAAAGGCGGACTGACACTATTCATGTAGAAAAAAGAGAAATTCTTCGTCATTGTCCTCAAACTTTGAAAAAATATCCTAGAAAAAATTTTCGCCTGGCCGAACTTTTTCCTATGAGCTTTTTGCGTTATATTTAATGGAAAATGCTTAAACTAGTTAATTTTAAATTATGTTTTTGCATTTTTCAAGTAATAATGCTCGTGGACTAGTTTTCGGCTGTGGAGACTTTTTCTAGGCCATTTTCTTTGTGACCCCCTCCTTTAAAGTAGGGGTTTTCGGAGCTAATAAATGCGTCTGGGATGGAAATAGATTTCATTCTCATTCCAAATCTGCTTTTAAAATTTTCTAAAACCACCCAGAAGCCGAGAAAATGAGCTTCAAAACAATGGCTTAGAAAAAGTGTCCTCCCTCGAAAACTAGTCCGCAGACATGAAAAATCCAAAAAAAAAAACAGAAAAAATATTTTAAAAAAGGACTAATATAAGTATTCTTCGTAACTATTTATTAACGAAACACGAAAAAAGCTCATAGGAAAAAGTTCGGCCACGTGGCCCCTTTTTCTAGGCCATTCTTTTGAAGCCCATTTTTATTATCTCCGTAAAGCCCTCCTTTAAGTCTTCAAAACCCATTTCCCTCGTTTTTAAAAACGATGTCATTAATTTTTTTTCTAAATTTAAAATGTTATCTCGTTCGCAACATCAAATATCAGCTCTTTTTTCAATTGATTGACACTTGTTTGTTAACAAACTTTCAATCTGTTTAAAAAACTGAACGATGAGCAGGTAACAGTTTTTTTCGAAACTATCAATCAATATTCCTTCACACTCATGTTGACCCTTCGATTTTCATAATTGCCCTAAAGTTCCTGTCGCAGTGGGCGGAGCTTGAAAAAAAGCGATGTTGCAATTCTCTGGCAATTTCATTCCCATTTATTTTTATTTTTTCTTGACACTCTTTCTTGACACATAAAAGGAAAAAAAATTAAGTTTGTTTAGATTTTTTGTTGAAAAAATATTTTTTATGTGGGCAGTTGCAATAGAGCGCATTTTTTTAAAGACAGCTGTTCAGTTAATTTGACCCTACCTGAACGAGATGTTTCTCAAAAATAAGAAAAACCGATAAGAATGTTTTTAAAAATTTTAAAATCGAATATGGACAATGGCCGAAGAAATTCAATCTGAGTTTCGGAGCTAATAAATGCACCTTAAATGAAAATAGACTTCATTCTCATTCCAAATCTGTTTTTAAAATTTTCTAAAACCACCTAGAAGTCGAGAAAATGAGGCTTCAAAACAATGGCCTAGAAAAAGTGGCCACCTGGCCGAACTTTTTCCTACGAGCTTTTTGCGTATTATTTTTACGAACATTTATGGTGAGTACTTAACTTTTTCCACTTTAAACTTATGACTTTTCAAATTTCTCAGTTGATAGCGTTCACGGACTAGTTCTCGCCGGTGGAAACTTTTTCTAGACCATTGTTTTGAAGCTCATTTTCCCGGCTTCTAGGTGGTTTTAGAAAATTTTAAAAACAGATTTGGAATGAGAATGAAGTCTACTTTCATGTAAGATACATTCGTGAGCTCCGGTACCATGAAAAAACAAGCTTGGGCGAACATTCAATTTATTATTCTTTTTTTTTAATCGTGTTTTTTTCGGAACAAAATATTTCGTTTTCAGAAAATGACTCCACAAGACATCTATCATTTTGTCTACCACGACCAACAACTCCAGCCCTTTTTTCTTGGCCTCTTCGGCTCCGATCAATTGAATTTTTCCGTCGTCGTTGAGAAAGTGAAAAAGTTTGGTTTTCTTGTAAACACCAACAACTCTAAAAACCTCGGAAAACATTGGCAAAGTGTTTTTGTCGACAAAGAAAACGACACCGTCTATTTCTTCTGTCCCTACGGGGAGAATCCAAATTATCAAGTTTTTGACTACTTGATGAAGTTCAAAAAAGGGCATCGAAACAGGAAGCCAGTCGCAAGTGACTGTCCAAGACCAAGCGGCATCTACTGTTTATTGATGCTAAGATGTTTAGCAATGGGGTTGGACTTTGGAAGTTTTTGCAATGATATGGAAACAAAAGATCCGGAAATATTTGTTCAACAATACATGCAAATCATACTGCAGAATAAAGCTCAATTATATTTACAAGAGATACAAGCATTGGAAAAAGCAATTCAACCAACTAGCACACCATCAACTTCACCAAAATCGACATCCGATTGGCTTCCATAATTTTTCTCCACTGCACCGCAACACATACTTCATGACTCGGCTTCAATTTCTCTTGTTTCTTGTTTCTTTTCTTTTTTTTTTTTTTGAAAAAAATGCTCAATATATTATGTGTATGATATCTTATTTTTATTTTTTTTTCTTATATTTTTTTTCTTATTTTAGTTTTTTAAAAAGAAAATAAAACAATAAAAATGTAAAAATGTAAAAAAAAAACTATTCGGTCTTTTTTGGGGTTTAGTTGCAGATTTCAATAATCATGTCGTCATTTTAAAGGAGGGCTTTACAAAGATAATAAATGTACCTTAAATAAAAATAGACTTCATTCTCATTCCAAATCTGTTTTTATAATTTTCTAAAACCATCTAGAAGCTGAGAAAATGAGCTTCAAAACAATGGCCTAGAAAAAGTCGTCGGTGGACGATTTTTCTAGGCCATTGTTTTGAAGCCCATTTTCTCGGCTTCTAGGCGGTTTTAGAAAATTTTAAAAACAGATTTGGAATGAGAATGAAGTCTATTTTCATCGCAGACGCATTCATTATCTCCGTAAAGCCCTCCTTTAAGAATCCATAATTTCGAAACTTTTAAACGTGTCAATGGAACGCCTATTTTCTGTCAGTTTCCCAATATAGCAAGTTTAAAAATATAAACTTTTCGTAGTATTTTGAAATTTAATGCTCGTTACTGTATACATTTTATAGATTTCATTCATCAGAATTTTATGAACATTTTAAACTTTTCACTGAAATCATGATACTTCTCCGTTTTTTTTAAACATAATGTCATCATCAAAATATGAATAGATCAATCTTAAAGGAGGACTTTACGGAGCTAATGAATGGAGCTGGGATGAAAATAGACTTCATTCTCATTCCAAATCTGTTTTTAAAATTTTCTAAAACCACCTAGAAGTCGAGAAAAAAAGCTTCAAGATCCGGCTGTTCAGTAAATTTGATCCCCTTGCGTTTTGAGGACTGCTCAACCGCACTGGCGCTCCACACGCAAGCGACGCGGCTGCCCACACTCAACACACTGGAAAATTCGAGGGAAATTGAATTTTCAAATTTTCCAGTGGTAATCACATCACACTTTCTTGAATTTTCGTGTCGAAACCATCATTTTTTTCACTAGAGCTTGTTTCAAACCAACTCACTGATAGTTTGACATTGTTTACAACAAAACTACAGCTTCATACTTTGTTTTTCAGAATTAAATATAAAAATAATCGATTTAAAATCAATAAAAAGTGTTCTTTCGCGTGCGGAATTGTGAGTTGCATCGAACGTGTGACTCAACAGCTGCTAATGTCGAAAACAGAACTTTTCGAAAGTTCAGGTAATGTCTCAAAAAAGTAAGTTGTGATATTGTCAAGCTGATTTTTCTTGGCAGCTCGTTTTTGCGCGCTCTACGGATAACATTGAAAGCGTTGCGACCGCTCGCGTGCGACGGAACTCGCACGTGCAATTTTTTTTTTATTTCTGTGGAAGTGGGTGTTTTTCTACGTTTTTATTCGATTTTTTTGGTTATTTTTTTGCATGAAATCTTATTTTTGCAGATCACAACAAAATAAAGCCGCCCGCACCTCGAAAAATGGATAAATCGCTGAAAAAAAGGTATTTTTTAAAATTGTATTTAAAAAAATTATAATTCTGTTAATTTAACATTATTTTTCGAAACTTTTGCATAACATTAGCATTAATAAAAAGGAAAGCATAGAAACTAATGAAAATTTAGAAAAAAAGTGAGATTTTCGAAAAATAAATAAAAATTTAAAAAAAACGAAAATTTATGGAAATTCTATTTTTTCAGACGTGACAACGAATTACGGATGAAATAGAGGATGGAAAATGATAGCATTGATATTAGGTAAGATTTCAAAAGGATTGTATTGTTCCGCAAAATATATTTTCGTAGGTTAAACACAGAACTTTTCAGGTTCCAAGTTCTTCGAGCAGCAATGTCGATGTTTCTTCCCGATTATGCTCATTTGTTGAATGAAGAAGGAAGAAGTAGAAGGGAAGGCTCCAGTTGCCTTGTCGTAAGAGTGTATGACTATTTTCGTAAGTTAAATGTTAATTTTTCAGAATCAGCATTCGAAGGAGCGTCGTTGAACATAGAGGACCGAAACTGAAAATCATCAAATCAATACATTGCAATAGTTTTGTTAAAAAATAAATAGTTAACAATTTATTATTTTTACATATTTTCGTAAAAAAAGAAACAATAGAAGGTTTAATCATCGGGAAGAAACATCGACATTGCTGCTCGAAGAACTTGGAACCTGAAAAGTTCTGTGTTTAACCTACGAAAATATATTTTGCGGAACAATACAATCCTTTTGAAATCTTACCTAATATCAATGCGATCATTTGCCATCCTCTATTTCATCCGTAATTCGTTGTCACGTCTGAAAAAATAGAATTTCAATAAATTTTCGTTTTTTTCACAAATTTTTATTTATTTTTCGAAAATCTCACTTTTTTTCTAAATTTTCATTAGTTTCTATGCTTTCCTTTTTATTAATGCTAATGTTATGCAAAAGTTTCGAAAAATAATGTTAAATTAACGGAATTATAATTTTTTAAAATACAATTTTAAAAAATACCTTTTTTTCAGCGATTTATCCATTTTTCGAGGTGCGGGCGGCTTTATTTTGTTGTGATCTGCAAAAATAAGATTTCATGCAAAAAAATAACCAAAAAAATCGAATAAAAACGTAGAAAAACACCCACTTCCACAGAAATAAAAAAAAAATTGCACGTGCGAGTTCCGTCGCACGCGAGCGGTCGCAACGCTTTCAATGTTATCCGTAGAGCGCGCAAAAACGAGCTGCCAAGAAAAATCAGCTTGACAATAAAAAAGCTCCAAATAAAACAGAGTTTTAAATTTTCAAAACGGTTTTTTTCACAGTTTTTTAACACGTTCCCATCAATCTTCTTTTTTGTTATTGTCAAGCTGATTTTTCTTGGCAGCTCGTTTTTGCGCGCTCTACGGATAACATTGAAAGCGTTGCGACCGCTCGCGTGCGACGGAACTCGCACGTGCAATTTTTATTTTATTTCTGTAAAAGTGGGTGTTTTTCCACGTTTTTATTCGATTTTTTTTTGGTTATTTTTTTGCATGAAATCTTATTTTTGCAGATCACAACAAAATAAAGCCGCCCGCACCTCGAAAAATGGGTAAATCGCTGAAAAAAGGTATTCTTTTAAATTTTATTTAAAAAAATTATAATTCCGTTAATTTAACATTATTTTTCGAAACTTTTGCATAACATTAGCATTAATAAAAAGGAAAACATAGAAACTAATGAACATTTAGAAAAAAAAGTGTGTTTTCGAAAAACAAATAAAAATTTGTGAAAAAAACGAACATTTATTGAAATTCTATTTTTTTCAGACGTGACAATGAATGATGGATGAAATAGAGGATGGAAGATGATCGTATTGATATTAGGTAAGATTTCAAAGGATTGTATTGTTCCGAAAAATATATTTTCGTAGGTTAAACACAGAACTTTTCAGGTTCCAAGTTCTTCGAGCAGCAATGTCGATGTTTCTTCCCGATTATGCTCATTTGTTGAATGAAGAAGGAAGAAGTAGAAGGGAAGGCTCGAGTTGCCTTTTCGTAAGAGTGTATGACTATTTTCGTAAGTTAAATGTTAATTTTTCAGAATCAGCATTCGAAGGATCGTTGAACATAGAGGAACGAAACTGAAAATCATCAAATCAATATATTGCAATAGTTTTGTTAAAAAATAAATAGTTAACAATTTATTATTTTTACATATTTTCGTAAAAAAAGAAACAATAGAAGGTTTAATCATCGGGAAGAAACATCGACATTGCTGCTCGAAGAACTTGGAACCTGGAAATTTCTGTGTTTAACCTACGAAAATATATTTTGCGGAACAATACAATCCTTTTGAAATCTTACCTAATATCAATGCGATCATTTTCCATCCTCTATTTCATCTGTAATTCGTTGTCACGTCTGAAAAAATAGAATTTCAATAAATTTTCGTTTTTTTCACAAATTTTTATTTATTTTCCGAAAATCTCACTTTTTTTCTAAATTTTCATTAGTTTCTATGCTTTCCTTTTTATTAATGCTAATGTTTCGAAAAATAATGTTAAATTAACGGAATTATAATTTTTTTAAATAAAATTTTAAAAAATACCTTTTTTTCAGCGATTTACCCATTTTTCGAGGTGCGGGCGGCTTTATTTTGTTGTGATCTGCAAAAATAAGATTTCATGCAAAAAAATAACCAAAAAAATCGAATAAAAACGTGGAAAAACACCCACTTTTACAGAAATAAAATAAAAATTGCACGTGCGAGTTCCGTCGCACGCGAGCGGTCGCAACGCTTTCAATGTTATCCGTAGAGCGCGCAAAAACGAGCTGCCAAGAAAAATCAGCTTGACAATATCGAAAGGTTGATATTAGAAATAAGTTAACCACATTCGCAAGTCGCAATACATTGAAACAATTTATCAATCAAGACTCCTTCTCGAAGATTGCTCAGTTTCCATAATGGGCGGGGCTCAATGGGAAAAAAAGAAATATTGAAATTCCAAACACTTTTTTTTAATAAATTCTCGAAAAACTATCAAAATTTCTAGAAATTCCATTCTCAATAACAATTTGTTCCATAGAACCTCAAATTTTGACCTTTTTCTTCCAATTGATGTTTACATTCAATTTTTGGTAGATTGCGCCATTTATCACTCTTTGTTTTATTTTTTATGCTTCGAGAGATCTGAAAGAAAAACTCTAGTTCCTCCGCCTCTTTTTTTTTCGAAAAATATAATGTTTTTGAATGGTTCTGTTCCATTTAGAATCAAAAAATGGAATTTTTAAGGGAAATTTACTTGAATAATGGAATCTTCGAATCAGATGAATTACATTTCGCCGTAGCTGATTTTTTTGTATTGTCCGAATGGTGAGGAACCGAATGAATACGTTCGAAACTATATGACGAAGTTCAAGACAGTTGAACGAAACAAGCAGAATGATAATCCGCATCCGAGTGGTGTTTATTGTCTGTTGGTTCAACGATTGCTCTCAATTGGATTTGAATTTCAAACAATTTGATGTCAATTAAACCGCAAGGATCACGAAGTTTTTTTAGTGCATCCGTATTTGAAAATGGATGGAAAAATTGATGAAGATGGTGCTTCTGAGAAAAAATATGGCTTACAAACAACCAACTTCAAGAAGGGCTTGTTCAAATATTCACGAATTCCTTCAAAATTTATTTTAAAAAAATTTTCGAAGAGTTTCCGGGTTTTTAAACCCTTTTATGTATTGGTCATCAACGGCTCTTTTTTTAAAAATAAAATCGCAATTTATTTTCTTTAAAATAAAGCCAATTATCTGTGAAAAAACGACAACAACGATAGAAGACGAATTTTGTTTTTAGATTTGTGGGTTAATATGAAGGTGTCATAAATTTTAAAAGATTTGAAATAGAATAAGTGACATATTGAGATTGAAATATTTTGAGGATATTTGGATTTTCCTTGTGGAAAAACAATCTTTAAAGTCCGATTAAAAATAATGGCACATAAAATATAGTATAAGTTTCAAAAAAAATCACAGAAAAAGATTATTCCATTAAACACCTTTTTAAAAAATCAATAACCGTTTTTTCCGAGAAGATCCTCAATCAATTTCCGATCCTCTAAACGAGCTTTTCGTTCCGCATCCAAAAGCCCTTCCAATTCTTTAATTCTTTTCTTCATTTGATCATACTCTTCATCTTTTTTCTTTTGCTCTTCTTTTGTCTTCATCCGATTCTTTCTAACAGCATCATTGTTTCGCGCCCTTTTCTGCTTGTAAACTGGTTCATTTTTTTCGGTTTCCGGCTTAAAACTATACTTCCTCGCGATCGTTTCCGGTTTGAAGGATTCCAACTGATTTTGAATTTCTTGCTCTTGGTTTTGTGAAGTTTCACCACCATCGTCGTCCATTGTACCGTCGGACTAAGTTTATCAACGAACCTAAAAACATTTAAATAAATACATGTTTCCAGCTAGACGTCAAAAGAAATCGAGAAAAAATCTTTCAACTCGTGTTCTGTACTTACGGAAGCGTATTTTAGACTAAGCGGTGGTCGTCTTTTTTGTTTTTTATTATTTCATTAAAGAAAACATTTGAAAAACCTTGAAAATATTGAAATTATGAAAAAAAAAAGTAAAATAGCGTTAAAATATTTTTTGAAAATAACGCGCGCCTTTAAGATTAAAGGAGCATATGACACGAAAAATAGGTGGGTCTCGAAACGAAACACTTGTCGAATACTGTCCAAGTGGGCGCTTCGCTCTGTTTAATTTTTTTTTGCTCATTTTTAAATATTTTTCGAAAAATAAATTATTTCGTAAGCAAAGTTGCGTGGAATTTAAAAGAAAACCATTAAATTGAAGTGGTAAAATCATTGGTAAATGTAATGTGTCCTAATCTGTCTACTTTTTTAAGGTTTGTTTTAGATTTACTCCCTTCTTTCGATGTTTGTTTCCTTATCGAAAAATTTTAGAGGGGCTTCTAAGACAGAACAACTTTTGACCAATGGGTAAAATTTAAATGGCAAAATATTTTCAACAAATTAAAATAAAAAACGAGAAGTGGACGCTGAATTGAACTTTTTCAGTAAATGTTCAATTCCACGTGCACACTCTCCCATTCTTCATTTTTTGATAAAGAAAAATTTGTCCCGTCCCTGGAGCCCTTCTGTAATAGTCTATAGCAATTGTAGCGTTTCTCCCCTCTTTTCAAATGGAAGCAAGCCTGCTCTAGTGTGTGCGTTGCGGTCGCGTGGTGTGTAAACGCAGTAAGCGGCAGAGAACACTTTTCAAACGCTACTTTTCATTTCCTGTTCTTTTTTTCTGTGAAATTGTTTGCTTGTGTGTAATTTTCTTGTTTCAGAATGAAATCCAGTTCATCAAAGGATAAAATATGCACCAATGGCTCACAAAATTTGTACAATAAAATTTTAAACTCACAGAAGAATCGTTTTGATATCAGAGATCTAGGTAATTGTTTAAAACCTTTGTTTGTCTTCATTAATTCCAAATTTTTGTAGGAATGATTCATTTAATCGATGAAATCGAACGTCTCCGACAACACTGGAAAAGTGCAGAAGAGGCGACTCAAAGATTAAATGAAGAGCGACTACGATTAGAGCATAAACTTGCAGAAGCTCAGAAGAAAATCGATATTCATGAAATTGATATGAAAGATACTCGAAAGCATATGCGTGCCATGATGGAGGAAAACAAAGCACTGAAACTGGATTTAAATGTTTATGAAACTAGAGAGAAACAGTTGAAAGAAGCGATGAAGAAGGGCGCTTTTGATAGTTTGACAAAAGAAGATCGCGATCAGTTTGCATTTCTGAAGGAGCCTTTGGTTCGAACATATTCGAAGAGAGTTCAGCAGAGACATCCACAGTTGGTAGATGTAAGTTTTTCTTATATTTATTTAAAAATCTGTTCCGCGATGATGAGAATCATGCTAATCATGAAGAAGCTCGTCAGCTTCCCATCCCTTCGGGGTACCATGTTGTAAAACACTTTCCTCTGAGCGGCTATATTTTTAAAGATAATCCATTCTTACTGAAAAAAAAAACATACATATAATATTAATTTCAGGAAACCCAAGACGATGATGACAGTGAAGTGGATTATGATGTAACTGGGGATAGTTTGGATGAAGTAGTAACTTTGAGAAATGGCAGAGAAGTGCGTAGATCATCAGCAGCACATGGAAAGAGAAGATCAGCATCTGCACACATGGCACCATCAGCACCAGTTATGAATTCGAAACGAAGTAGAAGTCGAGTAATGGCGGCAACAATAGACGAAGAACCAGTTGAAGGGGGAACTCCACCAAAACGTTGTCGCGACGAGAATCTTGGTCCAGAAGTCACCACAACCACAACGACGACCACTACATTGACTCTTCGGAATGGAGGTGGGCATGAAGGAAGACCACGTGCCAGTCTTCATCGTCAGGTTACAAGAAGAAGTATGAGTTGTGGAAGTGTACCATCTTGTGAAACGCCGGGTCATACTTCTGTATTTAATGGTGGAATGTCATCGCAGGCCGCTTTGACAAAAAGCACTTTGGATATCAGAACAATGAGGAATAGAATGACACCGGCTGCTTGGACAACTGGAGCCTCGAAAGATATTGCGTTGAGACCACATACTTTTGAAGATGTTGGAATCAATTTGGTAAGCAACATTTATATTTTTTTAAAATTTTATGCGTTTTTTTGATACGATAACGAAAAAATAAGAAAATATTCTAAATCTCGTCTTTAGATAGCCCTTTTTTTCAGAAAATGACAAAATGCGACGAATGCAACAGTGGAATTTTTGCCGCTCGATCCCTCAAATGCAAGGATTGCCATCAAACAGTTCATAAAGCATGCTCATCTCATCTTCACCTTCCTTGTATACCGCGACAGAAAACTATTGCAACTCCGAAAAGCGCGAATCGCAATGTGAAACGAGAGTATCGAATTCAAGATTTTTGCACAAACGCCAAACCTATGATACCTTTTCCTGTGGTTCATTGCGTTGTTGCGTTGGAAAAGCGTGCTTTAACACAAGAAGGATTGTATCGAGTACCGGGAAGTACCAGAGCTGTCACTGCTTTATTGAATGAATTGAGAACGTCGAAAACTGTGCCGAATGTTGAGTTGCAAGACTCGGAAGTTATTACAGAGACGTTGAAGCGGTTTTTGAGAGATTTGAGAGTAAGCTTTCATTCTAATTCATTAAAAAACGAATTAAAATTTTCAGGATCCATTGGTGCCACGAACATCTCGCAACGAATTCATAGATGCTGGAAATATGTACACTAGTAACCCGGATCAAGGACGATTGGAATTGAACCGTGTTATTTGTGAACTTCCGCAAGCGAATCGAGACACTATGGCATATTTATTCCGGCATTGGAGGAAAGTTATTTCGATGTCTGAAGTGAATAAGATGTCGAAGGAAAATATGGCTAGAGTTTTGTCACCATGCGTTATGGGAATCTCTACACATCGGGCTGACCCGGCGTCGGCAACACATGATATTTCAAATTGTGAACGTGTATTGTGTGCTCTTTTTGCATTTGATGATGTGAGTTTTTTTTTAAATGTATTTTTATTTATCAAGCTGTTTCAGACGTACTGGCAACGTTTCCTCGGTTCCGTTGATCACATCGAAGCTCCCCGGTATGCAGCAGTTTTTGATCGAAGTATTCTCGGACCAGTATCCACATCACCGGCAACACCGCTACTGTCCAGATCCGCTGCCACGAATCGTCGGCCAACTGCAAACATACTCGGTCCGATTCTTCGAGATTAAAAAAACCCAATAATAATAAGAGGTCTAAAAATGGTGTGTTTGTATGTTTATTCTCTAAAAGTTCCATTTTTCTTTCATTCTCTTTTCGATCATCCCAACTATTTTGAAAGAGAACAACATCTTTTTTTATTCCATTATTTATGATTTTTCTGTATTGTAGAATGAAAATTTTCCACTCTCTTAAAGGCCAAAATGTTCAAATGAAGAAAGTTTTATAAATTTAATTGAACGATGCATAATATTCCGATCTATAGTTTCCGGATGTTCCCAAATTCGTCCATTTTTATAAATAACCTAATTTTTTGTAATCTATATTTGAATGACATTCATTTTAATTGATTGTTCTTTTGTTTTACTAATATTATTGAGAAAAGCTTCAAATGAGCCCTGAAAAACAATTCTGGCTTTTGTATGAAATAAAGGTGATTAAAAAAAGCTTAAATACCAGCGAATACCGTTTATTTACATTATAATATAAATTTAGGTGAATATATTCGGGGGCTACTATATATATATATTCTATTTTATAATACATGCAATAGAAATTTATGGCCGAGTTAGAACAAAAAGTTAATATAATCCAAAATTAATAAAGAAAAATACGAGGGGGGCGTGTAATAATTACCAGTGTTTAGAGTACATATTTAAAATTTCCTTGTTTTAATGTTCCAAAATGCGAAGATTTCCAGAAACTATCTTATTTTCAAGAATCGAGCCTGGTGGAATGTCAATACGTTCACCGTGGTTGGCAATGATGATGACAGTTCCCTAGAAAATTGGAAAATTTTTGAGAAAATTCGAGAATTCATCGTTACCCTCAAAGAAACATCCTTTCCGAACCAGACGTCACCACTGACCGTCAAATGATCAAGTTCCAACAAGTCGGGGCTTCCGTTGAAACGACCCAAGAAGTCTTTGACCTAGATTTTATTTTGATTTTTAAAGATGAATGACATAATAGTGATTTAAGTTTCACGAACTTTTTGAATTCTAGGGAATTCATGAAATAATGAAAATTGATTAAAAATAGGATTCGACAATGTTTTTAAAAATTTAAATTATGATTAGTAAACATTTTTGCGCATCTATTTTTAAAATTAAGTAGCTATATGCTGTTACAACAAAATTTATCACTTTGAAAAAATAATCCACAAACCTTATCAAAACTGCTTCCCAATTTAACCAACGGTGTTGTCGGGAACGATCTTTGATGTGACAATGTCAAGTTTCCATTCTCAATATCATACAAATTCGACATCAACAATAACAAATCCGACGTCTTTTTGACTGGCAAAAATCTCGCACGTGGAACATTGATACCAACGGCTCCTTGGAACGATTTGATAGCGGCACCAGCGGCGGTTTCCAATTGAATCACATCCAAACCACGATCCAAGTGTTTTGGATTTACAATCACTTCCATTTCGAGCTTGTTCTCGGTAACCACTCGTTTCATGGCTGACAATTTTGCCCAAAGATTGTTGGTGTTGAAAATTCTAAAAACGACCAATTTAGAATTATTCCCTTCCCCTTCTATTAAAAATTACCTGAACTTGCTGATAGATTTAAACTCATCAACATAGTCCTTCGGCACTTGCGCAATTTCCAAAAGCATCAATCTTCCCTCATATTGAATCAAAGTACCTCCTTTCACATCAGCCCTCGTCTTATTGGTGACTTCCATCAAAAACTCTGGTGGAATATGATCGGCCGGTGGGTTCAACACAAAGTTCAAAATCGGCAAATCAACAGTGGCGCCCATGTTATCAATATTTGACAAGAAACAATATTCTTTTCCGTCGGCAAGGAATTTGTCCAAAAGACCCGAATTGTAGAATGCCTCGTAGAAGTTTCCGTGTCCTGGTGGATACCAGCATTCATTGTCCTCACCTTCAAGAGATTTCGCGATTGGGAGCAATGTTTCACGGTTTATTCTTGGGTATTGCGATTGCGAGAAAGTGTGCACCGAAACCTTGACATTTGCATACTTCTTGAGCACTTTTTGGGTGTCATCATCAGTGTTGAATGAGTTCATAAGAACCAATGGAACATCAACTCCATATGTTTTATTCAAAGTCTATAAAACAAACGTATTTTTTGGATAATAGTCACCAAATAGGATTACCTGGATTTGCTGCATGGTCAAGTCCAAGAAAGTCAAGTCATTTCTAACAGAAATAACCGATTTTGGACCCTTACATCCCATCGAAGTTCCCAAGCCTCCGTTCAACTTTACAACAACCAATTTTCGGAGCTGACTGGCGATCAATTCAGTGTCCAAGTTGGAAGCAAGCTGGAATTTAGTAAGAGTTTTAAAATTTATTATTTACATCCAATCAAACTTACACTCTTATACGGACGAATCGAACCTTCTGGCAATGGTTCGATCTTTCCCCATTCAACAGTTGGCTTGGCACGAAGGAACCGCGCAAAAAGATTACGGAAACCGGACAATTCAGTGCGGTAGTGTTCCAAATTGTTAGGCTTTGCGGTCGAAAGAAGATGAGCCAGCTCGCCTTCCATACTTCCCAAAGCTTCACGTTTTGTCGACGACTTCCATTCCTCAGAGCTCTGAAAGAATACGATTTTCATTTTAGTTTTGAAATAATATTTTTTGTTTGTTTCTTTAACGCATTTTCAATCATCACGTGGTTTTCACGTTGTTGTTACTCAATCCTACCTCATCATGCTTATGATCAATAGAATGAAGGCGATGAACAGGTTGTGGGACCATTTTCTAGTATTCTAACAAATATACAATTAAATGGCGTCGAAAGCAAAAATCGTTGAAAAGAATAAAAAAGAATTTAGTGATATCTTTTTCCGATCTCTCAAGATTGGATAAAACAGGATTGAAAATTGGCAAAAAAGAAAGATATATACGAGATTGAAAAAGAATGAGACATTATTTATAAAAATCTTATGGATTCTTGGACTTTGTATTTAGGAAACGACAAAGTCCGACCAATCAGTTCGCCAAAAAATGTGATCGAACAAAAAATGTCATTTTATTTCTCTTTTTATATTTTCCCGCCATGATGATGATGATGATAATGACCACATGTGCGGAAACTACAACCATACAGAGACCAACTACAAAGAACCACACATTTTTTGTGACTACAATTTTTTTTTGATAAAACTTAAGCTTTTTCTAGGAGGGCATTTTAAAATCTTCGAAGAACAATATATTTGTAATATATTGCTCCGGAGAGCCCATTTGCTATATATCCGAGTTTTTTTTTTCAAATATCTCCTATAAACTCACTCTCTTCGTAACATTCTCACCTTCCCGCAACGATATCAGCCTATTTCGGCTATTCGAGACGGTAAGTGAGTTGGTCGAAAACGAAACGTTCATTTTCTGTCAGTGGATTCTTGTTTTTGCCGAAAACCAAACGAAATAATAAAATAGGGGGGCGAATCGGCCAAGGTGATGAAAAATACTATACAAGCCACAAAAACTCCCCTACACCTCAGGGGGCCTCCTCGTGATATAAATTGATAAGAACACAATTTTTAATCGTTGTCAAGAATAAAAGGACAACAATTTTTTATGATTATTATTATTGCTTTTTTTATTTTTCAATTAAACTGTAATTTTGCAAAAAGCTTCATAGCACAAACGATTTTCTCACAAATAAAAGTTACCGGCATTTTTCGCGATTTATCCGTTCAAATTGTCAGGAACAAAGTAGAACAACGGAAGGGGAATAAAAACAACTAGTTAGTATCACCGCGTTGTTGTTTTAGGAGATATCGACAATTCGCCACGAGACGGACAGACGAAAAACGATAGAATGAAAAACTGTTTCTTTTCTCCACCCTCTTCCAAAAACAGTTGTCAATATTATACGTGTCCAGTATGAACAAATATTGTGAAGAAGACGAATGGAACAGAGCTTGTGCTGTTTTTTAAAGACTTTCGCGTACAAAGTATGAAATAAAAATGGATGCATTGGTGTCTTAGAGTGCACATTTTAAAACATTTTCATCAACATCAACATGATCGCCGAAAATGTATGAAAACCACGTTTCTGTTTGAGAAATAAACAAACTGAAGAAAAGTCTGGGATTTATATTTTAAAAATTATTGAAAGGTCGGAACCAAATGCTCAGGAAATGTAAGAATTTATCCAAAATTCTCAAAAACACCCGAAAAAAGTGACAGAGTTTGTAATTGCTTCCTAGTGTTCTAAGAAAACTGGAAAACTAGGTATATTCACGATCCAAGTAGAATGTTCTCGAATTCGTCAGATAGTCACGCACCCCACACAAAGATCACCGAATATGTGAGTTTTTATGAACTTCTACACGTTCTTCGTTTTACGGCGGGTTTCGAACGTTATCAAACCCAGTCTTGAACCGGTCTGATTATATAAAATTCAGAAAAAATTATCTAGAAATGGAACGGGAATGATAACGGGTCTAAAAGTATAGAAAAATATTATAAGTTTAAATGTGACTAGTTATTCAATTAAAATGATAATAGAGATTTGGGTCCGTTTAAAGACAAAGTATCAGTCAATACTTGTTTCAGACAAATGAGGAATGAAAATAATGCCTTACAAGAACTCAAATTTTCAATTAAAAGAACAGCAATGAGAAAAGTTGGATAATGAACCGTTACCTAAGAACGTCCAAAAACTTATATTTTCTAAGCACATGTCCATTATTTATATACAATCCCATAGTACCCGTCTAGAAAACAATTTATTTGCTCACATGGTTTTCGGTATTGTTTCACACCCACACCAACACTGTTTTTTCTCATTCCCGATATAAGGAATTCCGAAGATTTTTTGAGAAAATAACGTCATTGTTTGAACAAAACATTTGACGAACAAGCAAAGATCAACATTAAAATGTTTTGAACTCGTGAACTTCGCAGTTAGTCTAGGAATCCTAGGTCAAAATGTGATTTTTTTTTTCTAATTTTCTAATTTTTGTACTTTAAACTCACCGGAAAGGCCATTTTTCCAATAAATGTTTCCGTCTTGCAGAACAACACAACAATTGTTGAATGTGTATAGAATTTTAAATACCAAAATAATATTATAAGAGTGTGTGTATGAATTGATGATGATGATGTATCTATCAAAAGCAAATAATAAAATTGTTCCACACAATTTTCATGTTCGCACAAAATTTCCTCTGTATTCTTTTGCAAAAGGACAAAAATAACGGTTCCCCTTTTCATTTTTCAATTAGAAACATTAAAAAAAAGAGGAACTGTAGAATGGAAACCATTTGAATAAATACATTTCTAATGTTAACGCGTTTCTTAACCATTTTGTGGTTTTAGCTGTTCCCAAGTACAGTAGCCTAGAATCCGATTCGTTCCGCTCCATCACCAGTTCAAAAGGGCCTTCCCCTTTCGAAATAAATAACTATGAAAATAAAATTCACCTTCTGTTCGACGCTAACAGTAGAGAAGCATCCAACGCTTTCGTGTCGCTGTGCCATTTCTATTCGGTTTTTTCGAGTGGTCTGAAAATTTTAAGAATAATTTTTTTAAAAAACGAAAAAATGTCGCAGAACGAAATTTGCATTGCTTCAAGATGATGATAAATAAAGAAAGCAAAGAAAAAATCAGTGTCTGGTCAAAAGTTAAAATAGATCAAACATTTTCTTAGTTTCGGAAAAATGGTGAAATTATGGTTAGAGTCTGAACTTCAGATTAATATTGGAGAAACCTTAAAGAACAGAAACATGCAAAACATTTGAGAACAACAAATTCCTGTGTAATACGGGGAATTTACAATTTTGTTTCCAAACTTCAAAAATGCACGTTCGTTCCAAAAAAAAACAGCAAAAAGGATAAAAAGCGAAAGCATTGTTGTGAATGGAGATGGAGCCAGACGAACAGAGTGTTGTTTAGAAGAGCAGCTTCTTCAATTCTATTTTCTTTTTGATTTCTTGTGGACGACGACTCGAAAAACCCGGACAACAGCTGCCGTTTCTTCGTCTGTCAAAAGAAAAGTTGCACGTTTTTCTGATATCATGAACTGAAATATAATTTGTAGGTCTCAATGTGTCAATGATAAGTTTGATACACAAACAACATTGTTTTTTAAATAAAACAAAAAATCTACTTGGAATTCTTCTCGTTAGAAATTAAAAATATAAAATTTGGGCCAAACAGGATCGTCCGCAATTGTCGTCGAATTTATGGTTTTTGTACAAAGGCCTGATTACCGTATATCCGAAGAAATAATTTTCGGTTTTACGTATTTATTCATTTATGACAAATTCCATAATTTCATCTTCGAAAAATAAAAAAATAAAAATAAGTATAATCCAAATAACTTATTCAAAATAAGCAAATTCCAATAAATTCGGAAATTTTCATCTCTCCACCAAAGAATCTTCACACATTCTTCTATTCTTCATTTTCAGAGAAAACACTTGCCAGGCAAATAAACTAGATCAAAAAATCAATAATAAATAAATAAGTAGGGATAAAAAAGTTAGCAATAAAGTGAAAAAAGCAAATATATCAACATTGTCATCATTTTTCAAGTATCTAAATATGAGTCTGGAAAAATTTACAATGAATAAAAAAAATTCGAAATCTTACAATAAATTAGTTAGACTAATAAAAACCTGAATAATTCTACATAAAGAAAAAATTGCACACGGATTCATATATTTGCTGTTGTTGTTTTTGTTTTCTAGTTTTTGATTGAAACCAGGGTTAAATCACAGATTCTGAATTTAGATTGAGCTTAAATGTTTAGGGACTTTAAAATTCAAATGAAAAAAAGGGGGGGGGGACTAAAAATCTACAGTAATTTAACATAATTCGCTGGGAACAATCCTACTCTTCCACTTGGCGCCTTTCCCTTCCACCACCCGGGATCGACTTGATCGATTTCAGTGATGATATCATCAGGATCAAAGGAGATTTCAGTGTCGTCGGCTGCTTGATAATCCCAAAGGGCCATGGCTCGATTTCCTTCGTTGCCAGATGCAGGCGGGAAGTCGTATTGATCAATTGGTGCTGGAAATTTGAAAGATATTGAACAAAACAGGTTTTTAAAAAGGTTTTAATAACTTTAATCGGTTTTTTTCACATTTGACTTCGATCACGGGATACACAAGAAAACCCCGATCGGGAAATTCCGTTCAATGGGATCTATTAGTAAAAAAATGAAATAGAACATACCTCTATTATTGAGGGGTTTCTTTTCAACATCATCTTCCCATTCATCGGATATCACTGGTGGCATATCATACTGTGAGCTAATGTGCATCGGCGGTGGTGCATTTTCACCTTTCGACACATATGAAAACCTCTCTTCCGGTTCATCCTCCATCACAGGCGGCGCATCATACATCGAACTCAAATGACTTGGAGCAGCTGCTGGTGGAGCTGCTGGTTGCGGTACATATGCTGGCGGAAGATCGTATTGAGAACTGATATGCTGCGGCACATTTCGAGCCGGTTCTGGTGGTGGAAGTGTTGGCGCAGGTTCTGCTGGCGGTTCTTCATAAGCATCGTATGACGGTACTGGAGCTGGTTCTGAACAAAATTTTGAGTTATTTGGCACAATTTTTCCAACTTTAAACGAAAAACTTACTCAAAACCTCTGGCAAATATGTATGCTTCGGCTCCTCTACAACTTGAGGAATTGGTGCAGGAGGTTCTGAAATGAGAAACAATTAAAATTATAATTTTTGATATATATTCTCGAGTTTTTTTGTGAGTTCCTAATCGGCCTTTTCTTTCTTTCAACAGTATTCCGAGAAATCTACAAGGTCAATGTTTTTTTGAAATTCTGAACAAAAATGAGTATTTTTATGAAAATAAACAACGGAACACTGAAAATCGATTTGGCTTTAAAATACACTTTCAGAATTTCTTAACTTTTCTATTAAAAGGCCAACAATTCTACAAATAAAAACAGAGTTGGTAGTACTAGTTTCTTTTTTAAGATAATGATATTTTTCTGAACTTTTGTGTTATAAATAACCAAATTCTAAAAACTCACTCATAACCTCTGGAACATAATTATGCTTCGGCTCTTCAACAACTTCCTCATTTCTCACAACAACATCAGCTTCCCTATTCGTCGCAACCGGTGGCCATTTCTTAACCGTTCCACCATTCGACGCTCTTCGAACAACCGTCGAATTTTCCACCGGTTTATTATTGAACAACTCCTTATTCCTTCCAACAACTCCGCCCACAACAACCGGCTCTTTCGCAGCTGAATTTTCAACCTTTCTCGTCACATGATTCTCCTGTTGAATACTCATTTGCGCATGCAAATCGTCTGCAATTCGTTTTCGATCCTCTTCGAAAACTTTCTGCTTCGCTTGTGCAGCCGCTTTTTCTTCTTCAACTCGTCTAAACCAAATTCAGCTGTTTTTAAAGTGTGTTTTTGTGAATTTCTTACCTTTTCTCCTCCTCATTCATTTTATTCCAAAAATCTTCTCTCGCCGATGTATTAATTTCAACATGTGGTTTCGTTGGTTTATAAACCGATGTAACACGATCATCATGTTTTTGAGATTCAGCTTGAGATTCCAGTTCCTTCGCCATTCTCTTTCGATCTTCATCATATTGTTTCAATTGCGCTTCTCGCACCGCTTTTTCCTCAGCAACTCGTCTGAAAAACAAAAAAATATGTGGATACTAAATAAGGCCGTATTTTAGAGGTCTGTCTGGCTTTTGAAGATTTATACATAAATCTTCAAAAGCCAGTATAATCCATTTTCCGTTTTCATTGTTAATTAAATTAAAAACTCTATATTTCAAACTGTAATTTGTGATTCTCTAACTCTCCAAATCCATATTCTACTCAAAATCTATCAAATGTACTTCAAAAAATCCCCTTTGATCAATAATATTAATATTCTCCTATACTATTCAGAGTAATAGAATAAATATGATATTTTCAAAATTTAAATAAGACAGCTTCACCTCGACTATTGATCGGAAAATCAGATATTATTAATTCAGATAAAAATGCCCTCAATTAAGCAATTTGGAAACTTTTATTTAATATTTCCAAATGTGACCAAATTTTGGAAAGAAAGAACATTTTAGAGGTACGTTAAACTGTCATTTGTTTTCAAATTTTAAAAATATTTAATTTCTAAAGCAATCCGTTCAAAAAAACGCACCTCTTCTCCTCCTCGTTCATTTTATTCCAAAACTGTTCCCTTTCTGACGGTTTCAGCTCAACATGCGGTTTAGTTGGCTTATAAACCGATGTGACCCTATCCGGTTGTTGGAATGATTCCGCCTTTGTTTCCAGCTCTTTTGCCGTTCTTTTTCGATCCTCTTCATATTGTTTCTGCGCTGCTTCACGTGCTTTTCTCTCCTCAGCAACTCGGCTAAAAACATACCCATTTTTAAATTAAATTTCTTTTTCTTTTTTTGATCGAAATAACCTTTTCTCTTCACTATTCATTTTATTCCAAAATTCATCTCTTGCCGATGAACTCAAATCAACATGTGGTTTTGTCGGCTTATAAACCGATTCTACTTTATCCGGCACAGAGTACGAAGATTCTGCCTGAAAATGATGAGATTCTTATCGAAAAACAATTCCTAATCTCAAATCTCACATTACTAGACGTATTAGTTGATGGTAACTTCCTAACTTCCTTTCTGATCGCATCTGGTTCGATATCAATTTCACTTCTCGCATGCAAGACAATATGAATAGATTTCAAAAATCGCTTAAATTCTTCGGCATGTGATGTTGTCGATGCTAACCTCAGTGTTGGAACACCTTCTCCTTGCTGCAAATTAGAAATACGGTATTTTGAATAGATTTTTTTGGGTTTTCAAGAAAATGCTATTGAGGGCTAATTTTTTTAAATGCCGGTTTTAAAACAATATCATCGGAATATTGATTTTCTAGTAAATTTGAAATTACTCATTCGTGGCACTTTTTTAAAAATTTCGATACTTGAAGTCAGAAAAATCCGAAAGATCTTTCTTTGTAGTTCAAAAATAAGTAAATTACTAACAATCATCAAAAATTTTTTTTAAATCAGTTGTTTTATCTTCTTTAATTTATTTTTTGTTCCAAATAGATGTTCATTATGCGGTGTAGAGTTTTCGAAAAGCCCCATAAAGTTTTTCGAATGTTCTTTGCCTCCAGCTTTTTTGAAAATTTCGAGCTTTTTACATTTTTTATTAGAAATTCCTCAATTTTTCTTCAAATTCTTCAAATAAACTCTTACCCAATGTATCAGCACAACTTTCGACAATACATCACTACTCAACTTAACCGCAATCACACCAAACTGCAATTTTCCCGAGCTGAAAGATGACGCAAACTCTTCGAGACCTCCAGCTGTAAATAAGATCTCAAATTTTTGTGCACCACTTCTTTATTCAACTCACTTCCTTCCTCTCCAACTCTCAACGTATTCGAATTTCCCTCATAATCGAAAATGACCCTGAAAATCACATAAGTATTCAAATGAAACATTGTCCGTTTTTTTTTTTTCGAATTCCTAAATTACCATTTATCCCCATCCGCCGATTCGGCCGCATTTCTGTAGGCGGCCTCAATTTCCCGACCATGTAAATTATAATTCAGAGTCATTTCTGTTTTTTAACTGAAACGAATTTTTGTTAAAATAAGCTTTTTCTTATTTATAAAATTAAGAGAGCACAAACAATCTGGAAGCAATAAAACGAATAAAATGGCACGAATGACCACAAGACGAAATGAATGGCTTATCAAACAAAATTTCGGCCGTTTTTTTCACTCTGCGTCTTTCAAATCTGACCGTTATTTTCGACACATTTCCCTCTCAATAACCACATCATTTATTCGTCACTCACAAAAAAAACATATGGTTCCGATTTCTATTTTTTTTCAGTGAAACCAATTATTATATGAATTTGAAAACAATGAAATTTGGCGAGAAAATCGATAGATCGTAAATCTCACCATTTTCTAAGCATTTACTACGTTTAATTGGCGGCTATTTCATGAATTCGTCTGGTGGTTATGTCTGAGCGGATTTTCTCATGCGGTTTAGAACTAAAACCTTGGAAAATTATCGAAAGAAAAGCGCATTTTTAGGCAAAGGGTTTTTAATAATGGAAAAGCTTGAAAGCTTGAACTTGCGACTGTTGTACGAACGGCTTGACGAGAAATTGAAGACGGAAAAGTTGGCGGGAATTTAAATTTTTGAAATGAAGATGGAATGAGAGGTTCAAAAATAAGGAATGAGATATCGTGGGAAAATGTTCAAAACGTTTTTCAAGAGGTTCGGCACAGAAGAAAACTAAAAGAAAAGCTATTTTAGTATTTTAAAACAATATTATTACAATTTTTATGTTTAAAGTGGATTAGGAGATGATTTTAACTGTAAATTGAGGAAATTGAAGTGCGAACTCATTTATACAGCTCTATTTTGTGAAAGAAATTGAATAACAATTTCGTTTCAGGTGTATAAATTTAAAAAAAATATAGCATCATGATTCATCAAGGAGAAAAAAATAAAAATTTCGCAAATCGGGTTTGATGAAAAATCAAAATCTGAAAACTCACATGTTTTCAGATTCCAGTTTTCCTCAAAAGTTCGAAAAACAATCGCTCCACCTCTAAATCCTACTTAAAAAATGAAAAAAGACAAGAAAACTAGAAGGAGTAAAGGACAAGAGGAATTAAATAGAACACATCGACTTGGACGACTATCCATCTATTTACAAACACACAAAACCACCATCACCACCAAAGCAGAGACTGGGAGAGACCTCCCCCCACTTTTCTTCGTAAAAGACACACAGCATCAAAGAGAAACAGTAAAAAAAAACACAGACTGTCCACACTGTTTCTTTCCTCTTTTTTGCTGTTTCAATCCTTGAGTTTCTTTCCTTTTCCTCCCGTCAAAAGTGTCGTTGATTCCGATAAATGTGTTGTTTATCTGAAGTGTCGCCGTTCCGTTCCGGGTGGGAAATGAACGCAAAATCCCAGGAAAAAAAAATGAAGAATGAATGAATAAGAAATCACAAAATGAGAGAGAAGTGGTGACAAAAAGGTTATTTTAAACATTTATGACTCATGATTTTCTAATGAGTCATTTTATTTTATTGTACTTCGTTTTATGATAACTCTAGCCCTTGACGAAATATTTTAAAAGCAGCTTAAAAAATCAATTATATGAAAACATTTCGAAATTTTATAAATTTATCCGATCATCTGTTGTTTGATCCATCTAAAAATCTTCACAAATCCTCAAAGTCCGTAATTGCGCGTCAAATCCGGCGTTTGCACAAACTTTTTAGGATTTTGAATTTCTCAAATTTAAATTTTTCTCAAAATTCAGTTTTTAAAAAATCGATGTTCACAAAATAGAAAAATCACCATTATTTGATGACTAAACATACAAAACCGCTGAGCAACAGCAGCCATTGGTGCATCCTTCCAAAAAGCAAATAAAAAACGAGAAAAAAAGCCAACAATATTTTTCCATCAAACAGGAAAATGACTAGAGAGGGAAAAAAGGTGTAGCGCACTATGTTAAAATAAATACATGAGTATTTGGTGGTTGGAAACAAAAAACGAAAAGATGATTCAACAAAAAAAAACTGGCGAATAGTTTAAATAAATGCATTCATTCACAACAAATAATTATTTATAAATTTAAATATGATCGAAAAAAAACACAAGTCGATTCATTTGGGAAGTAAACATAAAAATCAATCAATGGTCACTTACACAGATAATTTTAATAATACCATTAAAAAGGGGTGTAGCCTTGGGAAATGCTTCAAATGGGGTGAATAAACCGAAAATAATGGTTTAAAAGAAGGCTGGAAGGTGGACTAACAAAGAATCCCTTTGAATCCAAATTAAGACACTATTCTAAATTAAAAAAAAAACATTTCAAAAATTATATGGCACATTTTCTTAGCCTCATTCCAAGTAACTAGTCGGAACAAACCCCTCCTTCTTATTCGAAATTTTCCTTACTTTCGTCCAACCATCACCTCCACTATCCATTTCCAACAACAACACTTCCTCTCCCTGTTCCATTGATATAGTCTTATAAGCATCTCCTTCAAACGCGAAAATTGCCGTTTTTATCCCAAAATTCGCATTTTTTGAAATTAATGACGAATTTCGCGACGGTGTTGGTGGCATTGATGTCGTCTTTGGTGTTGATGTTTGTGGTTTTTGGGGTACTATTTCTAAAAAAAAACAACGTGATTCTTTTCTTTAAAGACAGGGTGCCAGTTATTTTTACCCCATATGGATTTAATTGTGAAAAATTCATCTTTCTATCGACATTCTAGTATATTCCATGCGAAATCCCGACGAAAAAAAACCATTTTGTAGTCGCGTCCGGAAGATGAAAAAAATTATTTTCAAATTCCCGCCGTACGCTCACGTACGCTTTTTGGCGGGAAGCACAAAAATTTGAATTTTTTAAACTTTTTCAAAACTGTCATTTTTTAATTTTTTTTGTGGAAAATGTTTCTTTTCAGTAGAATAACCTAAGTAAAGTATGTTGCGACCAGATTCAAACAATTTTGAGGCAAATTTTATTCAAAAACTCGAAAAATAAGAAAAATTCAAAAAAATTCAAAAAACTCAAAAACAAACAAAAACTGTTAAAAAACGATAATGACATTTTTAGAAATCTAAAATGATATGGGAAACTGGTCAATTTTTCGGAAAACTGATTTTTCTGGGCCGCTGATGAATTGCGTCCATGAAATCTGTAAATGTTTCATTTGTTTCAAAAAAAATTAACTATAATACCTGTGAAATAATAATTTATTTGCGAAACGTACGTAAATTTAATCTGCTTTCAAAATTATAGCGAAATTTTCATTTTCAGATGAAAATTGGGAAAATCAACGTTTTTCCCGCATTTTATGAGGAATCCCGGTTAGTTCCTGTAAGGAAAATTAATCTGACACTTATTAAAAATAATTAATGACTTTCAGCAAAAAAAACGCTGAAAATCAGACAAAAACGAAAGAAATTTGAAAAAAAATACACAAAAAATTCAAAAATTCAAATTACCGCGCACACACATGACTGCTGTTCATTGGAGCGCACATGAAAATTCAAAACAAGCGGTAATTTAAAATCTTATCGCCGCAGCGGCGAAATTTTTAACTGGCACCCTGTCTTTAATTGCTATTTTAATCTATAAACCTGAAGAAGTCGATTTTAACTTGGGCGTCGAAATTTGTCGACGCCTTAATGGTGAATTAACTGATCTATGTGTCAAAGGAGTCGAGTGATGAATAGGGCCAGATCCGCTAACACGTGCCGGTGATGGACATGTAGACGTTGATGGTGTTCTTCTGATACTTGTCTGAAAAAAACGAGCTTTTATGGAAAGTAAAAAATAATTTTTAAAAAAACCCTTTGAGCACTATTCGGATTACTGGAGCCTAGCGAGAATTGAGCCAACAAGTCTGATATTCCTTCGCCGTACTGAAAGAAGAAAATATTATCTGAATAATCAAAAAGGCGAATATAGATCATGAAAAGAATTTACTATACTTCAAGTCTTCTTAGAATTTACAAAAATGAGATTGAAAATTGTGAATTTCGATAAGAAACTTATTCGTAAAACGTATTATTTCTTCCTTTCGTAAATTAAAGGATTACCTTATCAATAAATATTTATCAATTTAACACCCAAAATTAACATAGGTAAACGTTGGGCCCGGTGGAAACTTTTTCTAGGCCATTGTTTTGAAGCACGTTTTCTCGACTTCTACGCGGTTTTAGAAATTTTAGAAACATATTCGGGTTGAGTACGAGATATATTTCCTTTAGAGGTACATTTATTGGCTCTGTAAAGTCATTCTTTAAGTTTCTGGATAAGGCCGTCATCCAAAAAAAAATCTATGATTGAAGATATTCTCACCAATCCGGCCTCCTCCAATGTACTCGTTCTCGACGACAATATCGTCGAACATCCAGAAATGGATCTAGTAGTATCCGGCGTATCCCTCCCACCAAATGATCGTTCCGAACCTGCTTCAACCACAGCCGCTTCTACATCACTATACAATTGTCTCAAATCCTCAATTCTCGTCGTTAATTTCTCAATTTCTTTCGCATGTTGATACAATTGTTCATTACAATCTGACGGATTTCCAAGCTTTGGATTTTCGCGATAAGCGTTTTGAAGCCTAAAAAACACAATTATGAAGATACTAATATTCTATAGCTTCCTACTTATTCAATCCCTCTCTTCCTTGAATCGACTTATCAAGCATCTTTTCTAATTTCCCAATTTTTGAAGTCAGACACCTTAAACGAACTCTTGGTGGCAAATCAATGTAATCTGATTCATCATCATCTTCTGAATGTCCACCACTTCCTCCTTTTCGTTCAGATTTCTCCCGCATTCGGAATAATTGACGTATTGATTTTTTCTTTCCAGGACTTTCTGTTTTCTTTCGAGATGTTAATGGATGAAGAAATAATTCCAATTTTCGACCATCGAGATAATCTGCCGGCCGATTTGCGACATCTGTTGGATCACCCAAATCATCGAATTCAAACTCAGGCGGTCGTTCGATTATCGATCTGAATATATATTTTTTAAAATGAGATTCGAAACCTTTTCTTACTGTGCGCTTTCTAAAAGCAAACTAGCATCCTTATCCGGGTTTATATAATCAATACACTGTTGCATATTTTTCCGGCATTCGTCTACAAAAAACTTATTCAATTTGTTAATTTTTGAACTAAAAATTTACCAATATTTATCTGATTCGCCTTTTCAATATTCAGAAACTTTTGCAGAACATCTTTTGTATCATTTATCCTCTCTTGATCAAGCGATTTGAACTTTTCAAAAATCAATGGTAACAATTTGTCGAAATATTTCAATTGTCCACGATTGGCTGCTTCTAATGCCGTTGCGTACTTCATTTTCGATTCTTCGCATTGATTTGATTTTTCCTGAAAACTAAAATTTAGAAAAGTAAGGTAAAACGATTACCGTTGAAAAGGTTTTCGCTTTCTCTAGCTCCAGCCTTGAAATTTCCATATTTTTGTCAGCTTTGGTGTATTTGACATGCGCGCTTTCAGCTTCTTTGAAATGCCGCCTAAATTTAAACCCATGTTTGAGAAAATTTTAGAGAAAAATTACAAATAATTCTTTTTCGCTTTGAACAGCTCATTTATCACTGTATTCAATTCATCACCAATCGTTGTCAAATCGTTTAACGTCTGCTTTCTGCTACTTTTCAACTGTACTGATTTCGAAGAAACATAGGTTTGAACTTCATTTTTCAATTGTTCACTGATTTCCTGAAATATTATTCGATTATCAATTTTTTTTCTTTTTTTCCAAAACTTACATGATGAAAATTCGAAATCAAATCAACTTGATGTAAAACTCCATTAAACCCTTGAATAAATGTAACATTTTTCCAAATCTCATCGTCTTCTGCTCGACGTGCATATTTTTTCGTCAAATTCTTCAATTTCGCCGAATATTCCTCCTCTATCGCTGCTCGCTCTTTTGAAAAACTTCCGATTCTTTCGAAATGATCTATTCCTTTTAATGTATACGTCGATAATATACTCGATTCGTCCTGAATGTTCATTTTTGAGAAAAAAACGTGAACTTTGAAAATAAAAATCCATTACCTGTCCTGAAAACAATCTAGAAACAGGAATCATTTTTCAAGTATCTGTTTTTCATCAGCAAAATTATTCGATGTAGATTTATTATAGAACTTTTCTGAAAATAGAGTTCAGTTTAAATTTTTTTTAAATTTGAAAATTTCGAATTCATGTTTAAATACCGTAGTTTAAAGGAACACTTCTCAACGCAATTTATGGGTCTCAAAGCGAAATTCATTTTTTGCAACTGTATTGTAACACTTAAAGGAGGTCTGCAGAGAGATTAGAAATGGGTTTCAGATGAATAGGAATATAATTATCTAACAATTGACACCAAAAAATAATTTTTAACACGAAAAAATTAGAAAAACCGATAAAAATAATTTAAAGACATTTTTTAATAGAATATGGACAATGGCCGAAGAAATCACTCGAATGTTTCAAGCCGTAATAAAAAAATTTTTTTGGGAAAACCTAATCGAACTTTTAAAATTGAGAAGTTCTCTTCAAAACAGGAGGGAAAAAGACGAAATGGTCGTTTTTAAAACAGAAGTATGACTAATGCATCGTTTTTTCGCCTTATTTCTGTGTGCTCGGCACTTTTTCTCTTTTCTGTCGAATAAAACGAATTTCATCAATCGCAATAGACAAATCACGTATTAACATTTATTCAAAACACTTGCTCATTAATATCAAACCCATCATCATAATCATAATTATAATCCGCTGGATAATCATCATCATTTTCAAAATTAGCATTATCATTCGTCTCTCGTTCCACCATTTCCAACCATTGTGAATTATGCCATTTGAATCGTTCACCAGCAATTCGTCTCGCCCATTCTTGCGAATGTTCTCCCATTATTAGAAGAGCGTTGTCACAAATTTCACGAACAGCTGAATTTGCGTCGTTCATCAGTTCAATCATATGTGCTCCGAGAGCCGAATCGGGAGTCATGATACGGTTGGCGAGTTCCTAGGAAAATGTGTGTATTTATTTTCAATGGCATTTTTATGAAACTGATTATAATTCCGAATAAGAGTCTTTTGCATAATTGCTTTCTTTAATGTGGTTTCATCTTAATTCTTGAGAATTTTAAATTCTCCATACCTTATGCCTCAACAACTGCAAAAACACATAAAGCAACTGCACCACAAATTCATCATCAACCTGTGTCGTCTGTAACAAAGTCACAAAAGTATCAATCAATGGAACTAAACATCTAGCCGCTTCCAATTGCCTCGCCATCGTTCCACAAGCAATCACAACTTGCAATTGAAGTGGCTTCTTCTCATTCATAACCGCCGACTCCTCACTTTCTCCAAATTCATGTTGCAACAACTCTTTCATCCAAACAATCATTCCATATTCATCTATCAATTTCGCCCATGGTGCAACCCGTATTTCAGCAACCGTTCCCATACATTCCAATCCAAATGAAGATTTTGATTCCGAGCTATCCGTTCCATCTTTCATCGCAATTTCTAGCAATTGTGAGATCCATTTCTTTAATAAATTCAGTTATTTTCATTAAATCTAATACTAATTTTACCAAAAAATTATTCTGTGTCGGTCCTTCATGTGCTGAAATCGCTCTAATCACTTTTATAAGCATCAAATCTCTCGAATTCAGTGCCAAGTCCATCAAAAGATCCAGGCCTTGTCCATCACCCCCACATACCAATTGTGCATTTCTTTTCTCGATACATGTGTTTAAAAGTACTGCTTTTGTAACTTCACTGCCACTTCCACTTAAAACATCTCTCATGAGCTGCAAATTCGATTTTTTCCGAAATTGTGGAGAAGGAATAAGAAACCAACCAATTTGATAGCATCTGTGAAAGCCATCATTGCTTTTGCATCATCATTACAGCTAAGAAGATAAAGAACATTGAGGGCTTTGTTGTCTTCTGAAGGAAAACCTGAATTGGTCGAGAAAATGCTTTTTTTCAATTCTAAAATTTGGAATTTGGTTTAAAAACAGGATTTAAAATTTGAACTTTGAAGGTTACCTCCAATCAACGATGCCACATGTGGCACGAGTCCTCCATCAACCATTTTCGGCACATTCTTCGAATCAAACGAAAAATTGAACAGCAACTTGATCGCAAACTTTCTCAACTCTACATCCTGGATCGGGAACAATTTCAGCAATTTCTCCACAATTCCATGATTTTCCATCACTATTTTATTCTCTTCAAAGATGCTTAATTTCAGAAGAAGTTTCAGCGATGCAAGTGTGAGTTGATTATGTTGTTCAGTTGACATTTGAAGGCATTTTATTAGATGCGGAATAAGGTCTCGACGAACCATTTTCAGTTCAACATTGAGATCAAATGCCAAGTTTGTAAGTAGGGTAACACATGCTGAAATACTATATTTTCTATAAAATAACCAAAACGTGTTATATTCACCAGTCAACAAATAAGCCTGTTTCCTAATCGCTGTTTTCAACTTTCTAACCGTATCCGAATCCGATTTTCGAATTTCCATCTGCCACGAATCGTACCTTTTCGTCTCATGTTCAACAGCATTCACACATAATGACCCAATCTTAATTTTATCGTTCTATGTTAAAATTTTGAAGAAAAAAACCTTATGATGCATCAAAACCGGATGAAATTTCAAAAATCTCGAAATATTTACAAATGTGTTCATAATATTAGTAGCCACTTCGAAATTCTTCTTCCAATCTTCTCGGAAAACGCGAGCCAGAGCCCCCATTAAGGTTTCTGAATTATATGATTACATTTTTAAAAAAATGCTCGAATAAATACCATTATCAACCATTTTTTGAATATTTGCCTCATTTTTCGATAGTTCGTAAATCGACATAGCTCCACGATTCTTTTCAGCAGATGTGTCACTGTAGAAGCATTCTAAGTAGTCCTGAAAAATAATGGAATTAAATTTAAAAATTTTTTTTTAATTTCTTACATCAATTTTTGAAATTTCCACATTTAATGGAACCATCTGTCTTCTTTCAAAAGAAACTGCTGATGAACTTCCTAAAAATTTCGAATTTCCAGTTTTTTCTTAAAAGTTCTTTTAAAAACCCACTAGATCTAGTGCTCATTTTCTGAGTTCCTCTTTTCTGCAAATAGAACAACACTTGCTCCAATTCTTGGCTCGAAGAAGCAGGAATAAATTGACATTTCTGCATAATAATTTTGCATAATGATGGAATGTCAATGTCCGGCGTGAAGTCTTTCAAATTTACGCTGCAATGATGGCCGATTTTTGGAGGTATTTAAAAAAAAACTAACATTCTTTGATGAAGTTTTGTTTCAATATTAGCTGACGTTGCTCTTCCGCGTACCGTTGATGTGAGAGATCCTAAATTTTGTTTATTTCAGAAAAACGGCGAGAAATTCAAAGTTTTTTATTTCCGTTCTCAAAAAATTTAAGCATTTTCAGTTTTTTTCTGACTTTAACTACTGCTAAAGATAAATTTTTTATTTTCTGTATATTTTAATACGAGTGTCTTATTGATTGCAATAAGCTATTTTTCTGAAGGAAACTTTAAAATTAAGTGGATCTCTGTCTTTAATTATAATAATGAAAATATTTAAAATTCACGGGAAAAAAACCTAGATTTCAACATTTCTAAAAACAATTTATTTCCAGACTAAAACATAATGCACAAATCTCACCGGGTTGCTCAAATTTCACCACAATCGCTTGTTCGGTCGGATGAGCATCAATAGAAACATTTGACATTGTGGCACTAAATTCATTATTAGACATTTTTCAAAATATTTAGTTTTTTTACCTATTATAGCTAACCGATGAGCCAGGTCTGAGCATTTTAAGTGCCCTTTCTCATGAAGTTCAACCCAAAAAAAAATAACAATGAAGCCAAAGATAAATCGATAAAACTCCAGAAGTAACACCAGCACCACTATGCGTCCCTCCCCTGCACCAAATGCACATTCATTCTTTGTCTTTTCCCTCTCCTTGGTTACTTCGCTATTTCTTTAAAATTCCCTTATTTTCATCAAAAATTTCATTCAATTTATGCTCAATTAATTATAAAAAAAGAAAATCAGAGTACAATTTTGGTCGAAACAAAAATTAAGAAAAACACACCAAGTTATATTTAGAATAATTAAATATTTCATTCATTTCTTACGTTTATCAAATTCAGCACTAAACAAAAATTTTACAGCAAATATTCATTTTTTAAACGAAAAATTCTGGCGTCCTCTCAATTTCACAATTATAACCTGTGTTACTAAAAATTATTGACTTTTCTCAACAAAATACGAATAATTGGGAATTGTATAAGGGAAATGTAAAATTAACAACAAATTATAAACTTTCGAAAATTCAACTAATTTTAGGACAATATTTTTCCCAACCAAAAGATAATAAAATTTTTAAAAAATCGAAACTTTGTTGTATTTGAGCGATAGAGTTACGTCCCAATTCTTTGATTTTCAAAATGGTTGGCTAACAAAAACCTTTTTTTTTTAGTAGTAATAATAAGAAAAATAGTAAAATTGATTAGGAAAAAAACGGAATAAAATAGAATTATGATGAATATTTGAAAAAATAAATCTAAAAAAATGTAGAAGGAAAAAAATTAAACAAAAACATGATCCACAGAGATAAAGAGAGAGTCAATGAGGAAGACAACGAAAGCTTCAGATGAGAGGAAATAGAATTGGTGGAAAATCTGTTGGAGGAGTCGAAGAAGTAAAAATGAATGGAACAATAACGAAACGAAACACCCAAAAGACCAATAGGGTGGAATATTTACAAAAGTTTCGACGAATCTTAGAGATTTACTTCTTTGCACCCTTCTTCTGTTGTGCAGCTGGTGCGTTTCGTGGAGGAGTGACTGGTCGATTTGCTCCTACCCCGCCTCCATAAGGATATTTCTTCTTATCAGCTGGTTTTAGGATCTGAAAATATTTATCTTTCCCTGATACGTGTCGCTATTTTTATATAATTATTTTTCTTTAATACACCTCAGACAAATGCCTCAGTTTCACCCTTGGTAATGCAATTTCTTTGAAAAACTCAAATCGATCGCTAAATTTTGACTCGTCTGATAAGGTTTAATAGCATCACCGGTGTTTTCACTTACAAATCAACAATACAATATAATTATTTACCTGGAATGAGCACATAAGAGTTTCATCAACTGTCATCATTGATCCAGCATTATCGAATTCACCACAATAGTTTGGCGCACTGAACAAGGTGACCAATTGGCGCTTGGCGAAGAATTCATACCCATCTTCTACGACCTATAAGAAGCTTTTTTATCACAAATTATTTGAATTATAACAATTACCTGATGAGCTCGGCATATCAGATCCAAATCATGCTTGTGAAGGAACTTGGCAACAACCTCTGGTCCAAAAGTGAAAGAAACACCTCTGTCATTTTCTCCCCATCCAGTGACATCTTTATCTGGATCAGACCACAACAAATCGCACAGCAATCCTTGATCTGGTACATCAGTTGGTCTCATGATGCGACGGATTTGTTCCATCGATTGAAGATCTGGCGAAAGACCACCATGGCAACAGAAAATCTTTTCGTCGATTATGGCAGCGACTGGCAAACAGTTGAAGCAGTCAGTGAAAGTTTTCCAAAGCTTAATATTGTACCGCCGTTTACCTAGATTTTAATATTTTATTCACGACACTTTGAAAAGTGAAACAACTTACATTCATCATAGAACCCATAAATTCTGTTGATTGAAGCACATTCGTGATTTCCTCTCAGAAGAAAGAAGTTTTCTGGGTATTTGATTTTATAGGCAAGAAGAAGGCAAATAGTTTCGAGCGATTGCTTTCCTGAAAAACAGTTTTATTTCATATAAGAATAAAGGTGTTATTTTTAAACAATTTTATTCATACACCTCAGACAAATGCCTCAGTTTCACCCTTGGTAATGCAATTTCTTTGAAAAACTCAAATCGATCGCTTAATTTTGACTCGTCTGACTAGGTTGAATATCATCACCGGTGTTAATTTTAAAATTTTCTAGCAAAAAGTACAAACCTCTGTCAACGTAATCTCCAAGGAACAAATAGTTTGACTCTGGTGGGAAACCTCCGTATTCGAATAATCTGAGCAAATCATAGTATTGTCCGTGAACATCTCCTGTAAAATGGTAACTTTTAAAGATGTAAATGTTCAGCTATGCACATTTTCCAAAGAATTAAAATATCATATTGAGAACTTACCGCAAATTTTCAACGGAGCTTCCAACTCCAAAAGAATCGGCTGACTGAGGAAAATCTCGCGAGATTTCTGGCAAAGGCCTTTGATTTCGCTTTCTGTCAACTGCACATTTTTTCCAGGTTTCGAGCCTCTTACTGAAATAAAATTTAAGTATTTTTTAAAATAAATCTTATCAATTTTTAAGTTTTTATTTAATTTTTGAATTGAGAAACATTTAAGTTCGAAATTCAGCCTTTATCGATTGCTTTGGGAAACAGGTGACTCGTTTTTGAAATAGGTGACTCATCCAACAAATTTTAGATTTTACATTTAAAAATTAAAAAAAAAACATACCTTCGAGCAATCTCGCGATTATGTTGTCCAAGTTGAGCTTCTCTCCTTCCATTTCAACAAAGGTTCCGCTCGAATCACCCAACGAGATCTGCAAAAACATCAATTTTCGAAAAATAGGAAAAAATCAAAAGTTGAGCGTTAAATCAAGAATAAAAAGCACAAAAAACATCTGCAATCTTTAATTTAGAACCTATAAAATTTTTTATCACAATCAATAACGTGACTTTCGATAAAATTCCGCGACAAAACGGCAGAAAAGAGAAAAGAGAAAAACATATGAGGGAAGCCTCAAGCGCATCGCGCTCGCACAAGCGTCTCGACACGAAAACGCGGTTCTTTGAATGGGGTACGGTAGTTCTCGTGAGTGAGTGCGATGGAGCGAGGATGCATTGTTGTTTTTCATGGAGTGCGCCCGAATCAATTCGTGAACTTCCAGTTTTCTGGTGTGTTCTATGCTTTTTCCTCAAAATTTTGCTTTAAACCTCTTACCACGGCCATGGTATACCTGTTCCGGCGATTTTAGGATGACTTTAATGTTGACATCCTCGTAAATTTGTGATTTTTAGTTCCGATTTTGGAGTTCCATTCTCATTTTTTGGTAGAAATGGAACGTATTGTGTTTTTAAATTAAAAAAAAACAAAATAATTTTCTATTTACGTGTTGTAGCCAAGGTTTTTTGTTTTACAAAGGCTGTAGCCATTAAAACAAATGGTTGAAGGTACATTTGAAATTTGAAATTGGTCTTTGTAAACAAAAACTTAGGAATCGCTAAAAAACTTCTGAACTTTATATAAATGGCTAGAAGTGTTTCTTTGCAAGATTTCGATGCAAAGTTTTTAAAAATTAACTTTCACAATGTGAGACTGGGTAAAGATGTATTACCCTCATAATTTCATTTCGCGAACTTGATCGATATAATCTGAATATGAAACCCTTGAACGTTGCATGACAACCGTTTAAAATATTATTCGTAGCCATTTTTCAACGGTTCTAGCAGCATTCGCGAAACCGCACGTGTTCACCAATATTTACAAATGTGTAAAAAAGCGTGTTGTCACATGATTCCAGACAGTAAATGATGTCATCTCCATTATGTCAATACTCCTCTTCCATAGGATGATTAGTGCCATTTGCGCACTTTCTTTTTGCCAAATCTTTCAAAAAAAATTTTTTGCTTCCTTTTTATATTTTGAGACACTCCTAGAGTTTAGTTTTTGTCACTCCCTCCCTCTCCGACAGAACAAAAACAAACTAAAAGAATAAAATGAGAGAAAAACAAAACAAGATGGCTGTATATTATTTGCCAGTTGTAAACAACGGGTCTTGGAACATTTTTATTGACAACAATCGATTTGTTCTTCACTTTCAACAATTTATGAAAAATTTCCGATTGGATCTCTGCTTTTTCCACTCTTTCCTCATATGTTGCAATACTAGTACACTTTCTGGACTTTTAACTACCTCTCTTCCATCGAAACAAACATGCCCGCTCTCCCTCTGTCTCCACTATTCCATATATTTCCTCGTGACCAGACGTCTGACCATTTGAAAAGCGTGGGGGACCGTTAGTAGAAAAGCGAGCCCCACACTATATCCCGGGCACGTGAGATTGGCAACGCACAAAGCACAAAACATATATTTTCACTTTTTCTATCTCTCCATATTTTTTTGTTCGATTTCTCTTTTCATTATCAAAAGAAATACTGCCCTTTGATGATCAATGACACCTCTATCAATTCGAGACATCACTTGTTCATGAAATTTGAGAAGATAGACAATTCTAGAAGAGTAAAAGATCGAACAATTTTTTCCAAGGGAAAGGGAATATCAACTACTCACTAGATAATGAAGTTCATTTTAGATTTCATCAGATGTTGCAATTTAATGTTTTGGAAATGAAATGAACGTTTTTTTTTAAAACCAGTTTGAATATCAACATCTAAAACCGCTCATAAATCATTCTCAACACCTTAGATTGCAAAAAACGTAGTTGGACGTAACGGGTGTTTTGTTAAAACGAGCAGAAACCTCGTACATTGAAAATAATTAATCGAACATTCAACAACGAGCTTCTTGAAAAATAGAACAAAAACAAGAGTTATTTAAAGGAGAAAAATAATTGAAATGCAATTCACTGCAGAAAATTTCTGCTTTTATTTATTTTTCTTCTTCTTCCCACGTAAAAAGAGGATCTTTGTGCATGAATTATTCATTTCTCACTTTTGAAATTATTTTTTGGGTGAATACCGTAACACTATCGAAGAACAACATAACTTTAAAATAAGCATCGAAAATGACGATAGAAGAATGTTAGGATGACAAACAACGAATTCTGAAATAAGGTACTCTACTGCTCTACTTTTTTAAATCAAGGTTTCCTCTTTCGTGACATTTATGACAAAATAATCAAAATTGACCTTTGATTTGAAGCCCATAAGGCTTTCATTTTCTTTCTTTTTTTAATATTGGAATAGATATGGAGTTCGTCTGCCGTCTAGGTTGCCGCTTTTTGTAGTGTCTAAATTTTATTAAACGTCTTATCCAGAAAGTTTAAAACATGCAAAAATAACGAAAATTCTGTGCAAAAACGATTGCAAATAGCAACAAAAAGGTTTTTCGACGATTTCTTCATTGACTTCCCGCTAGTTCTTGTATTTTTCAGATTTTCTGGATTTTGGCATGACTATTTTGGATAATTTATTATATTGTTATTGACAACTTAAACATTTTGGATCATCCATTTTCCACTAAACAGCGCAACCGCTCGCAGGTAAAAATAGCATGACTATGTGAGAGACTTAGATTTTCTGAGTAGGTCAGAACCAACTAGCATGATCAAGAATATTTGAGTTGACAATACTGTATTATCAACTCAAATATTCTTGATCATGCAAGTTGGTTTTGATCTACCAAGAAAAGCTAAGTCTCTCACACAGTCGTTCTATTTTTAAATGCGAGCGGTTACGCTGCGGTCTTTTAATAGAAAATGGATGATCCAAAATTATTAACTTGACAATACTTATACGACATCGCTGTCGTTTTGATCTCTTTAGGTTCCTAGATCGATTAAACTTGGAAATAAGTTAGAGATTGATGTGTTGTTACATATTTTACAAGTTTCATCGATATAGAGGTGCTACTATAGATACTGATTTCAGCCCTTACAACCGCTTTTGTCTGAATGATTACTCAGCCCTCAGAGATTCAAATATATATTAAACGATTCTCGAGAAATTTAGAACATCGAGATTGATGAGACTGGTTTATATTGTTATATACGAAAAAAAATAAACAGATCAAATAGTCATAATTCACAAGTCTTGAATAATGCCTATCTTGTTCTAGAATTCATAAGAGCTTTAAACTGTTCGAACGTGTCATTTCTAATCCTTTTTTTTTCAAAAAACATCAAAAAAACAAACACCGCGGCGTTTCCTAGTGTAACTTTTTGTGTTGTTGTTTTCGTTCGACTTTTTCGCTTGTTTTTTGCTTTTTTCTGCGAATCGATAACATTTAACCTTTTCTTCTTTTCTTCAATGCTCTTTTCTTTTCCATCCGACAAATCACAAAAAAATCCAATTTTTTATTGAAGGCTCGCTCTCCAGTGCATGTCCACAGTGGATATGCCTCCAAACGCGCATTCGGGTGGTGGTGGAAAGAAGAAGAACAAGAAGGAAAGATCAGCGGCGGCGGCGGCAGCAGCAGCGGCACAACAGCAACAACAGCAGCAACAACAAGCAGTAGCACAGGCGGCAGCGGCGGCTGAAGAAGCGGTTGCGGCTGTTAATGCGGTTGGTGCGGTTGCTGGAGATGAAGAAGAACGTGTTGGACAGCCAGTACAAGTGGTAGGCATAGAAATTTTGAAATTCGTAATACGTGAGCTAGCCTATCGTTCTTCAGCTGGGTTCAGGCCTGATTAGGACCTAGATTGGGCTGATCCGAATTTCAATGATCAAGATTCAACTGAGAAAGGGTCCTAGGCAATAAAACGAAGACCTCTATTTGAGATCAAAACTTAAGAAGATTTTGAAAAAAAAAGAGAACCAAACAATACTTGAAAATTATACATTTGAAAAAGTACATGTAGCCGAAATAGAGAATAAGTAAATGGCGCCTTGCATTTAAAGGGTTGTAATTAGCTGAAACTGCTGACCAAAATTTGTTATTTAGAACTTTGAATTATGCTCACAGAATCTACAGGGTGGCTTTTATATATGTGCATCAACAACATGCTATAGCTTATCAATGAACTGTTCAATTATTGCGAAACTTTTTAAAAATGTGGAATATATATTTGAAAAAACAAATTAATTGGAATTTTTCAATTATTAATTTTCTGTTTCATGTGACATTCTAGGTCTCGGTTAAAAAAACATTCCTTCGCACGCAAACAAAATTTAGGTTTTTCATCGAACTGTTAAACTATTAAAATGCTGATCACACTTTCTTTCCAATAGAAATGCGCTTCGGGGGATAAACGAAGATTTGAGGTTACGTTCCAGAGCAGATAAAATTCAACATAGTCTAGAGAACGCCGTGAAAAGGAATTTATATATAATTAGGAACTTTTGTTCATTTATCATTCAAAATATACTTAATTTTTCATTTTTTAGCAGATTTTAAGACGATTCACTTATTTATTTAAAAGTTATAGAATTTTTTCGATGCACACATAGATAAAAGCTAAAAAATATAATCACAAACGTATCACTCGAAAATTTGAACGTAAAACGGATATTATGAAGGAAACTATTCTGTAAACAAGGAAGTGATGTCCGCATAATCCGAGAAACTCATTTTGCGGAGTATTACATGTAATAATTGCGAAATATTCATGTAGAAACCAGAAAAAAAAATAAAGGAAGCATTATAATCCGAAAATGCGGAAAAAACGTTTTAATGAATTATTTTTTTATTGTTTCTACATTTCGTTTTTTTTCGAGAATTTACGGGAATATTATTGATTTTTTGGAATGAAAGTAAACGATTAGGACGAGTATAAACATAAGAATTTCGAGAAAATTGTAATTTTATAATTTGTTTTTGAGAAACAATTCTAGAAGAACACAATTGAAATTTCAGAGTTCAAAGTCAAATGATTTATCAGAAAAGATTAGAATAATTTTGAACATTAGTTTTGATTTTGGAAAACAATGATTAGGCAGTAGCAATGTGACTTAAGAAGTCATGTGTTTCGATAAATTTGTTTTCGAAGAATTGGTCACTTATTTTTGAGAAAAGGGAAAATTGAATCAATTTATTAAATTTAAATGGTTAATCGTGTAAAGGAAACGTGAGTCATAAAGGTGAAATGTTCAAAATAAATTTAATGAAGAAAACGAAATGAAGTTGCCTTTTTCGAGAAAAAAATTAAAGGACTGAGAACGTACTGTAATTGGCTTCATAAGTCCGAAAAAAGAGTTGGTTTGAAAATGTATGGCTAAATGGTTAAAAAGTGACGAATCTAAGTTAATCCCCACACTTGGTTTGTGGGTTTTAAACCGGCCACAAGACATTTGTATTATTTTTGTTAGTTAATAACATAGTAACGTGCTCAAAGTAATATTCAGAAAGAAAATTCAGAATTTTCTCAATTTTTAGTAGAAATTTCAATATCTCAATAAGAACTGCTCGAAAGACTAGCCTACCACAAATATTTAAAAAAAAACAGTACATCGTGATCGATTTCGAAAAAAATTGATTTTTGTCGTTGTTCTATGTTCGCCACCCGATAGCACATGCCTTGTTGTCTTCCTTCTCGTTTTCACTTCCCCTAGGTGTCTTTCTCCATTCCATATAACTTTTTTTTTGTTCGATTTGTTATATTTGCCTCGTTTTGCTGTGCGAATGAAAATAAAAATGAAATATGAAAAAAAAAGAAGTGTACATCTATGTTTGGCTGCTTTTTTTTGTTTCTGATTGGCGGTGCGCGCGCAATCAGCTGACACCTCATGCGGCGACGGCCGACAGTGAAACGAGAGAAGAAGAAGAAGGAGAAAATATAGTTTTTCATAAGACCATTATTCATTTTCTCACAATTTGATTCAGATTTCACTTCTTCTTTTTTTTGTTTTCTCGTTTTGTTGTGAAAATATTGCTTGTAATTCTAATGGATTTCGAAATAGAGAACTATGATTATCTATAGGAAATTAGTTTCTTTCTTTTTTGTGAGAAAAAAAGGAAAACAAGTCGTAAAAAACGTTGCCAGTGAAAAAATTGAGCGATGAGCTTTCCTAGATTTTTTAAAACAGAAATTTATTTATTTAAAAATATAGAAGTATGATTTTTACCCGAATTTATGATATTCTGCTTTTAGATTCTAATTTCAATTTGAAAAACCAAATCTCCAGAAGCTGAAGTTTTTCAAAAATGATGAAAATTTAAAACGTTTCGAAATCAAACAATTTTCTAAAGTTCAATTGTAGTTTTTGTTGACGTTGCAATTCTCTAAAATTAATGAAAACAGATTATAAAAAGGCGAATCAGTGTCGAAATTGATATATTTATTTTTGAACGGGAAAATTGTTTGAAAACAGCCAAATGGGCATTTATTTGGAAATTGTTTGTTTCAGTTGTTTGCGAGCGTTTTTGTTCGATAATGATAAAGTTCAGAATTTCATTTTGAAATAATAATTAAAATTTTGCAGATTTCACCCCTCCCGAAGCCAGAAACGCCAAAAAAGAAGAAACTAGACGTAGTGGATACAGAAGAAGATGAAAAAGAGAAGTTGAAGACTAGTTGTGACGATTTGGTCGATTTGAATTCAGATACAGATAGAATTAGTCAAGATAGTCAGGTTATTTCACACATTCACTATTAATTTAAGATAAAAATTCGATTTTCAGGCAGAAGACGAGGCTTTTGAGCAAAACGCAAGAAAAATTAAAGAATTAGAGATTAAGGAGAACGTAGAGAAGAAGAAGGAAGTGGTGAAGCCACTGGAGAAGGTGTCACCAACGGCGCCGCCAAGGAAATCACATCAACAAACGGCAAAAGTGATGCCAAGTCCGGTGTTGACTTCACCGATTGCAAAGGTTTTTTTTCGTGTATTGAAATCGATGTGAAATATTGTTTTTCTTATTGTAGATTCCTCAAAAGCAAAGAGCGTCGAGTGTTTCTTACAACAAAGGACAGACTGTGAGACCTTCCGAGCCACCGTAAGTTTAAATTAGATATTTGAGAATCATTTGAATGAAATGCAGCATTTATTTACTTTTATCTCTAAATTATTCCCTTTCTTCAGAAGCTCTACAATTGTGGGATCAGTCGCCGAATTGGTACAAGATGTAATTCCAAAATCCCAATCGCATCATAATCACCCTCCGGTTGTTGAGAAAGTCGAATGGGTTCAAATGTCGAGTGTTGAGAAAAGTAACCAATTTTCTATCGTTTTTGAAAAGTTTTAAATCTCGAAATTTTCAGATGGAAATCCACGTGAACGACTCGATATTTTGGTTATTGCTTTGATTAGGGGATACCAAATCTGGTCGTTTAATGTGAGGAATTTTGCGGCTTTTTTCGAAATGAAATATGATTAATTTTTGATTTTCAGCCGTCGGGAGAATGTGAAGAAGTGATGTCAGTTCGGCAAGGACCAATAAGAGCTTGTGAGGTGTTGCCAACGAATATTGAATTTGGTTCACATGGTGATCCATTTGCTGATCATCGACCACTTATGGCGATTGTTGACGCTTCATCGCCAGTGCCGGAGAAACAGTATTCATCGGTTCAAATTGTGTCACTATCAACCGGAGCAGTTATTCATCAAATCAAGTTTGATGAACAAGTCTTAGGATTAAATGTATCGCAAAATTATCTAATGGTCTCGTTATCAACCCGTGTGTTCGTTTACGATATTGTGGCATTTTCGGAACTTTGTCATGTTACGACAGCACCTCCGATGGAGAATTCCGCACCGGCTGCGGCGATTTGTGGACAAATGTTAGCTTATGCTGATTCACGGTTGAATGTGGAAGTTCAATCGGCTGGTGGACTGGCGGCTGAAGTTGAGGCGACGAACAGTGATACTTATACGGATCAAGTTTTTAGTGCTGTTAATGTAAGAATGGAACATTTTCTTCTAGAAAACGGAAATAAATTGGCAATATTTTAGATGATCTCGAGAACTATGAAGTCATTCGGTGAATCGGTTGGAGCAACGGTCTCAGGAACGGCCGCATCGAAAAACACTATTGCCAAAGGAATTGTAACAATTCGTAATTTGTTGGCTCAGAAGAATGAGGTGAGGAATATGTGACGCACTGCTTTCTTTTCAAGCAAAATTTTTTAGTTTCAAACCTGTTCATATCGTAAACTCATGAGATTACAATAAAATTCATTAATTTCAGCCAAATGATGACGTTTTATGTCATTTCATCGCCCACGTCGACGGTGTTTCATATATTGATTTTTCACCTGACCAACGTCTAGTTTTGACCGCTGATACAACAGCGACGGTGTTCAATGTTTTCTTACTGCTTCCACACTCGGTTACATCAACATTCGCATCAGTTCAACACTTGTACAAATTGAATCGTGGAAGCACGACGGCGAAGGTGACATCAACTGCTTTTTCAATTGATAGTCGTTGGTTGGCAGTTGGAACGAATCATGGAACATGCCACGTTTTTGCTATTTGTCCATTCGGTGGAAAACCGACCCAAAGAACACATGGTGATCTTTTTGTGAACAAAGAGTCGAGATTCCATCGATCGGCTGGATTGGCGGATGGAGCGGATGTTACCGCATCACTGGGTCCGAGTAGACAACGAGCCGCGAGTACTTCGATTTCTTATGTAAAAGAACATCCGGTTGCGGTGAAGAATAAGATCTTGGCCAGGTTTGTTGCAAGTAACGTGTTTTTGAAATTGATTTGTTGAATTTTTCAGAACCAACGGAAATGCGAGAGTTGGACCTTTTCCGCCAGCATTGCTTCTCAATGCAACGAAAAAGATCAAAGATCAATGGTACACAACAGAGAATCTAACAGCGCGTGCAAAAGATATCACAAGCTTGGCATATACTGCACCGGCTAATGGTCGCAAGATTGAAAAGTCTAGATTCTCAGTGTCGTTTGCATCGAAAACCAGTAATACCATCAATCCATCTGCTTCAAATTTTGGTTTCTCTCTTCTGATTGCAAGTGCTGATGCAACGACAGGAGTGATTGTTACCGAGTATGATCTTCGTCCACGTCGTCAAGAAGGCGCAACACAGAATCCAGAAGATGCGCCGAAATTGAACGTGAAACCAACTGCGGTTTGGCATTTGCAAAGAACGAAGAATAATGCGGATTTGCATGCACCGATGCCGATTGGATCGCCGATCATTAATATTGCAACAAAGTTCGAGCAAAAAGAGAATAGGAAACCTGGCGAGGAGATGTGGACACCACATGTTGAAACGAGAACTTATCAGCCACCACATCGTTGGATTTGGCAGGGACCACAATTTGAGTTTTATGTTTATAAAGAGGATGACAGTGCGGTTTTGGTGAATACTAGAATCCAGAAAGTTTCAATAAGTTTTTGCTTCATTTCAGATGAGCCCTCACGATTCTCGTGGAAATAGCCATGCTCCGTACAAAAGTATTCCGGTCGTGATTGGTGGAGGTATTTCAATTGGTGTGTTTAGTTTGCAATTAATTTTTAGAAGTTTTATACTAATTAGATCTTTTCCTAACATTCTAAAATATTTTGGACAGATTGAGTTGATTATCGTTATAGTAACGAATAGTCAAATTACTGTCCAGAAATAGAAGAGAATCGGTACCGGTTTTAGCAGATTTTGTTTTTACGCATTTTATTTGCAGTACCGAAAGCGATTCCCACAATTTTTCACTAAAAAACGAGTGTTTTCAACAACAATAACAACAAATATTTCTAAATTACACATTTTCCAGCTTCCAATACCAATGTACCATCGGACGCAACACGAATCGAATGCGGAAGCTATTCGTCTAGCAACTCGTTCAGTTTTTCAACAAATTATGAACCATCTGAGATTTCGGTAATCAGGATTTTGAGCATCTTTGAAATTTCTGTTTATTTCAGTTGAAAATCGCTGACGCAATGAGAGAAGTGCCATCGACTTCGCCAGTTGATAGAGATCCGAACGAGGTAAATATTTTTTTAGCATTAAACTTGTTTTTTCTGAGAAACCGCATGACAATGCGAAAAAGAACATTAGGCGGCCTACTTTTGAACTTTACGTTCGAATTTTAAAGTGCCTGATTAAACATTTAAAAAAAACTAAATGTTTTCAAAATTTCATATCAAAAATATTGTGAATTGAATTTTATATTAATTTATGGAAATAAGTGCTTTGGAAAACTTTTAGAAATTTAAAGAAATACTCAAATGAGAAATGTTACAGATCGATCAAATTGAAGAGTTTTTCGAAACGAATTCACCATCATTCACTCGGCACGGTTCGTCAAAATCATCATCAATGAACTCTAAAAAAGCGCCACCAACTTGTGCTCCACCTCCACCGCCAAAACCACAAAAAGATGATCTTGACGATCTAGGTGATTTTGAATTGGAGGACGGTGATATTTGAAAGTTGGGTGAACGTTTTTTATGTAATTACCATGTAGATATCTATACATAATTGCCCCGTTTGTTTTGACACATTTAATCGTTTTCTTTCATTTTTCTTCTAATTTCCCCGTTTTTTTTATCAAAATTATTTTATCTTTCACAATTTGCCTTCGTTTTCGAAATATTTTTGATTCGATTTCTAATCAGGTTTTTGAAAAACTTTTTTGTTTTCAATTTTCGAGTTTTGTCAAAAAATTTCTGCTGGCCAGCGCTTTCTATTTTTTTGAAAGCTTCACACAGAGAAAAAATACAAAAAAATACGGTGATTATTGCACTTATAAGCTTCCAATTCAGTTTTATTTTTCTATTTTTTTTCTAACGGTGTTTTCCAATGTTCCTTTAAGTACTTTCTAAATTCGGTATTATTGACATTTTGTAGTTATTTTTTTCCTACTTTATTTATGTGTATTTTGTCTATTTTTCAATTGTAATCCAACATCTGGAAATAGAATATTTGGGTAGAAACAGCAGCCACATAACTTGTTTTGCCCTAATTTGTCTAGAATTTTATATTCTTTTTATTTTCGAAATATTTTGTATTTGGCGTTGATCGTCGTTGCCAGAAATTGGGCAAAGTGATATTATTTTTGCTTTTAAATGAATTATTTTTGGCTGCAATTTGATTTATTTTTAAAAGGAAAAAAAATCTGCAAGATCTTGACAAACCAGAGAGTGGGAGAATTAAGAAGAAGCAATAAAAGAAACATTTTTCAATGCTGGAATCGTTGGTTGGGGGATTTTTGAACTATTTGTGAAGACTGCGGGCCTGATTAAGATTCAGTGCTAGTTTAGCGCAGGGCTGGGGGGCGGCCGGCTTCGGCCGCCGCGGCATTTGAAAATCGAGAAAAGCCGCGGCCGCGGCCGCGAAATAGAGTAACAACTACGCAGCCGCGGCCGGCCGCAGTGCAATGCACACCATCACAAAATTGCGGAATGCACACAATTTGACGAGCAAAAATTTTTAATAATCGAGATTTTCGAAACTAGTTTTTAATGAATAAGGTAATGCAAATAAAGTAAAAACATTGAAAAATATTCAACATTACGCAAAATATCATTTTCAACATTTAAAATTTTTTAATAAATCATTTTTCGAAGATTTCTCATCCCAACTCCCTGAAAAAAAGGTTAAATCAGTACAATGTGTGCATTTATTAAAAAATTTTCGTGTTTTACAACGCATTTTCTTAAAACTACATTCTCCAATCGAAAAACAGAATAACCTCTTTCAAAAATGCGGCTGCCGCGGCTTTGGGCCGCGAACGCGACGCAACCGCTCCGCAGGCCGCCGGCTGCGGCGGCTTTCAGCCGGATTGGCCGCCGTTTCCCCAGCCCTGGTTCTGTGTGTGTGTACCAGCATTTCACATGAATAACTTTTTGATCCCTCGACCGATCTGCCCCATACTTGGCATATCGTCATGCCTCTCGGAGCGCTTCACAAAAATACTGTTTGGATATCGGGTTACTGTAGGATTACTGTAGCTACAGTACTACAATTTTTTTCACGTTTTTTTTCAAAATTGTCGGATCGGGACCAAACTTTCGGGGTAACATCTTGGGAGTATTGTAAGGTCACTGTGAAAATTTGGTGCGGATTACTGTAGTATTACGGTAGTTACCGTAACATAAAGTAAGCGTTTGTCTCTGTTTCTCTTCATTTTACACACTATTTCTCTCATTACCGCCGCGTAGCGGCGTTAAAAGGCTGGTTTTCTGCTAAAGGCTAGTTTTTCGAGTGATACCGGAGCCTATGCAATAATGAGACAAAAGTTATAATGCCATAAATAAATTTTTAAAAAGTCTGCGCAGATCCAACTAATTTCTATTTAAATCATACCCAAATTTCAGAACGCGCACAGTTGGGAGCTTCTTCTCTATTGTGCATAACAACTCGTTAGGAATTTATGAAGAAAAGAAGAACAGAGAGTCGACATTTTATGTGACGGTCGCCGAAGGACCGAAGAAGACTGAGTTCCGCTTCGGTGGCAAAGCAGGGAAAGAATGGGCAGCGGCACTTATCACGTAAAAAAAATATCGAAAACATATGTAATTTTTTAAATTTCAGCCAAGACACGTCCAAGATTTCCCACATGACACGTCCCTTCCCGTTGCCAGTCACAAAGGAAAAGGATCCCTTTGAAGGACTGAAACGGGATGCGGATGAAGGAACTCAGCTCTTCACCGGTTCAAGGATGCCCGTCAACCTCGAGGAATTACCAGAAGACAACTATGAGGCGTAATAAATGTTTTACTCGTTTTTGTAAAAATAAACTTTAAAAAAAAATGAAATGCAATTTATTTACGAGCGGAAAAGCAACGTGAAAAAAAAGCGAAATATTAGGTTGTCCCGAAAGTTATTTACTTTTTTTTCTGTTTCACCTCGTTCATTTCTCGAGGAGTTTTTTTCCGTTTTTATTTTTTTATTTTATGCATTAAGTCTTTAACAATGAATACGTGTTTCCGTATTTCAAGTAATCCTTGTTATGGCGGAATTTCTCTTGAAAAATAAAAATACCCTCAGGGGCTGTTTCCTTTACGAGTTCCTGTTGGGACATTCAGCCGATGTTGCTCATCGAAATTTGTGCGATGCGACAGGCACAGACACCCTCAAATACGACATGGTGAACTTCTGGTTCCATCGCTTCAAAGAAGGTGACGACGATCTCTCGAACAAGTCACTATCCGGCCGCCATCAGCTTGAAATCGACGAGTGTTTCCAGAAGGAGCTGGAGGAAGAGCCCAGATCAAGTGTTCGTGAAGTGTCTTCGGCACTTGGGCTGCACAAAATAACAGTACACCGCCATCTCCGAGCAAGTGGAAAGAGGCAAAGTTTGGTCAACTTGTTCACGTTATGACTGATGATCAGAAGAACATGCGTTGACCCATTGCCTTGTCTTTGGTCAGCCGAAAACGGAATACGGAGTGGATCCAAAATATTTTCATTGGAGATGAAAAGTGATGTGCTTTGTTCAATCATAGTAGAAAGCTTAAATGGGTAGCAGCTGGAGAAACTCCAAAAACAGACGTCAAAGGAAAAAAAATTGATGGTTTCGATTTGGTGGGACAAGAAAGGCGTTATCTACCGTGAACTTCTTCCAGATCGAGCCAATGTCAATGCGGACCTCTACTCTCTCCAAATACAAAAAATGTACAATCAACACCACCTCTTTCGCCCAGGAGCCTCACTGATTCTCGTACTTCATGACAGTGCAAGACCACATGTCGCTTTAGCGACCAAGTACAGACTGCAGGCACGGAATATCGAAGTTCTGCCACATCCACCGTATAGTCCGGACCTTGCCCTAACTGATTATCATTTGTTCCACCCACTTCAAAACTCTCTCAAAGATTTGCAGTTCGACGACCGAGTGCACCTGGAATCGTACCTTGATGACTTTTTCGCCTGCCAGCCCCCGGAATTCTATGCAAAGGGAATCGAACAACTTCCGCTGCGTTGGCACGAGGTCATCCAACAACATGGCCAATATATCACTCATTGATAATTGTTTTCAATTAATAAATTTTTGTTTGAAAAAAATCGAAAAAAAGTGAATAACTTTAGGGACGACCTAATAGTTCACAGTCTGAAAACTCAGAAAAAACGAAAAATCGAAAAAAAAAATCACAGAAAAATCTGAAATCTGAAAAACAGGGTAGTTTCGTAATTTAAGAGAAAAACTGAACGCATTTTTATTTTAAATGAATAATTCACAGTGCTAATAAATGTAGCGCTGTCAATTGCCAGTTATTATTCCCGATTTTTTTTTTGAAACCATTTTTCGAGTCACCACTGATTTTATTTTCCAATTTCTACTCCAATCGCGTTTTTGCTTAAGAAATGTATAGACAATTTTTTGTTGTTGCGTGTTTGGCGGCATCTTTAGGCTGAAAAGGCTAAATGTTCAAGTTTTGTCAAAAAATTACTGTTGGCCGTTTCATTTTTTTAGAAAGGTTTCAAGAATACAAGACGAGAATACGAGAGCCGTTTTAGTTTTTTTTTTAACTTTTGCAAATCAACCACATTAGCATTTCTATACATAATTCAACCCGTATAATTCGAAAATCATTAAATCAAGCTTGCCAAGAATTTTTGAAGTAGTGTTTCGTCATTTTCAATTTTTTAAATTTTTTGTTTTTATATTATTAATATATTTAAAACTAATTTTGACAAATAGGTGTTAATTAAAGTTTTATAGCCAATAATTTTCTCTATTAAATGATCTATAATACGTAAAATTTGGTTCATGTCTTCAAAAGTGTTTTGAAAAAATGGCTCATTTTTTTTTGCGTGCGCGTTTAAAAGTATACTTTACATCGGAGGCCATATCTCAGGGAAACGATAAAATCTGGATCGTCAAATTTTGGTCACTTACTATACTAATCAAGACCTTTCATTTACAATAGGTCTCAAACAAATTTCTATTTTATGTTAAAATGTCTTTGAAATAAATCTGGGAAATATTAAAACATTTTTGATCCTCCTGCAATTTATCAATTGAATTTTTTTCTAAATCTATTCAGGTTTCCAATAATCTAAATTTTCTAAATTTTCAGAATCTCTATGAATTTCCAGTTTTTCAATAGCCAGTTATTCTTTCAGAATCTTTTTTTTTGAAACCGAAATGCACGCTCCGACAATTGTCTATTCTTTCCGCAGAGAAAATAGTAAATATCTTCTGAAATTTGGAGCATGTCTGAAAAACGATGAACAATAGAAACGATGTTTTGATTTCAGTTCGGGTTAAAAAAGTCTCCCTAAAAAAATTCGAAATTTAGCGTGTCCCGTGACGTGGATTATCTAAAATTTTCGACATTTCATTTTTTAATTCACATTTTAACCGACAAAAAAGAATGTTTACCTTCGTGCAGAACATTTTCCGATCGGAGTTTTCGAGAAAGTACAAGATGGGAAATATAATAGGACACGGGGTAAGTCATCTTTTGATAAATATATATGATTCTAAAAATTGTCTAATTTAGGTTTTGGAACCGTTTATAAGGCACGCACGAGGGACACGAACTGTTTGCGTGCTGTAAAAATGGTTCTAAAAAACGATCCATATTACAACGTAAGCCTACAAAGTCACTGAAAACGGATATTATTTTTTTTAGACATCGAAGGAGACAGTAGAAGGAGAAGCGAAGCTGGTCATGAGCCTGAAGCACTCAAACATCGTGCGCTGCTTCGAATTCGCCGAGGATCGACAAAATTTTTATATAGCATTTGAGGTAATTATATTAAACATATCATTGATCACACACCCTATAACAATTTGATGACATCCCTTAATAAGATATCGCACCAAATGTATCACTACCCTTTTTTCATTATTGCGCGTCGACGGGTGTGGTGTAACGGTTCATGGGGACGTCATGGTTCAATTCTTTAGAAATATTTGTCTTTTGCTTTTTTTTTTGCAAAAACTTATATTTATTTTTTAAATAAGTTGGAGTAGATGAAAAACACAGAAAAAATTTCGGAATCATTATTTTTCAAGAAGAATTCTAATTATAAAAATGTCGAGTTGTTTAAAAATCGCACTGCACCATCCTCGGGTACTCAGGCGGGATCCCGCACGTAGTTGACAACGTAATCCCGCACGGAATTCCGTGCGGGATTACGTGAAGACTACGTGCGGGATTACGCCAAGACTACGTGCGGGATTACGCCAATACTACGTGCGGGATTACGTTAAAAATAAGTGTGTGTGCAAGTTACAGTAAGATTACCCGTTGAAGGGACATAGCCAAATACGACTTCAAAAATATGACAAGAATTATATATGCATACAGTTCTAAGATGTCTCTATCCTCTCTTGCCCCCATTATCTCAATTAAATTCTGGTGTCTTTTTGAAGCAAGGGTTTTAAAAATTGGCCCATTATTTTATGTCCCCGACATCGTACGGGCGGCGCCCACTGCTACCTTTTTCATTAGAGAGTTTGGAGTAATCCCGCACGTGATTAGAACTTAGAGAAATCAGTGGAATTTCACCAGGCGTAATCCCGCACGGGGATTACGTGCGGGATCCCGCATCACTATTATTACGTGCGGGATTACGCCGGAGGAAAATTCCTCTCACAAACTACGTGCGGGATCCCGCCTGAGTACCCGAGTCGCTGCTTGTCCCGAACAGAGAATGTGGCGCTGATTGAAGAATAGAATAGCGAAAATTTGTGATACAAAACAGTTAGGAATTTTTTCAGAGACTGCCTCAAACGCTCCAAGACCTTCTGGATGCAGTTCCTCGTGGTCCACGCAAGCTGGATGTAAGTTTTTTTCATTATTCTTACGAAGATTATCTTTCTTGTTCAACACTTGAACTGAAAATTCAAAATGCGGGTTTTGATTCAATCCGGAAGCTCCCGCAAATCTTATTATTTGAATGTTTTGTCAAAATTTCAATCTGGGAGCTTCCCAGAATTTTAAAAATCTATTTTTGAGAAGGAAATGATATTTTTCAATAATCCATGGAATAAAAACTCATACTAAGGATTAATTTCGATCCGGAAGCTCCCGCAAATCTTATTATTTGAATGTTTTGTCAAAATTTCAATCTGGAAGCTTCCCATAATTTTCACGATAAAACTGATAATCAGCTTTTAAAGCATTAAATAAAATTTCCTTTCAGGCTAAACTGACTGTGAAGGTGATGATTGGTGTGTTTAGGGCATTGGAGTACATGCACAAGAAAAAAGTGTGCCACCTCGACCTCAAACCAGTAAGATATATGACAATCAAAAGTAAAATTATCTTGATTATTTCAGGACAACATCGGGGTGGCCAACGGCAACCAATGTAAATTGCTTGACTTTGGGTTATCCGTCGTGGAGGTTTATTGTGTAGAAGAAAGAGGGACGCGGGGATATCGGCAGCCCGTATGATGCTCGGAAGGCGGACATCTTCTCTGGCGGAATGGTACTATATCAGTGTCTGGCGGGACAGTTACCATTCCGCGACACCGACCGGATGAAGATGCTCCGCCGAGAATATCAAATTCCAGCAGGATTGTCGTTAGCGTTGAGGAGGGTAATACAGAAAATGCTGAACTACTATCCAACGGAAAGGGCGGCTGCATCAACAGTCAGACAACAATTGGAGAAGTCAATTGAAAGCGGAAATTAATTTTAAAAAATTTCATTGTTTTGTTTAATAAATAAAATATAATTATAACAGTTTGTTTAAATAAATTTTAAAAAAACATTCATATCAATTTGAAAAGTTATTTAAATTCACCCACCTTTCACAAATGTCCCCTTGTTCGGATCATTTTGCATTTCATATTTCGAGTCTTCAGCGATTTCTTTTATTTTCCTTTTTCTGTTCCAATCGTTGTCGCTTTAATGGCAATGTCCCTTTTTTGTTGCTTGCATCTTTCGAAGCTAAATATTAATAATAATAATAATAATTTTTAAAGCATTTCGGCTTAAATTGCCAGTTCTCTGCTCTCTTTCATTTTTTACAGCTTCTTTGAATGGGTCAGCAAACATATCAGCTCTCATGAACATGGGAAAAGTGTCAATTTTACAAAAATTATTTTATTTTAGTAAATTTTGAACTTCCTGAAACGAATTATTTTAATTTTTCAGACTGATCTTAATGAAACAGACCAGAAGATTTGAAATCTTGAATGCTGCGCACGAAAAAGCCTGATCAGCCAAATTTTCATGAAACTAGTTTAAAATCATTCCACAGCTAAAATGAAAAAAGTTCCACATAAAAATACTTCAGGTACACTTTATCGTATTTTCAAAGTGTTATAAATCTTTCTAGAAATTTATCTTTGACCCCAAAGCTAGCGCCGAATGAATTCTCCAGACGTTGACGGCTCGCACATTCTGAAAAGTAATCTGAAGGATATATTTGAGTTGTTATAAGTGAACGATCGAAATAAAAAAAACGAAAAAAGTAGTGTTTTATAAAATTTATTCAAAAACATTTATATTAAGTCATACCGAAAATTATTTAAATTTCCTCATACTCGACCCAATTTTTGCAGTGTTACTTCTGAATTGATGCCCCTGTTCTCTGGTATTATATTATTTTAATTTGTTGCAATTTGTCTTTGGTTGATTAAAATATTATTTGAGAAAGATCAAATGAACGGAAAATAAATCTATAAAACCCGACAAAAATGCGGATGAAAATAGTCGAATGACAAATGAACGAATAGTCTAAAACTGTCGAAGAAAAAATGGCGATTTCAGAAAAGTTAATTAAAATATGAAAATAAATTAAAGGTGTCCCATTGCTCTTTGCATTTCAACGCCGAGTTTGGCTGGCGAATCGGTGACCACAACATTGGCGGAACGAAGTGCTTCGATTTTGTCCCCGGCTGTTCCTTTTCCTCCTGCGATGATGGCTCCGGCATGTCCCATTCGACGTCCTGGTGGGGCGGTGACTCCAGCGATGAATGAGACGACTGGTTTAGCATTTGGTCCAGTGTTTCGGGATTTCAGGAATTCGGCAGCTTGTTCTTCAGCTTGTCCACCAATTTCACCGATAAGGATGATTCCTGGAAGTTAACATTTATATTTTCCAAATAATTTAAATATTTAAATTTCAAAATTTTTTAAGCTTTAAAATGCCTCTTAGATTTTCTGAAAAGTTATGAAAACTCAAATACGAATATATAACACAACATTTTCAATATTGAATTTGTTTTACTTTAAAATTTCGAAAAAACAACATCCAATAAAATTATAATCCAAAAACTAACTCTTCTCTTCATTTTTTAAAATATTTCATATCACAATTCCACCAACCTTTAGTCTCCTCATCAGCTAAGAAGACCTCAAGACAATCAATAAAATTGGTTCCATTGAACGGATCTCCTCCAATTCCAATACATCTAGTCTGTCCCAATCCAACAGCAGTCGTCTGATGGACCGCCTCATATGTCAATGTTCCAGATCTCGACACAATTCCAATACATCCTTTCTTATGAATATGTCCAGGCATAATTCCAATCTTGCATTCACCCGAAGCAATGATTCCTGGACAATTTGGTCCCAAAAGTCGGGATTTGTCTGTAAATTTGGTATTTTAAATTGAATTTTATAAAATCGTGCTCTTACTTTGCTTGATAAGCCGATTTTTGACACGGACCATATCTTGTTGTGGAATTCCTTCAGTAATCGCAACAATTAGTCCAATTTCCGCATCAATTGCTTCATTAATAGCTCTGGCGGCTCCAGAAGCTGGTACATAGATGACTGTCGCATCAGCACCACTTTTCTCTTTCGCTTCAGCAACTGATCCATAAACTGGAAGGCCTAAATGAGTCTGTCCGGCCTTGTTTGGCGAAACGCCACCAACCAATTGGGTATGATATTCCAGCATTTGTTTTCCATGGAATGTTCCTTGTTTTCCGGTGAAACCCTGAAAAATGAAATGTATTTTTCCAAAACTTTCTTAAATGAAATTACCTGAACGATAACTTTGGTATGCCTTCCGATCATCAAATTCTTGCGCGTATCATTGTAGACACTTCTGGTAACGATGTGAGCAGCCGAGCGAGCAGCAGCAGTCAAGGTTGATGTCATTCTAAAAGTGAATTTTATCGAAAAAGGGAATTCGAAACAAGGAAAAGAGTACAATGTACAAAATAAATTAACTAAATTGACGGAAATGGAGGCTACAATTTGGAAGACTACATGCTGTTTTTTTTGTGTATTACTTGTAGAAAGGGAAACGACACACATTTTTCGAAGAATGTGGAGATTTTCAGAAAAAAATGAATATAGTTCGTTTTTTCGTTGTTGACAACTTTACATTTAATAGAGGGTTATAAAAACAAAACATGCTAATTTGTCTAGATTGTTATTTAATATTCTAAATAGGAAACAATAAAATATTGATTAAACCCCAGAAGAGTTAAGGAAAGTTTTAAAATAAATTTCATACCGAATTTTCACCGAACCTCAAATACCTCTGAAGTTTTTTAAGAACTTTCGGTTATTGTTTCGAGAATTTGAAGAACTTATTCTGAAAGTTTGCGGAAATTTTAAGCCTTTTGTTCCAGAATAAGTCTCAAAAACGGTAAGAAGTAGTAACAGAATACTTTAAACGCGTAACGGACTAAAAAATAGTAAATGGAAACCGACGTCAGAAGTTTTTCCACTGAGCTTGTACAACCCCCCGTGTGATCATTGATAATTGATCAGTGAATCCTGAAGAAAAACAAAGATTCTACGAAGTTTCCTTTACCTCATTTCTTAGAAAAAATGAAAAATAAAAAAATGAGAATTTTTCATAAGTTCGTTTGAAATAAATGTATTTTCCGAATTGGAATTTTTTCCACGTGGTATAATTGTATTGAACATGTCATCTATCATGTTTCCTATTTTGCGTAAGTTCTCAGATGTTCGATATTTTCAACGCGTGCTCAAATCAATCAAAAAAAATTATATATATAAGTTCCTAACATCAAATTTCAACCAAATGAAAAAAGGACAAAGGTCGTGGCCACCTTCTTCTTCATTCAGACATCACCTCATGGCGAACACATGAAAAACACACATTGCGTTCATACTCCCTGAGAGAGAGGGAGGGGGAAAATGATAAAAGACAAAACACCAAACAATACTTTAAAGAGAAAAAAACACAACTTTTGCAGAAAATCGCTTTTCGACGCAAAGTGCCCGCAATTCTTCTTTTTTTCTCTGTGTTCACTGCCAGTGGCGAACACTTTACAAAGGACGGCGAGAGCTCCTAAAAGGAGAAATCCATGTTTTTTTCGTCAACGATCAACTTATTTCTCTGCATTGTAGGACATACGTAATATCGCTGAGTGGCAGTGGGCGGATACGTACGGAGTGAGAAGCATACGTAAAAAAATATCGAAAGTTAAACGAGAGATAAATAAACGTGTTATTCATGTGAAATGTTCGTTTTTCAAAAAAAATTATAACTAGACATAAATTTTAAACGCTTCTTCGTTGTTTCCCCTGAACTTCAGTTCCAAATTAAAGAAATGAATCAATTTTTTAGGGTTAAGTTTTAATTGTTAAATAAGCATTTAACGTTAAAATTAAGATCGAAAAAACATGATTGATATGCCTAAAACTTGGAAAATTCATTTGAAATTCGAATATTGTCGAAAAAACATTTCCAAAATGTAAATTTTCATATATTTTCAAAATTTCGTATCTATTTTTTCAGTAAAATTTCAAATTATAAATGTAGACACAATTCACATGACAAAACAAAAATCTAAACAACAAAAAACACTTATCTTCAAGGAAAAAAACAAAAACAAAAAAAATATTTATGCGGTTCATTTCAAAACCACGAAAGTGCGCTCCACCGAACAATTCAAAATTTGTTTGCGCGGGAGTTCGAAAAATTGAATTTAAAAAAAACAAAAAAGTGAAAAAATATGAAATTTATATTATTCAACAACAGAAAATCAACAAAAAGAAATCATCTATAGCTCTAAACTATGAAAAACCCGAATATTTAAACATTCTAATTGAAATTATCAACTATTCTCGTTATTTCTTGGATACGGTTGCCCGAGAGCTTGCTCCACTTAAAGTTTTCCTTGACAATCGAATATTTCCAGTCTGTTCGTCTCTTCCAAACCAGTGAACACTCATTTTATCACCAACTTTCAAACCAAGCACATCTGCATGTTTGACGGGATTCGGGCTCAAATGTGCATTCGACATGAAAATCTGCAAAAAAAAGAAAGAAGATATTTTGTCTGGCAAATTTATATTTTACTCTTCTACTGCTCCCCGGCAAATTCACAAATACTCCTCGTTCCACAATCTGAAAATATTTTCCAGGATTTTAAATATTCGTATTTGGAAATAATAAACCTCGACAATTTCCGCCGAAACAATAGATCCAAACGCGAATTCTAAAGAATCATTTTGCTCCAAAATCTTTTGCATCAAATCCTTGGCTTTTTGTAGGTTTTTTTTGCTTTGTGCGAAGAATGATATACTGGTTTCATCCTCAGCAGTTACCTGCAAAATTGAACTTAAATTTCAATCATTTCACATGATGCCATCAGTTTTTGTCATGTTTCGTCATGTTAAATAATTTTCGTCACATTTCAAAAATCAAAACCAAAAAGCTCACCTTAACCCCCGTCTCAACTTCAATCAATTTACAATTATATCCATTATTCCTAAACAATGTCACCCTTTTATGTGGTTCAATCCTCATCGACTGAATAATCGGCACACTGGTTTTAAACTCTTCCCTTGCTCGATCTCGAATCACGTTCATTTTCGACAAAACATGATCGATACCCTTCCGTCCAGCCGCTAAACTTTCCGTGAATTGTTTGCGAGTCAATCCCCCAATTTTCACATCCATTTGAGCGGCAGTGAATCCATCCTTTGTCCCAGCAATTTTAAAGTCCATATCTCCTGCGTAGTCTTCGATTCCTAGGATGTCCGTTAGAACTTGATAATTTTCATCAGGTCTGAAATTTGAATTTTTCTTGGAATATTTAGAAATTAAGGCGGTGAAATGGACTGACTGATCGATCAAAACCTTTAGCTTCATATTTTTTATGCCGACTACTTTATAAAGGAAAAATCTCATATTGAATTCGGAGTTTTATGATGAAAAACGTTTCAGAACCAAGAAAAACGCACTTATTCTCATCAGTAACCAGACCGATCGCAACACCAGCAGCAGCATTTTTCAGCGGCACTCCAGCATCATACATCGCCAAAGATCCACCACAAACCGATGCCATCGAAGAAGATCCATTCGATTCCAATACTTGGCATGCCAATCGAACCGCATATGGAAAATCATCTGGGAACAAATTCTTCAAAGCCTTTTCCGCCAATGCACCATGCCCAATTTCCCGTCGATTTGCTGACCTAACAGGCTTAATTTCATTCGTCGCAAAACCTGGAAACTCGTAATGCAACATGAACGACTTTCTTTGTTGCGATCCGAGCAACTGAGCCACCGAATCAGGCCGGAATGCGGCTGATGGTGAATCGAATGTGGCGGTTGTTAGGACTTGTGTTTGTCCTCTTTGGAACATTGAGCATCCGTGAAGCTTTTTATACATATTTGTTTGAATGGTGATTGGTCGGAATTCGTTGATTTTTCGTCCATCACATCGAACAGATGATTTAAGAATGGTTTCTCTTAGCACTTCTTTCACTTGTTTATAGAAAACACTTTGTACATCTTCGAACTTCAGGCCTTCAATTGTTGCCGACTCGGAAATATCGTTGAGAATGTTCTGAAATATAAAATAATGGACATATATCTTCGAAAAAATCATTTTTGGAACTCTTTTTTGTTAATGCTTGATATTTTTAGAAAAACGCAATGAAAATCCAGCTAAAAGTAATTTTTTGAACTAAAAAGTAATTTTTTTTTCAAAACGTCATAAATTGTTCACACTCACCCTCAAAGCAACATCTCTCGACGTTTTATCATGCGTAGAATCCGTCAAAACATAATAGATCCTTTCCCGCGCCAAATTTGTGACAATTTCTTCAACTTCCTCTAAATTTGTTGTCCGCGCACAAATCTTCTCATTTCCTAGGTCAGCTTTCAATCGATCCATTCCATCAAGTACCCCTTCAACTTCCCGAAATCCGACATCTAATACAGCTTCGATATTTTCTGTGCTTGATTCCTATTAAATCAATTGTTTGTTTGGCTTTAAAATGAAGAAACAACTTACATGTGCATCAAGCTCTAACATGACTAACTTCTGATTTCTTGTCATTGCAAGAATCATATTTAATTGTGCCCCAGATGAAGATTCTAATGAAGGATTGACTCGAATTTTTCCTGATTTATCCATTGTTACTCTAAGAGCGGCTAACGGCCCAGCGAATGGGACAGAGGAGACATGAAGTGCTGTTGAGGCCGCATTTATTCCAAGCATTAATTGATCACCATCATCGATGACTAAAGGCTTCACAACTACCTGTAAACTATTATTGTAAAGATCTTTAAACGAAAAATTAAAGAAAACATACCTGAGTCTCAAAACTAATCTGTGGAATCAAAGGTCTTAACGATCTATCAATAGCCCTTCCGATCAAAATCTCATTATCCGATTGACTCATTTCACGCCTTAAAAAATTCGTAGGAATCCTTCCTACCGCTGAAGCACTCGGACGATATTCTACCGAAAATGGTTGTCCATCTCCCTGTTTTGATGTATTTTGTACACATGTTGCCATTACACTACTATCCCCAGCCGATGCAACAACAGCTCCTGATGCAAATCTGGCGATGTGGCCTTTAAATTTTCAGGATTTAAATGAATGGATATATGATTTTTAATACCTGTTCTTAAATCCAACTGATCTGTCTCGTTTATATCAACGGTTACTGATTTTTCCCCTCGGGCTGAATTTCTGAAAACTTTTATTATTTATTTTTTCACTTTATTTTCAATTAAAACAAACTTACGACGCAAACCGCCTGAAAATCGCTCGATTTACTATGGGATAACGCATTTTATAACCGTTTTATCTGAAAAATTAAAAAAAAATTAATAGAAATCAGAAAAAATAAGGAAAAATGCAAAATTCCTATTAAAAAATATAAATGGCCTAGCAACCGCATTTGTGTTCTTCTTCCGCAGGTTGGGTTACTAGGCCATTGAGTTTTCGGCGAATGTCATAGTTTTTAAAAGTAGTGTAAACTGATGCTGTTTTGATGGAAAGGGCAAAAATTCATCAACATCAAAAATATTATTTTTGAAATTAAAAAAAAAGCATCGAACAAAAAATATAAGCGAAAATCTGTATTGATCTTATTTAAGCATAAAAATCACATAATGCATGTAAATCCCCAATAACCACGTACACAATTGTATTTTTCAAAACCGTACATTGTGGTCGCTTATTTTTAGCATCCATTTTCAAAACAATATTCGGCAAACGAACGTTAAATTTAGCAAATTAAAGTACAAGTGGCAAAAACATTCATTAGTATAAAATTCATCGGAATCCATGCTAAAATTTATCAAAAGATTTATTTTGTTACTACAAAAGACGATGAGATTGGTTACTGTAACTGTTTTGGCATGTTTAGCAATTTCTTCGGTTTTTACGGCTCCCGTAAAACCTGAAAAACCTACAGAACCCAGTAAAATTGATTCAACGCTCCCTGAATCAGATAAACCGTAAGCTTCTTTACAAAAATGTTGTTCAATTTTGAAAAATTAAATGTTTAGACATATCCGTCAACGTCGATGGTTCGGCGGTCTCGGCGGTTTTGGTGGTTACGGTGGGTACGGATACAGTGGCTATAGCGGCTATAGCGGCTTCAGTGGGTACAGTGGATATGGAGGACTTGGTGGTTTTGGAGGATGGGGCGGAGGTTATGGTGGATACGGTGGTTACAATGGATACAGCGGCTACAGTGGATACAGCGGGTATAGCGGATACGGTGGCTGGGGATGGGGAAAATAAATATTTTTTTTCTTTTTTTTTGTAAATTATTTGTACAGTTTCGTTATTTTTTTCTGAATAAATAGTTTGTTTTAGTATGTTCGGAGAATCACAAAATCTTACACATTCTCAAAACTTTAAAAGTATATTTTCAACATAAAACTTTTGTATCATGCAACCATGGTTTTGATCTACCCAGAAAGTCTAATTCTCTCACACATTCATGCTATTCTTACCTGCGAGCAGCTGCGCTGCGGTCGTTCAGTAGAAAATGGATGATACAACATTTTTAACTTGACAATAGTAAATGTTACTTAAAGACAGTGTACCACTTATTTCACCCTGTGATAAAATACACTTTTAAAATTCACATATTTTCGAAATCGAAATCAAAAGATGAAATTTCGAACAACTGAATTTGGCGATTGAATTTATTTATTGTTTGCATTCATTGAGGTACGTTACAACATTCACAGAACAGAAACAATTGTGTTATATGTTCGACAAACTAGGTATCTATCACACCTACAGAATGACATTTTGGAACTTGCTGTTCGGTAATTTTCTACTAATAACTTCAAAATTGTATTTTATAGAATAACAATAAAAAAAACTACGTGATTAAAGACATTGTACTATTTATAAGTATGCATTAGATTTCCAAGGATCCAACATAATCCAATTCATGTTTAACAATTTTGCAGACCACTTTAGTTAGGATCGGAATTTGTTCCATACATAAACTGGTTCAATTTCTTTCCTGCCGAAAACGTAGCCATTCCTTCTAATTTTCAGAGCTATCAGCATTGCGTCCTCTTCTTCCTTGTCATTTTTTCAATGTAAAAGAAAATATTTATAAACGAGTTAAATTCAAAAGAACATGATACATTCAAAATAAAATTGCTCAAATCTTGACTAATTGGCAATATGTTAATTGTGGCAATCAAACAGTTCAACTTCAAAATTTGTCAACGCAAGAAAAAAAATTCGTCAATATTGACAATAAAAATGTTTTTTAACTTTTACTTTCCCCAACCGTATCCTGGGTAGCCACCATATCCTCCATATCCACCGTATCCACCATATCCACCATATCCACCATATCCACCGTATCCACCATACCCTCCGTATCCACCGTAGCCACCATACCCTCCATATCCACCATACCCTCCATATCTTCTATATCCTCCATAGCCACCATATCCGCCATATCCTCCATATCCTCCGTAACCTCCCCAACCACCATACCGTTTGGGTCGATTCTTTCTAAAAAAAATTAAAATAAATGTTGTAAATAAATTTTAAAAAAACCCTACGGATCATTTGACTTCCATTGTGCTGGATTAGCATGCCCAAAATTGGGGTCAATCGCTGTCGATTTTATTCTCATTTTCGGCTCATCCAAGGCAGAAGAAAATCCGAAAAATAGAAGCACAACGATAGCAAATATTATCGACATTATGATAATTCAGAATTAAGTGTTTAACATTCGATGAAACATTTAATTTTATATTCAGCTGAAAACAACAACAAAGAACAGAGTTCGCGAAACTTGGTGTACTTTTTCAAGATATTCTTGTGACATGTGACTTCAAACCCCGCCCACTTAATTTTAACTGTTTTTTTTCAAAAAGTTACAGCTGTCAACCTTGTGACTTTTTTAAAATTTGATACCTAAATTAATCATAACCTAACCTTCGGAGACCGGGCCAGTCCGCAATTCAGGACTTTCTCCCAAAAAAGACAGCTCTAAATCGTCACGATATCGTTAGATTCTCACTCATTTTTCCCACTTTTTGTAATAGAATCACGTTTTACTGTTCGTTCAATTCAATTCCATGCGCTCAGGAAAAATAACACATATGTTCGGTAGAGCGCGTTTGATATCGTTTTGTATCTACAGTAAGAAAATTCTTCAGATACCTTTCGTCAAATAAACTATTTAGTCCGCAAACACTTCATGCTGAATGGTGCACATTTATAAAAGGCAAATTCCTTTATTCTCAAATCCGAATCAAAAACCGTAATTTTTTTCCAAAAACTATTCAAGTATTCATAAATTTCAACTCTTTTTCTCCAAATCATTCATTATTTGGGAATGGTGCGTTATTCTAAAAAAATAATTTATGATATTTCATCAAAACTATAAAAATCTTACAAATCTCCCAACGCAGAGCACAATCTGACTAGTTGCACATTCTCTCATCACCACATAACTAAAACAAGAATCAATTTTGACGCAATTTGCATCAAATGCATAATCTTTCTCATCTCCTGCCGCCAGCATAATTTCCAAATTTTGATCCAAATGCTCTTCATAATATTTGAACATTATTTCCTGAAGTTTTTGAACTTCCATATCATCCGAAGCATTCGAAATATTCATGATATTTTCCTCATTTGTACACATGTGTGATTTTGCTGGATTCAGCTCAGAACTCCCAGTAATCGTGTAACGAGGTGGATCTGTTGTTATCTTTAAAAAATTGAAGTTTTAAAACAAAAAAAACCCATGAAAAAAACACCTGGAATGTTGTTTTATGATAATGATCCCAAAGGGTTGTGAAATTTGTCTTTGATTCTCCGGAGAATGATGACAATTTCACCAATTCTGATTTTTCACTACAAAAGAGTCGATCAAGGCCTAAACCAGGGCTAAGATTTTGAAAATAAGAATAAACAATCGATTTACCGTTTTTCCTAGCATGTCCTGAAAGTGACATTGGCGAAGAAGTGATGCAATTCGGCAAAAGTACATAACCATTGCTTTGTGGCCAACAATGTGTTGTTGCGATTTCAGATATAAATGCGTCCGCTTTAAGAGTTTCATTGTCACATCTGAAAATTGAGATTTAAATTGGTTCATGGTTTGCAAAATGAACAAGAATTTTCGGTTCATTTATAACACCCCGTCATTCATTCAATTGTTCTGATATTAAAGGTAGAGTGTCACCTAATTTCAAACGTTTTGTTTTCAATATTTTGAAATGCTGATTTCAGTTTCGACCTAAAAATCTCTATCTTTAAAGAGTATTCTTAAACAATCCTGAGCAACACGTCTTGGCATTGTGAACACGCTTATGAATTCGATTCAATTTTAAACATCCCAAATTCAAAACGAACTTACTTCATAACATACAAATAAATGTCACTGTAACAACTCTGAAATTGATAAACACCAGTTGGAGAAACTTTGTAATCCGCTTTGGCATAAAGAGCAGGGGTCTGGAAAATTTAGAGAATGCTTCTGAAAAAGACACACACAAACCTTGGTGACAGTTCCCGTATCGTCAGTAAATGAGCATTTTTCATAGACAATCGCATGACCTTCAGTCTTCCAGTAAAACGTACAATCCGAGCATGAAGCCACACACATGTTTGATCTCCTGCAAACAAACTATTTCCTTTTAGAATGAGCATAGAATTTCAATACCAATTTGGAGCATACTCTTCTGGAACCACATATTTCACCGCTCCTTTTGTTGATATCTGGAACAGAATTTCAGTCAAAATTTCGAGGAGAAATATTAAAAAAAAAAAACGATTTTTTACCGACATCTCTTCATTAATCCTATAACAAGAATAGAAACCATCCGGATCTGTTCCAAAACATAAATGCTGAATGGCGGTTCGTTCGCTCTGAAAAGCATAGAGTTTTCAAATTCATTTCCAGATAGAATACAATAGTATGACATTGGAATATCTGCTTATATATATTTTCAAAATTTGACAATTTTTAGGAATTCAAAAATTTGAAGTTTTCACGGAGGAACTTCGAAGGACTAACTTCCGAGGGACTAACTTCCCAAAGTCAAAAAAAAAAGAAAAATAAAGAAATTAACCAACTTTTCCCCCAAAATACTGTGAACAAGTCTTCAACACTTCCTCATCCGGCTGTAAATGTTGCTGTAAATCCGTGAACAATCTCACACATCCCGGAATATCCTCTTCAATATCAACATGTAGATTCAACAATGTTTCGTTCATAGATTGAACTTCTTAAAATGAATATTGTTGAGATAGATGGCCGAGGACTAGAAACCCCAGAGGGACTAGCCTCCACAATCTGTGGTTCTAGGCCACCTGTTCGGGCGTCTCATTAGTTTGGATTACAAACTTCGAATAATATCCAAACCTTTTTTTCCACCAAAACTCGAGTCAATTCTTTTAGACACAAATCGTAACAATTCATCAAGTGTTTTATTTTTCGAAACATTCGCCAAAAGTGCCCATCCTCTGAGTGCTTGAAGTGGATTAAAACAAAAGTCAAGATTTTTGGACGTTTTTCTCATAAAATTCTGGAAAACTTTGATCTTTTCATCGATTTTTCCCCCAAATATAAATACCAACCAATGGTTTATTCTGAAAAACGAACGGATCACAAGTAACATAGAACTTCTGCTGACTGGCTGCATATTCGAAAAGAGCAACATTTGCTCGATCAACTTCATCTTCTCTCGGACATCCAATACTTGCTCCTTCGAAACATCCTATCTCTAGGTTCATTTTCACGTCATCGTTTTCGAAATCGTTGAAAGTTCTGCTGGTTTTTACACCACTCATAAACGACGATGTTTGTTTATTCTGAAAAATGTTGCAAATGCATGAGTGTTCAAAACGGAGCGTATTTGTGGGTTCGAAACTATTCCGATTTTGATTAAAATTTTCAAACTTAAATTAGAGATTTCTGACGTTGTGTCCATAATATTTTAAAGCAAAATTTTAAAACGACATTTTTTAAAAATGTTTATCGATTAAAAATTTTTAGCGGTCACGTCTATTTTCTCATCAAAAAATCTAACTGGTTCAAAAAAAAAATTGAAACCATAACTCATGGTTTCGGAATTAAAAATATGTTTTTAACGTGTTTTTTTTGGTTTTCTAGGAAACGGGTAAGTTTTATCTTTCACAACAATTTATTCATCCAAGAACTTAAAGGATGGCTTTACGGAGATAATTAATGCATCTGGGATGAAAATAGACTTTATTCTCATTCCAAATCTGTTTTTAAAATTTTCTAAAACCACCTAGAAGTCGAGAAAACACACCTTAAGACAATGGCCTAGAAAAAGCGTCCACCGGCGACTTTTTCTAGGTCATTGTTTTGAAGCACATTTTCTCTGCTTCTAGGTGATTTTAGAAAATTTTAAAAACAGATTTGGAATGATAATGAAGTCTATTTTCATTTTCACATATTATCTCCGTAATGCCCTCCTTTAAAACCTAACCATTGGATTCCTTGACATCGGTCCTTCCTCTCTTCTCTTTTTCCGTCGTAGATTCTGCTGCTGAAATAAATTTCCAAAAAAAATCAATCATTCGGTTTCAGACTAAATTCTTACGTAAACACCAGCTCTCCCAACTCTTGTATGCGTCATTCCAAAAGACAAGAAAATTGTTTATTTCTATTGAATGAAAAATAAAAAATTTAAATGAGAATTTATGGAATGAATAAATAAACGTATCACAGTTCGAGTTTGAAAATAATTGGGTCAACGAAACGTTCAAAAAAATTGTTGAGCTTTTTTTGAGAGAATTTGAAACAGGAAAATGCATTTGATTATAGTGAACAAGAAAAAGAAGAAAAAACGATAAACTAAAGCCTAAACTCGTCTAAAATCGCCTTTAAAAATGCGAGTGAGCGTTTTCTTGAACTGTTGATTGGCCATCGCATAACAGAACGGATTGAGCGGCGAATTCATATAGCATAAATAATAGGAAATGGTATAGAGCATATTGAAAGACGGTGATAGTTTACATGATTCACAGAAACCATAAATTGTTGCGAGAACGTAGAATGGCGTCCAGAGGATGATGAATGAGCCAAGGATGAAAGTGATGGTTCGAAGGGCTTTGCGGGCACGGTTTTCTGATCGAGATTTGTATTCCTGCAATTAAAGATTATCGAGTTTTGATAAAAATGATTCTTAGGATGAAAAACCGAGAAGAACACAAAGTCAGGAGGGTGTTCATTTGAGCCTCCAGGAACCTCCAGGAAAAGGAGTACCTACTGGGATCCCTACTGGTTCTAGGGAACCATGCGTTCCCAAGAGGGAGCCCAAGCATGAAAACTTGAACCTAATAAGATTTGTTCATGTTCATATTTAAAAAGCCTAGATTAATAGAAATTATCAAAAAATGTAGGTCGCTTTCGAAAATTCTTAAAACTTGCTTTTCAGCATTAACGAATCTCAAAAGTGTAATTAATTGAACAAAAACACAATTGTTTGACTTAAAATTCACAAACATGCAACTGAAGAAAAAGCTAAGCAAACTGCGGGACATCCCGCTTATTTTAAGTGACTAAAGGGCGGATAAATGACAATCAAAAATTGTTTGAAACAAAAAATAAGCGTTTTAGGCATTGATTTTTACCTTCTTTTTGTTAAATATATTAAAGACTGAAAGAGCATTCTGAAAATTGAAATTGATGGCAAAAATATTTGAAGAGGTGAAAGAAAGAAATGAAAGAGATTCAGAAGTATCCTAACCTTTTTCGTTCGTTTCCTTTTACTCCTTATACTTCGACTTCTCATCGCTGTTATCAATCGTCGAACTTTTTCGCCTGCGGTTGAATTCGCAGTGTTTGATTTAACACTTTCCACTCTCGAGACTGCAATTAATGGAACTTTTACTTCATTATTCTCATTTTCCAATCTATCATTTGTTGATTCATCCTTTGGATCTGATTCTTTGGAAGTTGACGCCTGAACATTTTTATATGTTTATGATCCTTAGATTTCTAAAAAAAATAAAAATAAAAACCTGTTGATCATCATTTGCTATCGTTACATGATGATTAAGGTTATGATTATGATGTTCTAATTTTTTCTCCTCAGTTTCCAAAATTCCTTTCGGAGGTTCTTCGTGTTCTTTATCCTCATGATTTTCATTCGCATGATTTTTAATCGTATTCTGTCTGGATAATTTAATAGACATCGCCCTTCTCAAATCATCATGTCCAACCATTGATGAAACACTATCAGCATCAATAAACGGAAGTGAAATTTCAGGTCTGAAATTAAATTTTCGAATATCTTCAACTTCTTTTAGAAAATCTCACTTAAAATGCGGATGATGATTCTCATTCAAATCGCCACCTTCATTCGAAGCATGCGACGGTTCTGGAGAACAACAAGGCGCTGTACTTTCTCTCTCGATTACTGATGATGGTTCTTGCTTTGAAAATCCATAGTTGTTGTTGTTTTCATTGTCGTTATTGTCGTTTTGTTCGGAAATTGTGGAGAAGTTTGGATTGCTGAAACAAATTATATTCTGAATATCAAATCAATTTTGCTTTCCAGTTGGTAGAAAATGGTTTTTTTTTCGATTTTACTTTTTTGAAAAAAAGTTGGACTCTGTCTTTAAAGGTTTCTTCGATATTTTTTTTTATTGTTGACTTATTGTTTTTCAAATTTTATTTTTTACATAAAAATTTAGACGTTTATACGGGAGGAGATAATGAATGCATCTGGTATGAAAATAGACTTAATTCTCATTCCAAATATGTTTTTAAAATTTTCTAAAATCACCTAGAAGCCGAGAAAACGCGCCTCAAAACAATGGCCTAGAAAAATGGACCACCGGCGAAAACTAGTCCGCAGGCATGAAAAATGCAAAAAAAAAATGAAAAAACATAAAAAGGACTAATATAAGCATTCTGAATAACTATTTATTAACACGAAAAAAGCTCATAGGAAAAAGTTCCACCAGGTGGGCACTTTTTCTAGGCCATTGTTTTGAAGCTCATTTTTCTCAGCTTCTAGGTGGTTTTAGAAAAATTTAAAAACAGATTTCGAATGAGAATGAAGGCCATTTTCATTTAAGGTACATGAATTATCTCCGTAAAGCCCTCCTTTAAAAATGTGTCCCGAAAGCTTTAAATTATTCAAAATCACAGTTCAAACAACTGAAAAATGTTCTATTTCAAAAAAATCCATATTTTTACAGTTTCAATATTTGCAGCTTCAGTTCACCTACCTATAATTCGCCGGAATTTTGACCACCTCTTTTGTATGATCAATATTGTTGTTATGCAGTGTCATATGATTCCGAAAAGTGGCTTGAGGTGGTGTTTCAACAGTTGTTTGAGTTGTTGGATAAGTGGTCGTTGGTGGAGCATTCCGAAAACATCTGAAAAATTTTGAATTTTTTATTTTTTTAAAAATTGTTTTCAAGACACCCCTTCCTTCTTCTCCCAATTTTCCCCCTTTTTTGCATATTGCACAACCTAACATAACGTCATCTTTCGACGCGTCGTGTGTGCCGTTGCCGCCGGAGGGTAATATGATTTAGGTTCGACGTAGATATATATGTGAATACATATATGGGTTGTCTGTGTGTTGGTTTGAAGTGAATCTCTTCTTTTTTTCCTTTCAGAAGATGGTTTTGCTCTTATTGCATTTGTCGTTTGTCAATCTGTTGGAGAAGATTTTATTTTGTTAGCATCTTCACTTTGATGGATGGGGGAATTGAGAGGAAATTATTGAAAATTTTGATACTTTGATACATGCCCCAAACAATTTTAAAATTTCACAAAACATGAAAACATATATTTTCAACAAGACTTTCATCTCTCAAACGTTTCCGAAAAATGAAATTCAAATCGGTTGGAATCCAGGAAAAAGGCTACAAAATACGAATTTTTTAGTTGTGACTCTGAATCTTCTGGAACACGGTACCATAAAAAAATTCAGGAATTCTATGGAGCACTTAAAAACCCATTTTCCATCATTGCTTTAGAATGTTCTACTGCATCAATTTTACCACTGTATTTGAATTTTTGAAGGGACACTCGTCTAGTTCGGTGGGTTCTGGACCTGATTCCGAGTCCCAATTCATATATTTTTACAGTACCATTTACAACTAGAACTTTCTGGAAGCTTCTGGAATTTACAATAATTTTCTGGAAGCTTCCTGAACTTTTTGGTAGCTTCTAGAATTTACTGGAATCTTCTCTAATTTTCTGGAATTTTATGGAAGCTTCTAGAATTTTCTGGAATATTCTAGAATGCGAACACATGCACGACCTTAAAGCTTTATTATATAGTATGATACCGATTTTGAATTTGAAAGAATTTCTGGGTTTTTTGCCTTTTTTCCTAAAAAAAAGGTATCCTCCAAATTTCACGCTTTTTTCAAAATTATTTGTTCTCCCTGGAAAATGATATTCCATTTTCGATTCGAATTTCTCATCAAATTAAACGAAGTATGTCTGCAAGAGGTGGTAATAATCAAAATAAGAAAGCGCCGCGAGTTGTTCCATCTACTGTGAGCCGCAAAAGTTTATTCTCAAAGATACATTATAAAATACATTTTTAGAGCCTGGCCAATGTATCATCTGCAACATCAATGGCAGTTACAAAAGTTTATTAATTTTCACTCTTTTAAAATAAATTTATACTAATTCAGAACAGGAAAAGACTTCCGAAAAAATCGCAAAGTCAAGATTCGGCAGAATTGTCAATGAAAACTCTCGGTAATTACTTTGGAAGATTCAAAGGAATTTGTTTTAAACGTTTTCAGAAGTGTCACTTGAAGAGAATACGGAGGCTCCTTTTCAAACGGGACCGCATGAAAAAGAAATAGAAATAGTTCGTCCGTCAACGTTATATACATTGGTGAAAGTTGAAATGCCTAAAGAGTTTTCAGATTTGAAGAAGGTAAGGGCTTTAAGCTCGGACGGTTCAAAATTTAAATCTTTACAGTTCAATGAAATGGTTTCAATGAATCGTAACATGGCAATTGATTTTCTTCTTCCTGATTTTATGACGCTTTTTATTATTGGTGACCAGGTTTTTTAAAAATTTGTTTTTGAAAAATATTTTGAACTTTTTTCGAATTAATTAGATATAAAAGTCTTCTTTTATTGATTAAAAGTTTGACGCTTCATGATAGGCCCCTTGATTCGAAAATCTAGAAAAAAAGTTTTTTCCAGATACACGAAGTCAATGGAATACTAGTAAATAACAAGAAACAGTTTGAAACTGCATTTCAGAAAGTAATAGGATTATCAACGGTATATGAAAACCTGAAGAAAATTTCCCAAATTACACTTTATTCAGAATATATTAATAACCGTAATTCGAGTTTGGAATATAAGATGTCCATCAAAACAACAATTGTTATCGACAACACTTGAAGAAAACTATTCGTACTTTATCACAAGTAATTTTAAAATAAGTGAGCAATATCAAATGCTCTAATTTGTTCAGGAGTTCATCGATTCTTCAAAACACATGGTTTTACAATGAAACTTTATAAACGAAAAATGATTGTGATCGCTGATGTAAATTCTTATATTTGTGTTCTAAAAAAGCTTGTCTACAGATACTTCCAAAATCAAACGGCGCTTTTGCATTCTGTATTACTGATCGAATAATCGATATCGAAGGGATGAATCCATCAATTACTCAAATGCAACGCCCTGATATGAAGGCTGTTAGAACTTTTTATAATAATTCAATGAAAAATGTTGGATATGCGGAGTAAGCTATATTTTTTTAAAGAATCGAGTTTATGCTTCAACTCAGCTGTTTCTGTGCTCGTCCCGTCAGTGCACGTAGTTCACCTAATCCAAGTGTCAGTGGAGAGTTATCTTTGCTGAGTAACTATGGCTCGCAAAGACCACAAATAATTTTAATAAGCAGTGTTTACGAGAAGAGAACTGGTAGTCGGAGTGTTTTAACAACAAAAGAGAGATTAATTTCCAGATTCTGATCCGTATATGGAATTTGATGTTGTTGAAATTGCATTACGTGAAGCGTGTCGATTGAAAGCTATAACTGAAGAGGATAGTTGTGTGAGTTTATATTTTTAAAGTTACGATTCTTTGTGAAAATTGAACGACAAAAATAAGAAAAATACATTTCTAGCCGTTCATTGATAAAGGAAGGTCATTGATAAAATCTGGTCCATGTATTGAGAAATCAGTCTATGGAATAGATCCAAAAACCACGTCTCGTAAGAAAATGAACCCAATTTTAGAACACAATTTCGTTTCAGTAACTGCAAAGTCTCGTATGAAGTGGCGAAAACCTACGCGCCAGTCAGCTATCGCAATTAGGGAACAAGTGGAAACGTCGAAGATTTTAAGCGATGTTACCGAAGAAACCGAGCTTAAGAAAGTGGATACTCGTTCTGGAATTGTTGCTTACATACGCAATGCATTCACGAATAGTTGAATTCACTTTAAACAAAAAATATTTATCCAGAATTTGAACAATAAATGGATTTTATCTTTTAAATTTATAAACATCTTTCTAATTATCAGTAAAATATAAAAATATCAATTGATTTCTGCAATTTTGACCTCACAACATCCCCCTACCCAAAAGTTCAATTCCAAAAAAAACGTCTCATTATCTCCAACAAAAAAATGTCTTGTAGTAATTTTTGGACCCCGAATAACCACCATCATTAAAAAAACGTCTTCTAGTGCCCTTTCTCATCCCGTTTTCTCCAAATGAGATAATGATGAGAAAAACACTTCTTTTCTTGAAATAAAAAAAACGAAAACTTTCAAAATCTCGAATTTCACTCGAAAGTGCACTTTTGAACCCTTTCCTCCAAAAATTCCAATAAAAGAACATTTTGGCGGAAAAATGTTGTTTGCATAATTTTTGTCCAACGTGGTAAGGAATTCTAAGGGGAACTGGAATTTTTAGAAGTTTTTTTTTGAGGAAATTGAATTTTTTACTCCTCTTTTTTTGGGCCGGAACGCTGCGAATTTCATTTGGAATTCGTCTGGGGACATCGTACACGTATATAAAGGAAAAATGGGATGTCTCGTTTTTATGCAAGAAAAAAGGAAGTGAAACATTTAAAATGGCCTAGAAAAACCCGTCAAAATAATTTAGAATAATTTAAATGAACAGTTTATCGAAAATGAGTAAATAAAGTGAATTTATTAAATACTTAAAACATCCAGAAATTCGAGTATATGTTGAAAGATTATTAAACAAAAATATAATTCGAAAAAAAGATTTTTTGACAAAATCATTAGGACGGTAGAGCGTGTTTGCTCCCTTCGCTTTTTAGTTGCCGATTCGCTTGTTTAGAAAACTTTTTTCATACAAAAACAATATAATTTAAGAGCTGGAAGATCAACAATTTACTATTTATGGCCTAGAAACCCAAATTTTGTGATTTTCTAGTCCCCCTGAAATCTCAAGCGTTACTTTGCGAACCCCTCTATCCTTCATCCGCTCATAAATCAATCCTGATTTTTGTTTCAGGAAAAACCAACGGAAAAAACCAGAATTCCATTCCCTCGGCGACCTTTTCCCAGTGCCCTCCAAACCCACAAGTTTTAGTTTTTCCTCACAAAAAAGAAGAGCATCTCTCGTCACTTTTTGACTGCTCTCCATTTTGTCTTCTTGAAGTGTCGAAATGTGTGGCGTGGCGAGATTTTTGCCCATATTTCTTATTTATTTATATGTTTTTTTTTCTTCTTGGTTTCGCGCCCATGGATATGAGGGGATGTCCCTTGGGACTGTTACGCGTTCTTGTTCGCTTGATTGTTGCTTTTTAACCATTTTTTGGAAGGAAAATTGAGGAAAAAGGCTTCAATTTGTGTGATTGGATGTTTTTTTGTTTGTTTTCCTGGATTTATGACCGGAAATTTACAGATTTCGTTTTTTTTAACATTTTCAAATTCAATTGATCAAAAACTCACTTGCTACTATTCGATGTATCATTTGGCGAGTCTGTACTACTATTATTTGCATCACTAGTCCTAACACTAACTTCTGGACGTCGCATCTCTGTTAACAGTGCCAAACGCTTCGTTTTCTGAAAAAAATAGACATAAATTATAATAGTTGAATAATAATTGCCTAACAAACCTGATCACTTTTTAACGCCAACTTCTTCGCCGCTCTATAAATACCCCAATAAAGATATAACATGACGAAAAGTGTCGTCCAATAATACGAAATATACATTCCCATATTTAAATATGGATTTGTCATGAATTGCACATAACACTCGGTTTCGTTTAATATTCGACCCGTACCGGTAAAAGTTCCATAACCGAAGATTGAAACCGAAAATAGGATACTTGGAACCTGGAAACAATGGAAATAAGAAAGCTGAGAAAAAAACAACTTACGAGCCAAATGAAAATGATGATAAGAATCACTCGACTAGGTGTTCGCCAGTTTCGGTATGTTGCTGGTTTCTTCACAGAATAGTACCTGGAAAATTAATTTTCTTAATATTAGAGTTCGATTTTACTGCGCAACAATGAAAACAAACATGTGATACTTTATTTGTAAAAAAAATTGAAACCGTAAAAATTTGCGAAATTTCAGAAACAGAAAACAATGGATTATTTTGTTTAGATTTTTAAAATTAGAAAAATGAAGTTCTAATGAAAAAAATTAATCAAAGATGTAAAACAAATCAAATATGTTTTCAAAATGCATGTTTTTCTAGAAAACATAGAAAAACATGCATTTTGAAAACATTTTCTTCCTGATTAAAAAATGATGAATTGATGGAACATTGTCTTGAAAATAGTGAGAATGCTCCAATTGACTAAGTTTACGGAAACTGAATTTTCTTCATCAATTTTTGACCATTCATGTTACAAGATAAATATTTTTTAACCTAAAATTCCATTTTCTCAGCAAAATTATATATTTTTCGCTCATATTAGACCGTAAGAAGATATACAATTATTTTACAATACGGTTTTTTCTGCCTTTCAACATGGTCATTTTCGTTCAAAGAAACTTCAAAGGAGAGCTTTACGGAGATATTTCATGTACCTTAAATGAAAATAGACTTCATGATCATTCCAAATCTGTATTAAAAAATTTCTAAAACCACCTAGAAGCCGAGAAAATGAGCTTCAAAACAATGGCCTAGAAAAAGGCGCCACCTGGCCGAACTTTTTCCTATGAGCGTTTTTCGTGTTTCGTTAATAAATAGTTATACATAATGCTAATATCAATCCTTTTTTAATGTTTTTTTCATATTTTTTTGGGATTTTTCATGCCCGCGGACTGGTTTTCGCCGGTGGCCCCATTTTCTAGGCCATTGTTTGAGGCGCGTTTTCTCGGCCTCTAGGTGGTTTAATTTCGCATATTTTTGCAAAAAATTGTATTTTTAATGGAATTCTGTCAATTTTTGCCAAATTAATAATTTGTTTGAAAGTTGTATTTTTAAAAATAGATTTTCTCAATTTTTGTAGGAAATTATCATTTTTCAAAAGTGTGTCAAAATTTAGAAAAATTATAAAACCTTGAAAATTTCATATTTTCTCATTTTCAACGCTTTTTTTCAAAAATAAAAAAAATATCTCACCTATCTACCGTAATCCCAAGTACGGTATAAATCGACGCCAAACACACAATATAATCAATCGAAAGCCACAAATCGCACAGAATATCACCCCATATCCATTCATTGTTGTTCAAATAAAATGCAGTATAAACTGGGATCCCTTCTAAGCCAATGAGCTGAAAATATTCTCTTTTTTTTATTTCCTTAATTACTTTTTTGAGGGTTTCAAGTTTTTTTTTTCTGTTTCCCAATTTTTGCTCCCTTTCGTTTCCTAGAAAAAACAAAATAGAAACGTTCATGGATTAAACAGGACTAAAATTCGCCCCTTCTTCCTCTTCTTTTAAAAATTTCCCCCACCCGTTTATTTTTCTTACCAAAAAAAGGTTTTATTTTTCTACTCTCGATGTGTACAAAGGAAGGGCGGAAAAGGTGTTTTGGGTATGGGAAGAGAAGGTGAATGATGTTTGAAATTTTAAAAGAGACAACAAAAAAAACGAAGTTGGAAACTCTATAGATGTGAAAAAATGTTTCGGGGTAAATAAATAATTGTTGTTGTCCGGACCAAAAGTTTGAGTTTGATGAAGGTTTTATTTATTTTTAGTTTTATGGAATGGTGGAGAACCTGGTGGGATTGGAAACATATGTACATATATGTATATATATATGAAAACAAATGGTATGGCACGAAACATTAAAAAGTAAATGTCATGCCCATAGATTTCGTGTCGAGACCAAAGGACTCTCAGATCTCAGGGAAGTTTTCGCGGATCCGCGCATAGAAAGTGACGGATCCGCGCATAGGAAAGTGGCGGATCCGCTACTTTTGTATGCACGGTTTCAGCGGTCTAAAGGAATGAATTTGAAAAGGTGAACTTAAATTTTCTTTATTTTTCTATATATTGGTCTGAATTCAGGATGTCAGAATTTTGTTTAGAATGTTAGAATGTCGGGTACTAGCCATAAGAATATGTAATATCGATTTGCATTAGAGCGAAGTTGGAAATTCTCACCGTGAAAGTGTTTTTTCATAGCTGAAGGTGTATCTTTAAGGAGAACCTCTAACATAAGTGATCCTTTTGGAAATTTCACGTTTTTTAAAAGTACTCCGAATAGCTCTCGGGAAGTCGAAACGACTGATCTTTCTCTTGACGGAGTTATTTAAAAATAAGTTCCGAATGCACTCCTGATTCCATTCCCAATTTCTTCCGAATTATTCAAAAATATTTTATTGCCGTTACATTTTTAATTCATTTTTAAAAGAATTTTAAACTATCTACTTGGTATCAGAACAACTTTTTTCGAACTAAAAATGAGGAAAATACAATCTAACGCCGGAATTGCGGAACAATTATAGGTTACTCGGGTTGTATTTTCGTCAATTTTTGCACTAAAAAGTGTTTCTTGATATTGTCGACTCAAATATTTTTGATCATGCGAGTTGGTTTTGACCTACCCAGAAAAGCTAAGTCTCGCACACAGTCGTGCTAATTTTAAATGCGAGCGGTTGCGTTGCGGTCTTTTAGTAGAAAATGGATGATCCAAAATTTTTAACTTGACAATACCAACCAAGAGAAATTAATTTTATCTTTCAATTAAAATTTATTAAGTATATAAAACTTTATTTATTATGTAATCATGTTTAACTCGCGTTAATTACTTTTAAACGATTTTTGAAACGTATTTTGATCAGAAAGATAAATTTATGGTTTACATGCATTTTACAATGAAAATATTTAATTTGTATTTTTTCGAAGATCTGGAATTTCAAATTCTTTTTAAAACTTCATTTTTCATTTTTGGTTCTTTCTGTTTTTGAATACATTTCGTTTTAAGAATTGAAAATTTCAGACTTTCTGAACTCTCGATAAACAAATTTCCCCCCTCATTTTCTCCACGAGACAAATGTGAAATTCAAAAGGTTAGTCAGTATATCCTGTGTCGGACCTTCTTCTTCTCCTTCTTCATCCCCTCCCGAAATAGGCTTCATTTGGCCAATCTGCTTCCCGACGTTTTCTCTCTTTGACTTTTTCCTCTTCTTGAATATTTTGTGTACAACAACTTCTCATCGGATGAAGAAGGTCTTCTTCTTGGCAAAAATAAGGGAGAAGAAGGGAAGGGAGAAAAAAGTAGTCACAAATAAGGAAAACATTTTTGGAGAAGAAGATGAGCATCACTTTAAACGAAGATAAGTGCTCAATTCAGGAACATGAATAGATTTATGATAATTTTTTCGCGAGCAAGCTCTCGTTTTCCTGATTTTGCTTTATTGTTATGCATTTGTGGCTGTGCGTGTGTGTTTTTTCACATGAAGAAGAATCGAAAACTGAATGATTTTTGATCTTAAATTGGATGAGCTGAAAATCAGAAAATGTTCACTTAAATATGCATGACATCATGGACCGAAAATTAGGGAAAAGGGGGGGGGGAAGGGTGACCAATTTGAAAATGTTTTTTTTTGCTCAGATTTTTATTCTTTTTTAAAGTGATGCGATTTTTTTCTGAAAATGGATAGATATTATGCTAAAATGTGTTAGCTAGGCACAGTTCGAAGAGGCAAACTATTCTGAAATTCATGATTTTTTTTTAAATTTGAGATACTTAGATTTAGAACACTTTTCTTAAGGATTCCGTCTAAAAACGTCCTATACAAAAAATATGCATTCAACGAATTACACTAACTTCAAAATTCAATAACTCGATTTCAAATCGATGGTTATCCTCAATAAATACGTGATTTCGTTCCGGAAATCATTCTTTTTTCGATTACTCAATAAATATACAAGCAAATGGCAAGAAAGTTCACTAAAATCACTGCACATTGAGCCCGGAGCTGTTGATTAAAAAGTTAGTGGTACTCTGTCTTTAAGGACAACGCTTACGGTAACTTAACTTTTTGGCTCAAATCACATTTGACAGAAAGGTTTCGTATATTTAGTGTTTAAAGACATTGAGCAAGAAAACGTTTCTTCTCTCTGAAATCTCAGAAATTTTGGAAGTGGAAAATAACCTTTTCTGAGAAGTTCCTTTTATATTTAAATATTTTCTGCTGACGCACACATTTTGATTCTTTCTTTGATGCGTGAAGTTTAAACTCTGAACATCATAATCTTCACTTCAGCACTTCCGTATGAAAACATAGAATTAATAAGATTTTGAATCTATTTATAGGAGAAAAAGTGCAGTTTTAAAAGTGTAATTGCGAAGTTGTGAAAAAACCAATAGACAGTTCTTAAAGAAAAGGTATTTATCATTTGACAAAAAAAGAGAAAGTGGAATCTGATCCAATTTCTCTTTAACTTCGATTTCTTTCAAAAATCTCAAAAATCGTCCATAGGAAATTCACCTAGTGTTCCTCCCTCTCTCAAATGATGTTAGAAGGGGGGAAACAACAAATTGTGGACGCTTGAATGCACATCCGAAACTCATCATCATATTTATATATATATATACCAGGAGTTGCGTGCCGCTACGCGGCAAAACTCCTGGATTACTGCTCGCCTTCGGCTTCGCTTTCCAACACGCCTGCGGCGTGTCGCTTTTGTTAAATTATTCTCAAAAAAGGTTCCTTTTTATGGAGTTCGAAACATGGTATAAATCCAAAGTTTATTTTTAAATTCCTTTGAACTTTTCAGAAAAAATGAGCTTAATTTAAAAAAGTCGTAGTTCGAGCTAGGAAATACACATTTAATTTTCAAAATCTTATTAGTTTAACATAAATTTATATTTTTTCAAACTAAAATAATCTTAATAACAACGTTTTCTACGGCTCGCCTGCGGCTTCGCTCCTTACACGCCTTCGGCGTGCTACTTCACTTTCAGTTATTTGGCGATTTCACACCTTCTGAAATTAGTTGTCGGGACCGAAATGTCTTGATCGAAAAGTATTGGAATGCGAGCCGAAGGCACAGATGAACCGATGCGAGTTCAATTCCGTTCCTCCTACCTCTTAATTTTACAACAAAAAAAAAGTTCACAGAAAAAAGTTCACAGAAAAAAGGTTACACAAAAAAATAAGCCCCGCCTCCTTATCCATTTATATATAAGGATATTTCGATGATTGGTTCGGGTCGGGATGGCAAAGAAAAAAGAAGGAAAAAATATCGGTTTAAAACGGAGAGAAGTGTGCAAAATTGCTTCATTTTGGAGAAAATAAATAGGGAACAAAAAGAAGGCGAAGGAAATGCTGATAAGGGCTTGTACCCATTCACTAACGGTGTTCCTATGAAGTTCTTGGAAGGGTTGTCCCTTGAGTACTTCTGACGAACGACAGGATTTATTAAGAAGTCCTATATTAACAAACAAATCGAGGAAACGGAGCTCGCTGATCAAGTTTTCACAAATATTCTAATTTTGAAGAAGATTTCGGCGCATTCTAGTGCTTATTTAATTTCAATTTCGAAGCATGAAAACAATTACCGATTCCGGGAACAAACAGTCAAAGTTTTCCACATTAATTAGATGAATATTCTGAATATCAAGAGACGCAGATTGTTCGATAGGGCGTGTTTGTATGTAGTATGCAACGAAAAATTCTGTCAATCTGATCAAGCGAGTTCTCATCTTTAAACTGAGATTTTAGACAAAATTGACCTTCCAGAACGAACTGAAGTAAACCCTAATGCGCTCAAATTTTAATTTTAAAAAAGTGAAACTTGAGAGATGCAGTTTTCTCCATGGAGTTTTTTTTCTTCTTCGTGAATAGATATATAATCTGAAAAATGAGCGTCCTGTTCGGTAGAGCACGTTTGTGTTTTTTCTCAACAACTTGTGTTATGTGCAAGATGATATCATGCTAAAAGAGACCTCAATATAAAATTGATCCCAACCACACCAGACTTCTATTTTTTCCAATCCCCCTTCTCATACAAAACACAGAAAAAATGCTTCATCCGACATCAGTCAAGAATAACCTCTCCCAATTCGAATAAAAAATCAGATTATGGGCCATTTATGAGCATTTACCGAAGACAAGAAGTTAGTTTCCGATCGTATCTCCCCCCGTTCCGAACAGCCGGAGAGAGGAGCACATCAAATATACTCTTCAGGCTCTTTTGTCATCGGCAAAAAAGTAGGCACTTAACGACGTTTTTCATCGGTTTTTTGCGTTGAGCACAACGATGTTCATGCTCGTGTTTTTTTTTGTGCTCTTGTCTGTTGTGCCGTTTATATCGATGATGTCGACGAATAATTGATGCTATCTATATGCGTATTTATATTTATTTGTTCGGATTTATATATCTTTTATTTTTGGGTTTTTTTTTGAAGAAAAAATACCCAAAAATATATTCAAGAAAATGTTAAGCATGTTCCGATAACCCGATTGATTTCTATGGTTCAACACTTCACTCTGTATATCGTTAGCAAGTTTTGCAACAAAAAATTTGCATCTTTTTCCCCTTCAAAAAGACCTTTTGCGACTATGACGCAAAAAAAAAACGAGCAGTTTTCAAAATGTTCGAAAAATTAGGTTAGCGGCAACAACATGTCCGCCGGCGACGACGTCTAAAAGTTGACTTAGATTATGGAAAGAAAAAACGAGGAAAAACCTAAGAAAGGGGGGAAATTCTCGTAGTTTTTTTTCCGCTGTGTTCTAAAGTCGAAATATGGAGAAGTAGAGGAAGTGTGGAGCGTCATTTCACCACTTGGAGTCTCAAGAGAATTAAAAAAATAGCAAAATTTCGGGAATTTTTGGTGTTTGACGAACGATTTTTGCGTTTTTTGGGGTCACTACTTGAAGTTTTGATAGGAAATGTTAGTCGGTGATGGAAGGAAGTCCCAAAAAACTGAAATTTTACAAGGATCCACTGAGAACGTCAGCTCAGGGATCAGAAAATGGCCGAGGGTCGGTGGATAGTGGCTCAGCAATGTTTTGCTTTTTCGCATATTATGCATCTTATCTTGGGGAAATGTTTATAAATTTTCTACAAGAAAAAACCTTACACATTTCCGAATCAAATAAATGAGAAATAAATATTTTTAAGCGAATTTTTGGGATGGGAAAACATTGAAAAATTGATCAAACTAACCAGATCTGAAATAGCAAGCGAAAAGATGAAATAATTGGTGGGTTGTCGAATGTTTTTGTCAAGATAGTATGACAAAAGAACCGCCAGATTACCGACGATTGTGACAATTGAGAGAATGAGCATGATAAGTGCGAGAAGCACACTTGCCACGGCCATTCTCTAATTTTTCCTTGAACGATGATGATGATGATGATATTAGTAGGGCTACTTGGTATATGGTATTATTGAACGGAAACAACATTAGGATCTGCTTCTTGACATTCCTGGAACACAGAATTGAGAATTTATTTTTCAGTTTAAGGAGAGATGGAGTGGTTAAAAGATAAGATTTTTTGAAAAAGAAAGGAATTGAATGAGGAAGAAGATTCGGAGAGTTTTTTTTTTCGAATTTTGAGAAAAAACAAATTGAGGAAGTGAAATAATAAAAAAACATTTGAAAGAGAATAGATTTCGAATCAGGAAACGGGTGACTTTAAAGGGACATAACTAATCTGAAATTGATATGAAACTTGAAAACATTTATTTCGAATAGTGCAGCAGATCTCAGAGATTGTTTCCAAAAGGAAATTCTCATTAGATTATCACGAAATTGGAGAAAAATCACGAAATTTTAAAATGAAATTTGGAAAAAAAATAATGAGTTTTCTAAAAAGTTCGATCAATAAATTTAATTTTCGCGGCAAGACTTTCTATAGTTTTTGAACATATCTAAATCTTCAAATTAAGTTTTCTGAAAAATGATGACTAAGAAATTTTTCAATTTTGTGATGTGTGATTGCATAATTCGCAACACTTCCGTGTGCGCATGATATATAATTTGAAGATAAGATTTTGAAAATTTTTGCAAGGACGTTTTTTTATTTTCATAACAACATCAGCAACATGCTTTTTTTTGTTAATTTCTGAAAAAAATTCTTCATCGAGAATTTCTTCAACTTTTCAAAAGAATGACATTTTTTAAACCTTTTTCAAAAAAATGCCAAATTTTAGGGTGGAAAATTCAAAAATATCACGAGAAAGAAAACAGGCAAGAAATGTGACAACTCTTTAGAAAAACAAAAAGAGTATTTAGATTTGATATCAAAGTACATAGAAGGGAACAAAAATGAAAAAAAAAAGAAGTTGGTTGAATAAGTTGAAGATTTAGCAAGGCAAACATTTTGAAAAAGTGATATTTTTATAAATTTTTCAAGTATATGTATGTATATTTCAAATGGACTTTTTTAGAAACACGATTTTTGAACTTTAGCGTTAAAATTGTGGATTTTTGCGATATTGTTAACAATCAATTGAAAGAAAAAATATAAGAGAACTGAGCATTATTTTGTAAAGGTGAAAATTACATATTTGTCGACAAAACTATGAAACTGCTATTTAGAAACATGCGAAAACTAGATTTTAAACTTGCCTGAAAATTGTGAACTTGTGAAAAAAAAATAAATAAAAATCTAGAAAAATAAGGATCTTTTTTAAGAAATCTTTAAAAAATCAAATCCGAATTGAAATTTGTCTGAAATCTGAAATTTTCCAAGTAACAAAATAACAAGGACGGCTGATTATAAGCGAACGCCATTCTTCCCCCCCCCCCCCCCCCCCCCCGTGATTTCACCTTTATTCAAATACAACATTTCATTGTCCGAACATGAAAAGTAGGAAAAGAGCACAATTTTTCACCTGCTCAATAAACTCTAGAGCATTTATTTTGAAAAAAAAAAGAAGAAGGTAAAACATCATTTGGAACCAATTTTTTCTGGTCTTTTTCTATTTCATTGCGGTCAAAATCATTGGGACGGAAACAAACATGAAAAAGAGTTTTATATTAGTCAGATCCAAATTTTTTTGAAAAGGACATTTCATGAAAGTTTTAAAATTTGAGCGTATTTTTTTCTTTTTTATTTCTAAGACTAGAAAAACGAGATTTTATAAAATACTTACTGTAAAATGATTAAAGGAACATAATGGTTTTAGGTGTTCGTTGTGAGACACGGTGGGAAAACCAATGTTCGTTCCTTTAAAAGTTCTACCGTAGCGAAATTGCCTTTTATTTATAAGTATTATTTGCTGATCGGAAATAAATCTGAAAATCAGAAAAAAAGCAAAAAATAAGTAGATAAAAAATAGATGCGGTTGTTAGATAATAAGACTTGAAGCGTCGGCAACAGATGGTCGTGTTTAGGGTGGGAGGGGCAAGCGAAAAAAAAAATAAAACGTAGCCGAAGAAAAAAATATGTGTATGTATATTCTCGTTTTGAGATGCTTCTTCTTCTTTTGCTCTTCTAAGCGGGGCGGCGCTTTCAGCGCCCCATGTTAAGGCCACGCCCATTTTGTTGGTTTTTTGCATATGGGAGAGCTGGAGAAGAAGCGTTGGGACTGTGGTTTTGGTGAGGTTTTTTTGAGAAGCGACGAAATTTTGAACGAAAAAAAATGGGAAACGTTTTAGAAAAATATTAAATTTATAAAGTTGGCTTAATTAATTTATCGCTTGCTCTTATTCAAACTTACTCAAACTTTTCAGACCGATTGGAAATTTTCCGAATTTTACGATTATCTCAAATTCTTAACAATTTTTTAAAATCATCAATTAGAACAGAAAAATTAAGCTTGAACGTATTCAAATTTGGGAGCTCAATATGACCTCGAATTTCTAGCCTGGAGAGTTTGATGGATTTTGGGTTAATTCTAAAATTGGAATGATGGTTCCCATAACTTCTTTCAAGGTGGCAGAATTTATAAAGCTTTATTTTTTTCTTCAAAAAATTATTGATTCAAGCGAAAAAACCTTTTTGCAATCAATATACTGAAAATGTGCACCTCCTTTAACTTTTTTCAAATTTTGAAGTTGTAATGCTAAATTTAAAAATTTATATCTTTTCCCCATACGGTCCAATAATATTTAGAGACTTTATTAAAGCAAATTTTGAACCTTATTTATAATTATCTTTTAAATCTTCAATGTACGTTTCAAATGTTCATTATTTGGAAGGAAATTTTTTAAAAATATTATGTATTGTACATCTATATTAACAAGCAATATTGAAAATTCAATTTTTTAAAAAATTTAGTTATAGTTGTTAATAAATAATAGGAATTAAAATTATTTCGTGGCTTGAATCGAAATAAAATATTTATGAAATTCTTATATACAATTTAACACGATCCAAATTCAAAACAAAAAATCAAAATTCGAATGGGAGTTCTGAAATCTCTCCATTCTCCACAATTTCTAGGAATTGTCTGTTCCTTATTGTAAATTGTAAATTCTTGATATTGCGAATTTGGTTTTCTGGAATATCTCCAGGTTTATCTACGTTTCTCAATTTTTAAAAAGAGATTAACTGGCACAAGAAAGTCAAAAACCATATTTTAAAAAATTGAGCCTTTTTTGAGGAATCAAAATCTAAAAAATAAAAATTTGCAGAACATTTCCTCCAGCTGTCGGAAACGTACTTATAACAAAAAAAATAGAAATGTTCGCAAAATTTCCGAAGCGGAAAACAAATTCCTATAATTCTCACATATTTTCCGGTACTGGTGTTTAGATGTTTTTAAAGTTTTCTGATTTCTCTGAAAACAAAAAATATATATACGTTTTTATTTGGGTTTGATGGAAAATGAAAAGGGGGGAGTTTATATATTCATGAGAAAAAGCTACTGTTGTTTAGAGATACAAAATATGTGTTTTTGGTAAGATGACATTTTAAAAAGTTCTCTACTTAATTCCTAACTTTGATTCCATGCCGTTGTGTGTGGCAGGATGGTCTCGCCGCGATTTTGTGTTACTATAGTCTGGCGTTTGTCCAGAGGGCGGGAACAACGAGCACATCGACGGCATGAGGTTGAATGGTAGGATGTTGATACTGGAGTAATAAAAAATAAATAAAAATAGTTTTTTTTAAAACTACCTCCATCAACTGCTGCTCCAGAAATACTCCGCAACGGATTGTCCTGAAGGACTCGGAATTTTTTGTCGTATTTTTCGTGGGCTTCACGCCAGGCTGCTTCGACCTGAGAGAATTAAGATTATGCGATTTCAATTGAATTTTAAAATTCGAGTTTCGATTTTTATTTTGAGGAAATTATCTAAAATATGGTTCAATATCGTATTATCAAACTTTATCCATCATTTTTTAGTTTGAGCCGATTTAATGCTCTTCAAAGTTCGAATTCCAGATAGTTTTAAGACTTTGAGCTCTAAAAAACTGAAAATCATATTTATTCTCATTCTGTAAAATTATTTTTATTTTTCTTGTAAGTCTAGTTTACTTTCTGTTAATCACAGATCTTTGTTAATTTCTTTGTTAATCGTATCAAAAATAAAATTCATTTTGCCCATTTTCTCCTGAAAAATCTCAAACCTTCGGATCAGGCTGCATAATAATCGGCCTCCCATCTGCCTTGTCAGCTCCCGGATACAACATTTTCGAATTTTGATGCAATTGCTCACGAATTTTGTCATATTTGTTTCTTCTCATATCCCGCATAATCATATCATCGTGTTGTTGCCGAGCTTTGAACTCTTCCAACTGACCAATTGATGCTCTGGAAAAAAAAAGTTTAGAGATGATGTTATTAAATGTTTTTTTTGCATTCATCAAATTTTGAAACAGTATTTTTTAACAAGATCGTGATTTTCAGCTAACTTTTCCATTTAATTTTTAAATGGAAAATAATAATTAATAGCTCAATGTAAGCGTGCTTCAAGTGTGTTCGCATTGAGTTCTGTGTTTTAATTCTGAAAAAGAAACGAACTTGATAGTTTGATTCCTCTCCACTTGATTCGTATGTTTCATACTCTTCAATCTAGCATCCCTCCATCCATGTTCATCCGGTCTCTCCGCCCACCATAACCAATTCTTATCACTCGGTGCCCCAATCCTCGACATTTCCATCTGAAATTCCAGCTGCTTTCTTGCCATTTCCTTCGCATGATTATTCGCCTTCCGTTCTGCTTCTCGAGCGTTCGCAAATCTGAAATTTATTCCGATTTCAAGTTTCGAATTGTTTCTGCAATTACTCCAAAGCTGCTCTTGCATTACTCGTCACATCGTACGCCTCATTTCTCTCAAAGTCTGCAATTTGTCGTAAACGCTTCTCCTCAACTTGTTTGTCCAATTCAGCACGATAGGCGTCTTTTTGGTTTCGGATTTCAGCATCACGGACTCGTGGAGATTCGTGACGGAAAATGTAGTATTCTTGCTGGAAGATTGTATTGATTTTTAAAATTTAAATTTTTCAAAAATGAATTACCCAAAAAATTTTATTAACGTTAGAATTTTAAAATACGGGGATTTAAACAATCGTTTTTTTTTAAAGTTTCTTCCAAATAATCAACAAGTTTTGAAACGTATAAGAAGAAGGTTTAGTTATATTTATTTATATTTTTCTGCATTTGTCATTAAAATCAAAATTTTTCCATTTCCATTTTTATAATTTTTGTCATATGTTATAGCCTTCAGATTTGGAGATTGTTTGGCGATTTGCATTATTTATCTCATCATTTAAATGAAAATGTTTCCTTCTTTAAAAAGTAATACCATGTCTTTAAGGCACTACCCCAAGCACTAACCTCCGGACTTTTCGGTCTTCTCTTCTTCAACTCAATCATTTCTGCATTAACCCGATCAACATGTTCCCAGAGTGCTTTGTTCTTCTCTGCCTCTTCCTTTAAATAAAATGCAACTTTTCACATTTATTCATAAAAATTACTCTCTTAAAATTCGCCTCCTTCTCATTCATTTCAATTTCATAGGTTTTAGCTCTTCGCATAGTTTCTTCATATTTTCTACGTTCTTCTTCTGCTTCACGTCTCATTCGATTCATATAATCATCTTCTGCTAGACATTGAGCACAAATTTCATTACTGTGATAGTCTTCAGAGATGTACACATTTTTTGCCAATCTCTGAAGAATAACTATAAATTGCTTCATACCTAGTTCCTCACCTCCTCCTCATTCTCAAATCGAATATTTCCTAAATTTCTAGTGACCTGATCCATTGGATCCTCTAGTGGACCGAAACGGGTGTCTAGATCTGCAGCTTGTCTGGTGCCGTTGAAACCACCACGCATTATTCCCTGATCAATTGATGAGGAGATATTTTCACCTAGTTGGAATTTTAGGGAGTTCATAGGTGGGGTGGCAGGGATTCTAGGCACAGGATCGTCTGGATAGATGTCGGGTGGAAGATCCATTCGATATCGATCAAGGTTGGGGAGGGAACCATTGTTTGGGGAGTCGTTAGGAAATGCTAAACATAAATACTTCTAACTGAGAAATTCCTTAAATAGATCTCAAGATATTTCAAAATCCTTCAGATTTCCTTATACGGTTAGATTTTAAAAAATTGTCAGGAAAGTTCAAAGAATACAACTTACGCATTTCCCTCCCATCGTCGGTTCCAAAATTCGCTAAACCAGCCGGCAGACCCATCTCCGCGTCCTCCATTGCCCTCTGAATACGTACACCCATTGCGACCGGATCTCCAGTTGGTGTCCCAACAAGTGGTGGTGGCGTTTCTAATGGTGAAACTGAAAATCGGACAACAATTTTAAGAAGCTCTGCCCTGAAACAACTCACATTGTTGTCTATAATTCTTCATCATTCTTGGCTCATCTGGTGGTCGAAAACGCGGAGCATCGAAATTCTCCAAAGCTTCACGAATCTTTTCAGCTTCAGACGGCTCGCGATTTCCCATTCGATCGTAGAAATACACTTTGCCGTAGCGCATTTGAATAAAATAAAGAAGGGTTAAAAGTTCCTATTCTAAGAAGTTTTGTAAAATGTAAATATATAATACTACTAAAAAATGTGCAAAGTGACTTTTGTGTCCAGATCCAGAAATTGGACACACGCTTCATTTGAATCGAGTTCCGGTTTCAACGAGATCGGTGACACCAAGTGTGCATTAGTTTTACAAACCGGAAGTTTCTTATATAGTTTGTTCTTTGAAAAGTTTTGAAAAACGCAAGTTTTGGGAGGGGGGGGGAGGGTTGTGGTTGATTTGTGTTGAAATTAGGAAATTAGGAAATTGAAAGCAAAACGCATCAAATATATAACAAAAACAATGTTCATTTTTCCAGAAAGCGCATTTAAAATTACCTGAAATTGTGGATAATGTGTCAAATTTGAAATGCCGCGTTTGCGAATGGCCTAGGTTTTTAAAAATTTTTACAAATTCGATCGTCTGAAGAACGCCGAATCCAACGGCTGGATAATTATTAACGCTTCGCATTATCTAGCCGTGTTGTTATAATTATTCTTTTAGTATTTACAGAACTCACAAAATTTAAAAAAAAATTCAGTTCATCGTTTATTTTCCAGAAAATCTACAAATACTTGCTTGGTTAAATCACAAAAATGTTTGACATTATGCTTTAAAGAATGGAATTTTAAAATTCAAAATTTGACAGTCATCCAGGCCATAAATTATTGAATGCTGCAATCCTTCTTCTTCTTTTGTTTTGGATAGAAAGCATTCTGTCCATCTGGAGTTTGAGAGTATGTTGCACCAGGTTGATCATACCCAGCGTTTCCATAATGTTGTTGTTGTCCGTCATAAGGTTGCGATGGTGCTCCTGCATTTCCATAATTGTTCTGGTTTGGATTATAGATTGGATATGGTGGAGCCGCTTGACCACCTCCTCCTGCTAAATATGTAAATATTTGATCAAAATTAAATATTAATATTATTTCATACCTTGCTGAGTTGGATAACCCGGTCCGGATTGATTCTGTGGCGGATACGGCGGATTGGGTTTCGATTCATCGATATTCGGATACGCTGGTGGCGCTGGAGCAGCATATGGCGTATAACCCGGCGGACGATTCGCCTTCTCAAGTCCAGAAACACGAAGAATTCTGAGATGTGTTCCATTTGGCGGCATTCCCGGCAACGGTTGATCGAAATCTCCCCAAACGTAAATGTTTCCAGAGTGTGCGGAAGTCAAACGTGGCTCTATGAGTGGGCAAGACATTTGCGCCGGAACTTGCATCCATTGGAAGGTACGTGTGTCGAGAACCCAGTAATCAACAAGTCGTTCAACCCCTTGATATCCACGACCAACTTCTCCGCCAGCCATGAGAATTGCATCTGTAATAGTGTAATATTTTTTTAAAGTTTGATAAAATCAATTTTTTTTTGAAAAGTTGTCATAACATTTGGTTTCTCTCCTACTACATTTATTGTATATTTAACCTCGCCAATCCGTATTCCGTTCCAAAGAGAAGATAAAACCACTTACTATTAATCGAATCAAATCCGCATTGTTTTCTTGGAATTGGCATACCTCTGGATGGATCGCCGCAACAGTTTTGAGAAGTAATCTGGAAAAAACAAAACATTTATTAAGTCACATTCTCCCCCAAACAACTTACATGTTGTGGATTATTGAGGTTCAAAATATGAACCCTAGTATTGTCAAAGTGGCCATCAGGGGTTGCGGACAAGAAAATGATATTTCCATTATTCAAAAATCCATCGTAGAAATGATTAAGATCCGCTCCGGAAACATTGAAGTTGGAAATCGGTGGTTGAGCAGTATCAGCCATGCAATCAATACGCCAGATTTGAAGGCCTGGGTTTGCCATAACCACAATTTCTGGAGCATCTTCACGCATCGAGCAAATGTAATCTCCTCCGATCGTCAATGTTTGATTGATCAATGGACGGACGTTCGCGACCGACAATCCGTCTTGAGCAAGGTCTACACGGAACACGTTGAGCTGGAAGGAAATATTTTTAAACTAAACAAAAAATGTATAATTCTTACTCTATTCTGACCATAAATTTCTTCCTCTGTGACAAGAACAAAAGAAGTTCCACCTTGTGGCGATGGACATTTCAACGCAAAAAGAAACTTCATTTTTCCAGGATTGTGGAGCGAAATTTCTCCGACAAAGCATCTCAAATTCAGATCGAAAATCACGAGTCCTGGGTATCCTTTTCTCTGTTCACTTGTTCCACTCATCCGCGATTGGATCATACAAAAAGTACAATTTTGTGGCATCAATCGATTCTTGAACATCCTGAAAAACGGCCAATCGCCAAGTTCCGTATTGTGAGTCCAATGGATGGGGTTGTTGTCCCCAGGCAACGGTGATATCCTCACTGTTTACTTGCATCTGAAATTCGAAATATTACGCGTGTTTTGGTAATTCTTCTTGAAAAAGTAACGAAAAAAGAGGTTTTCACATTTTTAAGCAGGTGTTTCGGATTTGAAAAAAAACGTTTACATCTTCAGAATTATAAATTTCACCGATTTAAAAAATCCGAATTTTTGACCTATTTCAAGATGCGCAATTTGTCATTTTTCAAAATTTTTGAAGTGCGCTGCCTTTTTCTCTATTTGTGTCTAAATTGAATTAGTTTCTCCCCCTTTTTTTTTTCAAAAAATGCATTATTTGTTCGCTTCAGCATCAATTTTTGTTTATTTAATTCCTCCTTTCCAATTATTTTGTTCTGAAAACTCCTCACAATAGTGTTGATTTTAAAAATTAATTTTCAAAAGTTCCAAATTGGCCTAGTTTTGTCAGCTGAAACGAATGCCCTCGGCCGCCGAAAGAACATGAGAAATAAGGAGGAACGAGAGATTGAGGGGAGGAAATAAAGGGGGTGTGCCATGAGTGTCGCATGACTGCCATTTTAATCAAAAAGCGTTCATTTTCTTCATTTTTCGTTGTTTTTTTTCGTTATCTCACTTGTCTAACATGTGTCACTGTAACTTCGTCTGTTTTACACTCTTCATTAAATTTTTGTTTGACAGAATGAACGTGAGAAGAGTATTTTAAATTTATAATAGTTAATTTCAGATAATGTCTAGGCCGGAAATGCATTATAGACATAGAAGGTATAGAAATCCATGGCCGACGGGAGGAACTACGTGGAAACCCAATCCAACGCCGTTGAATGGTGAATTTTTAAAATTTTTAGCTTTTTCGTTCCTCAAAAATATTTAAAAATTTCATTGGAAGCGATATTGAAATAGTTGTTGAATTCATAAATCATTTTAAATATTTTCCAGAAATGATTCCACTCAACGAAGACGAACCTTTGGACTGGTTTCCTCGTCGAATTGCCGCCGACCCTCTTGAAGGTTGTTACGAAGGTGGACCACTTAATCTTCACGGATATTTGTATCATCCAGCAACAAATAAATACTACAAAATTACGCAGGAAAATGGAGGGGTACGTGAACTACAAAGAATTCAGTTTGCTATTTATTCATTTTTAGATCAATGGGTTCAGTCGTCAGGATATGAATAGAAGAACGAAAACGGTCGGAATTGCTGAAGAACCGCAGACATCGAAAGTGTCGAGTCAACCTGTATTTTCATTAAATGCACATATGAGGATGAATGAGATTGGAAAGAACAATTTTGCTCGAATTAGTCGAGATGTTGAAGAGATGCGAGTAAAGAATTGTTCAGCGAGACCAACGTTTTCCATTCGGGTAAGAGTTTTCAAGGAACGTAAAATGAAACAGATCACTGGAGAAGCTATGTCTTGATGATTTTCCAAATAAAAAAGGGAAAACTTATACAACAGTATTTTTTCAGAATCCAATTCGAGAACGAGGAAAAGTGATCGGATGTGATTTTCTAGACATTTCTGAAAGTGGTGATCATCTAGTTGGAAGTTTTCCAATTAATACGTTCTATAATGGGGTGGAAACAAGAGCACATTCAGCATTGTACACTTTTGAAGCGTTATCGGTTAGGAAATTGTTAGAGTAAGCAGTTTTTTAGCAGATTGATTATTTTATAAATTCGTTTTCTTAGACGTGAAAGAGATGCAAAAGAAAGAAAGAAGGAGAATTGGAGGGCTTATAATACTATGGGTTTGAATTCTAATTTTTTAAAAAGGTTAATTTGAATCTCTAATTTCAGGACTAGTTTTGAATCCAGTGAATAGTGATGTAGGCGACATTGTTACCGAATGTGCAGACTATGCACAATCTCGTTATACAGATATGATTGTTGACCAGACATTAGCATTTGTTGATCAAGATGTCACATGTATGATAACGGTAACAGCAGCTGAAAGGTATGCGTTTTTTGTGAAAAATCAGGTTTTTAAATAAAAATTTAGGATGGACCGTCGAGGAGCTGTTAGATCCTATTGTACCGTTCATTTGAGTCCGTTGGAAGGCTTTAGCAATCCGGATAGGTTTATAAATACTTTTTTTAAAATTCCATGTTTCAAATTTATAGAGCTGGTGACTTAGACTCTCCAATTTATAACAAACAGTGGAGAGAAGCTGGAAATATCTGGAGTGTTGGTTGGAATGCGGATAGAATGTCGATTAGTTTTGGTAATGCTTTTTATATCTATAAAATATAAAAATGTCCTGTTAGGACGTAACCCTGAAAAATGAAAAATAGTTTGAAATTGAAGTATAAAATACAAAAAAAGTATTTCTCATTTAATCAAAATTTTAATTTCAGGATGTGAACAATATTTCCGAATGGAGAACATTTTAACCGATCAAGTGACGACATTATCAAGTAAGCGGAAAAATGTGATTTCCCATTGTTTCAATTCGAATGGAACATGTGTTATGATGGGAATCCGAGGTGGTGATGTGATTCGATCGGATTTGAGAATGAATCGCGATGGGATTACTGGTCATTTTAGAGGTGACTTTAAACCTCGATGTTTTCCATCAAAAATTTATTTCTCAGGTTCGAAATCGTCAGGATATGTGAAAGTATTGAAAGAAGCGCATCCTGATTGCCTGCTGACCGAAAGTTTTGACGGCAAAATTCGACTTTACGATTCGAGACGAACTGAGAAACCGTTGATGGTTTTGGAAGGGCATAAGAATAAGGAGAGCAAAGTCCCGTGTTTTGTTGATCATAATGAGAAATTTGTTTTTGCTGGTGAGATTTTTTTTTCTTGAAAGTTACCTTTTGATATTCGATTTGCTAGTTTCAATTGCATAAAATCTAACATGGATTATTGAAATTTGCAAAATCAAGTCCTATTTAAAAATAGACAGGTGTTTTTATAATACAATTTCAGGAAAATTTAGAAAAATTGGTCTTAAATTCAGAAAATATTTTAAATTTCAGTTGGAAACGATGGAATTGCTCGCGGATGGTCACTTGTATCCGGTGAACTGTTATGTTCCGTCAAAACTCCGCCACCACAAAGTCCAGTTGGAACACATTTCCCACAAGTTGTATATTCGGATCGATTGTGTGGAAGAGCTGGAAATTCAGCATTGATTTTAGCATCCAATGATAGTCTTCGAGTTCATGTACTTGATTTGTAATCATATTTTTGAAAATCGATCGATTTTTGTCAGTTTTATCTTTTCTCTAACGATTATTTAGCTAATCAATACTTTACTCAATTTTTTCAAAAAATATCTCTTCGCCAATTGAAAATCATTTCGAGCGGGCTTGAATATCGTGTTATTTAAGCCTTATTCGAAACTAAAAACTTGCTCTCATGTATTATCAATTTTTGTACAAAAATGTCCAAAAAAAAATCGAAATCCTCGGTGTATCCTGCCCCTAGTATCTCGTCAATTGAATACCTGTGAATTATCGAAAAATATCTTAAAGTTGGTCTAGTTTTTATATTTACTTTTTTGCCATTGAATGTTTTTTTTCAAAATCTCGAAAAACAAATTTTGCCAGTGATTATTTAGATTTTTATTTTGTTTTGTTTATTTGTTGAGTTTTCCACCGATTGAATCTCTTTCAAGTGTATTAATAAGTTTATGTATTTTCATTTTTATCATTTTTAATTCAGGAGCAACAAAAAATATACTTTGGTGAACATATTTTGTTTTTTATTTGGATTTTGGACTTCATTAAGTAATTCGACGCAAGTACGTAGTTGAAAATGTGAAACTAGAGAAAACAAAAAAACAAAAACGTTTATTCATTAAATAAAATGGAGACCTTGTTAACAGAATAATTCTAGGAATTAAATTAATAAGTCATTGCGATCTCCGCAAGAAGCTTGAATTCCGCATTGGACAGTTTTGTGAACTTCTCCATCAGCATCGTATGGCGATCGGTCTCTGACAAATCGAGCCAATTGCTGGCATAAATGCGTGCCCATATGGTGAACGCGGTCTCCGGCTCCTTTGGCGGTTCTTGGGCCTTTGCCTCAATCTGAAAACGCAAAATAATAAAATTACAGATTGTATTCGAAAAATAGAGCATGATTGAATTTCATACCATATTATCGTTAGACTGAAACTGAGGAACGGGTTACATTCGATTGAAATTTGTATTATCAAGTTTAAAATGTTGTATCGGTCATTTTATACCTTTCTAAATTTCTCTCGATCAAAAATTTTTGCAGGTTTCATTTTTAAGGCGAAACAAGCTTATAAGAATATCAACTATAATATAATTTATTGATTTACGACGCGGAAAATCTATTGTGAAAAAAGAGGATCGGACCCCAAGTTGGAATTTTCATGTACATTCTTTTTTACTCTGAAACTTCAATTTTTTAAAAATTACACTTACTCTCTCTTCAATCTCATCAATTTTCGCATGAATCCAATTCATTTGAGACTCTGTCAAATCTGGATGGTTGTCTAAAAATGTTGCTAAATCATTGCAATATGCTTCCTGAAATAATATTTTTGAAAATAATGAATATTTGATGTGAAAACCTCCAACTCCATATGTTCACCATTGATCTCATCAATAACATCGGCTGATTCGGTTTTAAATGCCTCCTGAAATCTATTTTTCTTCAAGTTTCGAGCAAATTGTGATTACCGCGATTTCATTTATTCCTCCTGTAGGTTTTTTCTTGTTGATGTAAATTTGAACAACATCAATTGGGCGTGTTGGGAAGTCAGCGAACATTTTCAAGCTTTCCTTTTTGGAAAGGAATCTTTCGGTTATCCTGAAAGAATTTGAGTTTATGCAGAAAAATCGATGAAATATAAACTTACAACGCAGAATCACTCAATTGCAGATTGGAAACACGCACTGCACTTTTCAGGTATTTTCTGTAGTCGGTGCAAAACATGCTGAAAAAAAATAGAATTTCACAACATAAAAAATCATTTCACTCACGCCACATCAACAATTTCACCATCTTCAGTTCTTTTCTTCTCAGCCCACTCGGTTGCCAACTTTTCGAGATGTTTTATTTTATTCTTCTTATTTTCTGGAACGAATTCTTGGAATTCTTGCACATAAATACGCATCTCATCAGGTGGATAACTGAATTCCAAGTGTGCTGGGTCTCTTCCAAATCCACAATCCTGAAAAAATGAGAAAAAAAAATAATTTTTTTTCGAAGAAAGAATAATTTACCGGCATTTCAGCAATTTTCTGCTTCTTAGCATCGCCGTTCGGCGCATCAGCATTTCGTTTTGACATCGTCTGAAAAAAATTTGACTTTTCAGTTGAATTTTTACAATTTATAAGTGGTAAAGCTGAGTCCATTGTATAAAACGAGGTTCACAGAAAGATGTGAGTGGAATTGATCAGCTTCAATGACAAAAATCAACGCGAATAATTTCAAGAAGATTTATTAACTAAAAACGTGAATAAATTACGAAATAAGTGGTTAATTGATTCGAAAAGAACAAATAAATACTAGCAGCAGCTAGGAAAATAAGGTGCTCGACTAGAAAACAATAAAAAACCCCCCGAAACTGGCTGAAAATTAATTTCCACCATTTTTTAGGTAAAAAAAATAAAGAATTCGCCAAACAGGTGGCCTAGAAATCTAATTGTTGAGACCTAGTCCCTCTGGATTTCAAAACCTCGGCCATTTCTGTCAACAAACCATAAAACTAATAGTTTTACATATTTTAAAGCTTTATGTTGATGTGGCTATTTTTGAAAAAATTAAAAATAAGAAAATTGCTTAATATACATGTTTTGAATGGGCCACGGTATGTTTTCACTACTTCCCCAATAGAAATAAGAGGAACGAGTCAAAAGTTCAAAAGTTTTTATCAAATCTTGACACAGTTTTCAGATTTTGAGACGTTAATAGCGAAGGAACAGGGCTCGAAGCATTGTTTAGATCTTCATCGACGACGTTTCTGACAATCTATGAGGCAAGTATCGAAAAGATGAACGCTTTTCGCGATGGATTCGGAATCCAGAGCTCGCCACTAACATTTGTGCGACGTTGAAGGTGGTGCTTATAACTTCGCATTAATTCTGGAAACAATTCTGAATTTTTCGTTCGTTGCTTTTCGATTTATGCGAGAACAGTATGTTTCTAACCGATTGCCATTAAAGATAACGTATTTATTTTTTCCATTTATAATTCAGATGCGACAATAAAAGTATATTGAACCAAAATTATCTTAATTTACAACCTAATCGGAATCAGAATAACATGCGTAATATTGTCGCTTGCCGGTCAGTCGCCACAATTTCTTTTTGAGCATTTCGCGATACTTCTCGAGGCCAAAAAAGTCCGCTTCTGAGACGAGAGATTCTAGAGTGAATTGGTCGTCGGGAAGGGTTGTCGATTTGCCGTTTCGGAGGTATTGAAGGATCTGAAGGAATGATTAGATGAATTTCTGAAGTAACTTGGAATTTCAATTTTAAAGGGATTTAGAACATAACAAAGACATCCTAAAGAGGCTCGAAAATGGCTTGATAATTTATGATTAAAAATTAGAAACAAAAATATTAAAGATGGTAATAGAATTATGGGTTGTAACATAGAAACTCACTTCTTCTGTGCATCATTTTTTTTTGATTTTAATGCCTGATACTTTTTTTGATGATTAATTTCTACAAAACTTTTAATATTTTTTTGCTATTCAAGAGGGAAAAAAGGCTGAAATCCTATTCAAGTTCATATTTTAAAATAACCAATTATTATGTTAAATGTAGTGCTTAAAATGTTTAAATTTTATAATTTTCTGTTTTTAAAAGCACTCCTACCCATAACTTTAAAAGACTGAAACGAAAATTCTGGAAGTTTTTAGAAGATACTAGAGATTCTTGGAAGTTCATGGAGTTTTTAGAACGCTTTATTATATTAGTATTGTGACGGTGTTCAAGCGGTCTTTGCTCGCGGGTTTCAGTTTACATTTTTCAGCATTTCTGAGCACCCAGTTTTCATAAGAAACTGAAAATTGGTTGAATGAAAGTTTGAATCTTACCTCAAACATATATTCAACTTAAAAGTAAAGTAAATTTTTTATAGGCAGAGTTTTGAGGACCTACTTTTTATTTTTTCAGTTTTGGATCCAACAAAAATTGAGCTTTTTGCATAAAATGAGTTTTAAAAAATATGAAGTTGTCAATGTGAACGAATATAAACTCGTGAGCTGCGCGCATGAAATTGGGTCTGGTTTTTCCTTCACCATTTCTCTAAAAAACGCAGGTGGAAGAATGTGAAAGCGATAATTAAAACGAGATGGGAAATGGTATAACGGGATCGGTGTCGAATGACAGCTTCGATGACTGGGTATCACCGGAAAACCGCCTTCCGCAAAATATGATTGAGTTGAAGTCAGAAGAATCGGAAGTAGTAGTCACCGTAATGAAAATTGGAGTACTATACAAGCAGCAGTCAACTCAATAATTTAAATGTTTTGAAACGTACATTTACAAAGGAGATATTTTCTCCAGCTAAATTGGAATTTTCTCAAATTTCGCATCACTATGAAATTCTGACTTTTATTATGTTTTTCAGATATTATCATACAATCTTTTTGAAAAAAAATCTTGAAATTTATTTCCAAAACATCTGTTTAAAAATAATCCGGTGATTATTAATAAAAAAATATATTTATATTTTCTGAAACTATAGATGTTTTTGGATTCAAATCTTCTATTTTAGAAAATTGTTTTCAGAACGTCTCAGTTCGTGCAGTTTTGAAACTTTTCCAAAAATTTGAATTGAACTGCATGTTTTGAAACAAATGATCCAGGATTAGAACACATGACCAACATAAAGAAAATGTTTATTATTTCTTCTGTTTTAAAAAATGTGTGTTTTTTTTTCAAAAAATGTCAAGACTTACATGCCGAAAAAGAAGCCCATCTCTATCAATATCTACTCTATTTTTGATATGATTTGACGAATGTTCCCACTGAAAACCACGAACTTTGATTGCTTCACCGGATACTTTGACAAGATCTCGGAAGAATGTTCCACATGTTGTTGGGTTCATCAGAGTTTTTACTTGGATTGGATAGAGCTGAAATCGATTTTGATTTTTTATTGAAGACATTTGATCAAATTCATTGGAAATTACATTTTTCGTTTGATACAAAACATGATACGAAAATTGATTTTTATTTAGCGAAATGTGCTGAACTCTGGTTTCGTTTCGGTTTTTTTTTGGAAAAAAAACAACGAAACAATAACAATGAGGACCCTTTCGAGTACACTTTAATGAAGTGTCATCCAAACATTGTTTTCAAAAAAATGCACTTTCTGTAAAAAAGTAAATGAATTTACATAAATTCAAATGCAATAACAATTTAAACAAAGCTATTGCTGGTCATAGATCAATTCTTCAAGAATTTTAGTTTGCCTACAGAAATTATAAATTTTGATAATTTTTACATTGTTCTTCTCGAATTTCGCAAAAAAAGTAGAAAATAGGACGTCATTTCACAAAATGTTATTTTTTTAAATAAAAGTACGGACTGCAATCTTAAAATGGTGGTATTCTGTATTTGAAGGCAGCTTGTCAGTTAACACGACCCAAAATCTAGGCAAACATTCAAAATTCGAATGGGAGCCCAGGTGGTCCAAAGAACAATACAAATATGCAGGCAAATTCAAATAATTGTGTTTCGCGCCAATTCCGACCGCGTTGCACGGACTGGCGCGCATTCAAATTTTGATTTTTTTTTTCAACTTTGGACCGCTACTATGGCGCGTGTATTTATCAGTGTGATTTCGCAAAAATTGCATTGTACTAATGAAAGAACGCTCTAATTTTTGAAACTAAGAACAGTTACGGTCAAATTAACTGAACAGCTGTCTTTAAGTAAAGTTGGAAAATTAAGAAATCTGAAAATTCTCGTTCAATCCACGAATACTCAACAAAAATAAGTATTAATTTCAGATTTCTTAAGCTCGATTTAAAAATGGAATGTGAAAATGAAAAAACATTGTTTTTTTTTAAAGAATTAATCTGAAAATTTACCTCTCCACCGACAAAAATATTAATCCAAGCATCTTCAGAATTGAACGCCAATTCGGCTACCATTTCTGCTGAAAAACAATAATCAAGTTTGAAAGAGAAAAAAAAATATTTTTCAGAGAAAAAACAATGAAGCAAAGTGACACAAACAAGTATTTGCAAAGGAGAGTTGGGTGGGACCAGCAAGAAAAAAATGTTGTCTTGAGACGGAACAAAAATGGAGACATTTTGTAAATGTATTTGGGCTAAGAACACATGCGTCTTCTCTTTTTTTTGGGTCCACTCGTTTTTTCTGGTCTTGTTTGCAGGAAGAAAAACAATATTGAGATGGAAATAATTACACCCTTTAATCGTCATCTATTCAAAAATTCTTATTTCATTAGGAAAATTGGATTTTTTTGTAGACAAGCCTAAAAAAATGCATGTCTTACATTTGCTCCAATGAATGAACCTGAAAATTGAATGTTGTAGAAGTTTTTTTACTGTTTCAAAATCGAATTCTAAATTTTTGAAAAATGTGATAATTTTATAAAAAAATAAAGTAAACTATGCAACCTGGACAACTAGATAGATTCTAGATATAAACAAACAATTATAAAATAGCATGAAATCCTTAAATAGCTCTAAATAATTGACCTAAAATTGACCTTGAAACCCAATTATAATAACCGAAAAACTAGTCCCAATTTTTAGAATAGTAAGGTTTAAAACGCTTTTTTTTCAAAAATACGATGAAATTCAATAGTATAAAACAAGCGAAAAATGAAACAAAGGGGGAGGAGAAACGATTAGTATTTCCTATTTCCAACTTTTGGTTTCAAAAGCTTCCCATCTCTTTATATATCGACACTTGATTCCCATGAGAATTGCTTCACATCCGCTCCATATTTTTTAGACGGCACCGAAAAATGGAATTTTTTTTCCATATTTAGAATAAGAGTTCAGTTTTACGAAGATTAACCGAGCCAATGAATCACGTTTAAATCTGTTTGAATGAAATGAAAAATTGAAATTTTAAAAAAGTGGTCCGATGGGAATTTTTCAGATGTTTTTTGAGGTAAAAGTCAAATGGATGTTCTTGGAGGATAATAGGAAAAAAGAGCATCAATCTTCGTCATATGGAACATTTTGAAATGGCATCATTTGGTGGGAAGTTGGAAAAATACAATGCAGAGGAGGATCTGAAGGTGTTTGAGAAAGATGATGTTCGAAAGATAGAATTTTCAAAAAAAAAACCGATTTCTATTTGAAAAAATTAGGTGCGACATTTCGGAAAATGACTAAATATTCGAAAAAAAAATGATTTTTAAATGATATTTTGCAGGAAACAGCTCTCCGTGCGAATCAATCAAATTTGAACAGTTTCTAGGATGCTTATGCTATAACAATTTTTGTTTTCAATTCATGCCATTTTTAGATATTTTATTATATAAATTAAACATTCACAAATTTATTGAAACATCAAAAATACGGAACTTTATCCCGAAAAACATTATTTCATGCTAAATAAAAACATTTTGAATTTTCTCTGTCAGCATACATATTAGATTGATCAAATATTTTTGGAACAAATTTCGTTTCTTTTCGATTAAAAAAATTATATTTTATCTTTCCGAAAAAGAGCATCCTCAAAAGTCGAATTAAAGTTCGACTTCCTGATATTGGAATCCTCAAAATTAAAAAAAAAAAAAGGAAGTATACTTATTTGTATTTCATATGACTAAATTTGGTTTTTTTAACGTGAGGTCATTATGTTCTTTGAAAAAAAATTTTCCGCTCATTCCTAGTAGAAATCCTTCAATTTCAAACGAAAAACCGAAGAAAAAAGAAAAAGAAACCAAATGGCGGCACCATCGGCACAATTCTCGTCCTACAGTTCAAGCATTTCATTGTACACAATCTTGACAATCATCTTCTGCTGTCTGGCTGGTCTTTCACTCATTCTGCTTCGTGTACTCTACTCAGTTCTTCTCGTCAAACGAATGACAAAAACCATCATCGGACTACAATCATGTGCTGAAATTTTGACGGACTCTTTGCTTTCTGCCACCGAATATTCGATTATTGCTATTTTGAGAGGCGGAGTTTCGATGGATGATGTTTATGCTGATTATGATCGGGTTATTCGAGCAAGAAAGTCGGAAGTGGCGAGAGTGTTTGGAGCAGATCATACGACGACCAGATTTGTAAAATGTTATGATTCTAATGCGGTTACACGAAGAAAATAATACTGAATTTTTGGTTTATTATTTGGAGAAAATAAATTGATACTCCTAATTTTTAATAATTTTTTTCTTTTTGATACGCCAGTTTGTTTTACATCTATAAGAACTTTGGGGACCGTCGAAAAACAATTTGACCGGGCCCCGGGGGCGTCCGCAAATGCTCTAGATTTATTCATTTTATGTTAATATTTCGTGGTTTTAAATGTTAAACTAGTTCACAAAACGGAAAAAATGATTATTTGTTCAATCTATGCTTCAAGTCTTTTATGTTGATTTTTGTGCGAGAAACGTGTTAGATCCATTCAAAACAATAATTTCAAAAAATATGGTTTGTTGACAGAAATAGAAGATGGTGTTTCTGTTGAATATTCAGATAGTTGGACCCCATGTTCAGCGCTTAATTTTCAGATGGTTAAAAACAATGATATATCATATCATGATTATATGTGGTTTTTGACTCTTGTGGACCTATTCAGTTTGAAAAAAAAATACAAAAAATGTCGAGAAATTCAATGCAGAAATTGCAGAGAAATGTCGAGAAATGCAGAGAAACTTCAATTTCTCCGCATTGTTTGAACTGGTTTTCTTCGAGACCCAAACGATTTAATCTGTGTCCCTTTAAACAATTTTATGGAAAATGTTTGTTTTCGTGTCTATGATTGTGGAAATTATACAAAAAATTCAGTAGTGAGTCCCAATGGCCCTTAGATGCCCAAAATATCTGATTTATACCCAAAAAGACCGTCTGGGTCGAAAAAAAGACATGTCGAGAAATGCAGAGAAATTGCTATTTCTCTGCATTTCTCGGCATTTCTCTGCAATTTCTGCATTGAATTTCTCGACATTCTTTGTATTTTTTTTTCAAACTGAATAGGTCCATTGATTTCGAGAGAAAACATACTAGTAACTTTGAAACATTTAAAAAAAAACCATCCATCTTAATATCTTCTAGGAGGAAAATAAAACAGCATAAACAGTCTTGTCGTTTCAAATGGTTTAATGAATAATAACGAGTTCAAGCTTTTTGGAAAATAAATTTATGAACCACAACAAAAGAAACATTTCGGGAATAATTAAAAGACGATGTGTACATGAGAACCATTTTTAGTTATTAGTTCCTTTTCAAATATTGAATTTAGAACATTGAATCCATGGCACCTCGAGTGGCTTTAAACGAAAATTGATTATTTCTCGACGATACCACAGTATCTCTTTTAACACCGTATGCTGATGATCCGTCCTGACTGGAAGCAGTTGCTGAAACTCTCTTCAATCCCTTGTAACCTTTTGCATTCGCCTTTTTGTTGAAATTCTGCCAACTTTTCTTTTCTCCGTCCTTTATTGAATCCATCTCTTTTCTCTTTTGCTCCTTTTTCAGTGCTCTCTGTTTCCTTCGTTCTCTTTCTGCCTGAAAACGAAAGAATTTAGATTATGTCTCATTTTTTGAATTACAAACCTGCCATTCCTTTTTACCTTGCCCAGATGGTCCTGCAGCTGACTTCTGTATTTCAAACGCATAATTCTTTCTTTGATTTTCCGGCGGAAGCTGCAAATCAGATGGATCAACAATAGTTTTGATACCAGATGCTGAAAATTGTTATTTGTCAATACTTATTTCCATATATTTTATTATACTTACAAGTATACGTAATAGCTGCTCCAGCAGGTGTCAAACTATCGATTCTAGCATACCCCTTCTTTCCATCCGGATGCGGAGCGATTACTCTTTCTCCCACTGTCCATTTGTGCAAAACTTGTGGCGTTAGCGTTTTCTCATCCTCTTCTGCCGCGTTACTGTGACTGATTTCTTCCTGAAAAGATGTGTAATTTTGAACTGAATTTTGAAAAAGAACTGCTACTTATTTTTACAAGAAAAAATTATCATTTTTAAAATTTAATTTGAAATTACGCCGGTAGTGGATTATTTTCCTTACGTGCGACCACTTATGACCTTAATTGAATTTTACTGCGTATTTCAGACGTCATAAATTGTTTGTCCATTGGGAACTTATGGTAAAAATAAAAAATAAACACAAAAGGTGAAAAATTCTCAATTTTCCGAAGTTTTTCAGAAAATAAGTCTGTTTTCAATCATGATTTAGTTCAGAACAACATTTTTACAACTTTTCAAACTCAATATATGAGAGAAAACGCGCTGTATAGAAATAATTTCAAATTTTCTCACAAGAATGATCAGTCTTCCTCGTCAAAATAAGTCGCAGTAAAAAAGATAGAAATACCTGCAAGTCTACAATTTCCTTTAAATCATCTTTCAATTTCAACAACTCTTCATTATCCGGGTCACCGAGTAGAGCAGCTTCGACTTGTTGAAGCTGGAGCTTGTAACTGGCAATGTCATCCATTTCTAGAAAAAAAACAAACAATTTTAAAACGCAGTTGCGAAATCTATCGATTTTGTATAAATTAAGATGCCATATTTAGTGGCAATTTTGAACAATCATCTTTAAAAAATTAAATAATAGAAAAAAAACAACGAACAACTTATTTTTGAGAAAATGAAAATAATACTTAGCGAGAATAACGAGTATAGGCTAAAACATTGTGAAGCAAAAATATTATTCGACAAAAAGATTTTTCGACAAAACCATTGTGGGAAAAACCATTTTTGTAAAAAACATTTTTCGGAAAAAACATTTTTCGACAAAACCATTGTGGGAAAAACCATTGGGACGGTAGAGCGCGTTTGCTCCCACCCCCTTTTTATTTGGTGTTCGTTTTTGTAGCGTTTCAAGACCCGAACGATATTTCAGGCGCATGCGCCTTGAAATGTCTGCGTCTCTCAACGTCACATGATAAGGGCAGTTGGTTGCCGGCCCTGATCGTTGTCTGCATGCCCAAAAATGTATATACCGGGCGCAAGTGGGCGCGGCCGGTTTAATTACCCAAGTTTTAAGTCTACCTCAGGTTAACCTCAAACTTGGGAAATTGAACCGGCGGCGCCCACCTGGGCGCTGTATTTACATTTTTGGGCATGCAGACAATGATCAGGGCCGGCAACCAACTGCCCTTATCATGTGACGTTGAGAGACGCAGACATTTCAAGGCGCATGCGCCTGAAATATCGTTCGGGTCTTGAAACGCTACAAAAACGAACACCAAATAAAAAGGGGGTGGGAGCAAACGCGCTCTACCGTCCCAATGGTTTTTCCCACAATGGTTTTGTCGAAAAATGTTTTTTCCGAAAAATGTTTTTTACAAAAATGGTTTTTCCCACAATGGTTTTGTCGAAAAATCTTTTTGTCGAATAATATTTTTGCTTCACAATGTTTTAGCCTATACTCAGAATAACGCAAACAAAAACCAAAAATGCGCCAGTGAGTGTGAAACTTGACTTATTTTTCGAAATTCGAAAGTTTGCTGTATTCCAAGTATTTATTCACAACGTAAATCATAAAAATAAATAAAAATTCAAGAGATGTCGGAAATTTATCTTTCACTAATTTCCGGATTCATATTCTCCATAATCGTCTCAATCTTTTCCGTCAATGTCGGTACAACATCCTTTTCAATGAACAAATGAGTGTCATCCAATTCCTGAAAATATTTTAAAAACTTCATAGTCCTAAAATTAAATAGTAAAAGTACCCTAATAATATATTTCGATCCTAATTGTCTTGACTCATCCAAATGGATCAGCAGTTGTCTAAAAGCGGGATCACTTGTCACAAATACTCCCTTTTTGACGTTGACCATTCTAAAAAAATTGGATTACTGTATATCTAGTTTTTCAGATAACTTAAGAAAGTTGGTATATTCAAACCACGAAAATGGATAAATTCTAATCAAAAATAAATCTCTTTATTCACAGATATCATCGTTACTTGTCAAACAAAATAAATTAATAACACACGCATTTTAGTTGATAAAAAATGATAAAAAATAGTTATCTAAAAAAGGAATAAATGTTAAAAATCCTCAGCTCCAATACCCCAAACATCAAGCTCTTCCAATTTCTCGTCCACTCGATCTCTAATCAATATTTTCGCATTAGAAATTATACTTTTCGCTTGAGCTTTTCTTATTGTCCCCAATGCTTCCATTAATTGACGTTCTGTGGCTTTTGCAATCTGAAAATTCCCCGATTTTAAATACTGAAAATCTGGTTGGGAAATTTCAATTGAGTTCTGCGCAATCATTATTTCGAATGAATGTTCATAAATTTATGTAATTCTAATTTTCCTGGACATTTTTTAAAAATAAATTTTGATGTTGTCGCGTCATTATTATAGAAATCTAGGTGAAAGGATAGGGAATAAAATAACACACCTATATTAGATAAAATAATTTTACTTACTTGTTGAACAGTCTTAAACCCTGCTTGATACAACACAGCCGCTCTCGCTTTTTTCACTCCTTCAATCGTCATCAAGGGCAACAGTTCTGGTTGGGACGCTTCCGAAAGACGTTGTACAAGCTCTGGTAAAAGTTGTCGTAGCGGCCACATACTGTTGATTTTCTGAAAAAAATAAAATATTTGAGAAAAATAAAAAATTCAAAATGAAATTAGCTAAAGTATAACCCCATTTGTCCTCATTGACAACCGGTCTACCAAGAAGAATTCGTCATTTTTCTCAAGTTCGAACTTTTCATAATTCACATTTGTAGGATTTTCTTCCGTTTTTCCAGTATTTAACACTACTCATTTTTCAAAATTAGTCCCTTAAATTTTCTACAAACCTCTGAAAACTTTGCAATCGATGCTGCTTGTGATATTGACGATTGAAGTGTCGCCTGTAACCATCCCTTCTCAACTCCAAATCTTTCCGCCACCTGCCACATTGGTTCCCGATTCCAAATCTTTTGCAACATCAGTGCAATATATAATCTCATTCTAGGACTTCCCGCAATTTGTTCAACCCGTGTTACAATTGCTTCCAAGATGAATTTTTCTTTTAATCCACATTGTGACAAAAGATTCTTTTCTGATATTGGTAGAGCATTGTACTGGAAAAATTGAATTCTAACATTTTAATAAAAAAAGGACTTACCAATAATAGAAACAAATCCCAGTTAATATTACAAACTTGTTCATAAGGGGTAATAATGAATAAAAGATGAAAATGCGATGAAAATATGACACCCTGGTTCAATGATGCCATAAGATCCGAGTGTAATCGAGTTGCTTCCATTGGTGCAAATCCTGCATTAAATACAGCATAACCCAAATCTGATGCTTCTATTAATCCCTAAAATTAATGTTATTATTAATGCATTCATTTTATCAGAGTTTTTGACTCACATTCTCATCAATCTTCACAAATTGATCATCTTCCAGCCTTTTCACACATTTTTTCACCAATTCTTCAATTTTTTCCGTTGTTTGTTGGGCAGCAAGAAGGGAATATTCAATAGCGTTTAAAACGTCACACTGTGTTTTGGCTATCTGGAAACGACAATGCATTTATTATTTCGTGTTCCTGTTACTTGTGAAACGTATAATTTTTGGAAAATTTTCAATAAGCGAATTTATTATCCGAAAATATTGAATGACTAAAAAAATATTCAATTAAAAATGGATGTAAAAAGTATAATTCATAACTTTTTACTTGAATTTCGGATAATTCCGATTGAAATTCACCTTCAACGAAACCAAATCTAAAACAAAAGCGCCCATCATCTCCTCTTCCGATAACGAACTCATACAATTGGGAATTTCCGATTGTAGCATTTTCCTAAACCATCGTTCTTCTTCTCCCTGCCTCACAATCGTAATACAATCTCCTTTTGTATCAAATCCTGCTCGTCCAGCTCTTCCAGCCATTTGTAAATATTGAGCTTTTCCCAGCTTTTCCCTTCCAACCATCGGAGCTTTTATAATCACTCGACGGACTGGAAGGTTAACACCTGCGGCGAGGGTTGATGTTGCACATACTACATAGATCAGACCTTCCTAAATAAAATGAAAATATTTCTACAATGAAAAAATTGAAATGATGAAAATGAAAATGTTACGTTTCAAAGAGCATGTAAAAAATTGTTGCAGTTATTCTGGCAGAGGAATGCGGAATAAGTGAAAGACATACCATAAATGCCGATTCCACACATTTTCTCTCATCCTGTGTCAATCCGGAATGATGAAAAGCAACACCAGAAAGCAGGCATTGTTTGAGAATGACATCCATCTGAAAATTTTCAAAACATTTGAGGTTTTATTGAATTTTTTATTCACCAACTTTTTCATCTTCATCATCCGCCAAAATCGACCGCAGAAAACTAATTCGTTCTTCTCGTTTTTGTTGTCGAACTGCTCTGAAAATTTCATCATAAAATTTCTGAAAATATGAAAAACAATTCTTACTGTGGCAAAGATTTCGCTATCAAAACTGCAACATTTTCACAATTCTTTTTGTTTGGACAAAAAATGACAGCACTGTTGTTCGGCACCAATTTTGACAGTAAAAGGCAGATTCCATCCGGATCGGTTTTTAGTTTCTTCAAATCAGCATTTTTATATGTTATTTTTTCAAATTTTATCGAATTCTTGAAGAATTTGAATTTAAGAAATCTACACAACTCACATTTTCAGGCAAATCACCCGACGGCTTCAAATCTCCATCATCCGCCACTCGATACATTGTTTGCCCGATTTTCACATATTCTGTCAGAGCAACTGGCCGAAAATTCGTCGAATAAACAAATGCTTTCATTGCCATTTGAAGATCCGTTAAGTTTGGCAGCGTGGCTGACATTCCAACAATTTGTCCACTTCCTTTATACAAAAATTTCGCTAATAGCTGCTCCATTATTGCACCACGCCCACCATCACCAATCATGTGAAGCTGGAAGCGAGTTTTGCATGAAAAAGGGTTTCTTTTAAGGTTTTAACAAACTTACTTCATCCACAACAACTAGCCCAATGTCTTTAAGTTTGTTTTGTGATATTAACGAATTAATGAGCATATTTGCCTGAAATTTAGAATTTAAAAATAATACTTCTTTAAATATTACATAAAATTACTGTTTCAGATAAAAATATGCCAAAAACAGGAAAAAAATATGATAGTTCTCCTTCGATTATACTAATTTTCGAATTTATGTAATAATTTTAAAATAAAACACATACGCAGACCTCAGATTTCTTCGAGATTTTAGGATTATAAGGCATAGTTGAAAATTTCAAACCTTTTCAATCGTTGCCACATAAATCGATGCCCTTTTCCTCCTCTTAATCGGTGGAAACCTTCCCTTATTCGATGCATATTCTTCAATATTTATTCCAAATGCTTCTTCAAATGGTGCAAGAGATCCCATCTGAAAATCAATGGCAATAAATCGAATGTAATATTTTGTAGACTACCTTTTCCTGAACAATCGCCACATACGGTAGCACCAAAATCGCATTCTTCTCCTTTACAACCGCTTCACGAATCATTAAAATCTGGAAAAATTCAAACTTTTGTTAAAAATTGTTCTCTAAACAATTTACCTCAGCAATCAAAGTTTTTCCGGCACCGGTTGGTAACGATAAAATACAATTTTGTCCATCAAGAAGCCGCCGATCCGATAAACATTCGTGTTGCCAGTCTGTGAGAATGACAAATGCATACTAACTATTATTTTTAAAAATAAGATTTCTGTTTCAAGAAAATATAAATTATTTCAAAATGAAAAATGTAATGCATTGCTTGGGAACAATAGTTCGAAATACATTTGGAAAATTAGTCTCGGAAGCTTCTTTTTGGAAAACGTTCGAATATGGTGTTAGTTTGGTGTTTTTTAAATCTAAAACTTGTGAATTTAAAACGTACCATAAAAGCTTTTCAGCTTCTTTATCGTTTTATAAGTTTCCATAACACTGTCAGGTAGGCATTTGCTTGGATCCGGGGGAATTGTGTCTGAAATTGATTCTGGGTTGAAGATCTTCTTCCGAAAACTAAAATTTTATTTTTTGAATGCGAAAAATCTGATTGAAGCGTAATATTTTGGCTTCGGATCTATGGTCGGCACGAGCTGACCTTCAGACCGTTGCCTTTAAAATCAAAAGAAAAAATATTCAAAAATAAAGCAGTTTTGGAATACAGTATCACTTCGATTATGTATGAGATGTTTCTAATAAAAATCGTGAAACGTACGAGAAAGGGGAAAATCATGAAAAAAATAAAAATGCGAATATTTGCAGAATAAGGAATTTTTAGGGAATATGAAACAGCGTAAAAAATAAATCTTCGAAAATTCCTGTCAAAAACTCACATTTCGGTATTGATACTTGATTCCTCGTAATATTCGATGTTTCGTGTCGAAACGAGAGCATAAATGGATCATCACTACTCGTTCCCTCTGTTGTCAAACTTGCCGCAGTTCTGAATCCATCCGCCAAAACTGAAACCGAACTTCGTTTCATCATCGGTATCCCGACTTTTTGAGTTATCGGCGTTAGTGACGACGAGTCTTCACTTGTTCTTTTTCGGGCTGGTGACGTTTTTGATGAGCATGCTGCAAAAAAGTTTAAAAATTTGCGAATAAAAATAAATTTTAAAACCGTAATTAAAAAAAAAAGTATATCCTCACCTTCCTGATTATTCGGATCCTGATTTTCCACTTCATTCGGCGAAAGGCGATCTCTCAACGGACACGAAAACTTTCGAGCTGATCTTGGCGTTCGAAGCCCTTCTGAAAATTAAGTAAATAATGAGTATTTTTAATGATTCGAAAATTTAAATTGAATTTCTAAAAACTTCCAAATTCGAAATCCGAGTCTTAGAAAATGCCAAGTGTCAAGGCGTGTAAACGAAAATCTGAAATCGAGATTTTAAAAAATCTTATTCAGAGACCTCTAGAAATATGTCCAAAAATTATAGTTTTCCAATTTTTGGCATGGCTTTTAAAAAAGTCAGCGTTTCACTCATTGTTTTGAACTAATATGAAATTGCATTATCTAAAATTTTCGATTCATAAATTTGAAAAAAGAAACCCAAAAGGATGCGCCTCGCTTTTCCAGTTATTTATTTATGATTTGAAATTTTAAGGTCTTTTGAAGAATACAAGTATAAATAAGTAATTTCGTGAGCTAACAAAGTTTTTCTAATACTTGAAAACATATTTTTAAAAATATAATTTCAGCAAGAAGCTAAATTAAAAAAAAAACACATTTTCTGTTAATTTTTGCGCCCATAAGTTGAAAAAGAAATCTCAAAATTCACCTTTCTCCAACTTTTCTCTAATTGGCGTAAACGGATCGTCTTCTCCAATATCTCCGCTTCCCATGACTATTTTTCATGAAAAATTCATTTTCTTATCGGAAATTTTTAAAAAATATCAAAATACCATTCGTTGCTCACATTACATTGCACATTTCAAGTTGAATAAACCAATAATTCATGAAAAAATAAGCTCACTCTATTTTCTCAAAACACTCGCAAATCAACTATATTTACAATAAAAATTTAAGATTTTCAACTAAAAAGGATTCGGGTGAATACTCGTAAAAATGGGGTACAATAAATGCAGACTTAAAGGGAGAACAATTCTGAAAAAAAAAACAGAATGAAAGTAATGACAGGTCATGAGAAAATTTCGGCACTAAATGAACAAAAGAAAAGATTTTGCAAAATTTAGGAGAAAAATGACATGAAAAACCGGTAAAAAATAAGCTGCTATGAAAAAAAAGAAGCTTTTTTCTTAAAATCGAGAATATGATAAAACAGGGATGTACATTGGGCTGAAATTAATAAAAAAATTGCGAAATGTGTTTATTTGCGTAGTCGTGGAACGAGTAAGCGATGAGGTGTTTGATGGAGTTCTGAAAAATGAAAATTTTAGAAATTGGAGATTTCTGGGATATTCAACGTTTTTTTTAAGCTCAGAATTCTATCGATTTCAACTATTTACTATTTATACCTTCATGAAATTATTTTAATTAAAATTAAATTTCAGTTCCAAATAAACTCACCACTGTTCCTAATATTCTTCCTCTCAACATACTCAGAAACATTCATCTTCTTCGCCTGCTCCTGTTCCTCCAACTCGTCCATTTCCTCCATTTCTTCCGTCCATGTCACCATTGGAACACTGTGGCTTCGATGTCGTAAAACGCACGGCGGTGGCCACGGAATGTCTGAAAACTTGAAGTTAAATCGAAATTTCAGAAATTTTGTGCATAATCACAAAAGTAAAAGGCGTGTGGATGTGTGCTATAATAATGTCACCCATTAAAAATTGCAATTTTCTTTTTGAGAAATGTGCAAAAAATGCAAAATTGCAGTCAGCATCTTCATGTTACCTGTCTGGATACCGATTGATCTTAAAATAAAAAATTAAACTTTCTGAATTAAATTTCGAAAAACGATTATCGTGGTTGCACAAAAATTTATCGAATAATTTTTGGAATCGTATAATATTTTGTAAATAAAACCAATTCTCTGAAAATTATTAAAAACTTACACCCTTTTTGGTAAATTTGAACCTCTAGGCGTCGGTAATCTAGATCTGGGTGCTGGAATTTTCTGAAAATTGAAAACGTTGAAGAAAATTTAAAAATCCAATTTTTCAAACCGATTGTAATTTTCCTCCATTCGACATTCGATTCAAACTATTTGCGCCATCGATTGATTTACTTGACGATAGGGAACATACTGATGAATGGGTTGAAGTTGACTGAAAATTAGATTTTAAAAGGTTTTCGAAATAAATTTCCGATGAATACCTGTCTATTAGCATCATTATCACTATGCCATGAGAGTTTCCTCTCTATTTGATCCTTTGAGCTCTCAAATGCAGCTCGACGGAGGGCTGGAAAAAAAAATTCAAGGTATTTTAAATGGGTTATCATTTAAATGGGAAACTTTCCGCAAGTTATAAAACATGTCGTTTTATTCATGTCCCTTGTTTGTATTTTTTCCCTAAAAAACCAAAAACCAACCTTCTTCTTGCATATGTATCAAGTCCTGCAATCCCTCGAGATTCGATGTCCTTCCAACATTTGCCGACTTGACACTTGACGCCACCGAAGCGGGTCTTGATGGCGTCGATGGGTTTATGAACACTTGTGGTGGTTGTGGAGCAGGAGAAGGAGTATTAACGTGAGCTGGGATATGAGTTTGAGAATGAATATGAGCTTCATGTTCTGGCGTCTGCAAAAAAAACATGACATGAACCATAGAACTTCAAACATTTTAAAATTAGTTTTATTAAAATTTTCTCATAAAACAAATAAAAAGCATACCTTTCTCACCCCAGAAGCAACTGAAAAACCCCGTTTGTTAGTGATTTGGTGATGGTTATTTATTAAAGTTCCATTTGTTTTTGGCACCTGATTTGTTAGCATGGAGTTAACATTATGCACACGAAGAACGGATCGTCCAGCTCGGGAACTGATTGGTGTTGTTGTTAGTTGAGTTGTGGTCGATTGTTGTGAAGGAATTGAGTTTCCATTCAATAATTTCATATTACGTGACAAAGTTGTCTGAAAGTTAATAGGAACCTTGTTAAAGTTTGAGGAACTTGTTTAAACACAGGACAAACAAATTATTAGGGATGTTAGGTAAAGTTCCACTTGGGATTGAATTTCAATCCCCAGTTTAACTTAACCTAGCATCCCTAGTTAGTAGAATCCCAATTGTTAGAATTATAGTAAAAGAACGGTGAACACCAGTAGATAATAAATCAATAAAAAGAAAATGATGTAATTTGATGATAAAAGAAGGATTTTACAGGTCTAAACTATTTCGCAAAAAAAGCGATTGCTTAACTACAGTGCAAATTTAGGTATATTTCAATATAAAAACGATATATGGAAATTTAAAGTTTATTTTCAGTTATTAAATTTTAAACTATTTTTTTCGTTATTCCAAAATTCTGTTCAATTTTTTAAAATTATCTCCCTCAACACTTTTTCGAAATATTTCAAAAAATTCAATACTTACCGAATGTTTGACATTAAAAGTAGCACTTCCTGTCGATCCTCTAACAAATTGTTCAGTTATTGGTCTTGGACTAACAGACGTACTTCTTCCAAAGTTCCTATCATGTCCTCCATCTGTTACAGTTTCTTCTTCAACTCTCACTAATGATTGGGTCATCGCCATGTTTCTATTAAGTGATAGTCCTGAATTTTAGGATTTTTTCAAGATGAATACCAAACCAATTGAAACTAAAAAAAGGATTTTGGATATTTGAAATATTCAAAATCACAATATAAGGAAGCACATTCTTCTACCTTCAATTTCATGCTCTAACATCACAACATCATTATCATTTTCAGAAACCTTCTTCTCCTCCTCTTCTTTCCCATTTTCTTGATTAACACCCTCATCATTTGCATCAAAAAACACATCATCTTCATCTTCTTCCCCGTTCAAAACCAGTCCAGAATCCTCTAACATAACCGACGTTCCAACCGACACATTATCCGGTGAATTGGATCGTTCCAAAAGCCATTCGGACACTTTTGCGCTGGGCGGCATTCTCGGCAAACCGGGGCTTGGAAGAACTTTTGGTAATTGTGGTTGTTGTTGTTGAGGAATTGTGTTCAGATTAACAGGAAGTGAAAATTTCCGATCATGATCATAACCGCTTAATAACATGGCTAACAATTGAACTTCTTCTTCATCCATTGGTTCGGTTACTCGATCTTCCTCTGGAAGTGAAGCTTTTCTCTTCAATTTCACATCCAAAGGTGCGGAATCAATCCGGGATCGTCCCCCGGCGGGATCTTTTAATCCCTCTTCTTCAACTGGTTCATCGTTTTTCGGCGGTGCTGGAGAAGCCATCGATTGCTCCTCGGACGTCGATCGATTATTTTCATCCTGTTCTCGAACTGTTGAAAGATCGATTCTTCGACGTCGACGTTCTTCACGTTCGGCTGAAAAATGAACCAAACACGTACACGAGACAACAACAACGATATTCTTGCAACAAAATACACATAGTGAAGATGCGGAAAGAGATTGGATCTAAAATTGGCGAAAAAATAGGATGTGATTCATTGAATCGAAAAAAAAGATCTGAATAGAGATTTGACAAAAAGGAACTTGAAATTTTTAGGTAAACTAATTAGGTTTATAATTAGTTTACCTACGTTTAAAGGAAGATTATCTCAAAATTCGATTTTTGAAGATATGGAACTTGAAATTAAAGGCACATCGACTTCAAAACTTGAAATTAAAAACATGTATATGGAAATTTAAAGGCACATAAACTTTAAAAATTTTTTTTGCCTTATTTTAGAATAATGTTTTGAATATTTTTTTACACGATCAATGAAGGAGTGTTCACACCTTATCAATTTAATTGAGAAGAAGAACAGAACGATTTTGTTGTGATTTATGAAGGAAGGAATTTGATTTTCGATGTCTTATTTTAAAATTTCACAAATTGTTATTAAATTTTAAAATTACCCCTAAAATTGTATTTTTCGCCAATTTAATGTCAATCAAGTGCAGCATACACAAAAACACATTTACTTTTTTAATTATTAAAAAAATTACCTCTTTTTGCCTGCGATTTTGCAATTTGTCTACTCAAAATCGATGCATTTGCCGGCAAGGATAGCTTATAAAAATTGCACATTGTACTCTGATCAACAGTTGGTTCCTGAAAATACTTTTTAATAAATTTAATTTGATTTTTTTTTAAATATTAAATTCTAAAAAAGAAATGCTTACATCTAATTCATCATCATCGGTTGTGAATTCATAAGATAACTTTTTTGTAGTGGCCGCCATTTGAGAAAACCTGAAGAAACTATGTGTATTTAAAAAAATCTAAATGAATCAAGATTTTAATAATCAGAGCGTGAAAAAATAAATTAAAAACAAGAAACTATTTCTAAAATGGAAAAATTGGAAATGAGAAAGCAAGACAAAAAAAAACGAGAGAGATGGACGAAAATTGGAAATAATCCAGTGTCATTGTTGGAACGAGAAAGAAACCCTCTTCGGCCACAATACTATTGATTGGGAAATGGAAGAGAGAGCGTGAATGTGGGTGGAGGGTGCAGAGATCAGCTGGCGGGTGGAGAGCGCGCATGAGCGGATGGAAATGGGTGTGAGAAGCCGGAGGAAAGAAATTAAGGGCGGCACTCATTAAGGGTTTTGAATAGATGTTTTTTGTGCGGGCAAGTGATCTGGGTGATTTGTTTTATGGAAAACACCCATTTATAGCCGTTTTTTAGGAATATCCGGTAAGAAATGTGAGAAAAATCAAAATAAAAACGCAATACTTCTTTTTTAAGTATTTACTAGATTGGAATTGATGATTCAGTGACTCACGGCAGTAAAGAAAACATTTGAAAATAAGTTATTACACATTTTTACATGGGAACCTATAAATATTCCATTTAAATTATTCTCATGTCGTGGAAATATGATACACAATAGAAAATTTTATCGTGAGACTATTCAAAAAAAAAGTTTAAAGACGCGTTTTTGAGAGAAAATTTTCAAAAATTCCACGTTTAAATTAAAGGCGCAGTTGTAAAAAATAAGCTTTGAGCCTCGCAACTATTTTTATAAATTACTGTAGTTTATAGGCGCATAACCAGAAGATTTCAAATTTTCACCATATCTATGCATAGTTTATAAATAAAAAATATTTTGTGATGTTTTTAAGGAGATGCGTTTATTTTTGAAACTTTAAAATAACACAATCAATTAAATAAAATTAAATTAATGAGAAACATGAGCGGAATGAACATGAACTCCACCTTCAATTTCGATCAAATAAACTCCATGGGATGGGGTTCTCTCGACGAAATCGGCGAAGTGTCTTCCATTGACGTTAATCTGAAAATGTAATCCTTCTAAATTTTGAAATTTTATAAAAATTTTACCGTGATGATTCCACCGTTTGAAATGAATTCAACAGTATAGATCTTGTTTTGCTCAAAGGGTTGTGGATGTCTGTCTTCTGATTGCCATCCGCCTTGTTGGGTAGAGTTGTTGATCACAGCTCCTTCCTAGAAATTTGGAAAATCCTAATAAATTTTCTACAAAATATTTACATCAAATCTTGGGTTGAAATGGAGAACAATGTCGTCTGGAGTGCGCAAGTTGATCTAAAAAATACCCAATTGAAAGTTAATTGTCTAATAAATAGAAATCTCACAATAAATCTTGGTTCGCCAGTTGGCAAAAGAACCAAACGAAGACGAGCTCCATCCGCAAATCCTTGAACCGGGATTTGAACTGGGGTCACCGGATTGAAGAATTCGTTACCGAAGGTTACACCAACTCCTCCACCGATCATAGTTTTTCTTTAAAAAAGTATATCAAAATGCCAAAACCAGGGAAAAATGGTAAATAGAAAAAGCGATAAGAAAAAGTGGGTATTTGAGACGAATCGAACTGATGTGTTTTATATACAGCTCCCAAGAAAATCGAAAAATGCACAGATAAATCAATCGACCATTTTTTTTCTCTTTTTCTTGAAATATTGTATGTTCAGTTACCCAAATACTAGTGTCATACACTCTAATAGTCTCTATCACACGAAAAAGTAATCAAACTCAAAATTTCGTTATCGATGAAAAAAAAGTTTGTTTGTTCTTGTGGAATATTCTAGAGATCGTTTTGTTGGCAACATTTATGACGAGTATAGCGACAGAGTGATGATTCATGATGCTAATTTTTTTCAGAAAGTGAAATAGTGCCTTATGATGCAAAAATTGGTTCTGAGAACATCTTATGCAATATTTTCGCAATGAACATCAAATAAATAATGATATTTCAAACAAAGTGGACACCTAAAGATTAATATTTGAGATTTTTATCACTGGATAAATATTTTTCATTTGTTTTTTTTTTCATCTTTTTCATTTTTATCATTTGTTGAAAATTATAATGTTCAAATAAATTCTCGAAAATGTGTATCCCAATTTAAAGCATCCAATTCACCTGGTTTATCATCAAACAATGGACAATTGTGAGTGTCAGGTCCTGAAAAATGTAACGTCGATTCCAAGTACATAATAAAAATATGCTATTTAGGTTTAAAAATATTTTTTGATCTACAAGAAAAAATTATATCTTTTCATTCACGTTAGATCCTTCCAAACCTTTTTCTCCAATTTCATTCCTCGATTTTCCCAAAAAATTATCCGACGACACTGAAAAATGGGAAGAGTTTTGCGTCGAGACACCCCGATTTGGATAAATCGCATTAATCGAAAAATGGGGTTTGTACTCGTTTTTTGTCAAAATTAATATTTTTTTTAATTTTCAGAATTCGGAAATTCCGTCAATGTATCGAAACTTTCAAGTCAATTGGTCAGGATATAAGCAGAGCATGTCGTGCAAATAGTTGCAAGGATGTTTATGAGGTAATCTTTCGAATTTTTAGTGTATTTCTGAATGTTTAAATTTTTTCCAGGTGATTGTCGAAACTTGGTCTTGCGGAGAGAAAACAATTTGGGTACATGAGGATTATGTTGAAGTTACCGGCCCGATTTATACTAGATTTTTGGAGACGATGGTTTTGGTTAGCTTTTAAAAATAATTTACATTTTTTAAAGGTTTGTATTTTCAGGAGGACGACGACGATGATGATTTGGAGATCAACTCCACATTAATTAACGAAGGAACCTCTTCAATTCGGAATTTTATGAATGACGGAGAAGAGGAGGTTAGCGTCGATTCCGATATTTCATCTTTTTTGGACGATGAGGAAGAAACAATGGTCGCGACTAATTAATTAACTCGTAAATTTTATAATTTATAACTCCGTTCATGTAAAATAAAGTTAATATTCATCGAAAAACCAGTTAATTTCTAAAAGCAGTCTTTTGGTGATGCTCTTATTACCCGGGTACTCGGGTACTCAGGCGGGATCCCGCACGTAGTTTGTGAGAGGAATTTTCCTCCGGCGTAATCCCGCACGTAATAATAGTGATGCGGGATCCCGCACGTAATCCCCGTGCGGGATTACGCCTGGTGAAATTCCACTGATTTCTCTAAGTTCTAATCACGTGCGGGATTACTCCAAACTCTCTAATGAAAAAGGTAGCAGTGGGCGCCGCCCGTACGATGTCGGGGACATAAAATAATGGGCCAATTTTTAAAACCCTTGCTTCAAAAAGACACCAGAATTTAATTGAGATAATGGGGGCAAGAGAGGATAGAGACATCTTAGAACTGTATGCATATATAATTCTTGTCATATTTTTGAAGTCGTATTTGGCTATGTCCCTTCAACGGGTAATCTTACTGTAACTTGCACACACACTTATTTTTAACGTAATCCCGCACGTAGTATTGGCGTAATCCCGCACGTAGTCTTGGCGTAATCCCGCACGTAGTCTTCACGTAATCCCGCACGGAATTCCGTGCGGGATTACGTTGTCAACTACGTGCGGGATCCCGCCTGAGTACCCGAGTAGCAAAACGCGCTCCAATGAAACATTAATTTTGCCGCGAATAAGGTTCATTCAAATTTCTCTTTTTCCACTTTTCTTCCTCTTTTTTTAATTTTTTCTCAAAAATTGGTTAACACTCTCTTTTTTTAAAGCAACATGTCGTACGAATTCGATCTGGAATATATGAATGAGTGTATGGAACCGTTTTCTCTCTCCTGTCCTGACGATGAAACATACACCAGTAAATGTAAGATTTGTGCTCAATTCTAAAATGTTTTTATGTCTTCAATTCTTAGTAGAGGAAATTTGTCGGGTTTATCATCAAACAATGGACAATCTTGTCGATGAAATAGTGTCGGTGATGCAAAATGACAAAAGAAATACAGTTAATATGCAAATTATTGAACATTTGGAGCGGAAGTTGGAAGGTCATGTGACGAAAACGGTTGGAACGCCAAAGTCCGCGAAAAAGACAGCGTAAGATTAAGAATGTTGAAGAAATTTTTTAAAAAATATTTCAGACGAAAACCACTTGCCGATCGAACATTCGCCACAATTGGGAAAACTTGTGATGATACTCAAAACGACAATTACACAGAAATGGAAACAACTGAAGTGTCAATCACAGCCTTGACTGGGAAATTTTCCGACTTTTCGCCTTATCAGTAATATATTCACGATAGAACCTGAAAAGGTTAGCATTTCCAGAAATTCACCATCAAACTTGAACTTCCTCAAAAGAAAAGATGCCGGCAAAATAGCATCAATAATTCAAGGTCCAAAACATGTGGAACGTGACCAAGGAGCAACAATCTCAACTTTTGACACTATTCAAGTAATTTCCAAGCAACCAGAGGCTTATTATGGTGGTGAGAAGTCATACTCAATAATTGCGGCAAAAAATACGAGATTTGCACAATTTGCAAACGATTTTCAACAGAATTATGATGAAATTACTGAGTGGGGAAATCCGACCGAACCGGCTGTTGATGCGATATATGCTTATGGGCAAATTGCCTATGATGATACGAAAGATTATGAGAAGTTTGGAGAGTATTCATCATGTTTGATGATTGGTAATTAAAATTCACAATTAATGATTTTTATGATGATTTTCAGATGACGAAAATGGTACAATAATTCCGCTGGATTTCAGTAAAATCCAAGATGATGTCACTCTTTTCCCTGGTCAATTCGTCGCCATTAAAGGGATCAATGAAACTGGCGCTGTATTTATGGTTGAAAAGATTTTTGAAACACCAAAATTGTTACTTCCAAGGATTAGCAGTGAAGTTTCGGGTTTTTTAAAATTAAAGATGAAAATTTCAAAATAAATTCTTTTAGGAGATATTTGGTTTGCATCTGGTCCATTTACATCGTCAGAGAATTGTAATTACGAGCATCTTTGTGAATTTTTGGACACGGTTCTTAAAGAGAACCCAAGTGTTTTGGTATTGGTTAGTTTGTTTTTTGAAAGGGCCCTTGGATTTAAAATTTTAAAAATAAAGTTCAAAATCTTATATTATTGCAGACCGGTCCATTTATCGATCGAAAGAACAATTTCGTGAACACGCCAGAATTCACTCTTACCTACGAAATGCTTATGGAAGATTTGTTCATCAAAATAGAACAAAAACTAGCCAATTCAAATACGGAACTGATTATTCAAACATCAGCTGTTCGAGATTACTGTATTCCGCCCGTTTTTCCGTCGAGCGCTTTTAAGTTTTTGAATAAGAAGATTTTCGGAAAAAAATTCCATTTTGTACCGGATCCGTGTGTTTTGAAGATTGGAGAAATCGAGATGGCAATTACTACTTCGGAGGTTTTGTTGAAAATGGTCTTTCATTTGCGAAATTGTTTCAAAATTTAGATCGTGACACATTTGAGCAAGAGTGAATTCCATCGATCGACAAACCAAGAGAATTTGGACAGAATAGCAAGACTGAATAGTCACTTGCTTAGTCAAAAATCGTTGTACCCATTGGAACCGGCTGAAATTCCATCATCAATGCATGAATTAATTGAAGTTTGTAATTTGACATCGGCTCCGCATATTCTTGTTGCTCCGTGTGTTCTCGCTCCATACGTGAAAACCATCGACCAAACTGTATTTGTGAACCCATCTGTTTTGGCGAAAGCATCATCAGGAACATTTATAAAATCATCGATTTTTGTTAAAAATGGACAATTTGATTGTAGCACTAATTCGATTGCTGATTTTTCTGTGTTTGAAATTGTGAAAGTTTGATTATTCTAATCCTCATTACTTTTATTTTTCTATGCGTGTATGTCTTTGTAAAATGAATTTTGATTTATTTACAAAGAATAAAGCAATAACAACCTGATGAATCAATAAGTTAGAGACGGGTTGGTTTTAGGAACGAGATGAATTAGTCTACTTTGAAAAAAAACGAGAACCTCGCAGATAGTTGAAAATAGAAAAATACCCGTTTTGCAAAACATTGGTTATGGAACAAGGAATTAGAAAAAAAAAGGATTTTCACATGTGACCGTAACTAGCATGGATTATTGCTTGTTCTGGGATTCGGTCATCGTTGACGACGAGATGCAAAGCTGTATGGCAGTGACTATCGACAGTTTGAATGGAACCTGGAATTTTAAAGGTTTTTTTTAATTTGGGGGAAAATTAATTGAAAATTATTAATTTTTCTCTAAAATTTTTCCAAGATGTTTGCCTCTAAACTCGGTGCATGCCGTATTTAACACTCGTTAAATTTTGTTTTGAATAAATTGGTTAAAAGAGGACAAAAAGCGTAATTTTTGCATTTTTTTTTCTCACCAAGAAATAATTCAAGAGTTTTCGGAAAACAATAATGGGTCATCCTGGGCAACAACATTTCTCCGTCTCGCACCTTTCCCTAATAACATTCCTAATTTCTAGTAAATAGTCTAATAGAAAATATTTACCAGCATTATCCAAATCCGAAGGAGTATAGGTCATGTATCCAATAATTGTGGCCAAAATAGACAACAATTTGCAAACAATTGCCAAGCCGGTAATAGTCCAACTCAATTTGAATGGATCGTAGACAAGACAACTAGTAGGTTTTCCACAATTTTCTCCCCATTCTAAACAGGCGGTGTCGATGATCATTCCGAAGAGAATTCCACCAGGGATGAAACCGAGAAGACGGACAAAGGTCCAGTTTATTCCGAGGGCTAGTGTTCGTTGATCGAATGGGACAACTCGGAGCATGATCTGAAAAAAAGGGATGTACTTCTGTTTTCTTATTTAGAACAAACCTGCTGTGTTGGGATTCCTGATGCAAAACTGGCGACGACTGTGATGAACAATGTAAACATCAAAATATAACTTTTTGATCCACAATCTTGATGACAATATCCTTGATGCAAAGATTCTTCATGTTTCGTTGTCTCGTGATGCAAAAGTTGATGGAATGATGCATTACTGCTCAAGCATCCGCATCCACTCCATTTTGTTAAACCCTAAAAACGATTAAATTTCCGAATTTGTCGAATTTAGTCCTTACATCTTCTTTAGACATTGAAGTACATCCAGCATGACAGGCAGAATAGTACATATGCCCAGATTTTCGGTCACAAACTGGATTCCATTCCATTTTACAGTGACAATCCGAATTGCATTCAGCCGGAATATTATAGTCATGATTTCTGTCAATAACCAGCTCGTCGTATCCAAGATTGATGCCGACGAATTCTCGCTGTGGACAATGACTCAAAAGTCCGGTGGTGAAGAGGAGAGCGATGACGTGACAGACGACGATCATTTTCAGCATTCCGCCGACCTGAGAACATTTTACATTTTTCCGAAATAAAAAAAAAGTAATTTTTAAAAATTGTGTATTTCGGCGCGGTGGTGTTTGCACAAAATGTCTAGATTTTTGTGTTGCAACCTGAGTTTTTGACATTAATATATCTCAGAAAATTTTTTTTTCTTAGTGATGTTTGGAGGATTCTTCTTTCGATTTGTTAATTTGAATTTCTGTGCGAAGAAGCTTGTTATATACGAACGTTACATTGTCCCCCCCCCCCCCCTCCCCAAAACCTAAAAATTACAGAAAATTTTTTTCTGACGTACGTTTCTCAATTAAATTAGAATTAATTTCTATTGAAAATGCGGTGGCGTGAAAGAAATAAAACTGTTTCTCCGTTTTATTTATGTCCATAATTGGGTAATTGGATTACGTTAAAAGTGTGACTCTTTTAAGGTATCAGACGAAAATTTTAATGGGACGCCATGTGATCAACATATGGAACATCTGAAGCGGAAAAAATACCTGAAGTTTCAATTGTCTGATCACAGTTCCGCCCACCATCACACCGGTCGCTGCGGCAAAAATGACAACAGCTGAAAGATGCTCGTTTTTTGGCGGGTTAATGAACTTGTTTTGGTAAACAAATTAGTCGGTTTTGTGCAGAATTTCAAGGACTTTCGAATGGAAGTCTATTCAATTAGAAAATGTTTTGAAATTCTGGAGATAATCGGTGATTTTTGATAAAGAACGATATTTTTAAATGGAAAACTTACACGACAAATACGAAGCCAATGTTGGATTGGTACTCAGTAAGGTTTCCAAAATTTTTGGCATAAATGCAGCGAATCCGTTGATGATTATAGACTCGAAAATTCCGACTGCAATGCATACCAGAAACGTGGGATTTTTGAGGATTTTCTGGAAAATAATGTTGTATTAAAGAATTGGTATTTTAACACAAGTTACGCAATTGTTCATCAGTGTGTAAGAAGTTAAACTAGTTGTAATTTGAAGGATTATATGAACAGTAAGACATAAAACGCAGAAGTTTAAAAATCAACACGTTTTTTGGTTCTTATTGTAATTAACATGTCGTTGCAAAACTAATTTGAAGTACTTAAAATGAACTGAATACGTTGAATTTTTAGGTTAAATTTCTGCTGAACAAAAACAGCCAAAGAATAAAATTGAAAATGTTGGCCACAACTACAGATACGTTCATTTTTGAATAATTTCCTTTAAATTGCAACACTTACAAAAACACAAGCCGGCACGAGACCCAAATCCCTTGGCGCTTTCTCATTTACATCTCCATTTGCCAAATGACATTGATTTACATCTTTTGCCCGATGCCTCTTCGCTTCTGGCAATTCACGAGCAAATCCCAAAATTGGAAAAGCGATCAAAAGTGCGGAGATTGAGGAGATCAAGAATCCGACCCACCAGGCACCAACCCATCTTGGATCCGAACGTTCCATTGGGATTCTGAAACAAAGGGGTTTTACAAATATTTGATATTGCAATTTTATTTTGATTTTTGAATTTAGATTTGAGAATTAATAATGTTATTGAAATTCATGTTAAAGTCATAGTGATAGAAAAAGATATCAGAAAGGAAATCACCTATCAACACGATCAAAATCGTCATAAAGATTCAAAAGAAATCCACCAGCAAACACACCAATAACTGGACCGAAAGATGTCAAAACTGCATGAATTGCTGAAAATATGAATTTTCAGAAAAGTTAGAAACATTATTCGAAATCACCTAGATAAACAGGAGAAGCCTTCTGGGAGACATTCTCATCCATATACGTGGTTCCAATGGAGAAAAGAGGTGTAGATCCGACACCATGTAAAGTTTGTCCTAGGATGAAGATCCAGAAATATGGATTGAAGTAAGAGTGTATTGGAGCAGTGCATTGCTCTTCTTCTCTCAACGAGCATTGTCCGAAATCAGTTGAGTTTTGATCATTAGATGCATTTGGCTGATAAATGTCAACCTAAAATAAAGAGATGGATTTTCAAAATTCATAACCCAATTCTGAATGAAAATAAAGAGTATCTTTGTAGTATCGTAAAAATTCCAAAAAATCGAATAATCTTATGACTAACCATCCAATGCGGAAGGGCACAGATCAATGACCCCATCGCCATCACAACACCACCCCAACCGATCCATCTTCCTTTATGACCTGTGAAAAAGTGCATTTTTGATAATATTTCATCATTATTATCATCAATTTACCATTATTCCCCCAATGACATACTGGAAATACCACCAGAAGAACGGCGAAATCATACCAGCTTGAAATAATTCCTGTGTGAGTGCTTGTCATTTGAAATCGTCGCTCCAATGTGGAGAGTCCGACTGGGAAAATTGCATTCACAACGAAACTCTGGAAAAATCGGCTTTTTTAGAGTCCGGAAGTAATTTTTGGGCAGCACGTCTGAACTTCAGACGAATTATTGAAAATTATGGGTTGGGTTGACGAAAATTAAAAAAAAATCCCATATGTTAAATGTGACAAACCAAAGGGCAAAAAAGGGAAATCAACACGAAGGAATTGAACTTGTATTGAAAATGATTATCTGTTTGTTAACAGGCCCGCTAACCACTACACTAAAAGGAAAAGTTTGGAAGATATCAACACAATCGTATACAAAAGTAGCGCCGATTGGATTTATTTCATTCAGATGTATTTCATTTTAAATTCAAAAAATGTTACCTGAATAAAAGCACAAATTCCAAGAACCAAAAGCAAACACTTTGCATTATGAAACCCTTGCAACCAAGAAGGTGTAAAACTACCAAAACCACAGAGAAGCTTCTCAGGATCATCATCTTCCATTTTATGCTTTAAATCGCGTTCATCCGGCGATTCAAAGTTACGAACATCGTACTTTTCCATCTGTAAATTATGAGAGTTTTTTGGAAATAAAAATCATAACTTTCAATAAAAGTCATAACTGAGTGATGGTTTTTTTTTGATTTGTTATTCAAATCAACAACAAAAAGAGAGAAGAAAATGGCATTTTGGAAACAAAAAAAAGTGAAACTGACAGTTATCACAAGTTTTGTGTGTGTTTGATGATAGTGGTCAAGAATGACAAAAAGGCAGAAGAAGGCGTTGAAATGAAAAAAAATGTTTTCTTCTAATGTCTCTTCTTTTCTAAAGACTACTGATTTTATAATGTACTTGATCGCCACGATAGTTGAGAGACATTTTTAAGATTTTTTTACAGTAGAATTTTAAAAAAATCTTGTAATTCCTAGAATTTTTGTTAGCGTTGAAGAAACCATGATGATTAGATAATGATAACGGCGTTTTCGCAATAAAAAATTTAAATTTACTCAAGATTCACTCAGCCTTTCGATTTTGGTGGAATATACAGGGTTATGGATCTCTAAATTATTTTGAAAGTTCCAATTTTCTTTCAAAAAATCATTAGTCATAGATTTTAAAAAAAACTGTGAATGTTCAAAGTTTAGCTGTGACTTCTTAGTTGAATATGAAATTTAGAATACTTGTTGTATAAGGATGGAAAACAGTGGTATACTGTCTTTAAACAAAACATGCGGCAATAAACGCGCCTCTAAAAATTCCTTAATTGAGACTCAAAAATCAAGTCCAAAAAGTGCAAATCAGCGGCAAAAAACAAACACATTTTCCACCAACTTTTGACCGTTTTTAAGTGTGTTTAAGTGTATGTATTCCCCCCACATTTAATCGAAGTTAATCACATTAGGAGGTCGTTGAAAAAAAATGTGAAGATGGGATGGGGGGAGGACCTCAGGTGTTCTCTCATCAAGTTTTTGTAAAACTTGAATAATATTATTGTTGAAAGGACAAAAATATTAACCACAAAACTGGAAAAAATGATCAATTTTTGTGCTAATCTTAATGGTTTGGGAATGAATCACGTGGTGGGCGGAGCGATAATTGGGGACAGAATAGAAAAATAACTACGAATTTTGTTGGGTGATAATGAATAAAAAGATAAGACAGAAGACAACAAAAACATCAGAAGATGATGAAGAAGAAGAAAAAAATGTGAAGATGAACATTTGTGAACGTATTTTGGGATGATTGGAGCGGTGACTGATTGATGTTCTGCTTTGGTCACGTTGTTTTAGGAGATGGGAGAAAACGTTTTTGGAAGATGATGCGTTGTAATGTTGATTCTTTTCTATTTTTTTTGTGTTGATCACTTGTGAAATGTTGATCGGTTTGACAGTTCAAAAGTCAAAAAGAAACGGTGGAGATTGTCACGTAAGTGTTGTGAAAGATTGAGAGATTTTGTGATAAAAGATCATAGATTCATTGGAGAGTTTAATGAGTCTGAGGGAACGTTTTACAGTTTAACACATAATTCAAAATGAACTAACATTGCCGTTCATCACTTTGAAAAGAAATTGCAGCTAATTAAAATATAAAATTTTGTGTTTTGACACGAAATTTTTTCATCAGAAATGGTAAGCGAGTCGAAGGAATTTTTAGATAATTTCAGCCTATTATTGCTCCGAAACTTTTGGCTGAAATAAGACTGGCACATTAAATTTTTATCATTTTTGACTCATTTTTAAGTTGAATCAAATGGAGCATTCAGAATGAACTCGCAATTTTTTAAATAACCAATTTTTAGATAGCCCCCTGAACTCGGGATTGAATTTATCCTCGCCAGAAGAATAGGTTAAAATGAACGCATTTTCCATTGTCGGCATTATTTTGAATCCATTCGGAATGCACCTCCTTATTAGAATCCCAACATTCTAAATTTTCATTAAGAATTGCCAGACTTTATGAAAAATCAACTAATGAGTTCATGTTAATGGTTTTCTTAACTATTTCTGGATGGGCGGGAAAGACATGTCGGGAAAATTTCGGGAAATTTTTTTGCCGGTCCAGAGACTGGGAAATTTCGGGAAATTCTAAAATTTAACTCCAAATACTGGTTTTATCCTGAGTTTATCGATTTTCCTAGGTTTTTGAGTTAATAAACATCCAACGATAAAAACTAAAGGATGACACAGGAATCAACGCAAGATTTTGAATAAACCAAACATTAAAATAAAATTACAGTATGAAGTTTGAGGATGACATTTGAAAATATTTGATGACAAAAATTAACATTTTTCTAAAAAATCCGAAACGATTAAAATATTCACAATACAAAAAAACTAGAATAATGAAGTATAAGTACAGGAAATACCCAATGAGTGGAAATAAACACTTGAGAATATATTTAATTCGGAAATTGTATTGTTTTTTGAAGTATTTTTCAAAACTAGATTTCAAGATTTCCGAAAATTCGAAAATTCCCAAGAAACTTTCTACCAAAAACTGGAATTCTCGTTTTTCTTCGATTTGAGTGCCAATTAACAAAATGGTCGTTTTTGAACCGAAATCTTTTTTATCATTTGAACCGATGTTTATGGTTAACATCACGTGAAAATTGGCTAATGTTATGTTCCGAAAAGGTTTTACCACGTCATGAGAAAAATATTAAATTTGGATGAGATGAGGTAAATATGGGGGTAAATATTCTAAAAACGTCCTTTTTTATTGTTTGAAAAAAACAAAGAACATATGAAAAAAGGTGATATAACCTAGAAACCCAAAAGTGTGGATTTCTATACTAAAATATCTTTAATAAAATAACCAAAAATCAATAAAAACGATGAATAACAAACAAATTATTGTAAATATTATCGTAGTAATGCGTAAAATGATATGATATACAAATACATAATTGATCAAAAGTTACTTGAAAACAAGTTTTCGCTTTTTTTATTTGAGAAAAGAAGTTTTCAGTTTCCAATTATTTATCACCTTAAGGTGTTAAGTTTACAATTCTAGCTATGATCAAAACTCATCAACAAAAGATGGTGTTTAATGAAATTGTAACAGTTTTTTCGAGATTACTGTATAATAAGAGAAACAATATTTGATTTTTGAGAAGGTAAGGAAGCTATGATTCTAAATTTAAAAAAGTGATGTGAATATGTTTCAAAAATAAATATAAAAAAATCTTGAATTACTCAGGAAAGTTTTCGCGGATCCGCGCATATAAAAGTAGCGGATCCGCACATTGGAAAATGCTACTTTTCCGCTACTTTTATATGCGCGGATCCGCGAAAAAATTTCCTGAGTATCGATTAAAAACTCAAATTTTACACTGCCTGGAAATAGGCCTAATGAACTTCTTTCCCTAGTCTTCCGAGCTCAAAAACTCAGATTAAACTTGAAAGCTTCAAAAATTGATTAAAAATATAATAAATAAAAACCTCGAAAACGGGCGGTTTCGGTTTTTTGCGGAGGTACGTAATGGAAAACGATCAAGAAAAAGAAGACATAAATGAGAAGATGAAAACGGCGAACAAAAAACGATTGACAATGAGATTGTAAAACTCTGTAAATAGGCGATTGGTTTGGGAAAAGTAATAGTAGAAGGAAAAGGTAAGAATGATGATAGGAGATAATATTGAAATTGGTGAATGAAAATAAGATATCTCTTTTTTTTTCAAAATTGAAAATACTATTACTTTTACGGTGGTATCGTATCATTCGATGAGTAGCAGCGGAAATGGGCGAGAATGAAATATTATTTTGAGTAGGGTTTTTTTTTGTAAAATTTGAAGAAATTTGAAATATGTTTTTTGGTGTATAATGTATGTTCATTGAGGATATAACAATTTCCATTTCAAAAAAATACATTTTTCAGAATATTTCAATTTTTTTCAATTCTCAATAATGTCTGATTTTTGTATCTGCTCTTCAATTCTGAAATGCGAATGAATTAACGAAATTTAGAAATAAATCTGAAAATCATGAAACCTGAAAAATTCTAAATTTTAAAAAACCCGTTAAGAAAAAACAAAAACCAAGAAAATTAAAAAAAAAATTTAAAGATAAATTCTGAAAATTCTAGAAAATAGAGTTTAAAAAATCCGAGCAATAAATTTTTTATTGACTAATGATTTTTTGTATCGTCCGTCCAAGTTCACGTGTAAATGAGTTGTAAGTTATCAGTTGTTTTCACGTCGAAAACCTTTATTTATTTCTTCCCCTAGTCCAATCGTTATTCCTAATTTATTTTTCTGTACTATTATTCCGTGGAAGTTTCCCCATAATGAATGTCGACTCCACCACAACCATTAGATCATACTTGTTTGTCATGGAATTGATACAATCTGATGTGTTTGGGCCAACGTTAACCGAAATGTTCAGTTTCGACAGTGATGAACATTTAAACAACATTATCGATAAATTCGGCATCGACACATCCCTTCCGTATCACCAGATTTTCCTCAAACTTTTGGAGGTAAACTTAAAAAATCATATTTTTTTGATGATTTTTTTTAGCGGTTGCCGGACAATATGAAATACAAACTTGTAATTAAAACGGAGCGTTCTTGGGATTGTACTGACACCCATTGTGAATTAAGCTTCGGTGCATCATTTGATTCGTCAACTTACACCGTTCAGTTGCCCTTGTCTTCCACAACCATTCTTCAAAACACCATCAATCAAAAGATTGGAAATATCACCGGTACCTGCGAGTTGTGTCAATCAAGGACAGTGGAATGGCAACGACTTGAGACGTCCAATATTATTATAATTGAGAACTTTTCACCAACCTATGAAACTTCGGAGAACCCAAATCTTCCCGCTACCTTAAAGTGAAATGTAGTTTATGATTTAATAACTGGCCAAAAAAGACCACGCCGGAAATTTCCTGTTATAATGTCGTTTGGTGCAACGATACATAAATCACAAGGAATGACTCGAATGTCTTAATATCCACAAAGTAAGTCTTCGTCATTTTCGTCGCTAAACGGATAAAATACACGAAAATATTTGGTAGCTCCCAGTTTTATGTAGCATGTAGTCGTGTTACCAAAGCTAGTGGATTACACTTCATAGATTCAGAAGTCTCAAACCTAAAAGTTGATGAAGCCTGCCTACAAGAATATAATCGGTTAAGGTTAGCCAATAGGTTTGCAAAGTGTTGGACAACGGAATCAGTTAAGCCTAGATAACTCTGACAACATAATGAGGGTAGGATGCGTCTTTAAATTGTTAATTATATATAATTTTCATTTGAAGGGTTCAAGAAACTGATGACACAAAGGCTGATGTAATGGGTTTTGAAGAGCAGTCGGAAATAGTTGAAAACCGGATTATGAAATCCGACGAAACGTCAAGCGGATTGAAGGTATGAACGATTTCAGATTGAGTATAAAAAGTTTAAAAACACTATTGCACAACTATATTGAGTTTTTTTAGGCCTTGCCAAACATTTTGAATCGGCAATCGACCAGTGTCGCTGCAGTAAGAGCTGGGTTCAATGATAAAAGTCTACATACAGGACAACAAGACATTAAAAATGCATTTGTTGAGTGTATAAACGTAAGCTAGAGACTATTGTCAATATAACAATTTCCGGGCGCTCGTTTAGCGGAGTGTCGTTGGGAAGTTCCTCGCAGAGCAACCGGGACGCGCTCAAATTCAATTGTGCCAGTTGATCTTGCGCTTTGCGGTCACGCTGCGAGGAAATTCCCAACGACACTCCGCAAAACGAGCGCCCGGAAATGTTTATATTGACAATAATACTATATTTCAATTATTTTAAGATGATAAGTGATGAAGATAAGGAATCATTGAAATTAATTACCCAAGAAAATAGGGTCTGTGAATTATGTGGAACATATGAAACCAATAAATCAGTCAGTTATGAAATATGCAAAGTTATTAGCAAAAAAAACACCGATCGATGACATATTTCAACTACAAAACAGACGAAGAACTTGTGAAAGATGTCAACAACAAAGTTGCATCTCCAGCAGGAAGTTTGTGGTCCCGGGTGAAACAACTACCATGGTAATACGACTTTATAAAACGAAACAAGGGAGTCACTTAACACATTTAAATGGTGACGACGAATTGATTGTATCTGGCATAAAATGGAGAGTAGTTGGTTTGAATATAAATGCATTTATATAATTTATTGAACAAGATTTTAGGACTTGCTCAATACATATCTGGTGACGGGAACGAATACGAAAGCAGCGGCCATTATGACCACTGGGCACGAATTTCGGACAACAACACCGATAAATATTCTATGGTGAACTTAATTGATACGGACATCTCCATATTGGTCTTTTCGAAGAATTAAAGAGTAATAGAGTGTTGAAGTTATGCAAATAAATAGTGAAGTTTTAGTTCGTGAATAATACTTTTGTTCTATTCTCCGTATGTGTATTGATCTTCGATCAACCAAAAAAGGACTGAAATCTCTGAAAAGTGGCTTGAGCGTTGCCGCTACCAAAAGGGAAACTTTGTACTCCTCCTTAACCCGTAGAGGAAAACGTGAAAAGTATTGAAATAGAAGGGAAAGATGAAAATCAGATAAGCACTGAAAGTAAATGTGTAATATAGGATTAAGAGTACAAATCCTTCTCCGAGCCCAAATTGGCCGCGATTCCTTTGGAAACGTGTGTGGAAAATATATTATAAGTTTGTAGCATATCGATTTGGGTGGTGAAAAATGTATGAAAGTTAATCTAGGTCAATTCTGAACAACTGGTAAATTAGACATAGCAAGAATAATTTACCTCGATCAGTAAATTTTGAAAGGAGCCCAATTTGGGCTCGGAGAAGGATTTGTACTCTTCCTCCTCCTCGGCATTAAAAAAAATTCAATAGCCAATAAAAAATTGGCCATAGCCTTCGGCCGTCCCTTACTGAAATACAGCTGAAAATATCGAGAAATGTTGTCTAATAATATGGAGTAACGAAACGAAAAACAATATTCCTCAATTTTTTTAGAAAATCATAACTTCAGAACCTATCTTTGAATGAGTATAATGATGATTTTTGAAAATGATTAGTTGACTTCTTTACGATAATATTTATCTATTTTTCCTCCCGTTGAGAAATAAACTAAATCATTCCTACTTTATTTTCATTTAAAATGAGTCGATCCACTTCCAATGACAGTTTTGATTCATGGACTCCACCATTGATGATCACTCCACCACCACAACCGCCTTTACCGTCAACATCTGACAGTTTTGATGCTTGGATGCCTCCCGTGATGATCAATCCACTTCATCAACCTCTCATGAAACTGTGGTCAAAGTGGCAGAATTTTTGCTGATGGTTACCGAGACGAAATTGTTGTCTATAAATCCGGGATCAGAAACCATGATGAAATTGTTAAATTCCGATGATTACGATTCTTCCGTTAGGGCCGCAGCAGAAGGACTAGAAGAATATGATGGTGAACGCTATAGCACTCTTCTATTACAATTATTTAAGGTATTGATTGAATTCATTTCCTTTAGGAAACTATTATTTCAGAGTTTGGAGGAGGACAATTGCCAACAGATTATTATGAGTCTTGAAAAACATATGGCATGCACGACTGTAGGGTGTTTTTTTCTGTTTCCAATGTTCATTCGCATTTTACTTGGAAGCTGCCATTTAACTTCAGCTGTTGATTGACTATCATTTTGATAAACGAAAAGAATCCTGCAGGACCTGCAAATTTCGTTTCATCGAAAGAACGAATTAGTATATTTTTCATGGATCCTACACCATTGTTGAAAACTCATCTACACTGGAGAATTTGCCAAAAAAAAAATTATTTTTCCTCATTTACTAATAAATAAACCTGCGTATTTAATATTAATTTCGTGAACCCCAATTTGTTCCTCTCTTTCCTACACTTTTCACTAATATTTGAGTTATTTTTCTTTTTCTTTTCACTAATATTTTATTTTCGACAAAATTTAATTCAAGGAACATTCCGAGTTATGGCAAATTTGCAACATTTTCCCCAACGCCATGACATTTTTGTCCCAATTTATTACGTTCAAAATTCATGCTTCTTTTTCGGGAAATTTTTTTCCCGGTTCCAAATACCGTGAAATTCCGGGAAATTCGAAAATTTAACTCCAAATACTGATTTTACCCCGATTTTCCTAAGTGTTCAGAGTAAATAAACATACAACGATAAAAAATAAAGGATAAAACAGGAATCAACGCAAGATTTTGAATAAAACAAATTTTTCAGATCTCATAAATGAGTTTAAAAAAAAGAAAAATGTTAAGTTTTCTTATTTGAGACTTCGGAAGACATATTAATCAATTTTAGTAAAGTTTAGTTGATTTTTGTCGCTTGATCTTTTCGAATTTTTGATTTTCTTGATGTTTTTCTATTTTATCTATTAAAAAAATTTTCCGAAACTTTTCGGGAAATTTTCGGGAAGGGAAATTTCCCGTCATGGTACCGGGAAAACCGGGAAATTTCCCGCCCATCCCTGTTCAGAACCTTTCTTGCCCCTTTCTTTCAGCAGCTCAGATACATATCCCATCTAAATGCCTTGCTTTGTTTTACTGTGTATACACCATGAAATTAATATTTCGAAATTTTATTATTAAAATAAAAATAACTATTCAACAAATTCTGTTGGCGTATTTTTGTTTAAAAACTTTCCTAAATTCCGTGGTGTTGATGCAGCTTCCGGTTTCTATAGGAAGGTCATCTCGGTCAAGTATCATGCAACAATACACATTTTTTGCCCTTCTGAAAGATTCTTTGATATGATTTTTTTCATTGTTCCACATACCTTTTAACATAAACGTTCTCAACGTTTTCCATTTGTCACTAGGGCATTCCAAAAGGCATGCATTGTATTTCTCCATTGATCTGAACACATAAATCCCACATTTGTACCAATCGATTTCGCCTTTCTGAAAATAAGATTCAATCGTGAAGATGAATTTTCAAAAACTCACTCTTTTCGACTTGTTGAATGGTGTTTTAATGCAGAAAACTTCCTTTTCCTGTTCCAAAACTTCACGAGAATAACAATGCACATTGGTACAACTGGTATGTCTCAACTCAACCACTTTAAATGTCTTTGTATACATGTTAGCGCATGCCTTAAAACCAACGTTATCCAAAAATTCACACTGCAAAACTCACATTAAAAACCCCCTCAAGAATGCTGGAGTATCGTTGTTGCTCGTAATCTTTGAGAATTTCACAGATCTTGTTATTAGCACTTATATCATTATCATTGTGGATCAAACATTCGATAACTCCTTCCTCCACACACATTTCATGTTCCAATCCACATAGTTTTATCAAAAACACTCCAACCTTCACTACGGTCCCCACTTCCGATTGATCTCTTGGGATCATATTTTTTCCACTTGTTTCTCGTCAAATTCATCAAAGCTGTCCTCCGATTCATTTGTCTGCAAATCACTAAAAAAATATTTAATTTCCAGATTGAAAGCACTCACACATTCTTCCTGCTTTTTTGTGACTACACCTTCTGGGACCTTCCAATTTTCAAAACTGTCGATTGAATTACTTCTACTCATTACAACTTGTACGAACTTACAAATGATTTATCCCCTGATTTACACGTTTTTTATCTTCATTTTTAACTGCGTTTTTGTTGTCTACTATTTCATTCACTTCTAATAATCTCATAAATTTTATTATTTTTTCATTATTTTTTCATTTAACCCCCTTTCCACCCACTTTTTTTCAGATTATTTCAGCTTTCAGAATTTTTTCAGATCTGCTAGTCGACTCATTTCTTCCGCACTGGTCACGAGCAACAACATGTTCGTAATGTGTTGAAATATTTTTCTGCCAATTTTAAAAATGTTTTTATATAAAATTGTTAAATGGTGAATAAAATCACTTTTTTATGCTGAAATTCATCCTTATATTGTCTAGAGAGATCTAAAATATTTTTTTATTGAAATCTAAACCCAAAACAAGTACATAGCTCCTATCAATACACCAACGTGTATACCAAAACTCGATCAAATTTCTTAACCAACTCTGTTGACGAATTTTTGGTGGCACACGTTTCTAAGCTCAGTCGTCTTTATGGTGCTCCCCGCCTTAATGCCAATTTGATCCATGTCAAGGATAAGGCAGCAGTACGCATTTTTTCGCCCTTCTGAAAGATTCTTTGATATGATTTTTTTTTAAATGTTCAACATACCTAATAGCACAAATGTTCGCACTTTCTTCCATTTGTCACCAGGGCATTCCAAAATGCATGCATTGTATTTCTTCATGTTTCTGAATACATAAATCCCTGACTTGTCCCATTTTATTTCACCATTCTGAAAATAAGAAACAATCGTGAATATGACTTTTTAATAAACTCACACTTTCTACAATATTGACAAAGTTGGAATCGTCTTCAACTTCAGTAATGGCTAATCCGGTCATTCTATCCAGCCGTGCTCTTGAAACTCGTGCTTTTATTTTTCTTCGGCTTCGGCCTATTTTATTGAATACTGATTTTTTGTATCGTTCATATAACTATGTTCACGTGTATATGAGTTGGAAGTTATCAGTTGTTTTCACGTTGAAGATCGTTATTTATTTCTTCCTCTCATCAAATCTTTATTATCAATTTACTTTTCTGTACTATTGTATAGTTAATTCAGTTAACACGATCCAAGTTCAAGGCAAAAAATCAAAATTCGAAAGGGAGCGCAGGCAGTCCAAAGAACCTTACCAATATGTAGCCACATTCAAATAATTGTGTTTCGCGCCAATTCCGACCGCGTTGCACGGACACTGACCGCGTCGCACGGACACGCGCGCATTCAAATTTTGATTTTTTCAACTTTGGACCGCTGCTATGACGCGTGTACTTATCGGTGTGATTTCGCATAAATTGCATTGTACTAATTAGAGAACGCTCTAATTTTTGAAACTAAGAACAGGTAGGGTCAAATTAACTGAACAGCTGTCTTTAAAGCATTCAGTGAATATTCATCGATTCATTATGAGGTAGATTGCATTATAAGGGGGTGGACACGTGTCTCGGATAGCAGAGGACAACAATACAGGGTGTTCAATAAATACAACAGGACGCTTCAGGCATAGATATTTTTTAAAAAAAACTACGAGGCGAAACTCTTTGAAACGCGGAATAAATATATTTTTACACAATTTATTGAGAAGTTCCCTACAACTTGCATTTGTATTTTAACCGGAGCTTAGTATTGTGACGGAGTTCAAGCCGTCTTTGCTCGCGGGTTTCAGTTTACATTTTTCAGCATTACTGAGCACCCAGTTTTCATTAGAAACTGAAAATTGGTTGCATGAAAGTTCGAATCTTACCTCAAACATATATTCAACTTAAAAGTTTGAAAAACGTAAAGTAATTTTTTACAGGCAGTTTTGGGGACCTACTTTTTATTTTTTCAGTTTTGGATCCAACAAAAAGTGAACTTTTTTGCATAAAAAGAGCAAATATTAATCTAGAACTCTAATTTTTCAGTATGGAATGTAGCTAAGGGAGAACGACAAAACAAATAAATGAATTCTAGATAATTTTCTATTTTGACTGTTTTTCCAACAAAACAGTGCGAAGCCGATAGTTTTCCATGTGATATCAAAAATCAGGTAGTAACGGATAATCAAAACTTCCTAAAATTTATTACTACACGTTTATTTGCTCCAAAAGGTTTTGAAAATGTAAATATAAAGTTTCGGAATAGTTTTTGCAGCAGAACTAAAAAATATGAAGTTGCCAATGTGAACGAGCATAAACTCGTGAGCTGCGAGAATGCGAACATGAAGTTACATAGGTCTTGTTTTTCCTTCACCATTTTTCGTTTAAATTAATGAGAAATAATGTCAGGGAATTGAAATCAATTAAATTCTCGTAAAAAAATAAATTATTCGTTGTACCACGGTAGGATGGTAGGATATTCTTCGTGCTACATTTATTGAACACCCTGTAGTCACAAACCAATCGCCGCTTTGCCTCCTCGTCGCGCTCAGCAATATCAACACACTTTGCTAGCACAGCTATTGTTGAGTGCGTAGCGTTGTGGTAATCTCGGCGGCCGTCATTCTTGCCGTCGCGGGTTCGGCATCGCTTGCTAGTCCACTGATGACAACCCATGATACACCATTACGATCTCTGAAGACCTCGTGCTGAATATCATTCCATGCAACACCAACTGAGGACTTTTTGGTTTTTTTTAAACTTTTTGGGTGGAATAACATTTTTAATAAATTTATTTTATAACAATTGTTCATCGGTATAAAATGGTTCAGGTTGATCACGATTTATTTCAATGTCTGGCATTTCGTCGGGTATCTGAAATCGTATTTTAAAAAATACATATGTATAAGAAAAACAACTAATTCTTACATTTGTTAATGTGTCCTCCTCCTTGTAGACTTCTGAAATAATTTCGAGATTTTTAAAACAAAAAATAAGAAAACAAACTTTGTTCAACCCTTTTCACAGATTTAATCGTCTTTTGAGTAGGTGTCCCCACCCGATCTTCGACTAGAACAATCTGAGCCTGAGCATCCATTGGATCAACTGCCGGTTGTTGAGGTGGTCGCGAAGGTTGGTGAGAGCCGTCACGACGCTTTGAATTATTGTGATTATTCTTATTATTGTTATTATTCTTTGGTTCTTTCTTCTTCGCGTACGGCTTTTTTGTTACTATATGATCATCTGCATTCGTAATCTTTCTTCTGCAAATACACATCGCTTTCGGGATTTCGAAATGGTAAAAATAAAACAAATGATTGTATTATTGGACGAAATTCTTAGAAGAAATACGCGTGGAATTAAAAATTAATATTTTCGATAAATTTTTGTCATTTTATGAACATTTTCTATTCATACACAATAATGTTCAAAATAAGGTGGGAACATATCTGTAATCGACAACTTTTCAAAAAAAAAACGTTTATTTTTGAATGCAATAAATTAATAATTTAAATCACTGAACACACAATCAATTTGAACATCCAATCTATTTATTAATTACCTGGAAAACTGAAAATAAAGGAAATAATTAATTAATTTCAAACCTTAAAAAATTCTAAGACGTCTTCACCACATTCTTCCTGTAATTGTTTTTTGATACATTCGCTTCTTTTTTCAATTCCTTCGCATATTTCATTTACTGGTTCCAGCATACCAATGGCTCTGTTCTTGTACCACAAAATCATAATACTCACATAATACTGGTAAATGCCTCCAATTGTTATTGAACTGTTTCACGCAATCTCTTCCTCCCAAACATTTCTGAAATTAATTTTGTTGAAAAAAATTATACTTCAAATAAGAACTTACCATCAAATCATTGCAAATATAAATGCTTTTTCGTAAATTTTCAGTCGTTGGAGGATTGGTAACAGAATCAATAAATTCAAAAAATGTTTTGCCTTTCTAAAGAAATTTATTCTCATTGAAATTTTTAAAAAACGGAAGTAAAAAAATACCTCATAACAATTAGGTTCCATTAAATTTGCACATTTTACTGAAATTTCAGAACTGCTCAAATTCTCCGTGGCATTGGAATAATTTATAAGAATGAAAAGAAGGTTAAATAATTTGAAGAACATGTTCCTCGTGCTTACCTGAATATGTGAGCTACAACTTTGTTTTTAAAGAGTCGTATCGAACTGTTTATGAAAATATTGTTTATAATAAACAGTGAAAAATTTAATTTAAAAATAAAATAAACAGGTATAGAATGTTTGTACAGAGGTTTCTCGCCAATCAGAGGAAATTTATCACGACCATCCCTAAATACACTAATATCTGGTCGAATGTGTTCAAATTTTCTGGATTTTATGATATTATCAAAATTAGCAAAATATAATAAAACGGTAAATTTTTCATTTCTGAAGAAATTAGTAATAAAAATATCATCAACTCATTTCTGGCGGTTCATCCAACTCCCAGTCAAATTCCTCCAAATCATTGAAACCGTTACAACTATTCTTCAAGATACTAATAAGCTTCTCATAATCCGGTAATTCTGTTCTTCTGCATCTCTCCAAAGTTTTTGGAAACATTTCAAAATTTCTGTTCATTTTTCTGAGAAACAAAAAACTTATTTTCAAGATTTTTTTTGTTATTTATCTCTTACCTAGACTGATAGTTCCTCATGAATACCTTTTTCGAAAGGTACACTTCATCCTGATCAAGTAGATTTTTCCAAGGAAGTACATCAATTAATTCGACAATTGAATAAAACAATGACCAGATATCATCAACAAATCCTTGTTCTTTTCGTTCATGAGCTGTTATTGAAACATATCGGGTTGTCCCACGAAATGATGCATAAGTTCTTTCTGGCCTAAATGTCCCATCTCTTGACCGAATTTTGCGCGCCATTCCGAAATCCAAAATATAAATTATTCTACTGTATTCCCCGATTCCAATACAAATGTTCGATGGTTTGATGTCCCTTTAAAATTGAATTACTTCTGTTGAAGGAATTCAATAAAGTAATTTTACCTATGAACATATCCCATTGAATGAAACTGTTTCATACACTCTAATGATTGGACCCCAATTTTCGAAGCCTAGAACAATTCCACCTCTTTAATCAAAAAAAAGAAGAACTTACAGAAACTGGGGTCAATGTTCGATTCCTTTGAGTCCTTCTCAAATCCCCAACGTTCTTCCCTAACATTTGCATTACAATGAAATTATAATTTCCCATTTCACCGCTATAGTACTGCAAAAAATAGTTCGATTTCGTTAATTTTTTAAAAGATAACTTACAATTCTGGGAACGTGAATACAATTTCCAAGCTTTAACAAAATCTCCAACTCTAGAATTAATCTTCCAGACTCAACTGACTTTGGTTCAACCTTCACCGCCACTACCAGTTTGCAATCCATATCAACCGCTCGATAAACCTGACCGAATCCTCCGCCGCCAACCATTTTCTCAATTCGATAGGCTCTTCTTGCACCCAATATCATACCATCTTCCATAAATGGTGGTGCAAGTTTTCCGCGATTCTGGAAATGTTCAAAGTGTTACAACAAGTGTTTTAAAAACCAACTTTATCATCTTTGTTGTAATACTCCATGAATTTCCAAGAGACTGATTTTTAAAATCCAAAAAAAATGAAAAATGATGGGAATTTCCGAATGATTTTTATTTCAACAATAATCGCCACGTCGTCTAATAATTTGTTTATTACTAACTTTGCATTGATCCAGAAAAGACTCAATTATTTCTGAGTTTCAGGGTTTTTGAAAGCATGAACATTTTAAAAAAATATGTTTTGTGTATTTACGGTAAATACAATAATTTACCCTCGATCTAAAACTGTAAACGTCATACATTAATAATGTAAAATTTTATTTGATCAAAAAAACGCGACCAATAAAATATATACCAGTAAAGAGATCCAAAAAAGGCAGGGGCACATTTTTTTCAGAAGAAAAAAATAAGGGAAAAATAATATATTGTAAGTAGTACCATCAAAAAAGCTATACAAATATGTAGTGAAGCCTAGGACAATATATGCCTATATATGTACACGCAATGATAGAAAATCTGGAATAAAAAGAACATGTTTCTTGTAATAAGAACGACAAGTTTTTTCGTGATTTCTTATCAGAAGAATCATGTTCTCTTTTTCAGAGCAGAAGCTCAATTACTAATTACTTTTTTGGCTTGTTGAAGGTCATGTGCGATTTGAGCTTTTTTCATCGATTTCACTTTTTTGATTCGGTCCGTTACTTCGGATAGAAGTGATTCGGAGATTGATTCGCGAAGATGAATGTCGGCAGGAATTGGGATGACCTGAAAAATGGAAATTTTAGGAAATTAAGTCAAATCCTTTCGAGTTTTATTCAATTTAAACTTTTGAGTGATCATTACCTAGTGAATAATTTTATTCTGGAATTTCTTTAAAATTAGAATTTAAATTCCGAAAATTTAAAGAATCTTTGAGAATATTTTGAAAATTTTCAAAGTATACAGATTTTTTATCAAAAAATTCGCCATACCTTTCCCTTGGAATAACATTGTGATTCCCGATCCAAACTACATTTTCCGCATGATTTTCTACAATTTTCCGACATGAAATCCGCTGATTTTCCAGCACACATTTGATCCTTTTTCCACGCAACACAATTCACATGTCGATCCGCACAATTATCCGTCACATTGTATGCCGGTTGACATACCGAACAACTTGCTTGGCAATATTGACTCATATATTCTGGTTCTTTTTGACATCCGCCATTTTGGGCCCACGCGTTACAGCATGGGATACGGTTGTAACAGTCAATGAACAATGGAGCTGCCATTTGGACGGAGATTCTCTTGATCAATGGAACTCTTTCGACTTTGGTTCCGTTTACAACTAGCTGAGCTTTCTCCAATTCGAGGGCGATTGTTGAATTTCCATGAGTTTTAGTACCTTTCATACGAGCGGCAAAGTTCTGAAAATAAGAGGTGTGATGCGTAGCGGTTAGGGTTTGGAAAACTGAAAAGAACATGGGTAACATACTTAGGCTCAACTGAAATCAGCGTCCGTTTTTTTAGTGCTCAGAGAATTGTAGATATCAAAGTTATGAGACTTTGAAATCACTATTTTTCAAAATTAGCAGCCAGAATATTGAGTTAGAAGCCTTAAAGACAGTGTACCATACTTTGTTTTCAAAACTTATGCCAATTCTACTTTAAAAACCTAAATCTAAAAGCATGGAATTATCAATTTCTTGATAAATACAACAAATTTAGAACCAAGTTGAAGCCTTAAAGACGAGGTTTTACTTGTTTTTAACTTACCAGAATTTAAATAGAATATTAAGAATCAAACCATATTTTTCAAAGAGCATCATATTAAAACTTTTGTTGTACAGCGTGGTTAGGTTTCAAAAAGTTTGCCACTTGAGGCACCCTTTATTTAAGTATAAATAAAACCAACCGCGTTGACACATCTTCCCCACCAGCATCTTGACGAATAACAAGCATCATGTTGTTCAAATCCGCGGCAATTTCCATTCAAACGGATCTTTGAGACACAATGTGGATATCCGCGAGTATCACAGAATAAGTAAGGAGAACCACAATTTGGATTCTGATGACTGCATGTTGCTCTTGGTGCGTAACGATACATTTGATCTGTGTACGAGTTTGAGAGACCTGAAAATAAGTTTTTTTTTAAAATTTCATTATCCCTTTCTAATTTATATACCATCTCTGTTAACCAAATATGGGAATGGGCGCATTGGGGCATAACTGAAATGTTGCCAGTTTGCACAAGTTGGGTGGTCTGCTGAATAAGCTTGTTCTCGAAGCCATCTTGGTTGTTGCAATTGACGCCAAAGTTCCCAAAGGTAGTCGACAAATGAGTGATGCATGAAGAAAACTGGCTCATTGGCTGAAGTGCTTGGTGGTTTCATATCACCTCCAATCCATAAATGAATGTTTGAGTGTGAATATTCAATAGCTTGATAGTTGTTTGGGTATGGGCATCCTGAAATAAAACGTCTTCGTGCTTTCAACCTTAACTTAGTCTTCAAGAAAACCATTGAAAATGTCAAATCACATTGAAAAAAGGGCGCATCACTAGTGAACCATAAGTTTCGAAACCCATTACCTTTAAGAGGTATTTTTTGGAATTTCCCCTCTTGTCACATATGATAAAAGTTTCTTAAAATACAATTAAAATGCATGCTTCATCTACTACCACTACAAGTTCAGGGTCATCTGATAATGATGGTCATTCAAAGAGAGACCGAGAAAAGCAAAACTGGTTTTTTTTCTCAATTTTCAACACAAGACAATAACCACAATAAATATGTTTCTTATTGTTTTAAATGGTGATTGGTGGTCGCGGAGAAAAAAAAATTGAAAATTGATGTAATGTTGCGGTCTAAAATAGACACAAACCTGGTTGTGGGGCTGTGTAGGCCATGGTGTTTTCGATTGTATTTTGAGCAACAATGCTGTTCACTTGATTCTCGTTGAAAAGTTGACCTTCAGCTCCAAGATTTCTCAGAATTGTAGATCTTCCTTCAAGTGTTTGCCAGTATGCAAAAGGTCCAGTTATTACATTTCCATAGTAGTCAGTTCCTCCAACAAACAAATCAGTAAACATGATAGATTCTCTTGGGTCCGGAAGGTAGGAGTCCATAACTGAATCCCAATAAGGAATGAAAACCAAAGGATCAACCATTCTCAATGCAATTTCCACTCTTTTCAAGTATTCCCTATGCCATGGCAAGAATCCCGGTCCAGAGTGTGCACCAGATCCAACTCCAACCTCAAAATGTTGTCTCGAAAGCCGATCATATTCTCCGTTTCGCTTCAAAGTGTTCAAAGCGTTATGCCATCTTCTTCTCTCGTCTTCCGTCATCATTCGGTACTCTTTCCTCCATGACATGGTCAATGGAACTCCGTTTGCCAAGATGCATTGACCATTCACATTTCTTCCCTGAAACATGCGATTTTGTGGGGGGTTTTTTAATCGGTTTCGGGTTTGACCTCGGCTTAGCAAAACAGTGAATGAAAAAGATTCTATTCGGAGTTGTAAGATTTGAAAAAAAGAATCAAATCTCTTAAGTTTTAGGTCAGATGGATTGGACTTTTTTCCTATTGTCCTTCTGATTAAAGCACACATAAATGGGTTTCTTTCCAAAAATATATTCCTTTTTCTGTTATTTTTCCAGACTTTGTATACTTTTTTTTAAAGTTTCCCCCTCTTTAAAATAAATATGAAACTTACATTGAAGAATGGACACAAGCAGAGAAGGGTCATACAATCGTAAGGATGATAAGCAGCCTGACCACGAGCATTGGCAGGGACAGGAATAGGTTGAAGCCAGTTAGGAACTTGATTTGGACGCGTTTGGCGGATGGTTTGACGTGCTAATCTTCGTCGAGTCGCAAGGTCCATTCTACGGATCTGAAATTCAAAGACAAATAATTTAAAAGTAGAGTGAAAGTAGATTACCATCAAACAAGTGCTCTTCAAATGTTTCGGTGCGTCGGAGCAATCCCTTGGTGGTTCCCTCCATCTCTTATTCTTCAGTCTATTCAAATTTCTATCAGCCACCTTTTTCGGACTTCTAGCACTTCCTCCAGAAACTAATCCACCTTTCTTTGTCGTCGATTTTGCGGCGAGCACGATCGCTGTCAGACCCAACAGCGATATTACCAGTGATAAGCGCATCTTCTAACTGAAATCAAAACACAATGAAAATAAAGAAATATATAAAATATCGGGGTTGTTATTTTTCTAAGAAGAGGAGTTATAGTCAAGGTTATTCGAAAGAATGTGGAATTTTTTTCGAAGATAGGGTTGGGAACGAAGAAGGGGGGAAAATATTTAGAAACATCAACAACACACTAAACAGAAAAAACTGTTCCTTTTTATGGAACTTGCAGAAAAAAAAAAGAAAACTACAACAATTGTTTAGAGTTATGAGTCAAACTAAAAATATTTTGTTGTTTTTTATTTCTCGATGATTAAAAAAACCGTTTTGAAAACAATTTTCGAACAAAATATATTTCGAAGAAAGGGTTTGTTCCAAGAGTGACAAGACGCGGTCACTCATGGTATAAGGAGGTTAAAAATAAGCCCCGCCTCTTCTCATTTTTTTTTCTAAAAAAATTTTTGTTTCAGCGAACTTGCACTGGTCGCCCTCTCTTTCTCTTTTTCTCGGCGTCCATTGTGGTATGGTTTTGACCTTTCGATTACAATCTGATGCTTCTTTTCTACTAGAAAAAGTGGCCAGCATGGAGGAAAAAAATGCAATAATACGTGTTGAAACATATTTTTTCAGATTTTTATCGAAGAGGAAATGGGGGGGGGGGTCAATTTTTTAAAGGTTTATGGGTTTTTTGAACAGGTTTCTGGAGTAAATAACCTCATTTTATTTGCTACAGAAGAAAACAAAATTAGGCTATTCCATCTAAAACTAGCAAAAATGCTTAATAGTTCTGAAATTATTTGTTATGCAAAATTATTTTTTGAAGATCAAAGAATTTTTCAAATTTCAATTTTTGGAAAAGTTTGAACCTGTGGAGGGAGGAGGTGGAGGAATACATAAGCTCAACGCCCACCTTAGTAAAGGGAGGGTGTTGCTCAGTGGTTAGCTTGCCGATGCTTATAAGTGAAAGTTCGAGCCCAGCTCATAAAAAAGGAGGGATTTTGTTTTTTTTTTCAAAATAAAATTAAAAAAAGAAACTAAGAAAATAAAAGTAAGAAGCTACTTGTTAAATGTGAATTGAATTGTCCATTGGGTATTGAGGCGACCCTTTTTATATCGAATGAGTGTCCAGTACGTGCTTTTCGTCATGGGCTACTAGAATATTACACTTAACACAACCATATTGCATGCCATTCAACATTTGCCCTTGCCCTCCACCTCCTCCCTCCAATTTTTTCTCGCTGAATTTTTTCTACCGGCTATTGTCTTCGAAAATATTGTTTTCTCTTTCATCATTGAAACCGATCGAAAAGCTCAAGAGAAGTCAGAGAAACAGTTTTTTTTTCTTCTTGATTCGAAAGATTCTCCTCCTCTAACACATAATTTTTTCCTGCTTGTTTGACAAATGATTACTGTTTGTAGTTGGAGTCGATGGTCAAAGAACTTTAAACAACAACTGATAATTGTCATATTCTTTTAATTCAAAAATATTGGCATCGTTTTTCGAGAATTCCTTCCTAAAAACTTGCCAATTATACTTGAAATTATGGAGGAAATAAACTAGACACCTTCGCTGCCAATAGTCGAAAATGGTATTAAAAAATGGAACGATGTGTCTGGAAAATTTTGATGGACATATTTTTTTCGAGGTCGAATTTTTGATTTTTTGTTGTTTTGCAAAGGAGCGTGTCATTATGCAAATATTGCAAAGAATTCCAAGAATTCGAATGGCCACTTTGTTAGGCGAAGTTTTGGAATTTTGCCACGTCAAAAATTTAAAAATGTTTGAAGCTTTTGACAAAAGGCATATAGTTTTGGATTTTTATTTAAATTAAAATTTTAAAATCCCTGAAAAAGTTGAATTTTGGAACGTTAAATTCGAACAACTCGGCACTTCAAAATCTAAGAAATCTACGGAATATTGAAGATGAGGAACAAATTGTATTTTGCCAAGTAAAATTCTACTGAAATTTTCAGAATGTCAATATTTCAAAATTTATAGAAACTTGTATTTTTTGTGTAGCGTCAAGAGCTTTCGGGTTTTGATATCAGAGAGTTCCTACACATCAACACTTTCAAAATTTCGACTCGATTCAAAAAATATCTTTAAAAATTGCGGTTTCAAAGAAACCTCAATTAAATTTGTCAATCAACTCAATTAATCCGGAAATTTTTTATCTCGATCATCACCAAAACAAAATTGTATTGAAATTAGTAATGAAAAAATGCTAGTTTTTTTTTTTTAATTTCGACGACTTTGTCATTTCAGAAGTGCACTTTTTCCCGGAGTGGTAAAATAAATTCCCAGAAAATTTGAAACATTTATTGTCAACTCAAATATTCTTGATCGTTGCTTTTTGAGGGCTGCTCAACCTCACAGACGCTCCGCACGCACGCACGCGACTGCTGACACTCAACACACTGAAAATTCAAATTCGCGGGAAAATGAATTTTAAAATTTGAAGGTATGCAAACTTGGAATTTGTAAAAAAAAAAAAGAAAATTATAAGATTTAACACTTCAAATTTTCATCAAATTTGAGAAAACCATCTCACAAAAAAATCACGATTCTCTGATAATTTCCGGAAAAATTCCAACTTATTTCCACTTCATTTCAAACCTAATATTTTCATATTTTACTGCATCATTTACCATCAATAAACCCCCTGAGTAAATTGCCACGTCATTCTGCCTGCAATAAAATTCCAGGTGTTATGACGTCATTCTTATCAATACTTCAAACTTCGACTTTGGTTCAGATGTTCCTAAAGAAAAACGTTCGAACATTCCCTTTTTTCGCAATATATTTTTTTGTCACCTTCTTGAAATCGAACGGGTTTTTGATCGCCCTTCTCTCTTCTTTCAATGTTTCCTGGTCACTATTTTTTTGTCTTGAACTTTAAAAAAAACATTGTTACAACTTCATTTCATCTTGAAACTGTTTCAAACATTTTATAATATTGAGGAAATTGAGGAAATTGAGAGGACACAAATACCAACATATTTGTTTATTTCGAGAGGTGGTATAAATGTTTCGAAATTTCCAGATTTTTTTAAATTGAGATCAAAGAATCATGTAGTTTATGGGGTTCTGGGGGGGGGGGGTCCAGAGTTTTGAAATTGGAAAAGGTGACTATTCGATGAATGGGGGTTTTTATGGTGAATGTCTTGAATGACGAGGCGATATTCTCGGGTTTATTGATGGCAAGTGAAGCGATTAAATCTGAAAGCTTTGTAGATGAAAATAACTGGAAATAAGTTGAAGATTTGACTGAAAACTTCTGAACTTTTGCCACTTCATAAATATGAAGTGGCAAAATCTTTCAGATAGTTTGGACCTTACATCACCACCGTTTACTGATGTTACAAAAAGCTGTGAAGTTTCTTTTGAATTTCTACTACCTTTTAATATTCGTTTTATGAAAACAAATTTTTTCGAACAATCGAAATTTTTTTCAAATTTTGAAACCGTGTTTTTATAGTCGACAATTCCGTAAAAATTCCAAACTTTTTCTGAATTTTGATCAACTAACCGTCACCTATAATTACCGCAGAAAAGGACTTCATTATACTCCATTTCCCCCGTAAATATTATGGCCAAAAATGTTTGTGTGACCAAAAAAAACGAGTTATATTTTCAGAAAATTCCATCGAGAAAACGTTCTTGGAACAAAAATTGAGTAGCGTGGAAAGGCCAATCATTCAGAATAACCATAAATTCTATTGGATGCTTATTTGTAACGGTAGTAAATATTTGACTTTTTCGAATGAAAAATGCAATAATCGTTATAAGTTTTGGAGAAAACTTCAGAAAACGTTGGACTAATTGAAGTGCAAAAATTAGGTTCTTCCGATTCAAGATTTAAAATAATTTCTTCAAAAGAAAAAAAACATTTAATTTTCATTAAAGGCAGCGTTTCAGTTAAAGACAGGGTGCCAGTTATTTTTACCCCATATGGATTTAATTGTGAAAAATTCATCTTTCTATCGACATTCTAGTATATTCCATGCGAAATCCCGACGAAAAAAAACCATTTTGTAGTCGCGTCCGGAAGATGAAAAAAATTATTTTCAAATTCCCGCCGTACGCTCACGTACGCTTTTTGGCGGGAAGCACAAAAATTTGAATTTTTTAAACTTTTTCAAAACTGTCATTTTTTAATTTTTTTTGTGGAAAATGTTTCTTTTCAGTAGAATAACCTAAGTAAAGTATGTTGCGACCAGATTCAAACAATTTTGAGGCAAATTTTATTCAAAAACTCGAAAAATAAGAAAAATTCAAAAAAATTCAAAAAACTCAAAAACAAACAAAAACTGTTAAAAAACGATAATGACATTTTTAGAAATCTAAAATGATATGGGAAACTGGTCAATTTTTCGGAAAACTGATTTTTCTGGGCCGCTGATGAATTGCGTCCATGAAATCTGTAAATGTTTCATTTGTTTCAAAAAAAATTAACTATAATACCTGTGAAATAATAATTTATTTGCGAAACGTACGTAAATTTAATCTGCTTTCAAAATTATAGCGAAATTTTCATTTTCAGATGAAAATTGGGAAAATCAACGTTTTTCCCGCATTTTATGAGGAATCCCGGTTAGTTCCTGTAAGGAAAATTAATCTGACACTTATTAAAAATAATTAATGACTTTCAGCAAAAAAAACGCTGAAAATCAGACAAAAACGAAAGAAATTTGAAAAAAAATACACAAAAAATTCAAAAATTCAAATTACCGCGCACACACATGACTGCTGTTCATTGGAGCGCACATGAAAATTCAAAACAAGCGGTAATTTAAAATCTTATCGCCGCAGCGGCGAAATTTTTAACTGGCACCCTGTCTTTAACACTACCTAATTTCTAGGCAAAAAATAAAAAATCGAATGGGAGACTAAGTGGTTGAAAAAACAATAATAACATGTAACCAAATTCAAATAATTGTGTTTCGAGCCAATTCCGACAGCGTTGCACGATCCACGACCGCGCCGCACGATCCGGCGCGCATTCAAATTTTTATTTTTCCAACTTTGCTATGAAGCGTGTAGTTTATCGATATTTTTTCGTATAAATTGAATTATACTAATGAGAGAACGCTCTAATTTTTGAAACTAAGAACGATTATAAAGATTTCGAGATTTTGGGAGCTTCAGCTTTTTTGAAAGCTTCAGCTCCACTCGTAAGCTTTTGCATCTTTAGTCATATATTTTTTCAAAATCGTCTACATATGAAATTCTCAATTTTTTTCAGACATCTTAGTTTGGAAACCAGTTATTGTTTGCAAAATGTCGAAAAACATCGGAATTGGGAATTTTGGTGATCGAAAATTTGGCTCAAATCACCTAAAATTTGTTTTTTTTTGTATTAGTAACTTGGAAATCGAAATGTTTTCCTCTTAAAAAAATTGTTTCAAAAACTTTTGGGAAAGTTTTTCAATAACTTGACCAAACACCATTTACAAAGGGTCATCTGTCACTTTCCCAACTTCACACCAACAACAAAAACCTGAAAAGCCGTTCTCAAGTTCATTTTTGTTAAAGGTCATTTATTGTTGTCATCACCTGAAAATTAGTTAGTTTTCCTATCTCAAATTCATTTCTTTCATGTATTGTTGGAACGATATTTTCTTCCATTTCAAAAACAGAGATTCTGTGAGAACAATCACCTCCTTTTTTTTCTATCAGTCGACAATTAATTTTTTGATCAAACAAACAATAGATGAAGCCTTTTTTTCTGATTTTTCAAGGTCTCTTCTCATCTTTTTTTTGGTTTTGTCCAACCGCCATCTGCCAATGTGTATTGTCCATCATACACTCTCGAAAAAAAAACCGCTGAATTAAGTGACAAAACGGTTGTAAGTGAATTCTTCTGTGGTCTCTTCAAAATAATCCAATCTCTTCGAGGTATTTTCTTCAATTTTCGTCCCTCAACATGCTGTAAAAACGGTTTACAGATGTCCGTCAGTATAACAATAGAATCAAGAAAAAAAATGTTGGTTTTCAATTTCATCAGTTTTTGCAAAGAATTAACAATTTGTTATTTTTTTCAACGATTTTTAAGGGGTTGTTGTTGATTTTAGAAGGGGAGAAATAGCTTAAAATTCCAATTAAATCAATCGTTCCTGGCATACTTCCAATGGAACATCTCCCATAGTCTCCTGATCTTTAAAGTAGTTGATCATTCGATGAAGAAGATAGCTTTTGAGGGATCCAACTGAAAAAAACACTCGATTAAACTTTTAAAACCGTTTTTTTTAAATAAACTGTACCTAAAACTGCAACTAATCCAGACACAAAGCGATGAACATTAGTCTCATAATAAGATGGATCAAGATTTGAGATGAAAATTTCATCAAATAGAACTGCATCGTAGCTCGGAATTGGAGTCAAGATTTTCTCAAATGTAGAGGTGAATACTTCACGTCCTGAAAAATAGAATTTTGAGCAATAGAATCAAGAAATCAGATTTTTATTACCTGTCAAAATAATGGCATCTTTGGCGGTAGTATTAGCCGCTAAAATTATTCCGAAAATCTGAAAAACACACTTTTTTAAATTAAATAACATTTTCGAAACCCTACCGTCGAACAAAGAACAAATTTCAAACAGAATTTATCTCTTCTAACAATTGCAAAAATTGTGAATAGTTGTAGAATAATCACAGAACAAATGGCAACTTGCATATTGACGGTTTTCTTGTCATTTAAGAATTTGACACCATTGGAAATGATTTCCACAAGTGAGAGGAACATCAAAACCCCCTGTAATATTTTAAAATTTGAATAAAGCTAAATTATAGAAAACAAAATAATTACCATTACAATAAGTGGCCAGCGAATTTTTGGATTATATCTTACAGCTTTTGACAACGATAAGAGGATCTCGGGCATGTCTGAAACTAAGGAATTTTTCGGAAAAATATGGTTCAATAAAATTAAATTGGTCCAAAACACAAATAATTGGCATTAAATCCAAGGGTCCATCAAGACGAGTTCGTCATCAGCCCAATTATAATATGTAATGAACAGAAATGAGCATATGTGCAAATGGGTAGATATCATAAAGTGCCAAAATAGGTGTCATATAAATATAACAAAGAAATACAATGAGATTGTGCGATTTGTTAGGGTTGAGATTCATAAAACTTTGTCTATTCTCTGGCCAGAAGTGTCAATCATATTGTTTTTTATGACCCGGCATGGATTATTGACCCATTTAAGACCTATTTTAATATTTCAGTGTGGCAGTCGGCGAATTGAAAGAAAATCACTATCTAAACCAACATTTTACGTTTAACTGTAAAATTCCCAAATATATCATATCGAAATTGTAAATCTAAAATCTTGTGAACAACCTCGAAAATTTCAAAATTATTCGAAAGAATTCCTTGTTAAATTAACTGCTTAATAATAGTGTATTTATATACGTGGATAAGTAAGTGTATGTTTTGTTACAAAAACGACAAATTTTGGATTTCGCGATTTTTAAGTTTCGATATCATTAATTGGGCAAAAAATCAATAAAAAGTGAGGATCCAATTTTGAAACGAAATTCTCAATTTTTAGGTATTTAAAGCACATTCTAGAGTGAAATTCAAAGGAAAATGTGCCACAATTTCGTTGTTTTCGGTATTTTTCAAAAACTTTGTTTTGTTCCCACCTGTAAAATTTTAGAATCACCACGGTACGATTTGAACTAAATACATCCTTGGAAGTTTTATTTATTTATTTGTTGAGATCATATTATTTCAGTATAAAGTTTATTATAACAATACTTTATTTTTAAGGAAAAAAAAAACATCGAAAACAATTTCGGCTCAAACTGGATTAACAAAAGCTGCATGAGCACGCCCTTCTGCCACAGCTTTCTTTTGGCGGATGCATTGGATGGTTCGGTAAAGAAGTACAACTTCAAAGACGAAAACTGAAATAATTCAGTCTAAAAATTGCAATAAGGAAAAAAGAAAAAAAACTGTACCAAACACATCGACCAAGTGCAACAATTGAACAATAACACCAACAGCCACTCCATGAGTAAAACGATTTACTTCATGCTCATTTTCATCGACATCTTCGAAATAAACACCGCGATGAATGGCTGTGAAGTTGCTCTTTTCGTCGATATCAATTCCAGAGGAAATAAAGTCTGAAATTACAAAAATAATTGATAATATGGAAGAAAGTGATAATGAGGACTTACTCGCATGATACATCGAAATGAACATTATTGCGATTGTGATACATACAGTCAAGATTATCTGCAAAGTGTGATAAGAGATTTGTACATTTGCTACTTACAAGACATTGGTATTTGTAAAAATAGTTTTTTAAAACATAAAACTCACATTTCCCCAGAGAATGATCCTCAAAATCCCAACTTCTCTTTTGACAATTGCGTAAATTATCAAAGAATGAAAAGCAATGATAAACACAAGCAATGCTGAGATTGGCTGATTGTTAAGAAGTGTTTCCACAACTCTGGCAAAGATGGCCACAGCGGAGAGGAATATTTGGAATTCCTGAAAATTTCGAGATTGAAAGTCTGAATATTTTAATAATAAAGTTGATCTTACTAAGAGTGGAATGCATCCGCACAATGTTGCCTGGAAAAATCAATTATTGATAACTTTTCAAGAAAATTGAAACTTACAGGGCTGTTTACCATTTTTTTTTTAGAAAAATATGCAATAAATGCTAAAAGATGACACCTATTGGTTGAATGATTAAACTGGTGTCAGAAAGTGGCGTGTTGTGCACCATATCGAAAGGAGGAAGGTGATCCTAAATATGATTGACGCGGTATGTTTACGGTAGTACATTGGAATGTTACTTTTAGCGTCTTAATTGATTGTCAGGTTGGTTTGCTTAATATAGAAGGTGTCAAAAAACTTATGGTTATTAAATTATTTATGAAAAATATTTACAAATAAAAAAGTGATGAAATCATTTAGTAAAGCTCAATATTACAACCAACACAAAAATCAATAATAAGTTTCCCTTTTTGAAACTTGATTTAATTGCTAATTGATTAGGCTGAAAAGCAATATGCTGCTGAAAATCACATCGAATCCCATAAAAATGTTGATCACATCTTGGATCTATATCAATTTCCGTACCCATGGGACTTCGAAAATTCTCCAAAATTGGATGACTACAACAATCCAACAAAGTGTTGTTCTGTAATTGAGCACTGGAAATGGTTCCTAGGCCACGAGGGCTTGAGAATACAATCGAATTTTGCATTTTTAATCTTTTGGTGATTTCGAAAATTGGGCGGGTTGATTCGAAGAACGATCCATCGATTGATAAGGAATCAATTTTTGAGTTTGAAATGTGGTTCGGAAATTTGGAAACTCTTGAATTTTTGAAATTTAATTCTTTTAAATTTAGATTTGATAATGAATTAGGGCTAAAGTTTTCAATTGCAGATTCCGAAATTTCCCAGATTTGTTGTCTTTTTTGTAAGGGATGAATCAGTGTTCCATCAAATGATACAGAAGAATGAAACACTTTCAGAACTTTGAGACTTTTGGGAAGTTGAAAAAGGTGGCATTTCATTGTTCGGAAGATGTAAATTTGTGAAATGGTGGTGCGGGATTTCTCATCATTATCTCCAGAATCACCAATCAATAATTTGTCGCAATCACCGATTATCACTACGCTTACATCGCCACCAAATAATCGATAATCAAATGGAAGTCTGGCTTCAGAATTGGTGCATGCACATTCGGCAACTTGCCAACTTATTCGGCATTTGATTCCATATTCGTCCAAATCGACAATTCGTGGGGAGACACACGGATTAGAAGATTTCGGAGGACGGCATTTGTTGTTGGAAACTTGCCAAAATAGAGGCGGATGTTTTGGAGAGTTGAGAAGGAATGAGTTGATGGAACATGATGCTGATGTACAGTCGATGGTGTTGTTAGCAAGGGTGAGATGAGTTGGATGATCAGAAGGAGCTGAGGAAAGGATGGGTATTGATTTGGGGGTTGCTAGATCGCTTTCAGTGATGGAGAGGGATTCGATCTGGAAATATTCAAGGTTTCAGTGTAGGTGATCTTGATAAACCTAACCTCGTTCTTCCCATGAAACGCCATGGAATCCAGATGATTGATCCGTGATCCATCTATCTCAAACTTGTCTATTTTCGAATTCTTAATCAAATTTCCCGAAATTTTGTTGATTTTCGTGTTATAAATTTTAAAATGGCCGAGACTGCAGTTGTGAATTGATTGTGAATCGAACTGGAAATTTCCAATTTGATAACATATTAAAAAATAAACAAATAAAACCTTTCCGATATCCATCGAATCAATGTGAAAAGATCGAATTTTCGATTTTTCGATAGATGATGGCTCGAAAATTTGAACTGTCGAGTTTTCAAAAACAAGTTGATTAATTTTTGCGCTCTCAATGAACTTGGTATGTACAGTGCCGATGGTGGAATTGGAGAAGGTGAGAAGTTCCAAAGAGCAGTTGGAAAAGGAGAAGGAGTCCAAGGAAGTTATTGAAGAATTTGAGAAAATGATGGAATTGCGTGTGGTTGAAGTGATGGACTAGAAATCAAGGTATTGAGAGAGTTATTATTTTTAGCCACTTTTTTAAAAAACAAAAATACCTTTGACAAAATCGTTATTTTATCAATTTTCGAGTTCGAAATTTCTGTCACAACACATCCAAACATTAATGGAGACATTTGACTAAACTTCGATTCCAGAATTTGACACCTTAAACAATATTTTGCTCGAAGTTTTAAAACAAATAAAGTACCTTTCAATAAATTCTTCCTTTCCCCCAAAATTTTCTAACAAATCATTGTCATTCCTTGATATCATATGAACACTCGTATTTCGAATCACTGTATTCGCTGACATGATATTGATCAAAAAAGAGTCATGAGCAGATTCAATTTCAGCATTATCTATGATGAATTCATCAATTTGTGAGCCACTGAAAGCCTCTGATTCGATCATTTCGATTTTAATCGATTGTTTGAAATATAAGTGATTTATTTGATACATTTTGCCTGGGAATTTTTAATTTTTTCTTTCGGAAAACTTGATGGTTATGCTCACTAAAAGCCTTCCTTTCAATTCTTCCAATTTTAGTTTTGTGGAAATAGATGTAATCGATATTTGTGAGATAGTGGAATGCTTCCATAGCAATTACATCTATTCGTGAGTTGCGTATCCTGAAAATTAATTTATTTTTTAAATGTGAAATTTGAAAATACCAAAAGTGATCAATATGGGATAGACCAGCAAATGAAACTGGAGCCAGGCTGGCGATGTGAGACTGAAAATTACAATAGTTGTCATTCGAATTTCGAAAAACACTTTAATAACCGATTTTTAATGCGAAAATTAGGGAAATCAGAACAGTTGAGCGAAGTTTATCAACTGTTTTTAAAGACGGCGTGACATCAAATTTTGCAGAGATATTTTCAATTGTAAAAATGTTCATATTTTCACAACAAATATTTAGACTAATTCCATCAACTTTGAAACTCTTTTTTTTGCCAAAAAGTTCCTTTGCCCTCCCATTTTCCGACTGTTTCACAAAATTCGATGCACAAACATTTCGGAAAATCAAATGGCACACCTGTGGGAGGCATTCATTCATAGTATTTAGTTGTTTTCTTCGATTTTTTTTGTCTCTTCTCAAATATTTCGCGCACTTTTATGCGCTGTTCAAATATACAATGAATTTATATTACTCGATTACTGCTCATTTTTTTGGTGCTGGTTTTGTACATTGGTACTCGAAAAAAAACGAGTATTTGAGTTTTGGAACGGTGAAATATGTGTGTTTAGAATTGATTTTATAACCTATTCCTAGTTTAAATGTTAGTTTATAGAACCTAACAAATTGTTTAAAAAAAGGTGGAACATTAAAAAAAAATTCTCTAAAAATAGGTCTTCTTCTACAATTCAAATAGTTTCTAAAATGTTGTTTTTTTGGAAGGGAAGCGGAATATTTCGTAACTTTTTAGCGATGAATCAGCCAGCAATGCAGGCGGGGGACAAAAAAAAACGGCGTTCATATTTTCTTTCGCTAATAATCATTCACTTTTATGTTTTGTTTTTGTTCTTGATTTCAGGGGAAAATTGTTTTCCTTTCATTCCAGTTTTCTATTTCAAGATTTTTCGGGTGAAACTTTATTGGTTTTGTTGTTATTATGGTGTTTTTGAACCGAAACATTCGAATTCGTTTCGATATGGTTTTCAAGGGAAATTTTATGTGATTATGATAATTTTAGATTCTTTGAAGAATTTTTATAGAAATTGGCTGATCTACCGAAAATCTTAGTGAATAAAAATTTCCATATATTCGCTTACAAACTATAATTTGAGCTGAAATAGAACATTTTGGGGGAAGATCCTAATTTTTTATTAGAAATTTAAGATGTTTTATTACTCTAACCGTCTGTAAGTTGAAAAAATACACGGGAGCTCCCGAAAATAAAAATATAAATAAAAGTATTTATTTTTCGCAGTTTTTGGTTAAAAAAGAGGAAATTTCGAGGTTTAGTTCCACAGGAAAACCCCCTCCCCTGAATATTTTCTGAAAATCAAGCCAACAACCGTTAAATGCCTTTCATGCCTCTAAGAAGTACAAAAGCACTCTCGAAAAATGGGGTTTAGAAATCGTAATTCATATGGCAGTACGTACATAAATACTACGCTTTTTAAAATGAAAACCAGTCATTGGCATATGGTTTGCCTCCGTTGCTTCTCTCTCTTTTCCATCATCATCATCATCATTGTCGCCTTTTTTCAAAACCCCATTTTGTCTTTTGTCGGGAGAGGAGGAAATTTCGAATGAAATGGTAAGCAGAGTACAGTACATACATATATATTTATACATACACATACATATACTTGCACTCGGTCCAATACAAGGCCGTTTTTCTTCGTCGCGTACGCGTACGTATGTATTTATAACTGTGTTCTTTTTTATTTATGAACGAGGAACAAAAAACGTTTTTACCAGTCGAAACACCTTTTTTATTGTTCGAAAATGTTTGGTTCCATGAAGTAAAAGTTCACGAATGATTGATCTTTTTTTTTGAAATTTTCATTTCTCAAAATTTCGGCGATCGGTTTCAAAAAATATTACGATCGCTTGTAAACATTTGAAATGTGTAAATATGCTCCAATGTGAAACATAAAAATCATGTGCATTTTGGAATTTGCAACCAATTCATAAGATTTGGTACGTTTTTTTTAAAATTTACTTCCGAAAATATTTTAATATCATTTCCGAAATTTAAAATTTGTTTTCAAGAGCCTGAATCTTCCTTACGACAGATTTTCAAAATTTCAGTTTTTTTTCCTAAATTAAAAGCTACCTCATCTATAACAAATTGACGTGGACTTTGAAGAATGTTCTTAAAAGCATGGGGTTCGAAAAATAGACGGCCTGCAAACAATTTTTTCAAGTTTCTAAAATAGCTTTCAAAATGAAACCTATAGCGATGAAACTTAGGCGCTCGACCAAAACCACTCCGGAAAAACTTCCGTTGAGAACAGTGACCTGCAAAAAACGAAAAAATTAAAAATAAACGAAGTATTTATTTTGGCTGCTGAACAAACCTTATCACATGTGTGCACGATAAGTGAAGTGATATACGTACTTCCCAATGAGGAGATGATCAGCTCCGGATTCTCTGCTCCCTCGCATCTAAATACATAAACATATTAATATATAGAACCTTTCGTTTCCTTCCTTTCCCAAATAATTGTCTTTTTATTTCTCTTTTCGAACTCCGTTTAGTCTATACTATCTCTGTTTACAGTAGCTTGGCCCCCGGTTGGGTGGTGGCGGTGGCTTGTAAGCTCTAAATACGTACAAGCTCTCAGTGTTGCCGACCTGGTCAAATGTGGTTGACGGTCTTTTTTCCTATCTAATAGTGCATGACTTTATCTATTTTTGTAATTTGTTGATCACTTTTTCTCGTGAACAATTGATATATTTTTTTTCTTACTGTCACTTTTAAAGGAACATTTGTTTGAAATTTCTGCAATATACTGTCATTTTAAAAAAACGTGTTTCTTTAGTAATTACTTTTGTTTTTTTTAGATAATATTGTCAAATCTTGGTGTATTGATTGAGAGCTTTTATTTTCATACCTAAACCTTTGGAATTTGCTTCAAAATGCATTTTTCCCAGGTATTCCTATTTTTCAATTTAAAGGCGCATAATGCAACATGTTCAAATTAGTCTCGAAACGAACACTCAAATTGGTATCGCGGGATTTACAGCAACATTTAGAAAATTTTTCTTTTTGTTTTTCATATTTTCTCCATCAATCGGTGTATGATTCAAAACTATTTTTTCTTACGATTTTCTCTTTTTCCTGTGTGAAAATTGTATCATCAAGAAATTTAGCAAAAAAAATGTTTGTTCTCGAAAAAGGAGGCGTTCTTCTTGGCGATTTTCAAGAGTAACCCTCTCCAAGTTTGGAAATTCGACCACTTGATGATTTTTTCTCATGCTGAATTATTGTAGTTTTGAAGGTCTTTTTTCAAATTTATTTTCTAAATATGTTCTTGTACTTTTAACATAGATTCTATTTTAAGAAACAACAGAAACGGTAATTTTCAAGCTGTTGTTCGTTGAAATAACTTATTATAACAATAAATAACTTCAATTCAGCTTAAATTCAAACATTTTAATGATAATTTTTCTTTCATTTACAGTTTTTCAGTAGAGTGTCCGTATATAAACTTAGAAACGACAAATATAACAAAAATGGAAAAACCGTTACAATAGGGCGTATTTTCTTTATTTCACACTGAACAATTCGCCGCGAAGAGATAAATTCAAATGAGGTTTGAGTGAGTGGCGCGCGCCATCTGTCTTTTTCGTCTCTTATACTTCTGGTAATCTCTTTTCGTCTTTTTCTCCGCGTCTCTTTGGCGCATAGGTTTTTGGGGAGAACGTCTCTGGGTTCCCAGATTTAAATAACAGTGTCTGCGTTTTTTCGTGTTTCAACTGTTTTCGGGAAGCGAGGTGTATATATTTTTCTACCGCAGAGGAAGATTTTATGTATAACTGTCCGCGTTTTTAATTTATTTCTTTTACGATTTGAGAGACTATCATTAGCTCAAGCCTTCTTCAAAACTAATAAGTATGTCTGCTCGTATGAGCGAATAATTTCCGAGTTATTAGAAAAATAATCCGTTATTGATTGCTTTCTGACAAATAATTTCAACAATATTTTGGTTTTCCCAGCGTTTCGATTAGTCATCGTTTAAAGCGAGGACGCCCTTGTTGTTCTTCTCTCGGAATCATCGGCATATATCGGAAACGAGTCATCATTAAAATAACAAATAAAAATTTTTCGTTTCTGGCCCGTTTCTCGCCGTTTTCCTGGCACATGGGAGAGAATTTTCGTTCACTTTTTGATGATACTTTCATATAAATATATTGACCGCTTAGTTGTGTTGTGTGGACATTGTATCGTATTACGAAGACCCCGAAAAGTTTTCATGTCTCGTTTTCTGTTATGAATTTTTGATTTTATGCAAATTTATCTCCGTGCTGGTTCACAAAACACTGGTGAACATAAGTTTCAATCGATTTTATGTTTCAAAAATTATCTTATTGACACATCACTCACTGATAAGGTCGAAAATGGAGCATAGCGGAAATTTTTTGTATTTGTGAATGTTTCACTTTTGTGTATAGATTGGCCATAGAAATTCTCATTGAGAATGGACAGTTCTGTTTCATAATTTTATGCCTTGACGGCTATGAGCAAAACTTGCTTATAATTTAAATTTTATTTCAAGTTTACATTTTAAAAATCAAAATTAGTGCAATTGTTCAAAAAGGTGACTCATCCACTTTTTTTGACTATACAGAAAGATTTCATCATAAATTTCAATTTGCTAATTAGATCTAATCTGTATTCAAAAAAAACCGCAAGGGAAGGATGAATCACGTTTTCAAATTAATGATTTGTTCAAATTTCAGTGTGACTCTTTGCTCTTGATATTTTATCAAAAAACTCAAAATTTTCTGTTGAGATTTCCGTTGGTTTTTCTCTGTACTTTATTCCATTAAAATAATTCCTTATTTTCAATTTCTTTGTTTTTTCTCTAAAACGGTGAAATAACTCACGAGCATGCAATACTGTACTCCTGGCAGATACACTGTTGTGGGCAATTAGTCAGTGAAGTCGTTAGAGCAGGTAATAAAAATAATAGTAAAATCTTAGTAAGTATCCGGAGCATTGTTGTTTTTTTCTCAATCGAATGAGCCTCATAAAAAGGACTTATACGCATTGTACATACATGTTTCCTGAAAACGATAGTATAGTAAAGAGAAGAACGTAAATTAAATAATTTAAATGAAAACATATATGATGAATAGAAGTACTGGTACTCTATTAAAAGGACCTTGCTAATCTCTCAATTTTTGAAAAAGAGCAACTTTTGAAATTGGAAAGAGAAGGGCTTTAGTCAACAATAACATTATTTCCATGACGAGGAACATTTTATGAGTTTTTGGTTAGTGAAAGAACAAAAAGTATGAAGAACACCTTTTTGTAGTCTTTTTCGAATTTGTGAAGACTTGTGTTTTTCTGTTGTTTTTTTTTGACAAAAAACAGGGAATGAAAGCAACTCTGAAAAGTTGAGAAGTAAAGTAGTAGGATGTATCGCAATGAATGAAGGCTTTTGTGAGAATGTGGCCCCAAAATGGCTTGAAGAGGTGATCTCGTTAACTCGTTGCATGTGCTTTCTCATTCATATGCTCAAGTACCCCCCACCCAACACAACTAAGTGGTTCATCTAATTTTGTCGCCAAAAGTTGAAGGTGGTCAAAGGGGCGCTGCTGTTTTGTTGCATGTTTTGCTTCAAGGGGAGTGATGATTGAAGAAAAAGTAGAAGAAAGATGAAGTGAACGAATTGTTCGTTTTCCGTTGCGTAATGCACTTTTAGAACGCGATTTGATTTCGAAGATTAGACGAGGTTAAACGAATGGCGGCTTGTTGGGAGATTGGAAGTGATTGTGGAGGGAACGCGAGGCGAGAAATGTTCCTGTCTTGGAATTTAAAAATTTTGGAACCCGTACTATCACCTAATACTTGTAGATTACAACGAGTAGCATATTTTTAGTCGCCATTTTCAAGATGCATTTTCAGTTGTCGTTCGTTTTTTGAGCTTTCCGTGTTTCGTTTTCTATTCACCGCAAGCAAAATCTTATGTAATTTCGGCGGCAAAAATATGTCGAGAATAATCGCTTGCCCTCAGTTATAATTTTCCTACGAACTAATTCAATGATGCTCAATTTTAACGTTTCTTTTAAAGAGTTGTTCACCGAGGGTTTGCCTCACATTTTGGATGGTTTTCCACGTTTTTCAAGTTTTTATTTCAAATTGTTCACTATAAAGTTCTTAAAAATAGGTACTTATTAGATTTAAAAGCATAAAAAATAGCTTTTTTTGTTTGTAAATCATATGTTTTGATTAAACACTTCGTGGACCGCTCAATAATTCATTGTTTTCTCTACTCCAAACTTTTTCTATAAATATTTGCATATATTTTTTAAACGTATCATCTGAAAATCTACTAACAAAAACAAAATATAAAATTATTTACTGTTAATCGCAACGAAATGTTACAAAAAATGTTTTTTCCACCAAAATAAGTGTCTTTTTTCAATGAGATTCCCGAATTTCCATTTTCCAGTGGGTTCTTGCGGAATTATGCAAAATTTCTAATTAAATTTGATAAAAAGTGCCCATATGTCGCATAAAATTGCCAAAGTAGCCAGTTTCTCGATTGTTTTGACATTGAGACAATACGTAAATTGGTATATTGGGTGAGGGGGCGTCCCCAATGTTATATTTCTTCTATTCCCTCTCATTTTAGCATTCGATTCATTAGTAATGCTTTCCACTTTCTTTTTCTGGTTAGGGGGGTGGTTAGCTCATTGTGTTCGTCCGGTCGATGGAAAACAGCGGTTTTAGGAGAAAAGGAAGGGGGAAGGATTTGGCGTAGTGGTGAAGGATGGTGGTGGAATTAGATCCGGCCAGTTAGTTAAGCTATGTGCAATTTATATTCCAACGACAGAAGACCTCCTGGCCGTCTGTTACCCATTTTGAAAGTGAAAAGTTAAATTTGATTTTCATTTTTTTATAGCGGTTTCGAACAAATTTAGAAGTAAGGAATTTTGGAAAAAATGATTGATTTGAGTACTCATTTTTAATGCATGTGCTGGATATTTCTCTTGTTTTAACAGATTTTTCTTCACTTTTTTTGTATTTTGATGTATATTTGATTCTTTGAAGATTAATTGCTCTTTTGAATTAAAAGTGTGATGTTCAATAGAAAAGCTAAAGTTTTATACTAGTTTTACTCTTCAAATGTCACAAGGGAGATGGATACAACATTGTAGTTGTTGGTTGGCTAAATTTTTGGCTTTGATTGAGCAAAAAATGAAACCTCTGCTTTTGACCCCAGTTATAAACATTAAAAGTTTGCTTGCGTCGATGTTGCATTGTGTTTCCCAATTATCCAGTCCTAGAAAAATCTATCTGGACAATATTAGTGTTTATTCAGCTTCAGAAAGTTTTTCATTCTTATAAATTCGCTTTTAGTGTTGAGGATTCCATGGCGTATATTATTTTTTAACCGATGTGTGAAATTTGAACACACGGAATCTAATTTTCTCCTCAAAGTTAGAAACATAGACCGAGTTCGATTGCTTCGCATATTTTGCAGTTTCTTCTTTTTTTCTTAATTTTTCGTATATTAATTTTAAAATCTATCTAAACAACATTTACGACCTGCGTAAAATCCTCTTTTAATTAAAGTGTTCCAAGTTCCAATATTATATTTATTTTTCTGATTTTTAAGCCTTATAAGTTGGTCCATGTGGGCTTTATTGCGTAATAAGTTTATTTTACCATTTTTGGACTTGATTTCGAGCCTTATAAGTGTAACATAGATTCATATGGATAGACCTCTTTCACAAGCACTTTTCCCATCTGCGTATCTCTGAATCCATTTATTCGCCTACCCGCCCCTTATTCTGTTATGTTCTTTTCTTTTTCCTTTCCATTTTTTCGTGGTCATGGCCCAAAATTGGATGAATTGACGAGTGCCCCTCCAGTCGTTTTTATCCTGCTTCATTTATCCTAGCCTTTGTTCACTTCTTGCTTATTTCGTAATTGTGGAAACATTTTTATTGTTGAATAATTCAAGTTTTTTTCTTGCAGAATTAACAAAACGCGGCACAAAAATGGCCTGGCGTTTTACGGCCTCGAAATTCAAAAATACAACACCGAAAATTCCGAAGAAAGAGGTTTGTTAATTAATTTATGATTTTCGCTGTTGTTGTTTCTTTTTATATTGTTGCATGATTTGTCCGTTTTTGTTAACCCTTCACTACCGCATGTGCTTATTCAGAATGAAAGAGGTGATCAATCGGATGAAATTTGTCAAACGGTGACTTGCAAGCTTAAAATTTCAACGGTCTGTTGTTTTTGTTTGTTTCTCTTTTTTGTAGTACCTCATTTTTGGAAGAAGCATTACTTTTAAAAACATTACTTTATGTATTTCACTTCACCCACAATCTAACCCGTTTATGTTTAAAGTTTTCACGGCAACGTTCCAAAAAAATGCCCTTTTTTTTAAACCCAAAAAATTCGCGCGCCCCGTTCAATATTTCTTTTCCAGGACACTATATTCGATGTGCCAGTAGGGAATCTGTCATGTACAAATAATGGAATTCAAGTCAGTGGAGAATTTCTTGCATTTCACATTGAGGGTGAGGGCGGAAAACTTGGTATCCTCCCGTCTGGAGTGAAAGGACGAAGAACCAGGAATGATATTTGGGTGGTGGCGGCGCATGGAGGTAGGCATTTTATTGGAATTAAAGAAAAAAAAAACAAATATGGAAAAGTGGTTCTGAAAAACCTTCTTTTTGGGATAAATCGTGTTGCAAAGAATGATGATGATGTTATTTGCATTGTAATTTTCCATTTTGCTCTTCCCCTCCATTTTCAAGAATAATCTGTTTACAGAACAAGTGTCGGATTTCAATTTCATGACATTTGCCGACAATTATCTGGCGACTTGTAGTCGAGATGAGCAAGTGAAAATTTGGAAGTTGTCGAGAGATGCATCACCCAGTTTGGCAACCGAGATTGATGTTGGAGCGGGGGTGATTGTTGAAACGCTCAAGTGAGTTGATTTGGTGAGAAGCGGGTGCGGGGGGGAAATAAGTGAAGTGTCATGAAGAATGAGTTGATTGATGTTGCAAATGTATTCTTGAATGTTTGATTAAAAGGATGTGCCATGAATTTTGGAATATCGAACGGTTAAAGTTTCCCCATTTTTAGCTCAAGTTGAGACGAGGAGATCCCAAGAGACTTCGCATTTTAAATCAAAAGTAAAATGTTTAATTTATGTTTTAGCCTTAATAATTTATCCTGGATACTATATCATTTTTTTACACAAAAAAACAAATTCGACCACATTATTTAGACAATGGAGAACAGAGAATTGAAAATTCAAGAAACGACAATCGTTTTAAACATAGAGAATGTTCCTTGCAAACTAGCTCTATTTTAAATTGCTCTATTAAAACATTTTCGACTGAAAATATTTTATATTGAAGCAATAGTAACACAACAAAAAATGAAGCCGAATATGTACGCTTGCAAAAAATGATATTTAACGTACCATTTTTCAATTAAAGTTTTCCATCAGATCTCATTCAACAGCAGCCAACATCTTGGCGCTTGGTTCGTTCGGAGGCGTCTACATTTCAGATGTTTCAACACAGAAAGTTGCAATCGGTATATTTGTGAACTCTGAATTTTCTCTCAAACGTCTATTTTGTTTTCAGAACTCGGCGGAGTCGTGGAAAAAGTTCAATCACTTGATTGGAGTGAAGACGGACGATTGTTGGCTGTTAGTGCAGATAAGGGTAGACAAGTGCTGGTGTTTGATCCACGTACCGGATCAGATGCTATCCAATCGCTAGAATCACATGGGGGAATGGGAAGAGAGGCGAGAGTATTGTTCGCCGGAAATAGACTAATTTCAACTGGTTTTACTAACGTAAGCTCTTTTTTGATTTGAAAAAAAATCATAAGCAAAAATACTATACATTTGTTGATTCTAAAAAGGTTTTTTTCAGAAAAGAGTGCAAGAAGTTAGAGTATTCGACGCCGTGAAATGGGGTGCACCAATACAAACTCAAGAATTCGTATCTACAACTGGTGTACTCATCCCACATTATGATCCGGATACTCGATTGGTGTTCTTGTCAGGAAAAGGAACTAACAAATTGTTTATGATGGAATTTCAAGATAGACAACCATATATGTCTTCTGTTTTTGAATTAACACTTCCAGAGCAGACTCTGGGAGCTGCAATTGGAAAAAAGAGAAGAGTTGCGGTGATGGATGGAGAGGTTGACACTTATTATCAATTGACAAAATCCACTATTGTTCCCACACCGTGTATTGTTCCGAGAAGAGTGAGTTTCACATTTATTTTGATGGATTTAATTCATTTTGTTGCAGACTTATCGCGATTTCCACGCTGATTTGTACCCGGACACCCGTGGTAGTGAAGCAGGTTGTGATGCATATGAATGGTTGGCTGGAAACAATTCAGTACCGCAAATGATCAGTCTCGCTCCTCAAACGACATCACCTCCGCCACAAGAGCCAACTCCTCCAACTTCACAACAAGCTCCGAAACCTATGGCAGTTTCATCGAGCAACAATGTGCAGAAACCACAGAAGGAGACGAATTTGAAGGATGAGATTCGAGAATTGGATTATAGCAGTCATGGAAAGGAGAATGGGCAAAGATCGTATCAGACAGCTGCCATTCCACCATCGACATTGAAAACGAACGGGCATGTACACATTCCGAAAAATTCTGAAACTGTTACTACTCCGGCGTATACGCCTAATCCGCCGACTGGAAGCACTCAAGGGTAAGTTGTTTTAGGATATTTGCAATTTCTAGCCAAGATTGAGGTTTTTTCCAGTTGCAGAAAGTTTTTTAAAGAAAATAAATGAATAAAGTTTGGCATTGTACTATTTTCAGAGACTCTTCTCCTTTGACACTCACTTCACCAGACCCGGTGACTGTTATCAGTGCTGTTCCACGTTCCACAACGGCAACTTCTGCCGGTTGTTCCGTATCGACACCATCCACTGTCGGTCCATCATTTATCGAAAAGGCGAAGGAGGATGATGCATCGACTTCGGGTGTTAAATATCGAAAAACTATTGGAGCTTCAAGTCAGTTTTTCTTCCACTTTCTTCAAACAAACTTTATTCAGGTCGTTCACATCCATTGTCTCAAAGAACTCGTCCAAAATCGTGTGTCGTTGGACAAATCACTTCTAAATTCCGACATGTTGAAGTTGTGGAAGGTACCAAATCGAATGCGGTATTCTCGAACTTGAGAAATGTGAACACTCGCCTGCCGCCGGAAACTAATGGGTGTTGCTGTAGTGGAAAGTTCGTTGCTGTTCCGTTGGCTGGTCCAGCTGGTGTTATTGGAATTTATGATGTGAATGCGCCGGAAAAGTTGGCCGACGGTGTGATGGATGGAATTTATAACAAGACACAAGTAACGGATATTCAATGGAATCCATTTGATGATGAACAATTGGCTGTTGGTACTGATTGCGGAAGAATCAACTTGTGGAGATTGACTGATAATGATGGAGTGCGGCATGAGATGGAGCCGGAGAAGTTTGTTAAAATTGGTGGAGAAAAGGTTGGTGATCAGATAAACAAAAACTGGGGAAAAACCTTTTTTTAGATTACATGTATGAAATGGCATCCTCTTGCACGAGGACTGATGGCTGTTGCTTTATCGAACAGTACAATTGAAGTTTGGGATTTAGAAGAACAGAAACTATACAATAGATTTGTGGGGCATGCAGCAGGAATTTTGGGAATTGCCTGGTCAGCGGCTGGAAGAAAATTGGCATCGGTTGGAAAAGATTTTATGCTTTATGTACATGAACCAGCTGCTGGTGAAGAATCAAGAGTTTATGAAAGAAAGGTGTTAGAATCAACCAGAGCGGCACGAGTTTTTTTCGCATGTGATGATAGAATCATAATTGTTGTTGGAATGACTAAGAGTTCGCAGAGACAAGTTCAAATGTATGATGCGACAACGACGGATTTGCGTCCGATTTATTCACAAATTATTGACTCGGCCACTCAACCACTCGTACCTTATTATGATTACGATTCGAACGTTATGTTTTTGAGTGGAAAGGTTAGTTAATGAAATTTGATGAAAAGAATTTAATCTATTCAGGGAGATCGTTTGATCCACATGTTTGAGGTTACTTATGATTCTCCTTATCTTCTTCCGCTTGCACCATACTCGTCATCTATTGGAGGACAAGCAATTGCTTTCCATAATAAGAAAAGGTATCGTCAATTTTAGCAATTTAATAAGCGCATATGTATATTATACGAGAACGCTTAAATTTGAACTTTTAAGAACGAATATTTTGTAGATGTAACGTAATGGCCGTCGAATTTCAAGTGGCGTGGAGACTGAACGAGAAGAGTGTCGAACAATTGAAGTTTCGTGTCCCAAGAGTGAAAAAGGACGTATTCCAGGATGATTTGTTCCCAGATGCTCTTGTCACTTGGGAGCCCGTTGCAACTGCGGCGCAATGGATGTCTGGAAAGCAACCTGCACCAGTCTTCCAGAGTTTGAGACCTGATGGTGTTTCTTCAGGTTATTTTTAAAATTCGATTATAAGAATTGTATTTCAAAATGAGCATTTGTATTCGATATCGCTAAATAACAAAAAAAATTTATTTATTTAATTTTAGTTATTCGACCAATTGGAACTCGTCATTCTGAAATGCCGGCATCGTCGGTGACATCATCAGTTGTCGAAAAGCCAACACCTGTGACGCGGCATGTTCAAAGTTGTGCCAGTGAAGTTGCACAAACACCCGATCGTCAGAAGGTATGTACTTTTTCTTTCAAACGTCAACGAAATTCGAAAACCGATTTTAAAAGTTTAAAAAAACCAATTTAAAAATCTTTAGATAGATGAAACATTAATCGCCCAAAACGATTTAGATAATGATGATGAGGATGACGATGTGAGCCTTTAAACAAAAAATACATGTTTAAAAAATTTATATTCAGGGCATGGAAACATATTTATAATCTAGTCTAAACAATAATTTCTTTATGTGCATATTATTCAAAATCAAAATGGTGAGAAAATAAAGCGTAAGCGTCTCTTTTTCTTTCCTCACAAGTATTTTACCTCTGTGCTTTAGGCTCGGACTTTCAAGGCTTAGCATCTGTTTACTTCTTCCTATTGGGCATTTCCTATTTTATCGCTTAAGTGTCTGTATAAGTCTTATCTTGAATAGATATTTATTACACAGGGAACATCTCGAAATTCCTATCTGTTTATTAATCTGAAAACCTGTAAACCAGTTCACTAAAAACATTTAAAGTAATTTGTTTTCAAGCTTTTGGAGAATTGTTCTGCTTCTGGAAACGTGTCGCTATATTTCCTACTGTAGCACGAGTTTCTTTCAATATTATCATTTTGAAATAGAACTCAAAATTTAAAACAATTTTATTTGCAGGTTGCCGCCGCTTGGTCTACAAAAATCGATGTGGATACTCGTTTAGAGCAAGATCACATGGAGGGAGTTGATGAAAGTGAATGGAAATAGATTCGTAATTAGTGATTGTATTCTTTTTTTTTTTTTTTGTATACTTATAACGGTTATTTTCTCCATTCATCCAAATCATCTCTTATGCAACATTAGCGTATTCCTGTCGGATTCTATTATCAAAAATTGCAATCGAAATGTAACATAAATTTTCTGACCCCAGTTTCTAAAAGCTTCAGTTTTATTTATTTACCCACATTCTTCTTTAACAGCTTAAAAGTTTCGTTCGCCAAATGTTTCCAACAAAAACAACTCATATTTTGTTTCAGTTACAACTCGTTTTTGGTCAAAAATCGAAATTCTGCTAGTCGCCTTTTTCGGTGTTTTCCATTCATCATCACTAAACTAAAAATATTTTCAGATGTGTTTTAGCATCGAATATTCGAGCTTTTTGTTTGTCGTGTTGTCCGTTCCTCTCCTCCCTGCCCACTTTTCTATGAAAATGTGAAAAATTATTATAATATTTTTTAGGATTATTTGTTGTTTTTTTCACAATATTTGTGTCCTAAAGCTGCTCATTTCACTTGGAAATATTATGGTTTAACTCCTCTCTCTCTCTTTTTCATGCTCTTTTCCACTCCTAATGTTTTTTCAGCCCTTAAATTTTAAATTGTATTTGAATGAATCGTCGAGAATTGCAACAGAACTATCTAAAAAAATTGGATATCATGTTCAGATGGCATTAAAACTATATGAAAAACTAAATAGTAACATGTGAAGAAAAAAGAAAAAAAAACATCTAATCCAGAATGCGCGCTTAAATATAAATGTTCACGCTAAATTCGCGCTTTCTGAAAGATTTATTCAATCTTCATTTTGAATTTTAAATTTAAAATATCGATTTATTTCGTAGAAATGGGAAAAATCGAGAGATTACCGGCAGAGGTTGTGAATCGGATGGCGGCCGGAGAAGTTCTTGCCCGGCCATCAAATGCGGTGAAGGAATTGGTTGAGAATTCATTGGATGCTGGAGCAACGGAGGTTTTTGTCAATTTGCAGAATTCTGGGCTGAAAATGTTACAAATCACTGTAAGGGATTTAGAAGTTTTTTCCTGCAAAATCCGAAGGAAATGGAATTTTTTCTCATATTTCGTTTTGGGAGCATCCGCAATTTATAGCAAAGAAAATTCCAACCAAAGTACGTATGATCAATATTTGTTTCGTTTAGGATAATGGAAAAGGAATTTGTCGTGATGATTTCGAACTGGTTTGTGAACGATTTGCTACCTCAAAACTTTCAAAATTCGAAGATTTGATGCATATGAAAACTTATGGATTTCGTGGAGAAGCTCTGGCATCATTATCACATGTTTCAAAGGTTTTCCTCATTTTTTAATTGTGGAAAATCATTAGTTTTAGGTTAACATTGTCTCAAAACAAGTGGATGACAAATGCGCATATCAGGCTAATTATTTAGGTTATTATCGACGTTTTATTAATTTAGAGTTTAAATTGAAATTGGCAGATGGGAAAATGATTGGCGACTCGAAACCTTCGGCAGGGAAAAATGGAACATGTATTACATCGACGGATCTTTTCTATAATCTTCCACAACGTAGGAATAAAATGATGGCACATAATGAAGAATCAAAAATTGTTTTTGATACGTTGATGAGATTTGCAATTCATAGACCGTAGGTTTCAAATTTTTATTTTTTTGGAAATCTGAAAAATTTCAAAAGATTTATCGATTTTTCTCATCCCTCTTTAACACCTAGAAAATTAATAATCTTTCAGAGATGTCTCATTTGCTCTTCGTCAAAACCATTCAAGTGATTTCCGCACAAAAGGTGATGGAAATTTTCGAGACGTTGTCAGTTGTTTAATTGGAAGGGATATTGCGGATGTAACCTCAATTTGTGAATCTATTTTTTTCGAAACTCAAATTTCAGAATTTGGTTCAATTGAGCTTAGACTCTTCACGTCTTAAATTTCAGTTTTCCGGATGTATGTCGACGCCAATTGCCGCGGCAACGGCGAAAAATACGCAGAATCGAAAGGTTAAATAGGCCTTCAAAGTTTTTGGAAAATTGAATTTTCAGACGAAACAGAGCTATTTCAGCGTTTTTATTAACGGAAGAAGTGTGAAATGTGATATTTTGAAACAGCCAATTGATGACGTTTTAGCTCAAAAGTCGTTGATTTGTCAATTTTGTGCAGTTGATTTAAAGGTGGGATTGATGCTGCGGTTGTCGAAAAAAACATGAAATGAAATGTATTCTAGGATTCAGATTTGTTTCTAATTTGAATGACAAATTCATTTAAATCGTCCAGTAGTTTAAAAAATATTCCATGTAAAATAAAATAAATCAAACATTTAATAAAATATTGATTTTTCATGACAGAAAGAGCTTTTACCGATGAAATTAAAAATCTCTTGCCCACTAAATCCCGCAAATCCCCGAAATTTGTACTTTTGCTTATTCTAACATGTTATTTTTCAGATCGATGAAACCCGAGTTGATGTGAACGTACATCCAACAAAAAGCTCTGTCCTATTCCTCGAAAAGGAAGAAATTATTGAAGAGATTCGAAATGTAAATAATTATATCAAAATTAATTGTCAAACAATTGCATTTTTCAGTATATTGAAAGAAAGGTTAATGAAATTTTGGGAATCGTAGAAACAACTACATCTTCTGAAGTAACGAATCAGAGTGAAGCAGATGAAAATCGATGGGGAAATGTTAAGGTATTTTTATTTTCAAAAAAAACCGTTAAATTCGACATTTTAGGTTATCTCTTTCCAACCGATCAAATCGATTGAAGCAATTCGGAAAACAAATTCGACGAGTAATTCATCATTTTCACAAAAGAAATTTGGTGTGCAAAACGAAAAGAAAAGGGTGGATTATATGGTAAGAAAAAAAGATCATAAAAACGATTTAAATGTTGAAATTTGCACAGGAAGTTAGAACGGATTCAAAAGAGCGTAAACTTGACGAATTTCTGGTAAAATGCCCGAATTTGAGCACGAAAGCTTCATCATCGAGGAATGAAATTAACGAATCACAAGAGGGAGTAAGTGAAGAGCTGGAAGGTGGAAGTAGCCAAAATAACACGCTGGACGAGGTGTCAATCGTGCATATTATTAGTCAGGAATCGATTTCGGAAAAAATTGTTGGGACAACGGTAAGTAAAACGAAATTGTACACTTTAAACGGGTAGTACCTTCCCAAAACAACTTCTAATTCAGGTCATGTCTTTAAGATTATCGGTTTTATCATAAATTCGTTCAATTTTGTGACAAGCAAAGATATCAAATTTTTCTACATTTTTTGATGCGTTTTTAAATAAATTCAATCAAAAGGTTAAAATTTCAACTTATTTCCAGACAAATCGAAAATTTGACTACCAATCACTCAAAGAACTCAGAGAGCAGATTGTTCAGAACGCGTCGCTCACCTTAAGGTAATCATCATTATTTTTATTATTGAAAATTTCCCCAAGAATATAAAAATTCCAGAGAAATGTTCAGAACATTCACATTTGTTGGATCAATTGATGCTGAAAATGTTTTGATTCAATTTGGAACTTCATTGTACCAACTTGAACTTGAACCAATTTTACGCGAATTCTTCTATCAAACTGCAATCTTTTCTTTTGGAAATTTTGGATCATATCGGATTGATAATGATGGAGACGATCCGCCGCCGCAAGTTATGGAATTGTTAGAGCTTCTGGCAGGTTTTAGTGAAAATGGTTGGAAGTCTGGTTGGAAGAGATAAAATAAAATGAAGATTTTAGATCCGGAAAATTATGAAGAATTTCAAGTTTTTGGAAGTGCTGAAAAACGAAAAGAAGCTGAAAATGTGCTTTCAGAACATGCGGAATTGTTGAATGATTATTTTGCGATAAGAGTAGAATGGATGGGAGAAGGTGAAGAAAGGAGGTACTGTAACAAATAAACATTAATTTTATATTTATTAACCAACAAATTTTCAGACTTCATGTCACTAGTATACCATCATTGGTTCATTATTATGTGCCACAATTGGAAAAGTTGCCGTTTTTGATTGGAGCCCTTATTTTAGATGTTGATTATGACGATGTGAGCTTTATTGATTACTTTCAATGAATAGTCCCAAATATCTCAAATTCGAACATCTGAAAATAAACAAGACGATTTTTTCGAACCATATCTTCCAAAAAATTGATTTTTATTTCAGGAAAAGAAATGTTTTTCATCAATCTGCAGAGCAATTGCCGATTTTTTCACCATTCACAAATGCTTCATCAATGGATCGTCAATATCAGAATTTTCAGCTTTTTCGTGGAAAAAGATAATTTCCCAAATATTCATGCCATTGATCAAGAGGAAATTCATTCCACCTGAAAGATTCAAAGACGAAAAAGTAATCAAACAATTGGCAGATGCTCATGACTTGTACAAAATTTTTGAACGTTGCGGAGGATAATTTTCATACATTTTGTTTCGCATAACTACCACGTGTAATTGTTTTCTGAATAAATTATCATTTGCTTGTTTGTACTGTTGAAAATGTCTACTAATTTCACGGATTTGAAAGTAGTTACGACTTTCTTTTTCTGAAAAAATTGAATTGAAGTAATACTTGAAATTTTGCCGAAGAAAACTGTAAAAATTGCCCCAAATATTCAGCCCATTGGAAGCTATCTAAAAAGCAATGATGAATTTGTTAAATCGATTAAATTAGATTTTATTATTTTGAACACTAAACTCTGTGCTACCTAAAGATGACATGAAACAAGAAAAGGAAAAGCTTCTTACAGATAACCTGAATAAAATCATACGAAATAAGGCAGTTCTGATAAATATAAATAGAAATCGTGTTAATAAACAATCTTTCAAAAAAAAGACATTAACCCATCTCAAAGAATATTCGAGCATTGCACCATATCTTGTGGTAATCGCTTCAATTTTCCACTATTCACCAATTTTTCTTTTCGGTCTGAATCCGTTTTCTTGAATTTATCCAATGTTGAAGGTTCATCGGTTGGCGGCCCATACAGTTGAAGTTTTGATCGATTCAATTTCATATGACTGGCGACCAAATCTTGAGTCACAAGAGCGGCCATTAGAGACAATTCACCAGCCAAAACAGTTGATGCTATGATTTCAGCTAGTCTTTCGGCATTTCTTCCCGGTCTTGTGATGTTTGGTCCGGCGCAGTTCAAACTCTAGAATAAACGTTTTTTTATTCTTCGACTAAAATTACAGAAAAATCATTCGAAATATGGAATTTTCTAAAAACAACGTTTTTTTCCATGACTGAACAGAAATTTAATTAAAACTTTTTAGAATAACAGGAAATTCCAATTTCTTAGAAATAATTCAGCATCTGCTTGAAAAATTGAATTTTCTGGAAACATTTTAAAATCGAGATTTATAAAAACAAAACAAAAATGTTTTGTAATTTTCTTATCAATGGCTTTAAGGCTAAAAAGTTATTTTTTATTTTGAAATAGTTTTGAATATTTAGAAAATATGTATAATTAGCATTTTCCTGTTTCTTTTCTGAAGAACCTACCTCTAAACATGATCTCTGCGGCGGGAGAATCGTTCCACCTCCAACTGTTCCAACTTCAACACATGGAAGTGTACAAGAAACATACAGATCTCCCTCTTGTGATACTTCCATTCTTGTAGAGCACATTGAAGATGAGACCACTTGTGCGGGATCTTGTCCAGTGGCTATGAAAACAGCGGCAACAATATTTGCAGCATGTGCATTTGTTCCACCAATACATGCGGCTCTTGCTGAACCGATTTGGAGTTTCGCCTGAAATGGATTATGCAGTCTTAATATATTTCGTTTCAAACATTTAAACTTACAGTCGCAACACTTGCAATAGCTTCTGGTGTTGTTTTCAGCACCGATCCAACCACCGAAGCAGGTATGACACATTCTGCGACCACAGATCGTCCCCTTCCTTGAGTCCAATTCACAGCCGCTGGTTTCTTATCAACACAATAATTCCCACTCAATGATAAGACTGACATTTCAGGAAATTGGGTGCAAAGGAATCGAATTGCTTGGGAACAACATCTAAAGAACTTTAAAACTAAAATTAGAGATTCAAAGGAAATAATCATACTTTGAGACCATGTTCATACCCATTGCATCTCCAGTATATGCAGCAAAACGGAGGAAAACTAGGTTTCCATCAATAACAACATCTAAACTTTTCAATCTAGCAAATCTACTGGAACTTTCAAATTCTTTTGTGATAATGTCCATATTATCTGGATATTCGATCCAAGATTTGAGTTCAATGGCTTTTCTGGCGGTCGGAAAACGAACTACTGGTGCACGTGTCATTCCAGAACTGTATACTGAAGCCTGTACCCCGTTTGCAGCTTTAATCGCTGACATTCCACGATTTGTTGATGCTATTAAAGCACCCTCTGTGGTTGCCATTGGTACATAGACATCCGTTTCGCCGTTTATGAAAAGTGGACCAGCGATACCGACGGGAACTGGAACGTAGCCGATAACATTTTCACAACAGGAATTTACAACCTGAAACGAATAAATAATGATGAATCATAAATCAAAAAATAAAATTACGTATTTATGTTCAAACCCTCTGAACGGAAGTTTCTCAATAGGCTTCTTGATGAACGCTCGTCGTATAGCTATCGCAATTTCCAAATCAAATCTTGATTCTAATTCTCGTTGCTTTGCTTCTCCTTGCCGCAGGAGTCGCACCGCTTCACCCGCAGTTACTTGATTCCCTTTATTCCAGTCATTTTTAACAACATCGAAACTTCTCTTCCCAGGAAGAATATCTAGATTTTCGGAAGTTGGATCACATTGTATTCCTATATCTTTATTATCAACTAATGGGCTGACATATTCTAAAATATTCAATTATGGAAAATTGAAAAAATTCCTGAAGAACCTTCAGAATCTTCATCTTCTCCTACTGAAAAAACTGCTTTTCGTGTTTGCTCATTTCTTGGAGCCCTTTTTTCGATATATCTGAAAAAGATTTATTTAAGCGAAATAAATTGAAAATCTCACTTGCAAGCCTCTTTTATCCAATCCTTGGTATCCGTGTTAAGAGTATGTAGAAAATCTGCATATTCTTCCAGGTCTAATACCATTATATTTTACCTGATAGAAAACTTTGTTTTTAAATCAGAAAACTTTAATAGCGACACGTAATAAGAAAAAAAACGATCGAAAAAACATATAGCCATTAACAAAAAAAAATTGCGAAATGTATTTTTATTGCGAAAAAACAAGAAAATTACGAATTCTGCAAAAAAAAGGGAAATATTGGAAGGTGGGCGGAGCGTAAAGGACATTTTGACAAACAGTGCACAGAGTGTTGCATAAAGTAGGCATGGGTTTCGATTCCGCGAAAGCAAAACTTTCAAAGTTTTTCGTGAAAATTGTCTATTTAATTTCTCGAGATTTGTATTTTTTATCGCAAAATATGAGCACAAGTGAATTGAGGAAGCGAAGGATTACAGATTTTTTTAATAGTAACCAAAATGCCTCTGAAAAACGTAATAATTTATTTTAAAAATTTAGAAAAAGGCAATTTTTAGGTAGATGTTCATTAGGTTCACCTTCGGAAGGATTAAAGTGCCCTAAAACAAAAATATTCGACGATGATGTTATGGAAAATAAACTACTAGAGAGAAGAAGGCCGAAAAGAATAAACAAGGATCTAGATAAATCACAAAGAATTTTAGATTGCGGACAATCGAAAATTGGAAATATTAAATGTGACGAGGTGATTTTATTTATTGCCCTTTTTTGAATCTTTAATTATGGATTTTTCAGTGTCAGATGGTTTATTGTGTAGACAGTAAAGAAGACCGCCAACGACACAATTTACATCACAATCGATTCCAAAACACAGAGTTGTTTAGAGTAAGCTCAAAATTGATGAAAGTTTTTTGGTAATTGTCAAAAAAATAGAATTTTTCAAATGTTGAATTTACAGGAAGTGTGGTCACAAAGAAATAACTAACCATCACATTTTTCACATTGGATCGAAATCCCCTACAATTCTGAAGAACCAGATTAACGATTGGATGTTATTAGTTAATGAATCGATACATTATGTCAATGAGGATGATTGCTGGAAAGAGGGGAAACGAATATACTTGTGTCTTTCGAAAGAGCTAGACTCAAGGCTGTTCTTAGCAGGGATGTTGGTTGTGGAGAAGCTGAGCGAGGCTTATACAGAAGTTGGGAATTTGGTAATAAATTTTGATTTAATCGTTTTTAATATAAGCTTTTCGTCAGCCTGTTAAAGAAACAATCCCCCATGATTGGATCGTAGGTGTGGATCGAATCTGGACGCATCAAAGTGTCCGAAAAACCGGAATCGCTTATGCTCTTTTAGATGCAGCAACTATGTTGGACCGTGAAATGGAATATAGGGGTCGACGGTTGAGGGTAGCGTTCTCAGAGTTGACAAATGATGGAAAAGTGTTCGCAAGAAAATTTATAGAGTGAGCTTCGTAGTGGAAAATTTTGAAAACATGAAATTTGACAATTTTAGCACACGATACCTCAAGGACGAAAATCAAGAAAACCCGTTGTTTGTGTACCACTAGATCTCGTAATTGTCATATTTATTTTTTGCTAATAAATTATTTGCATTCTTATTCTTTTTCAATACAAAACCAATTGAATTTGTCACAACTCAAAAATGTTTATTTTATTTGTGCATCTTTATGTCGCCGTGTTTGCGTACTTTATAAAATTTTTTGACGTGCCATCATTTGTAATATACGTTTTATTAAAACTTTTTTTTAGCATTAGATTTCCGAAGAATAGCATAGAAAAAGATGCAGAATAATGTTCCGTCAAACTTGGTAGTTTTAAAGCTGGTGAGATTTTTAAAATCTTAAGTGAGAGATTAAAAAAATCTTAATTGACAATTATTTAGACTGAATTCAAAAATGATTCTCAAACAAGTATTGCTGATCCAAAACCATGGAAGAAGAAAAAACCACCAAAGAACAAGGCAGTAAATGGACCAACGCCGAAAGAGCCTGTAAGATTTTTTGATTTTGGTTATCTTAATTATTTCTGGAAATGATCTAAATAAATTCAGAATTACCATTTAAAAACAACATGCGTCAAATTTTTTTAACGGCCGCCTCCATGGTTTTCAGATTTGTAAACCATGTCGTCAGATTGTTTTTATGGTGATTCAGAATAGATTTTGGCCGTTTCCAGAAATTGTTAAGCTATTCCTTAAAAGTTGAAAAATGTTTGCAGAAAGCTGTTTTGCCAAAATGGTTGACGAAAAGGCAAAGGGTTAAGGTGGCAAAATTATGCAACGATGCTGGGGTTTGTTAGAAAATACAATTACGCGTGAAGTAAAAAGTCTTTTCGTTGCAGAAAAAAGAAGAGTACAAGACTTTTACAAAACCGCAGTTGAAACGTGTCAGAAGGACCATAGTTTTGAATTATGTACGTTTTTTCACAAAAGTGATTCACAGTAAGCAAAAAATCGATTCAGAAAATTAAAAAAAAACATGGTTTCTCATTTTAAGAACGCAATATTTTAATAACGAGCTTTTGCTGCAGCTTTTCTTTATTCGTTCGGATTTTGTAGTATTCATTCTGAAAACCCGCACATTCCGATTTTTTCAGCTGAAATCAATCGCACATCTTGCACCGAAAAACCAAACGAACAAAATAAATGGCCCTGACCTTTCGATAGCTGCAGAGCCACGAAAATCTCCGGCTCTATCTTCTGCACCAAAAAAACAGAATGCTGGCTCCAAGATGTCTCAAAATCATTCGACAAATCAACCAAAGAAGTCATTTATGAGAAGGAAAAGTAATTATGTTGAACCTAGGAATCCGAATAATATTCCTCTTCGCAATGAGACGAATACATCGACTGAATATGATGTTAGGGCTAAACAACCTTATGTATGAAATTATTTTTATTTTGAAAGATATATTGATGCTTTTAGATCGCTCCAACTCAACCAAGTGCTTATATACAACAGTGTAATCTACTGCTTCCATCCACCAGTGAAACCAATTCTCTGACAGCAGTCAGTTCAAGATTGGCGAATCTGGCGAATACTGGGTATTCATATTTGACTGATAGATGGTGGGAACCACAATCGAATAATGGAATTTCGAATTCTCAGTCGCCAAATGCCCCACCAGTGGTGGACACTGCTGAACTGGCAACTGTTCTTTTGAATGGAATGGGCGCCAGTAGTACGAATCCAGAAGGTTTGATAATAAACGTCTTTTTTCAAATTTTCAAGAGGATTTAAGGTTCCCAACAACAACAACTACGAAGCCAGTATGTAAATGCAGTCCCTTCTTCATTGGAAATCAATCCACAATACCATATGTTCCCAACACAATCAGCTCAACAACCAAACCAAGCTGATTTAGAAGCGGAAGCATTGCAAATGCAATTGATGGAAATTGAAAGAAGGATTCAAATGATTGACAATACGGATCAAGACTATATGCTTCAATATGGCATCCAACAAGCGGAGCTTATTCGTAGAAAGGAGGAAGAGTTGAGAGAAAAGGAGCGAAAACTGGCTAGAATGGAAAGAGAACTGAGAAGAGGTGATAGAAGAAGGTCGAGATCGAAATCGAGGGACAGGCGTAGTAGGGATCGAGATCGGGACAGGGATCGTGATAGGGAAAGGGATAGAGACCGGTAAGAGCTGATATATTTTTTTAGAATACAACGATGTTTGGAATTTCACGAACTTGGTCCATTATTTTCTAGTCTTGCATATTCTCTATTTTGCTGAACAAGAATATTACTCGCTGGACCTCTGCTACAATTTGAAATTATTCTAACGTTTCTCCCAATTCTGAAACCTTGATTAATTATATCGTCTCATAACAGATTCTACAAGATCTGGGCGAATATTTGAATCGTATTGAAAATAATAAAATACCAGTCATTGCGACTTCATGGCGGAGCCGTGAGGAAAGTACCACATGACTCCGTAAATGTCGCAATGATTTCTTCAAGGTGTTTCGAGTAATGTATTTTTCGAATACAGGAGGAATCACTGAATACTAATTTTTGAAATATAACTCGAAATAGAACAGACTAAAGAACAAACAGAACAGAAACCGTTTTCGTGTGTTGTTGATATTGTCAGTTTATAAAAAGTGCAAGATTTTCGATTCTTATCATATTTCGGATTTTTTTTACAAAAATCAAAAATCGTGAAAAACGTTGATTTGATTTTTTTTTAAAACTATGAGAACATATGGATTTGAGTGGTTTCGAATTTACAAAAAATTCGTGAAAAATGTATTAACAACCTGAAAACTGTTTTGGTGTTCAGTTGTTTCTTCATGGGAGTTACACACACATCGTATGTACTGTTATGATCTACTGAGTTCGAGTTTTGAAATACAGCCGTTATTTCAATTTCTAACATTTATTCAATACGGTCCGAAAACATCTGAACAAGTATTCCTGGAAAACGAATAAATTTGCGAAACAATTGAATTGTTTCGAAAATCAACACTTATTTCGCCGTGAACACTAGTATTTTCAAATGCAAAGCCCTAATCCCAAAAAATATTTACAGTCGCTTATATTCTGGTAGAACATCTACTACTTCTTATTCCTCAAGTTCATCACATCACCGTCACCATCGTCATTCACACGAAAGATCGTCACGTTCTCCACAAAGAAGACAAACGAGATCACGGTCTCCTCAAATATCAAGTCGGGCAAAAAGAAACACGATTAACATCTACCAGGATGAAGAAGGCAAGGGAAAGGAGGAGAAGCAAGATGAATTGAATAGATTTGGAATATGTCGACATATGAAAAGAGGTTCAACCTGTGTTTTTTATTTTCTGTTTTATTGATTTTTTTGCTTTCTTTAATTCAAATTCTGAAAATGTGAACAAAATTTCAGTTTCCTAGGCTGTGATAATCTTAGCCATTTTCTAGAAATTGTGTTGTTCTCAGAATCAGAAACTTGATTTCAATCATTAATTTTTCACGAATTGTAAAAATTTAAAATCAAAATGTTTAAATCTTCGAACGTTTATTGGCTTAAAAAGCTTAAATAATTTTGTTTCTAAATGGTAAATAATCAAACAGAAGAGAAAAAGAATTAAAGTGACCACAAATGAAAAAGTGATGTAGTCTCTAGGCTATAAAACTTTGTTTTTATATCGAATGATAGTGTGATGTGGGATGATCAAAAAAACTAAAACAACTTGTTAAAAGTGTGGAAAACGTCAAAATTCCACGAAAAACCCAACATTTTGTGGCCTAGAAAAAGTATAATTCGTTTTCACATTTTCCTTTCTGATTTTTTAAATTTAATTTTAAACGAAAGAAATTAAAATTGTTTGACTTAAATTTATCATTTTCTTTTCAGACGGCCGTCCTCCCCAGATTGTAGAACGCGTCGAGCATGCAGATAACCACAATAGTCATCATAGTTAGTTTTTAAAAAATGTATTATAATACATTTCACAAAAAGTTAACTCTTCAGAAAACAGTACAAAAGAAGAGGTTGTAGCGATCAGCGATGATGAATTGGATAATAGAAAAAGGTACGAAAGAGTCTTTGAAGCTGTTTGAAATTTGAGTTTTCCAGAACAAATATGAAAAAAGATGTACGGGCCGAAGAAGCTGTGGAAATTTCGGATGATGAGCATTAATATCTTTTTTCGTATTGATTAAATAAATTTGTTTTAAAAAACGAAGCTTTTGATTTGGAAACAATTTGATCGTAAATATCGATTTTCTTATTATCTCGAAATAATCTGAAATTTTTCAAAAACGAATTTCGAAAGATATGGTGGAAACATGGGAATCGTTGAGGAAAAAGGCGAGAAGTTTTGAAAATTCGATTGATGTTAAATTGGTGTCACTTAATAAGCTGACAGCGAATTCTCATGGTAATTGAGTTTTTTCTTGGTTCAAAGTCAGATTTTAAAGATTTTTGAAAAATTAATAAACTTGTAATTTTTTGAGAAAAAATCATGGAATTTCAGTATTAAAAATTTGAAGAATAGTGCATTCAGTAACTTTTCAATCTCTTTGAAATACCCGAAAGAATACTGAATACTTGGAACTCCATAACGATTCCTCTTGTTTTCACATCATAAACGTTTTCAGGAGGTTTTGATATTGATGAAAAGACTGTTTCGTCAAGACAAGCGCTTTTTGGAACGTTGACTCTAGAAATTGATGGACTTATTGAGCAGTTGACGACAACAAATGATGAGGTTAGAGCTTAAGTTTTTTTTTTCAAAAAATGGTCTTTATTATTCGAAACGCGATTTCCTTACTTAAAATTGTATAATACAATTTGAAATTGTGACTAATTTTTTTAATTTGGAAAAAATTCACTGTTACAGAAAATATCAAAGGCGCTGCACTTTTAACTCAGAAATGTTAATGCTTTAGTATAATCAACATAAATGAAGGCAATCTTGTTGTTGAAAATGTATATTGTTCTCGAAAATATTAAATCAAAATTAGTCCCATAACTACAAAGAGATACGTGCTGTAAAACATGAAGACTATGTGAAGAGAATAAAATTACCAAATTTTGAAGAATTATCTTCCGCGTCATGTTTATGTTTATTTATTTATTTATTCAAACTCCATAAAATAGAGGAAAACAATCAAAGTACATCGTATTGGTGAAAAGCAGGGGCTGAATGAATAGAGATATAAAACCCGCAATAGCATCATATCAATTTAGAAAGAGAAAAGAAAAATAATTAACAAAACTAGAACAAATGTTATTTTTATTTTAGATGAATGATGTCGTCGGTGCCCAATCATCCGCTTCATGGTCCAACAATCCAGCGATTCAGCATACACTCAGGCGTCATCGAGAAATTCTGAGAGATTATGGAAGTGAATTTCGAAGAGCTCGTGATAATGTTGAACAAATTTTGCAGAGGTTTTTTTTATTCGAAAAAATCAATATTAAAATGTATTTTTAAAGAGAAATGTTACTCAGTAGTTCGAATGAGAGTAGAAACAATGCGGCATGTTTGAATAATCGAGCAAAAGGGATGGATTTTTATTTGAAGGTATTTATTTCAACCCCTAAAATTGAGATATTCAAAATAATGTTTACTCGCAGGAAAACGAGCACATTTCATCCTGTGAACGTTTATTGGATGATCAACTAGAAATGGCAATGTCGACGAAAGAGAATATGGCAAGGCAGGGAATGAATTTGAGAGGAATTTCTAATAGAATACATCATATTACCAGTGAGTTTTTTTTTCAAATTACGGCTTATATTCGAAGTTATTTTATTATCAACGAGAAGATGATGACGATTCCTGGAAGTTTTACACTATATATGTATGATTAAATCCGGGAGATCCCGCAAAACATTTTTCGTTCGAATAAAGTGGAATTTCTTCAAAAAATACCCCTTAAAAATGATCTGAAAAAATTTTTTTTAGGGACAGTGTTAAGCATAAGTCTAAATTTTATTTAGTATCTTACCCATTTAGATGTAATTAGTCTTTTAAAAATCAACATTTTCTTTGAAAAAAATTGATTTTTCGAAAGATTAAGGTATTTTAAAAGGTGAAAATCTGAAATATCTAAAACCGAATCTCAGTTAAAGTTTATCACAGCTCGAAAAACAAATTTGTGCAGAAAATATTGAACTAGAATAAAAATATTATTTAAATTGATTTTAAAGTTAAAAAATTTATTTAAAGTTTCAAAATCGAATCCTCTCATTATTTCTTTTTTCCAGAAAAATACCCGGCCATCAACAGTCTAATGCAACGAATTAAGACGAAAAAGCAGAAAAATACGATAGTTTTGGCAATTGTTATCTCTTCTTGTCTCATTTTCACCATTTTCTGGATTATCAATTGATTTTTATATCAAATTTTTTCAACGCTATTTTTTAAAGATTCGCTCTCTTTTTTTTTCATTTGGTTAGTGATTAAAAAAACAGAACAGAAATCGATGATGAGATGATAACTGCTGGGAATTTATTTCGCTACACACAATTTTTAGTATTTTTTTGCTGCCTAATTGATTTTTCCTGTCTTAAAATTGTACGATCTGTGATCATTTTTTTTTGGCTTTTCATGTAAATAATGGTTGTATACGATTTATTGTACTGGGATGGGTTAAATTATTCCTTTTTGTACCGATGGTTTTTTTTTGAATGAAACAAATCTTTAGTTATTCAAAACTTTCGCTGATTTTATGGGTTATACACACCTTTTTGTGTTTCTGGAAAACATGTGTTTTAAAAATTTTCTTTAATTCCTAATTTATATTTCGATCTGCATACGAGAAATACGAGCTTTCAGTAATTTGTTCCATTAAGTTGATTTTTCCGGCATGACCCTCAAAGCAATTGTTTGCCCATCGATCCTAAATGCAGACTTAGCCTCCCTTTCAGCGGAATGTAAAAAGTTGTTGGCGGCTGGAGCCGATTGGTGAGTTACAAATTTTATAAGGCATTACCAAAAGAAAAGTTTGAAATTTAGTTTAAAAATTCGCGTTTCTAGACAGAATTTGAGAATTCGTAACGTTGATCGTTTGTATTTTGTTTTTTAAAATGTTCCCTTGCAAAGCGCCAGAAATTAGGGCACTAAAAAATATCACAATGTTAAAATTTTGATAATTAATTTATTTTTTATTAAAGTTTGATATTATATTCCAAAAGTACAATTTGTTAAGAGGATATATTTCTAAATTTTTCCAGGCTTCACTTGGACGTTATGGATGGTCACTTTGTCCCAAACCTTTCATTTGGCCACCCAGTTGTAGAAAGTCTTCGCAAATCACTTGGTCCAGAACCATTCTTTGATGTTCATTTGATGGTCTCAAATCCTGGGCAGTGGGTCGATTCAATGGCAAAAGCTGGAGCAAGCCAATTCACATTCCATTATGAAGCTTTGGAAAACGATGTGGCGGTTGGGGAAATTATTAAAAAAGTTTGTTTTGTGTGAACTGTCACATTTTAAGATGAAAATTTCAGATCAGACAAACTGGAATGAAAGTTGGGTTGAGTGTGAAACCTGGCACATCGGTTGATGAAATACTAAAGTTTGCCAATGAAATTGATAACGCTTTGATCATGACAGTTGAGCCAGGATTTGGGGGACAGAAGTTTATGGAGAACATGATGGAAAAAGTGCGCACAATCCGATCTAAATATCCGGACCTTATTGTTCAAGTGGATGGTGGAGTGACGCCTGAGAATATTGACATCTCCGCCAACGCGGGAGCAAATGCGATTGTCAGTGGAACTGGAATTATCAAGGCTGCCGACCAGGCTGTTGCTATTGAAACTATCAGAAAATCGGTTCAATCTGCTTTAAATAAGTCAAATTAGAAATGCAGAGTTTGAATAAAAATGCTGTGATACTTTTGTTAATTTTTATAATTTTTTTAGTCTAGAAAAATGTAAAATAAAAAATAAACATTCTAAAAATTATAAACTTTGATTTTCTGCATAAACTTTAGCCATTTCATCCTTATATTTCAGCCTGAGTTGGGGACGTTTTGCTTTAAGTGTTGGTGTTAAAAGTCCGTTTTCAACTGAGAATGGTTCCGCGGCTAGAATCACTTTTTTCACCTGAAATTGATATAATTTTTCTCAGAAAGTTTTGCAAAAAAATACCTGTTCAATAGAGTTCAATTTGTTTGATTTTCCAATCGCATGCAATTCAGATACAACGAAAGCTTGAGCAGCTGGATCGCTGCAAATTTCTTCCAAACTTCGGCCAGTCGTTCCGTTTGTTGTCTGATCCCATTCCTTCAAAACTGCTGGTTCTGGGACAACCACTCCGATTAACCAGCGTTCCAGACTATCACCATCTACGTAGACTTGTTGAACGACTGGAGCACGGACATAAACGTTTTCGATCTTCTCTGGCGCTACATACTCTCCTTGGGCCAATTTGAATATGTGCTTCTTTCGGTCGATAATTCTGATTGTTCCATTTGGAAGCATTTCACCAATGTCGCCGGTTTGAAGAAAACCTTCTTCGTCGAAAAGTTCGGCGGTTCGTTCAGGGTCTTTGTAGTAGCCTTTCGTTACACTTGGACCTTTGATTCGGACCTAGAATTATTATTATTGTAAGCGTGAAAAATTTGTATAAAAAATGCAACGCCACAAGACCCAAGAATAAAAAACAATGTTTTTGGCAATTAATTTGTCCAATCAGTATTTTTTGAACGAACCTCTCCTTTTCCATCCTTTGCGAAATAATTCAAATCCGGCACATCTCCTAACTTAACCAATGCACATGGAGCAGGTGCACCACAATGTCCAGTGCTAGGATCACCCATCCACGTGAAAGTAGCCAAAGCTGTGCACTCAGTTTGTCCATATCCTTCGACAATTGTGGCTCCCAATGTCACTCGACATGTTTCTAAAACTGTGGATGAAATTGGAGCTGATCCAGTCACCATCAATTTCACATTTCCACCGATTTGCTCTTGAATCTTTCGGAATACCAGACGATCCCAGATGGTATCTCTGCCGACACGTCCACTTCGAACATATGACAATTTACGGGCGAATGCGAAGTTGTACACTAGACGGCTGATGAAACCTTGTTGTTTTACTTTGGACTGAAAAAAACGAAAATAAACAACTCTTCACCATTTTTCACAAAATAAATCAATATCCTTTTTTAAAATATATATTTTTGAAGCAACGAAAAGTAATTAGTAAGCTTAATTTCAAATCTTTAAAATCTTGCACATTAGCAATTCCAAATCCTTGGAAAAACAATTGTTTCCCAAGGATTTCCAAAATTCTTACCGTAATCGCATCGTATAACCTATTCAAAAGTCTCGGAACAACTGGGAAAACCGTCGGATGAAGTGTTTTAATATCATCTGTCAATCCTTGAATACTTCCCCTGAAATAACCAATCCTTGATCCAAATCCTAACATTGTCCAATGCGTCACTTGTTCCATCATGTGTGATAGTGGAAGGTATGAAATATGGGACTGAAAATTAGATGCTATTGACATGTTTCAAGAATGGAAAAACCTGCTGATTATTAATAATATTTGGCTGAAAAGTGAACACAATTTTCAGAAATCCACTAATATTTGAAATTATATTTTCATGTGTAAGCATGACACCTTTTGGCATTCCAGTTGTTCCAGAAGTGTAGCTGAATATGTGTAATGTTTTTATCTACCAAATAATTATTACCAGATAATATAGACATCTTCTCTTTTTGGCAAATGTGCTGTGAATGTATATTCTTTCCCAGCTTCAAGAGCTTGGCTATACGTTTCAAGTCTAACCCCAACATATTCAGCCTGAAAATTGTTATCGAAAAAATTTTCTAAATTTTCCAGAAAGCTTACTAATTCCAAATCATCTGCTCCAATAGTGTCAGCTTCGATGACAATGATATTCTTTAAATTTGACATTTTTTCAGCGCATTTGATCAAGTTGCGAGCTTTTTCGATTTTATCGACAATAACCACGCTGAAAAATTTTGGATTTTTTAAAAGTGTTTTTTAACTGTTTAACTGTTATACGATTTTTAATTTAAAAGCCGATAGAAAATCTGTGATTCAACTCTGACATGATTTTTAATTAAAAAAAAGAAAAGTTTCAGTTAAAATCCAACCTAATTTCAGCTTGCGAAACAATAAAAGTTGCAGCTTCTGCTCCAAGTGTATCATAAAGTGGAACAATTACTTGAGATTGCTCAACACATGCCAACGCACTGGCTAACCATTGTGGACTGTTTCTGGCATAGATTCCGACGTTTGTGTCGTTTCCTGTAAATTTGTATATTTATTGATTGTTCTTAACAGAAAAATCATCAGATAAAACCTGGCTTGACTCCATATTTATGAATCAGTGTATTTGACAACAATTTAGCCTGTTCAAAAACTTGATCATATGTCAGGAAGTCGTATTCAGAGTTGTCTGAAGCACGCCATCCTACGCAAGGTCCACCGTTGCTTTCCTGAAATTCATCAGATAGACCTTTTTAAAATTAAATTCTAATATTCAAAAAATGTATTTTTACTTTTGCGTGCGAAACGAATTTTTTGATAGCTTTCGGTAAAAAAATAGCTTTCAAAAATGTCTTAAAAACTAAAAATTTATTTTTTGCCATCCAATCATCTTATTCTCAAAAAACGTAACACCCATTCGGAACCTACTCTCTTTTTATCGAATAATCATGATAAGCGTAGTTAGTTGTTCAATCAGGAAAGGAAACAAAGTTCGCAAAATATTATGATCACGCCATATTTGTGGCGGCGAATGTGAAAAATTGCGGGAAATAAGAAGAATAGGAGGAACGCATAGTGCAAAAAAGGTCTTATTCAATATTTTTATCACTAGACGCAAAAAATCGTTTTCCGTAAGTTTTGCGCCAGGGAAATCAAAAAATCGGGACTTAAAATTATTCGAGATAAGAACTTATGAAACAAACAAAATGATGGTGATTTTTAATTTAAAAAAAACAGCCGAAGCCAATAAAAATTAAAAAAAAAATGTTTTATGTACCATTTTTCTGATTTTCTTTTTTATTTTGATTCTTGTCAAATTTTATGGTTGCAAAACTGGACATTTTTCAAAAACTGTCCACTGTCGTTTTTTGGAAATTGAATTTTTAGTTTTCAAGTTAAAGACAGGGTGCCAGTTATTTTTACCCCATATGGATTTAATTGTGAAAAATTCATCTTTCTACCGACATTCTAGTATATTCCATGCGAAATCCCGACGAAAAAAAACAATTTTGTAGTTCCGTCCGGAAGATGAAAAAAATTATTTTTGAATTCCCGCCGTACGCTCACGTACGCTTTTTGGCGGGAAGCACAACAATTTGAATTTTTTACATTTTTTTCAAAACTGTTATTTTTTAATTTTTTTAGTGGAAAATGTTTCTTTTCAGTAGAATAACATAAATAAAGTATGTTGCGACCAGATTCAAACAATTTTGAGGCAAATTTTATTCAAATACCCGAAAAATAAGAAAAATTCAAAAAAATTCAAAAAACTCAAAAACAAACAAAAACTGTTAAAAAACGATAATGACATTTTTAGAAATCTAAAATGATATATGAAACTGATCAATTTTTCGGAAAACTGATTTTTTTTGTGTCGCTGATGAATTGTGTCCATGAAATCTGTAAATGTTTCATTTGTTTCAAAAAAAATTAACTAGAATACCTGTGAAATAATAATTTATTTGCGAAACGTACGTATATTTAATCTGGTTTCAAAATTATAGCGAAATTTTCATTTTTGGATGAAAATTAGGAAAATCAACGCTTTTCCCGCATTTTATGAGGGATCCTGGTTAGTTCCTGTAAGAAAAATTAATTTGACACTTATTAAAAATAATTAATGACTTTCAGCAAAAAAAACGCTAAAAATCGGAAAAAAACGAAAGAAATTTGAAAAAAACACACAAAAAATTCAAAAATTCAAACTACCGCGCACACACATGACTGCTGTTCATTGGAGCGCACATGAAAATTCAAAACACGCGGTAATTTAAAATCTTATCGCCGCAGCGGCGAAATTTTTAACTGGCACCCTGTCTTTAAACTCTTTTTTTCCTTTCTAACTAACCTTTATTCCTCTGGTGAAAATATCATGAATTGTCTGAATATCTGGATAGAAATTGGATAACACGTCTTCATTAGCATTTTCCATCAAAGCACTTTTCCAGACTCCTGGTTGTCCCTAAAATATTTTTTTTATTTGAACGAACTTTCACTTCTCAAGTTACCTCTACTGGAACAGCTTGCCGATCCGTCGATAGTCCATTCGGAAGTGCCAAACGCGAATTTTTCAACAATTTGCAATAGAGAAAATAGCTGGAACCGATTATGGCTGCCGCCGCTGCTCCTGCCAATGCACCCGCGTTTTCTTGGGTCATCTGAAATGGTGCAAATTCTAAGCATTTCAAGAATTCAAAAAAATTGAAAGAGAGTAATCAGATTTATAAAATAAAAATTATTGTTTCTCAAAGAAAGAAGTGGGCGGAACATACTTTATTTTTATTTCATGGAATTGGACCAATTTGTGATTTGAAAGAGATCATAGTATTTCATTGAAAAAAAGTTTAAAAAAAAATGAAACATTAAAATTAGAAAAATCAATAACATCAATATTAGAAGATCCTAAAATAAACACAAAAATGTCACAAATACAGAATAGTAGTAGTGCACACTTCTCAATATGTCTGTTACTTAAAATGATAAGAAAAATTGGTCAATGTCCAATGACAGCGAATGTGAATGAGGTGAATACAGTGTACACAATGTTTATTTTTTATTATGATCAGTATTTTATTTTTATTTTTAGCTGATAATTTCCTATCATAATATTATTTTATTATGATAAAACAAATAATTATTCGTGGTGTGGGGATTAATTAAAAACGAGGAAGCTTGAAGAATTTTGAATATTTGAAATTAATTTTTTTTGAATCAATATTTTTGTCACAGTGAATGTTTCTTCATAACAATTTATTTAAAACAACGACTGTTACTGAAATTTGAAGTTTTAACTTTGTTTTCTTAAAAAAAATCTTAATACGAGAACATAATTTAGACTATAATACACATACAAACCACAATTAAAATGCTTTTCTTCATTTAAAAACTTGAATTTGTAGTTTAATTCATAGAATTTACAAAAAAAACGAAAAATGTAAACAAAGAACCACGCGTTTAAAAAAATTTTTGTAAATGCCAAAATTTGAAGTTTCAAATTCACTTTCATCTGTTCAAGAAGCATTCAATATTATGAAAAACAGTTTTTTCTTAACATCGACTAGAACTTAAATTATGTTTTTAAAACCGTTTACAAATGAAGCTGAAACTATATCTGCTCCAAATCGTAATGCTAATAATGGAATATTCTATTTTTACTTGAAAATCGGTATAAAGTCTTCAAGCATTTCTTTTTTTAGAGATAAAAAAATAATCAAGATAAATATTCGGTTGGACTTATTCTTTTGAAATCGCTTTTTTTTCGACTTATTGAAAATATTCATCCTTTCAACTTTTTGTGGATTTTGAATACCTCATTATTTTATAATGCTAAGTTTTTTTAAATTTAAATTTTATAATGCTGAGAGTGTTCGCATAAATTTCATATCAAACCCGGAAAAAACAACTGGTATCTTCCATTGAACACTTTTGAACAAATTACTAAACCTTGTACTTTGATATAATTAACCGTTTGCAAAAAACTTCTTGACTGCGGTATAATTGAAAGGAAAAAGAAGCCAAGAGTGTAATTAAACACTGAAATGAAAAAAGCAATGTACTTCGTCCCGCTACTTTGCTTTTTTATCATTGGTATATGACCATATCAAATTGGTTTAAAATCAAGTAAGAGAGAGTGAGTGAGAGAAAGTTATGAAGAAAAACTACTCTTTTTATTGTTAAAATTAATTGGCTAATTATTACAGTTAATTAGACAAGTTGAATGGAATTATTGAAGCATTATATTAGTAAGCCAGTAAAGAACAATGATGAATTTTTAGTTTTGAAAATATATGTTTCTACGAAGCAATTTTTCGAGAAAAATTATGTTTTAACTTTTTTCAAATACTAAGTTTGATTCTGACTTTAAGCCGAAAAAAGGAACTTTTTTATTCCTTAAAATTTTATTAAGGTAATTTCTTCTAACACGAAATTTTAGTCAATCGTAATTCTTTTAAGTCTGTTTTAGTTTTCACAAAAGCCTCATCTCGGAAATCTTATTAGTTTCACTATATTTTCTGGCTAAAACGGTCCGGACTTTTGTAGAAGTAAAGTAGAAGTAAAGGTTCTTGAAACAAAAAAATTCATATAAAATGTTCTAAGAATAAAAAAAGCATTCATAAAAATAGTACAAAATACAAACCCATTTGTGGGCATAGAACATAAGTAGTGATATAATGATACGGTAAAGATAATGAAAAAATCATTGGAAGGAGAACTGACAACACGGGGCAAAAAAAGATAACATAAATAGAGATGTAGGTAGTCTTTTCCGTATTCATGCCCAAACAAATTGATAGATGATGGGAATGAAAGGGACGGGAGATAATACCTTATCTCTTTTTTTTTTTGGTAAAAATGTTTCTTATCTTTTCTCTCATTTTTTCTTGTATCTTTTAACAATAATGCAAGAATTTATTTGATTAAAAGGTTCGAGACGATTTTGATTCGAATTAGTGAACCATAGAACGTCAAAAGACTGAAATTTGAGAAGTCGTGATTTTTTAAAGAAAGACATTTTTAGTTAAAAAAATACAGCAAATACGAAATAGTAATTACAAAAAACCCAATTTTGCAAACAGTGAAAATTTGAAGTTCAAGCATTCATCTGCAATTCGTGATTTAAATTAATAAAAACTCCGAAAAATTATATACAATACAGAAAACTTATAATTAAATGCCAATTTCTATTATATCGTTTAACATTATCTGTAAAAATATCAAAAATTGTGTCTAAAATAAATGATTTTCAGAATCTCTGAATACTTTAATGATGAAATTCAAATGTATTCTCGTTCTTGAATTGTGGAAAAATCTGATGTAACAAAGCAAATCAACGAAACACAAAACTTATTTTTTTTTATATCAAGAGTTCACAATAACAGACTTAAATTTGCTGAGCACATGACTTTATATTTTCAGGAATTCGAAATGATAATAATTTATCATCTTCGGAATGAAGCATGACCATTATCAGTGTTGAAAATAAGTTCCGGGACTGTAAATAATATGATTAAAACGTGATGAGAATTATCCTTGAAAAAATCATTATCCTTAAAACAATTCTTCGAAACTGTGTTTCCGAGGACCCGAGGATCCATGAATACCATACATCCGGGTTGTAAAAAATTTATTACAAGTTCATTAGAAAATTAGTATCTTTCAAATTTTCTTCAAGCATCTTCTAGACGACGAAGATTTCGACGAATCCGACGACGAAGAAGACTTGTATTTTCTAGACTTTGTTGATTTTTTGGCTTTCGTTGATCTTTTCTTTTTCTTTTTTCCAGATGTCTCGCGTTCAGCCTGGAAAATCTCAATGTTTCAAAAAAATATTTCAGAATACAAATCTTTGATTACTGTTTCAATTTTCAAAATAACTAAATTTTTGAGAGAATGTGTGTTAAATGATGATTAATTTTCCATAATTAGTTTACCTGCTCCATATACTTCAAATTCTCCTCCAAACTAGCTTTCGTGCTTCTTACCGATACGTCAACATCAAATGCCTTTCTTTTTTTCTCTTTACCCTCCGTTTTCCCCTCAATCTCTAATCTCAACTTTCTCATCATTTCAACAATTTCCCTCTTCAGCTCATCCCCGTCATAGTTTTCAGCATTTTGGCTTAAAGTTTAAAAAAACTAAAAAATACTAAACTTCGGAATCCAGTTTACCAAGGATCAGCGATCGAAATATTTATATGAACCTTTAAAACTTGGGAAGAATTTCCAGCATCTTCACCACTGTTATTTTTCTCATAAGCAGTCGAAATTGGGGGTTTGATAATTTTCGGCAAATCTTTCAAAGCGCGCCTGGTTGCTGGAAATTTTTAAAGAATTGGACAACTGAGAGAAAACTCACATTCTGACGATGACATATTTCAAAAAATAAACAACGAAAGCAAATGAAATGAAAGTGTTTCGAAACGTTAAACAAATATATTAATTTATTTAACAAGTTCATAAAATTAATTTAATCTAAATCCCAACTATTAGAAACCCGAATGTTCAAACAATAATTAACACATTTTAAGCTTCAGCTTTTGCTCCATTTTCAGCATATCGAAGTTTTCATTTTCATCGATATGCTTTGATTCTCCCGAGGAATTCATCATTTTGAAATAAACCATTCGTCCAAATTGAATACAATAAGCAGTGACAAATCCACAAATGACACAAACGGCTAGGCAAGGGATGAGGAATGTAATGATAACAATACTGGAAATGGCTGAAATAATAATCAATGTAGTATTTATTATGATCGGTCAGATTTTTTTGACAAATTTCCTTCGATTTATCATATTTTTTAGAGATTTAGTATTAAATTAGGGAAAACCAAATAAAACAATCAAAATTTAAAGTATCCAAACACGAAAAAGTTAAAAAAAAACAAAACTAACTCTGAGCAACGAACGCAATTCCGAAATTCATAATAAATGTCAAAACAAATGTAAAAATGGCAATAGTGACCGGTAAAACACAAAAAATCACAACAATCTGACCAGTGAATGGTGGAACGTTCTTCTGGAAAAATGTCTAGTGATTTTTATTTAATCTAAAACAAAAACCTACCATAAAAAAATTAGTATAATAAATTAGAGTTGTTAAAAATGGATTTTCTTTGATTTTCCTTCCAAGCTCCATACTTTCTTCTTCTTCTTCTTCATTTCCAACCATACTTCTGAAAAATTCAGGAATATGGTAAGGTCATGATAGCATCAGATTCGTTCTCTTTTGTCTCCGTCGGAGAGACTCTCCGATACACTAGCTCCAAAAGTTTCAATACCCTTTTACTTGGGCAATAAAAGGACATGTAAAATCGTACTTTTCGTATGAAACGTTTATTTCAAAATCACTAAATATTTACAAAATCCTCTTTTTTTCAAAATATAAATTATACAACGAGATTTATTCAAAATTTTTTTCTATAAAACATCAATAATGAAAATATTTATGGCAACAAGATGCAAATTATGAGTTCACCGGATTTGAACTGCAGACTTGACTTGAATTGTAATTTATGCAGAGGTGACAGTTTCTTCGACATTGACCTGGAAATGAAATTTTAAATAGATATTTTAATCTGGAGCTTAAATTCGAATTATCATATGCATTTTTCGAAACTTTGGGCCGGATTGCAGTTCACAAGACTTTTAGGGTTAGCGAGGTTGTTCCCGCAATGAAAAGTATTTTACACCCTAAACTACTAATCATAAACTTTCTAGAGATTTTGAGGGAGTGTCATCAAACTGCAGTTATCAAAAGCAAGCCTTTAACAAACTGAACAAACTGAACATTAGAAAACACCTTTTAATAAACGGAATTATAAGATTTGGCCCTGGATTGATATCAAAACAGTTCTACCCACCTTTCTCAAAATATCCTGAACAATATCGCAATTAATTGGAGCGTTGCTGAAAATGGTTCCAACAAATGCATGCGATCCCCAACAGGCGTGTTGAAGAACCTTACAGCATCCCAAGTCTTCGATCTTGAATCCCATTTGTTTGTAGGCGTCGTTGGTCTCGAAGAGGGTGTGGTTGGTGTAGCTGAAAAGGTTTTTATAAGTTGGACTCTGCGGTTTTAAATATTCTTAATGTTATTATTGATCTCGATAGAAACTAATTTAGTTCTTGTTCGAAAATTAAAAAAAAAAGTTAACTGTTCGAGTTTCGGAAATTATTTTATTGAAAACAAACATTACATGTTCTTAGTATTTAGATTGAAGATTTTATCAATTAATAGATATCTCCTTCTTTAAATAAAAAAACTAACGCTTCCAAATATGGTCTTCCAGATGATGGATCAATGAAATCAGCCCAATAACCGCATCTGCGCAATGTCAAGCAGATGGCATTAGCTGAAGTGATGAACTGAAATTTTTATTGAAATAAAATAACGCTTCACTGAAATCAACTGACAGATGCAGTAAGTTTCTCTCTTTCGGATTCCATTGTCTCACTCCACGCCTTCATATCGTTATCAGATTTTTGTGTCAAGTTCAAAACCGATACTTCCATTTTAGCGGTGTCGATTTGTGGGAACAAGTAGCGCATCTCTGAAAACTTAATACTTATAAAACATAAAGCTTAAGATTCATGTACCTCTTTTGAGAAGTTTTGGGCATGACATTGCACTAAGCTCAACCTCAACATCAGCTGCATTTGTGGTAGCATCTTCCAACAATTCCTCCTTCATTTTGTTTAAATAGATCTGATCTGCCTCGATGTTAGTACTCGACAATAGTTCGATCAAATTTGTTTGAGTTCCGTCCAATGCCCGTTCGACGTTGTCGGCTTTTCCAGCTGAAACTGGTGAGCGGATGGAGAGTGGCTGAAAAAATTAGTTTCAAAAATTATTAGTTTAAAAAGCTAAAAATCAATTATTTAGGACTTTTTTCATATGATGTCATCTAATGTGGCGTCTGATTAATTAAATTTACTGATAGCGATACATTGATTTATTAAGATATTTTATTTATGAACCTGTTCAACAAAGAAAAACTTTTCATAAAATCGGACTAGTTCAGGTCAATCGTTGTCGAAAAAATAAAACATTACATTTTTTCGAATTAAAGCCTTTATGACTTTTCACAAGACCAAAATCAGCATTATTTTCAAAAAATTGTACCAAGTAAATTTAACTTTAACGTAAATTTTTCAAATTAAAATCAAAATCGTAACAAGACATTTATCATTGGGCGGTCAGGAAAACAACATTTAAAATTCAACGTTAGATATACGAATTCTTTTAACGTTGTTACCGAAATGCCCTTGTAGCGAAAAGGTGTGAAACGGCTGAATAACAGTTCTAAAAATACAATTTTTCCATGGAATCAATAATTTAACCAGAGAATGAGAAATTTAATTAAAAGAAATATTTTTAGCAAGATTTTTGAAAAAAGCAACATTTTTGTGCCTTGAAATCTTGTTATTTAGTAACTGTTCTTTGACAATTGAAAAAAAAAACACTCACGTTAACCTTTTGTCCAAATGCAACATCTCCTTGGAATGGATATTGACTGTCATTTGGTCCGAGAAGCGAGTTTTGACGTGCTGAAATTGGCTCGCTTTTTAAATGTTTCGAATTAGAAGAATGAAACTCACGAGTTGATCCTTTTCCAACAAATACGATTGATGGCCATTCGGTTTGAACCTGGAATTTAAAATTTAAAATTCATATTATTTAAAAAAACAATTTTTGAAACTGACTTGTGTTGAAAAAGTGGCGACTCTTTGAGTAAACGCGCGCATTTGGGTACCTTTGGCAGACAACATTCTGAAAAGTTAAATAATAAATTAATTGAAAATAATGTTTTGGCAGATTCTTTTTCCCTGAACTAGAGTTTTACAATCTTTTTTGATCTCGAAATTTAGTTCGAATTTTTCTGCTAACAAAGGTGTTTTTCTATAGCGACACAACACTTAATGTTTCCTTTAAAAATTTAGAATGACCATGATTTCGGTATTCATATTTTAATATACTTTGTCACTTCACTATATCTATTTGATTAGACAACAGATTCCTTTTCAAGGTATTTTTTGACTCCGGGAAAGAAGATAGTTGGTCAATCGGACTAAAATAATGTTGCATGCCAAAAATTAAGTGAAGGAACAAAGAATATTACAATGTTAATTCCCGAATCCCAGTCATTCTAAATTTTTAAAGAAAACATTGAGTGTTGTGTCGCTATAGAAAAACACCATTGTTAGCAGAAAAATTCGAACTAAATCTCAAGATAAAAACAGTTGGTAAAACTGTAGCTCAGGAAAAAATAATCTATACAATTATTTTCATCTGAAAAATAAAAACAAAAATGTAAAAATCAAGCGTTTCTGTTCGGCATTGGGCGAAATCTGTCGATTCGCAAGAAACCGATGAGAGAGAAGAGACGATGAAGAAAATGTTGGGGAAAAAGAAAAAAGAAGGACAGCTATGGCACGTGCGCTGGAAAAAAGAAATCACATGGAAAAGAGTGAGAACGAGAGAAAAGAGTCAGAGAGCGATTACTATTCATTGTATCCAAAAAAAAGAGTAAACAACTGATTATTTTTGACAAGGTCATCGATTTTATTTTTGGTTTTGTCACTAAATAGACTTACTTATTTTGGACATTAAGTAATTAGTCAAGAAAGATAATTATGTCATAAGAAGTTGAAACAAATGAAAATTTGAAATCCGAGCCGATTAAAATTGTCCGATAAAATTCCAAAGCCACCAATTGTGAAACATTTGAGTTTCATCCGAATTTTGTTTAAGTTCACTCAAAATTACCAAGGGAACGACGCTTTTCCGAAAAAAAAACCTAAAAATTGAAACTCGCAAAACGACAAATGCCAACCTGTCTTCGCGTCGGAAGCAAAATATTACACAAAATCACGAAATCACCACTTTGTCACGAAATCAAATATCGACTAATGATTCTAAATTTTGAAACATGTAACATCAATATTTTTAATTAAAAAAATAAAACAATTCATTCACAGTGAATATTTGAAAACAAGCATGCGTGGGAAGCGTAGTATGTTAAATGAACTAGAGAACGAATAATTTTGACAAAAAAACCCGCAGAATAAGTCAAAAGTTAGTATTTAAAAAATAAAATTTTTTATTTCACCGTATAAGTGAAATAGAGCAAATTGTCAGTTTTGACTGTTTTAACGGTGTCGGAAATTAAAAAAAAATACAATAAAGCTATCAAAAATACCAATGTAAAAAAACAACAGCGTGAAAAGAAAAATGTGAGAAGAGCCAGTGAGGTACAAAATAGAAAATGGAATGTTATCTCTTTTTTTTACATGTATTCGTGATTATATCCATTGTTGACATCACCTTTTGGAATGTATGGTGGAAGGGGATCAGGCACGACTCCATCTGAACGACGAGAACGAGAAAGGCGGCCAAATATTGAATCGAACAGGCCAAACTGAAATTATCATAAAATTCAGTGAATGACCAATTTTAGTAAATTCACGAGAGAATAGTTTCAAAATACAAATGAAAATAAAAATAAGTCTCAAATTTTCTCAAAATCTAAGGAATCTTAATTTTTGCAATAACACTATCCCGCTTTAAGTAATTCATAAACTTTCTCAATATTTTGACGAGGAAAAGACTTTTCAGAAATAAAGAAAAGTTTTTAAAAAACCAACCACAAATGCCAAGAATATCAACCCAACAACTAGGAGAACTGCTCCAATAATCATCAAAATATCACAAGTGGCATATGCATACCTGAAAATTGTATGAGTCATGTTTCACAAAAAAAAATGTATTTCCTACCACTCGGTATCATAAAGCTGAGATCTAATAGTTTTCAGTGAATCTTCATCAATTTCTGAAGTCTCGTGAATGATTAAAAGCGGCACCAATGTGGACTTCATTTTTTTCAAATTCACTCTGAAAATCATGTTTTTTTTGAACTCTGAGGTTTTTGAACTTACGGAAATGTCAAATTCTTTCCTTTCCACATTTCAACATTCACTTGTGACACTCTTCTGGCGAATAAGACCGCACCAACTCTCTGAAATTGGTATTTGAGAAAATATGTCATTTGAAGTACCCACTGGTTCAATATCAACGAAAATACTATCCCTTTCCGGATCACTTGCATTCAATCCAACAACACTATTCTGAACTTCTTTTGGTGCGAATAAGAAATTCGGCAACGAAATAGCAATCGGTGGTTGTCCTCTTTGACATTTTGATATATCTAGTAGACCTCTTGGCATGCAGTTCGATTCATTTTGGAATTCGAATAGTTTCTGAAAAAATATGAATTGTTCAAAATATCTACAAAAACGAAGGAAACCTTTTCAGAAGGATTACAGAATCCCTCATTTCCAGGGACACTTGAATCCAATGCTTCTGGAGGTAAGACGAAGCGGTAGCCCTTTAATCCACGATATTCGATTTCTTCTTTAAATTCCAGCCAGATTGATCTGAAATAAATATTTTTTGAATGTTTATTTTAGAGATTTACAAATCGCGAAAATGGTAAGTAAAATCTTTCAAAATATTTTTTTTTCGCAAGAAAATTCGAATATGAAACTGAACACGAATTTTGATGATACGTTCTGAATTGTGATCTTACATTTTTTAAACAAAACTTTTGAAATGCTTAATCCTCCTATTTCAACTGCGGGAGCTTTCAGTTCTCCGGCGAGTAAGACTACTAACCTGCACAATTCCGCCACATAAACATAAAGCTTATCAGTTTTTGAAATAAACGGCTTGAATAATGATCCATCAGTTCCTCTGATTTTTCTCGACTCCTCCGTACTCCACCAATTCTCATCCAACTCCTCCTCATCATCAATTTTCCGTATTACTCCTAAATTCTCCGGATTGTTTGTTCCGTCATCTATTTCAAAAACTTTTCCAACTGTGTTGTTGGCCTGAAAAAGTTCAATATTAGAAAAAAACATAAAACAAATACCTCAAAAAACAATCCAATCCTTTCCGGAATGTCGAGAATTGTCTCACAAACAAAATTCATAAACGGGATTTCGCAAACCTAAAAATCTCTTTTTACTCTACGAAAGACTTGATCTAAATATCTATTCCTTACTTTATCTAAAAATGGATCCTTATACCCTTCGAACAGCAGCTCATTCACTTCTACTTCCAAAAATGCGGTTTGTGACAAAAGAGTTGTCGCCGCCGCTTTCATTCCTTCTGTAGATGCTGCTTCAACAAATTTCTGAAAAATTATTAGAGCTCTAAATATGTCTTATTACAAGGGACACCACTTTACTCTTATAAAAAATTAATCACCTGATAAATCATATTCGGAACCCATATCCTATTCCCCAAAATACAAGTCTGACAAGATTCATTCTCATCAAAATGGAAAGTGAAAAACCTCCGATATCTTACAGTTCCGTTTGAAATTCCAACAACCTGAAATTATTTTTTAAAATTTATTTTAAAGCCTAAAATTGTTACTCGATTCTCCATTTTCTTCACAAATGTATACGGCCCCGATCCAGAAACTACTGGCTTTGATCCCGTCATGATTTCATCGGGATTTTTCACAGTATATGGGAACAGCTTAAAGCGCATTTTATATTGAGGTCTTGCCCATTTTTGCCACAAAAGTGAGCCTTCCAGGAGTTGCGAGTTCTAAAAAAATATTCATTTTCTAATGTTCAGCTTTCGTTAGTAGTTAAGAAAACCTTTAAATTTGAAAAAATAGCAAGTAAAAGTTTGAAATCGATTATTTTCAAAAAATACAAAAAAATATGGGAAATTAAACGTGGACACAGTGATGAATTTGAGGTGCTTATTCAGAAACTAAAAACAACGCAAAAGTTCAATGCAGAACATTATATTAACATTATATATCAGAAAATTTATTTTTTGCTATTGTACTTTGCACGTTTCTGAATTCGATTGTTTTGCAATTCTTTGTTCTTACAATAGTATCAGGGTAAGTCTATTAGTATTATTATAATGAAGAAAACCTGTGATTTTCACCTCATTAATACTACTCCTCACAACACTGGGCACCACAATTGTATAAGTCAACAATCCGCCAAACAGAAAGATGGCTCCGGCCGCTATCAAAGCAGACGCGGTCGCTAACTGCCAACACGGAATCTGTTGTTCGCTATCACTCGAATTTCCCGATATTGATTTTCGTCCATTTGTCATTGGTGTTGATGATGAGGTTCCTCCTGATGCATTACTGCCTGAAACTGGGGGTTGTTTTGAGAAAAAATAAAATTTACAAAAAATATACGTCTGTAACGCTCTTCGTTTCCAATTTTGGAATTTGATTAATTTTGACACTACTGATCATTGATGTTAAAAAAATATGCGAAAAATAAGAAGATTTGAAAATTCTTCGACCTTCAAGAATCTGTTTTTCAGTCTTTCGATCTATTATTGAACTTTACAATCCCTCAATCTTTGCCCACCATTCTGAACAATGATTGTAAGTTTTTGATTCGAAATCAGGTTTTCTTACTATATTTGTCAACATGGTTCAACTGACAAATATTTTTTGACTTTCAAAAACATTTCAAAGAAATTCAAACTTTTTTCAAAAACGTTGAAAGCCTTAAAGGTTAATTTGTTCAGTTTTCAAGGTCTCGAAACAGAAAAGGTGAAATTTGTCATCTTTTCAAATCAAAACAGGTTTTGTAGATCTAAGATTTAAGACAATTTATCATTATTTGATAAGAAAACTTTTCTTTTTCAGAATTTTTAACTAATATATCGGTTGACTGGTAATGTTATACTATTTTAGTAGAATAAACTGTTCTTATAAACATTTTTTGATTGGAGACCAACTAAAATTGGACGGGAATCTATCCTAGCAAATTAGACTGCCAGCGCATTACTAGAAAAACAGGGAAATTCCGTGTTCAACAAAATTACTGGAATTAACGTTCGTTTGTTCATTCCTTTATGTTTTTAAACAATTTTCACTGTAGTTTTTTTTCAAAATCCTTACTTGGAGGCATTTGTGTCGGCAAATCGCCCAACAGGTACGACTGCTTTCTGGTTGGCGGGTCTTCCAATTTTGAAACCTGAAAATACCATATATGGAAACTTTTTATTTTTTTCTAAGAGAAAAAACGGTAAGGGCAACAAAACAAGTCTTAATTTGTGTTTTTCAATAGAAGACGGAAAACAATGGACAACGTACAACACCGAAAATTGAAATACCATCAACTGCGGCAACGATGTCAAAAATGTATTTTATTATTTCTTTTTTTTGGTAAAGGATGAAAAAAAAACTCGAAGAAAAACTGGTCTACTCATCGAGATGTGGAAAAGAAAAGTTGCGTTCTTTTATGCTGGGAGAACAGCGAGAAACAAAAAAGGTAGAAATTGGGCATTGTAATATACTTCAGAACATTTTTTTAGTATCATTTTCAGGATGATTATCGCCTATTACTAGTAACTGGTGGTAAGTGACCATTGATTGAATCAATTTAAGTAAAAGGGGGCAGAAGATTTTGGCATTTATGGCAAAATGTCAAAGACTCAAAATTTTGAACAATGCTCAATATCTCTCAGTTATGACATAATCAAGAGCTTACTGTAGGATATAAAAAGTTAAAAAATGAAAATACTTTAAATAATTAGAAAATAATGTTTTTATTCGAAATTATCTTCGAAACTAGTTTAGAAAAACATAAATCCAAAATGTGGGAGAACCCGAAATCGAATTTTATCGTAAAGTCAAAAAAATAAAATTTTGAATCGCTCATTGTACTAATTTTGAAAAAAATATTTCAAACTAAAGATTTAATCTCATAAGATGAACTTACCTCAGAAGAAAGTACAATTTGTTAGTTGAAAATCAGACAATGATTGAATTTTGTGTAGTAAGTTCTTCTAAATTCATATCTTCAATACTGCTTCAAAAAAAAGAGTTTGTGATCAAAATTACAATTTTGAACAGTTTATTTCACCTCGTCTTCGGTGAATAGCCAACATTTTACACTATTAGGTATTTCCCATCTTCTGTTACAAAGATAGGTATACTTCAACGAAGAAAGAAAACATAAGTAAGCGTAGTTCCGTCAAAAACAAGACTAAGATGTGATTGATTTCGAAACATTTTAGAAAAATTCCAGTTCCAAAACAGTACTCCATTCTTCTTTTTTGGAACAATTCGAAAAAATAATTAATTAATTTCTTTCCATGTATATTAATCATCTAGACAAATTTCCGGACGTCAAACTTGTAACATGAAGCATATAAAAAACGAACTATTGGTTTTACGAACTGAGAAACATCATATTGCACGCAGAAATTTAAATAGAACAGTAGGTTTTAACCTTGATTGACCTTGTTTATAGTAGATTCTAGCAGGTCATTCAATTTTTTTCGGGGTCGCAATATTCACTTAACTTGAGAAATACTATCTTTTTGTCAAAAGCCTCCTCATAAGTGTGAGTACATTTACATTACCAAAAATGTATGATACCAAAATCATAGGGTACTTAAGGTGTTTCTTAGCACTCATTTCGGAATATTCCAGCGAGCAGAATTTTAGACCACCTTTCTCGGGCACGGCTGTAGCCTACTAAATTATGCAAAACTATTTTTTATAGAATCCGGCTCGCTCCATCGGCTGATCACAATTTGGCCACTAAACAGAAAGGGCGTTTTTTTCAATTTTTTAAAACTCTTATTGTAAACTATGAGTATAGAACTACAAAACGGTTAAAATACGCATAAGAGTAATATAGATATTTCGCTCATTGATGTTATTGAAAAATGTTATATTTGTTCACTTTGAACTTAAACTTTGAAGTAAAACAAAACATCATATGAGAAACAAAAACTGCCTAGGAAACTCGCGAAACAAACCGATTGTTCTAATGAACTTGAATGAAAACTAGAATAATAGACCTAGACTATTTTTTCTCGTTAAAATGTCTAGCCTGACCAAAATTTATTGTTCGAAACCGACAATTATAGTGGAACATCAATCCAATAAGTACCTTATCATCCAGAACAAAACTGCTTTTTTCGGCACGTTAATAATTCTGTTGTAAATGACGAATGTTCTGCGCAATACAAAAAAATTAAATAAAATTTCTAATTCTCAAGTGGAAAATCGAGTGTATTTATAGGATTGAACTTGAAACGATGGACAAAAACTAGATGAAAACAACTTGAATTTGCAAATTTGGAATAAAATTAAAGAAGTGCACATTATTTTGAATGGCATTTTGATGTGCGAAATAGAAGATGCAGAAAATATTTTTTTGGTATCAAAACACACTGTTTTAATGTTTTTCAGTTCTGAAAAACTCGTATGTCTTGAAATGGAGTGACAAAGCGAATAAAAGCCAGGGGTTACATTTGGAATGTCACTAAAATAGAAAACTTGACTTTCAGATTATTATTTATGAAAAATATAACAAGAAGAGTCTGAAAAATGGAGCAGGTGACAATTCGAGAGAAAGTCTAATTCGGGAGGAAAAATGGACAGTTCAGGAGAATTTTCAAAATGCTCTTTTCTTGCATTTTCAATTTTAATCTTAATTTTCTAAAAAAAAATTCGGTTTTGAAAAAAATGTTGAATTGAAATCATGGATTAAATCATGAAGTTCTATTTCAAATTTCGATAGTTTTAAGTAAAAGTCTACTTAAAATTCGTGAAATACCGATAAACGATGCGAAGGTACTGTAGAAACAAGCCGGTTCAAAATGCGCTCTATAGAACAAGCTAGTTTTTGAAGTAAATCGGTCGACAGACGGTAAGCCATATTCTTCATAGTAAGTACCAGCCTTTTAACGCCGCTACGCGGCGGTAATGAGAGAAATAGTGTGTAAAATGAAGAGAAACAGAGACAAACGCTAACTTTAGGTTACGGTAACTACGGTAATACTTCAGTAATCCGCACCAAATTTTCACAGTGACCTTACAATACACCAAAGATGTTACCATGAAAGTTTGGTCTCGATCCGACCATTTTGAAAAAAACGTGAAAAAAAGTGTAGTACTGTAGCTACAGTAATCCTACAGTAACCCGAGATCCAAACAGTATTTTTGTGAAGCGCTCCGAGAGGCATGACGATATGCCAAATATGGGACAGATCGGTCGAGGGGTCAAAAAGTTATTCATGTGAAATGCTGGTACACACACACAGAACTATTCGCTTAGTAAGAAGAAAGATTTGGGCAGAAAGATATGATTTGGCTAAAAATGTTTTCATAGAAACATGTGAGTCTAATGGCGCGCTTTTTGAATCGAGAACAAACAATACAAATTTTATCAGATTCAGATGATTAAATTGGGACCAAAAGTCAATATTAACGATATGAATTTATTTCACAAATTCTAAAAATGTAAAAGTAAAACTCAAACTCAAGCATAATAAAAAATAAAAGCAACAACGCATTCCATCAATCAAACAATCGCAACTAATACTCCCAAAAAACGTCGTGATGCGCAGAAACTGGTATTATACAGTTTCGGACAGCATCGTCCTCTTAAGTGTAAAATGCAAATCTACTGTATTCATATTTCAAAACACAGTTCAAGTACATCCCACGATATGAAATTCCGAATTAAAAAATTGGGCCAAAAAAAAAAGAAGAAAAGTTGTGATTTCTTCTCGTTCGAATCGTTTAACTTGTCAGAACTTACAACAAAAACGAGAATGGAAGAAGAACTATTATTTGGGTGTTAAGCGCATGATGATGGCAGACCTTGAAGGCATTCTCCACCCAAATACAATACACAAAAAATAGATGAGAAGGATGACATCATTTAGGGTCATCTTAGGGTTAAAACCGCAGGTTGTGAATGCATATTCAAGGGAAAACTTGATTTCAAACTTTTCGAATTAAAATTGTAATTTTCAACAAAATATTAATTTATTCGAATCTCATAATGGAAATAGTTTATGTTTGCGGTAAAACGAGAAGATCAGTTCCATTCACAAAAAATTCAAAATCATGTTCGTGGATAGTCAAAGAGAGGGAAATAAGAGTGAAAACTGACCGATGACCGGAGAGAGAGAGGGATATGAGGAAGTTGAGGGATAGGATATGAATAGAATAAGGTCATCAATTGAATTTATCCTGTTGAATTGTTTTGGAATACGCTTAAACAGTTTCCGGGAATAAAAGCGATACTGAAATGAAAAAACAAATAAATCGGATTTGGATACTGTGATACGTTAAAAATCAACGATCGTTTCAGGACCCTTGAGGCCATTCTAAAGCAATGCTCCTCTTTAAACGTATTCTGCTTTTTTTTCCCTCAGAAATGTACTTTTTCGATGTTAAAACCCCGATGAGAAAAACACAAAATCACGTTTAAACCCAGAAATGCGTTTATTTACAAGAGAAATTCATAATAAAACTGGCGCTCGATGCCAAAAGATATTCCATGAAAAAAAAAAAAACAAGTAATTTTTATTTCTGAGAAACAATCTCATTGCTCATTTGAAAAAAAAATTAGTGTTCCATTCTGTTTGCGGAAGTTTTCCCAATTTTCGACCAAATCAACGGCAAATCACGAGAAGTTTCAGCGTAATTTTCAGGTAAATCGTCCATTTTCTGAAAAACATAAAAATTTGATATAGAAAATGTTTAAAAAGTGAATTACATCGATCGTAAAGTTCGACAGAATCGACATAATTGACGCCGAGACTGGACACGAAATTTCTCGAAGCATTCGAGTTATTGCCGCCTGCCTTCCGCCTTCAACATTGGAACCCATTACCCACAATGACCATTTTCGGAGAAGAACGCATTGTTGATAGGTCCAGTCTTTCTTTGGTGTTGTTCCATACTGAAAATAGAGTATATCTTCTGAATAACCCATACTCCGTAACCAATTACATTGATCTCAGTGACCGCATTTTCGTACACCTTAAACCACAACAATGGGAAGCTTCGCATCATTGAATCCATTTTATTCTTTCCCATATAATTCAACAATGCCGTCAGAACACTCCACTGTTTGGATACTTGTAATCTTGCCATAATCTGCTCGATATTCTTCGTATCGTCGTATGAATAATCGATAATCAAACAGGCGATATAAGCGGTCATCTGAAAGATTTAAGGGTTTTCAGAAATACGCTGGGAGTAATTATTAATTATACAGTTGGAGTTCTCGATGGAGATTGCAGCAATGTTTTGATCATCTGATGTTTGTTTCCATTCTCATCACACTTCATCTTGGTCAATGTCGACAATCTCGAATACAATTGAGTTTCCAAATTCTCACTGTAAAAACATATTTCTTCAAATTTCCAACTAGAAGAAACAACTAACCAAACCCATAAATGCGACGCTTTCTCATTCCAGCTTTGCAATTCTTCATTCGTGAAGCTTCTGAGCATTACACACGACGCTCTCGCAACTGCGTTGAATCCCCCAACAGCCTTCGGCCCTCCTTTGATCAAAATTGCCGCCAAACGATTCAAAAGTTTTTTCTTGTCGATGTTCTTGCATAAGAATACCATTTTGTCAACATTTTTATCAAATAGTGGTAATTTCATCACATCATCGTTGGTTTTTGGATCCTCCACTTTGTTGTCCATGAACGAAGCCTCGCCGAATGACTAAAAATCATTCTTTAACCATTCTCAAAACGTTTAAAAAAACTTACATCATTGAAATCAATGACGACTTCAGCCTTATTCGCCTCCTGATCCTCAATCCATTCAAACACAAGCTTTTCATGCAAATCCGCCAAATTCAATCCATTCGCGTTGGCAATTTTCTCAACAATTTCACCCTTCCTCTCCGTATCTTTCGAGTCTTCCCAATCGATCATTTCAGCATAAATCAATGTGCAAAGCTCTTCAGTCTTCTCAATATTATCGGCCGTCTTCCCGTTGTATAAACCGTTCTTTTTCAACGCCAGTTCCGTATAAAATTTGGCAATTCCATCTCTCAACCGCGCACATTGCTCGACAATTTGTTCACGTTCCTCGGCATCAATTGGCTAATAACATCATGAAATATATGTCTTCTAAAAACAAATACAACTTACCGGTTGAATTTCTTCGGTAACAGTCCACTTCTCCGCCATTTCTACTCCCATTTGCAACAGTTCAATTTTCACGTCACTAAGAATGATCTTTCTGAACAGCAAAGCAATCGTCGAAATTACCACACCACGATTGGTATTCGTTTGGAGAAGACTTTGAATTGCGATACGATCAGTAACTGGCAAACTTTGCTCAACTTTTGCAAACTTGTTGGCGTGAGCGAAAATTGCAGAGGAGAGCAATTGAGTTCTTGAGAACCGAGCCGCCAGCCAAGTAATGAGACGAAGGGCACCTTGCCAAATTGAGACATTGTAGATCGAGAGTTCAGATTTCACAATCGGCATCACAATTTCATCAATATCTTCTTTTTTGCGCATCAGGAAAATGTGAACAGGGATACGTTTTGAAGACTGAAAAACTTCAAATTTCAACATAAATTTAAATGAAAAAAAAAACTGACGAGAGGCGGCATATCAGTAATAATAACATCATTTTTCTCATAAACCATCGGCTCGGAGTTCAAAGAAGCACTTGAACTGATAGTTTCAGACATTTCATCAGCGATTCCCTCATAGCTTTGTCTTGTCGATGTTCCAAACGGGCCATCCAATGCATTTCCATGTCTCTCATAATCCTTCTCATCAGTTATCAACTGATGTTTTCTTTTCGTAAACCAGACAGATTCCTCTCTAGTTATATGACTCGAACGAGTGTAAGAATTCACGAATTGAATAACCTCAAAATGCGTAATGTTCAACCGCTTGGAAAATATATTGAGCTTACATGTTCTAAATTTTTGCTGAATTCAACATCAGCTGGCTCCGTTGCGAATTCGGATACTGCACGATGAATGAATTCTACGAGTTCGTAGTTGTAAGGGCAAATAACATAGAGAAGAGTGATCAAATGGTTGCAAAGTGATCGAGACTCCTCATTTTTTTCATCAATCAACTACAAATATAATTTATATCTGAAATCACCCCAAGAAAATATTACATCCAATGCTGACGACGCCACATTCAAATACATCTCAATCAACTCCGTTCTATCCCTCGATTCTGCCACTTCTCCAACTGTTGACGCCCTTCTCAAAAGATTGCAAGCATATTGAATCATGTAGTAAGAAGTAGAAGGTTTTCGAACTTTTGAGCACGGTTTTGAGGCCAGCTTGTCGACGAATCTAGATCATAGTTTAATTCTCCAATTTGAAACCATAAACTCACTCAAATAATCGATCAGCAGACATGGGAGTACTGAATTCTGCAGCTTGTGAAATAATTTGATCAATTGCATCAGGTGCATTGAGAGAAACACGAATTCCGCATTTCGACAATTTTTTGCTCAAACACTTTTGTTCATAAGTTGTTACAATCATATTCAAAATATCTAAATTGTTGGTAACCATTGCAACGAAATGAGCCAATTGTAGATAATTTAATTGTGATTGTGTATTACGCTTCGCACCGGTCGATCCTCTCAACTTGGTGATTATCTGTGTGGCGTGATTTATTGGCAATCCAAGAAGAAGTGTTATCGCATGCCATGCATCAAATTTGTCCTGTTCCAACATTCTCTCAACAACCGATGATATACTTTCTGTCATTTCAGTCACCGCTTCTCGCCATGGCCCAGAATAGCATCTCAACGAGCTTGCGTATACTCTTACAGAAATATCGAGAAGATTTTGAGAGTGCATCGATAAAAACATTGTCAATTGTTCCCAACTTCCGCGGAATTTATTGGATTCGTCTTCCGAACTGAAACTATTCCGTGTATTTCAATAATTTTATTTGGAAAGCCTACATTTCTCTAGTTCTCGACCTTGCAACTGATGGTGCGACGCTTATGATAGCCAAAACTCCGGAAATACCTTCAAACAATGCCGGATCACTCGAATAGTCATAACAACCATGTCTTCTTGATATTCCATAAATTTTTGATGCTTCTGATGTCGTGACAGTTCCAGAGGATGAATAAACATCTGTTTCCGAATCGGTTCCTTTTAGAGATTGTTTGATGACACGTTCACAAATATGGAGATATCCTTCAAATTGCAACAAAAAGTCAATCTCAAGATCATTCCCTTCATATGGACAAATTGCAATCAAGGTTCGCACTGGTTCAGTAAGCTTTTTGACAACAATAGCAATCTGAAACAAATTTTCTCATAACGATGAATTTTTCACAGAAATAGTACCTCACTAGCCCTATCGGCTTCTGTTGCATCTGGCATAATATTTGGTAACTCATAAATTAACATTCCCAAAAAATCGACCAACAAATCGATAATATCATGAGTTGGCTTCAACAACTGACCAAGGCAATCGACGAATTCACAAAATGTTGACACCATTTCATGAGCATCTCCATTATTCATTGCTTTTCCCAACAATCCACTTATCAGTTTTTCCACCTCAATTCCCAAGAAATTACATCTTTCTAAATTCTTATACACCGACTCGTTTGATCTGCACATCCGTTTCAATTGTTCCACTTTCCACTCTTCAGAGCAGAAATCTGATAGCAAAACAGCTGTGTTCGGGACCTCCTTCTGCACTTCACGAAGTAGAATCAATTGCCGATGGAGTCGTTCCATATTTTGCTCCTCTTCGTGTCCATGTCTGGTATAATATGACAAAAGTTCCGAACACACTCCAAGCAGCTGCTCGCGTGATAGAATATTCGCTTCTGTTTCTTGTGTGTCGGCTACACACTTGATAAAGTCAACAACCAACTCAATTACTCGATCCTTTTCCTTTTCCGGGAGTTCGTTTACATAATTGATGATTTCTTCAATTTCTTCTCCGGATCGCATCATATTCGTAACAACCAATGATTTTGCATATTCTACGCTGATAATGTTCCGCTCGTCTTTTGTCACAAGACTGTGAAGTTCCAAAACCTAAACAAAAAGTTTGTTTTGAGAAAGTATATTTTAAGAGATCACTTGATCAACACCCGAAATGGAGACAAAAATATTGAAATAAATTTGTCACCCTGCCGAAAACTCAATATACGGCGATGGATAAGCATAAAATAAACAAGCATGTCTATTTAATTTCATCGCTTTCCCAAACATGACCGAAAATACCATGGTCTAGTAGTATGATTCTCGCTTTGGGTACGAAGGAACCGGATTCAATCCCCGGTTCGGCCCATTACTTTTTTCGTTCAAAAAAAAAACAAACTCTAATACAATCCACAAATCTCGAAGGTTTTTCTGCTTGTGCTAATATTGTTCGAATCAAAACAATAACTGAAGAATCGCCGTCTTTCGTCAAAACATCGATAAATTGGCGATCGTATTCATAAGTGGCCAAAAGTCTGATGAGTTCAGTTTTTTGACAAACAATGTGCATAGTTTCAATGCTGGAAATTCCAAATTTTAGGAGAATGAGGAATATATGAAATCTTACTCGAATTTTGGCAATGTTCGACTCTTCAAAATGTTCGAAACAGATTCTTGCAACGCGGATGGCCATGGAAGTTTGGCCGATGAAGCGATCGAAATGATAGATTGACATTTCCGAATTTCATCCGAAAGACTCGAACAAAGTTGAACACATTGAGTTTCCCAACCAATCAGATTTGTTGCAGTTCCGGACATCATCTGAAAATTCATTCACCTTTTTTGTTTAGAAAATTCAAAAATGTTCTCAAACCTGAATATAATTGAAAATGGTCTGATCTTGGTTCAAATTTCTTTCAGCCATAAAAGGTTTCACAAATTTCTCAATTTTCGCCTGAATTGTCGTTGGATCATGTAACGCATTTTGCAGAATTTTATAGCAAATCTCTTCAGAACTCAGTGTCAAATAAGTGCTATAATTGATACTACAATTGTACCGTTCTTTCAAATGTTTGATCTCTTTGAGTGTGTAGAAAACCCTCTTAATTCTCAAAATTGGCGTTGTTGAGGCACCGGCTTTTGGGACAACCAAGTTCTTTCCATGTAGGGCGAGGAATGACTAAAAAGGAACTGATCGTATTTATATAATTATAACGTAGTTAAAACCTGACTACTCGGCGTTATTTCATTATCAGACAACCATTGAGTCATTGAACTAAAACAGCTCGTAGCTTCAATTCCATTTTCAGGCCAATTCTCTGAATCTCTGTATTCCAGTAATTTGATCAATTGATTGATGATGATTTCAGTTTGTGGGACAAGCTTAAAGCTTCAAAATAATTTTAAAATTTAAATACGTCAGTATTTACCAAATCCAACAAATCTACAGCTTGTGGAAATATATCAGCAGTCAAATGTTCAACAATTCCGCTCCAGCTTGTGATATCGGCTGAAAAACAAAAAGAGAGCATTTTCAAAATTTTAAAAAGAAACAAACAAGTGAACGAAATTGTGAGAAGATTGAATAGCTCCTCGACTCGAGACTTTGGATCAATTTCATTAGTTTCCCCGGTGCAACAAATGAAATCAAGAAGTGATTCGCCGTGGCGAGACCAGATGATTCGGGCTTCCTAAAGAAAACATTGCCGTTATCTAAAAAATAGAATCAACAAACCGTAATGGCGGAAACTTTAATGAATTCCAAATAAACCTCGACCCAACGTTCAACTCCATGAAGTGCATCAACGAAGTATTCCCAATGTTTTTCAACGATCTCATTCTCCATCTTCGGCCCACAAGCGATGCGATAAGTTGCCAGAATGTAAGAAGCATTCTCAATCATTTTCAACACCTCCATGTCGGTGATCTTTCTTTTTTTCGCATGACACAAATAAGTATGAATTCTATCAAATCTTCTACTCATTGAAACCATCGAGAAAAATGTTTCCGACACCATATTATGATCCGTGATCTTTTCCATTGTCTTCATTACATTGTTGAATGCATCGTCGTCATTATCACAATGATCTGTTAGATAGTAAACTTTCGCTTTGTAACATTTCTGAATATCTAGATGATATTCCTTCGCAAACTTCTCAGCCTCTTCATATTTGTTATTCTTCAAGAGCGCTTCGAACTTCATCTCCGGTCTTGATTGTGACACTTGTTTAATCGAAATAAAAGAATTGGACAAATTTTGCTCATCGGTTAACTCTTCAATCGAAATCAACATTCGATCGCTTCCTTCATAAGCATAAATCGAAGATTTTGAAGAGCATGGAATTGAAAGTGATCTTTCCTTCTTTTCTCTATCATAAATGATCATTTCCGGCCCATTCGAACGTTCAACAACCATTGTAAACGTTTTTGGAATATCGATTTTGTTATTTTCCACAACAATAAAATCAATAATTTTATCAGTAGCATTCTCCTTCACATCAAATTCATGAATAATACAAAATGTAAGAGGATCAAAAACATGAATATATCCTTCATCATCAAGTAGAAGGACAAATCGTCCTGTGTCCCTGATTTGAATCCACTTCTTCGAATACTCAATCGGAATGAAACCATCCATTCCAAATCCACTGAATAATATCGAATTGTCATTGTTGTTCAAAGAAGCCAATGATTGAACAGTTCCGGTTGAAATTGAGGTGATTAGTCCATTAACAGAACCCATGTCGATTTTTCTGTTCACTGTATTCAAGAGAGCTTTGGTAAAAAATTCCACAATTTGGGAGGTTTGTCCATTCTCTACACGATTGTTTTCCTTCGATTCGGCAACATCTCGATTAAGAGCTACAGTATGAATATTTCCGTCATAACTTCCTAAGATGAGGAAACACGTGTCATTGGTAATGTTGGTTCGAACGAAATCGATTGTGAAATTCACTTTTTCTCTCAAATAAACTTCTTGCGCTTGGAGAGAAAGAACTTGAATGTTTTTCCTGTCAAAGACGATGACCAAGAAGCAGGAATTTCCGAGGATAGTAAAATCAGTTATAATTCCTGGAAAATGAATGAAATTTTATTGATCCGTAAGACAATATTGTGTTGCCTTCGACGGAAGTTGAAAAGAAGTATTCAGCAAGAGCTCCAAGCGAAAAAACGGTCAAATCACTTCCTGCAGCAGCGACGAGAAATCGCTCATTGCTGGTCGTTTTCAATCTCCAAGCCTCTTTATCTTCAATCGATCGGAAATCATCGGGGATTACTGAAACACATTTTTTATAAAGAAATGTCATTTAAAAATAAATACCTGGATGAATTTGTGCTATATCGGCGACGTCATAAAGACCGACAGTCTCGACACTTGTATTCGAGTCTGAGCCATGCGTTGTATGCATTTCAGTGGTGCTGAGACGCTGCATAACTGAAATCGAAATAAATATTGATGGACCTATCCAGAAACTAAAAACGACGCAAAAAATTCAATGCAGAAACGTAAAGCAATTAAATTTAAACGCAAACAATTATTTTTTGCAATTGTTTTCACGTTTCGGCATTGAATTTTTTTCCTATTTTTTGCGTCGTTTTTAGTTTCTGGATAGGTCCATGAGGAACGTAAAAAATTGAGGTAAAATTTGAAAATTTGAAGTTGCCCCCAAGAGGCAAATTCTATTTTTGGCAAAGGGGCGCGCTTTCTCAGTTATGAGAGAGAAGGGACGCAGACAGTGAAACATTTATTTGAGGAGAAATTCGGAGGCAATTGAGAATCCGGGAGCGAAATTTACAGTTGATTTAGAAATTAACTCAATTAACTAAGCGTACTTTTCCATTCTTTCTGCCAGTTCTAGTTGCCACTCTTTGTCTTGAGGAAATAACAATTTCTCTCCAATTGTCCTATCCCGAATTCGATTTTTTCTTGCTGTATTTGAGAAACTCAAATATGATCGTAGGTTTTTCCTGACACGTTTCTCGTGAAGAGGAATACATAAATAAGGGTTTAAAATATAAACGTGAATGTAAAAGGAAATGTAAATGGAAATAATAATACATGTAACTACGCGTAGCTACGTATTCAAAAAATCTAAATGTAGAAAATTAGGTAATTTAAAAGTTTCCAAAAGTTTTGAAAAACGCAAAGCCATAATCAAAAGAAATTTTACAAAAGTTCCGTTATACGAATATTCGATTCGCGAATCTTAAGAAACAAAATATACAGTAATCCTAATTTAAAGGTGCATGCCTGCTTGTTTGCGGTCTCACAACGCAAACAGCTTTCCTATTAATAAGATCCTTTGGAGGAATTACGGTCAGGGCTGGGGAAACGGCGGCCGATCCGGCTGAAAGCCGCCGCAGCCGGCGGCCGCGGCCTGCGGAGCGGTTGCGTCGCGTTCGCGGCCCAAAGCCGCGGCAGCCGCATTTTTGAAAGTGGTTATTCTTTTTTTCGATAGGAGAATGTATTTTTAAGAAAATGCGTTGTAAAACACGAAAATTTTTTAATAAATGCACACATTGTACTGATTTAACCCTTTTTCAGGGAGTTGGGATGAGAAATCTTCGAAAAATGATTTATTAAAAAATTTTGAACGTTGAAAATGATATTTTGCGTAATGTTGAATAGTTTTCAATGTTTTTACTTTATTTTCTTTACCTTATTCATTAAAAACTAGTTTCGAAAATCTCGATAAATAAAAAATTTTGCTCGTCAAATTGTGTGCATTCCGCAATTTTGTGATGGTGTGCATTGCACTGCGGCCGGCCGCGGCTGCCGCAGCCGCGCGGCCGCGTAGTTGTTACTCTATTTCGCGGCCGCGGCCGCGGCTTGTCTCGATTTTCAAATGCCGCGGCGGCCGAAGCCGGCCGCCCCCCAGCCCTGATTACGGTCCATAATTTGTTTTTGCTTTCAGTAAACAGAACATTTTGTTTAATTTGAAGTTTTCAAAGAATTGTTTAAACTTCCATTGTAAGATTTTGAACCAGTCCTGTCAAATCCTTATTTTGAGTCATAAAAAAACGAAAATTATCTTTGAAAATCTCAGTTTCAGGTTTAGAAATGACTAAACAACGTTCAAGTCTTCGAAAGAAAGCCAACAATAACAATGCACATGAAGAGAAGGTATTTATCAAAAATAAAAATCATTACTTATTTAATGGATATTTTCAGCGTGTCAGTTTTGCGGATCCGGTTGAGTCACAAAGTTCCTCGAAAAAGTTATTGAAAAGAACTGATTCTGGAAAACCAACTACAGGAACGACAGCGAAAAAGCAGAAAACATCAGACGAGTTTACTGAGAGTTTGATGGTGATATATCAAAAAATATAGCATCCGAATTAAAAAAAAAGACTTTTCCAGACTTCTTTCGAGCAGGATGAAATCGCCCAGGAGTTAAATGATTTCAAGAAAAAGCTTCTGAAACAGCACGAATCTGTCAATGAGCTTGTGACAAATGATGTGTCGTCGACAGAAACTGTTTCAAGTATTTCTACAAAAATACAAATGCTTCAAGTAGTTTTTTTTTCGTAGTTACATCGGAAAATTTACATTTTCAGCTCAGCGGAACTGAGGAAGCCGTTAATCTAAAAAACCTGGAAGATCGTATGCAACAGGCAATAAGTCATGCAGAAAAATCTTACAAAGAAATTCAAGATGTATCAACATACATTTATCGTTTTTTTTCTAATTCTTACTTTTTTTACAGAGTCTCCAAGCTCAATCCACCTTCAACTCCACAATAGGATCTCTCAACAAATTTCTCGATTCCATCGAAATCCCCGACTTTGACGAAAATTTAGACGATTCCGGCTTCCTCGACGTCACCAAAGACTTTAATGTCGATTTTGATCAACTTCTGAAATTTCTCGAAAGTTCTGTATGAACCCCTTTGTGTTTGTTATTGCTTGTGAATATATCTGTGGTGTATTATTCTCCCCCCAAAAATTAAATATTTATTTTTCTTTCCAAAATAAATAATGAGATAAGTTAAAATTGAAGAGCCATCACAATTTTCACCATTTTTGTGTCCGAGTGACTTTTCTGAAAAATTAAAATTAATTTTCATTTTTTGAGAACCAGGAAAAATTAAACTTATTTAAGCAAAAACTGAAGAAACATGTTTTTTTTCTTTAAGAGATAAAGAAAGCCTTGCCTATGGTGCGTATAGAAATACACGAAGCAAATATACAGAAGCCGGTGAGTGTGGAAGAAGAAGAAGAATGTGCAAGAAGTGAACAGTACAAATAATAAGAGACCACAAACAAAATTGACGGACAATTGGCTCTTTTTCAAATTGTTCTAACCAATAGTTTTCTGCAAGATTTGATTAAAAACGATTGTTCTTTTTCCAAATTCCAGAAAACCCAAAAGAACAGAAAATAGCAGCTTTTTGTAATGAAAACTTAAAGATAGCGAAAAGAAAAGCTTTGAAAAGAAATTATAGTTTGAAAAAATAATGCTTTACATTCAAAATTTTTCATTTTTCTTGACATTCCATATGATTCATAGATTCACATGCGCATTTAGCTTCCTCCAGTTATAGATTTTCTGAATTTTTGTTCGTTACAAACATTTAAGAGAATATATTTAGAAGTATTAATAGCTCATGCCAGAGACATAAACACATATAATAGTTCTCTGAGCACTCATTTCGGAATATTCCAGCGAGCAGAATTTTAGACCACCTTTCTCGGGCACGGCTGTAGCCTACTAAATTATGCAAAACTATTTTTTATAGAATCCGGCTCGCTCCATCGGCTGATCACAATTTGGCCACTAAACAGAAAGGGCGTTTTTTTCAATTTTTTAAAACTCTTATTGTAAACTATGAGTATAGAACTACAAAACGGTTAAAATACGCATAAGAGTAATATAGATATTTCGCTCATTGATGTTATTGAAAAATGTTATATTTGTTCACTTTGAACTTAAACTTTGAAGTAAAACAAAACATCATATGAGAAACAAAAACTGCCTAGGAAACTCGCGAAACAAACCGATTGTTCTAATGAACTTGAATGAAAACTAGAATAATAGACCTAGACTATTTTTTCTCGTTAAAATGTCTAGCCTGACCAAAATTTATTGTTCGAAACCGACAATTATAGTGGAACATCAATCCAATAAGTACCTTATCATCCAGAACAAAACTGCTTTTTTCGGCACGTTAATAATTCTGTTGTAAATGACGAATGTTCTGCGCAATACAAAAAAATTAAATAAAATTTCTAATTCTCAAGTGGAAAATCGAGTGTATTTATAGGATTGAACTTGAAACGATGGACAAAAACTAGATGAAAACAACTTGAATTTGCAAATTTGGAATAAAATTAAAGAAGTGCACATTATTTTGAATGGCATTTTGATGTGCGAAATAGAAGATGCAGAAAATATTTTTTTGGTATCAAAACACACTGTTTTAATGTTTTTCAGTTCTGAAAAACTCGTATGTCTTGAAATGGAGTGACAAAGCGAATAAAAGCCAGGGGTTACATTTGGAATGTCACTAAAATAGAAAACTTGACTTTCAGATTATTATTTATGAAAAATATAACAAGAAGAGTCTGAAAAATGGAGCAGGTGACAATTCGAGAGAAAGTCTAATTCGGGAGGAAAAATGGACAGTTCAGGAGAATTTTCAAAATGCTCTTTTCTTGCATTTTCAATTTTAATCTTAATTTTCTAAAAAAAAATTCGGTTTTGAAAAAAATGTTGAATTGAAATCATGGATTAAATCATGAAGTTCTATTTCAAATTTCGATAGTTTTAAGTAAAAGTCTACTTAAAATTCGTGAAATACCGATAAACGATGCGAAGGTACTGTAGAAACAAGCCGGTTCAAAATGCGCTCTATAGAACAAGCTAGTTTTTGAAGTAAATCGGTCGACAGACGGTAAGCCATATTCTTCATAGTAAGTACCAGCCTTTTAACGCCGCTACGCGGCGGTAATGAGAGAAATAGTGTGTAAAATGAAGAGAAACAGAGACAAACGCTAACTTTAGGTTACGGTAACTACGGTAATACTTCAGTAATCCGCACCAAATTTTCACAGTGACCTTACAATACACCAAAGATGTTACCATGAAAGTTTGGTCTCGATCCGACCATTTTGAAAAAAACGTGAAAAAAAGTGTAGTACTGTAGCTACAGTAATCCTACAGTAACCCGAGATCCAAACAGTATTTTTGTGAAGCGCTCCGAGAGGCATGACGATATGCCAAATATGGGACAGATCGGTCGAGGGGTCAAAAAGTTATTCATGTGAAATGCTGGTACACACACACAGAACTATTCGCTTAGTAAGAAGAAAGATTTGGGCAGAAAGATATGATTTGGCTAAAAATGTTTTCATAGAAACATGTGAGTCTAATGGCGCGCTTTTTGAATCGAGAACAAACAATACAAATTTTATCAGATTCAGATGATTAAATTGGGACCAAAAGTCAATATTAACGATATGAATTTATTTCACAAATTCTAAAAATGTAAAAGTAAAACTCAAACTCAAGCATAATAAAAAATCAAAGCAACAACGCATTCCATCAATCAAACAATCGCAACTAATACTCCCAAAAAACGTCGTGATGCGCAGAAACTGGTATTATACAGTTTCGGACAGCATCGTCCTCTTAAGTGTAAAATGCAAATCTACTGTATTCATATTTCAAAACACAGTTCAAGTACATCCCACGATATGAAATTCCGAATTAAAAAATTGGGCCAAAAAAAAAAGAAGAAAAGTTGTGATTTCTTCTCGTTCGAATCGTTTAACTTGTCAGAACTTACAACAAAAACGAGAATGGAAGAAGAACTATTATTTGGGTGTTAAGCGCATGATGATGGCAGACCTTGAAGGCATTCTCCACCCAAATACAATACACAAAAAATAGATGAGAAGGATGACATCATTTAGGGTCATCTTAGGGTTAAAACCGCAGGTTGTGAATGCATATTCAAGGGAAAACTTGATTTCAAACTTTTCGAATTAAAATTGTAATTTTCAACAAAATATTAATTTATTCGAATCTCATAATGGAAATAGTTTATGTTTGCGGTAAAACGAGAAGATCAGTTCCATTCACAAAAAATTCAAAATCATGTTCGTGGATAGTCAAAGAGAGGGAAATAAGAGTGAAAACTGACCGATGACCGGAGAGAGAGAGGGATATGAGGAAGTTGAGGGATAGGATATGAATAGAATAAGGTCATCAATTGAATTTATCCTGTTGAATTGTTTTGGAATACGCTTAAACAGTTTCCGGGAATAAAAGCGATACTGAAATGAAAAAACAAATAAATCGGATTTGGATACTGTGATACGTTAAAAATCAACGATCGTTTCAGGACCCTTGAGGCCATTCTAAAGCAATGCTCCTCTTTAAACGTATTCTGCTTTTTTTTCCCTCAGAAATGTACTTTTTCGATGTTAAAACCCCGATGAGAAAAACACAAAATCACGTTTAAACCCAGAAATGCGTTTATTTACAAGAGAAATTCATAATAAAACTGGCGCTCGATGCCAAAAGATATTCCATGAAAAAAAAAAAAACAAGTAATTTTTATTTCTGAGAAACAATCTCATTGCTCATTTGAAAAAAAAATTAGTGTTCCATTCTGTTTGCGGAAGTTTTCCCAATTTTCGACCAAATCAACGGCAAATCACGAGAAGTTTCAGCGTAATTTTCAGGTAAATCGTCCATTTTCTGAAAAACATAAAAATTTGATATAGAAAATGTTTAAAAAGTGAATTACATCGATCGTAAAGTTCGACAGAATCGACATAATTGACGCCGAGACTGGACACGAAATTTCTCGAAGCATTCGAGTTATTGCCGCCTGCCTTCCGCCTTCAACATTGGAACCCATTACCCACAATGACCATTTTCGGAGAAGAACGCATTGTTGATAGGTCCAGTCTTTCTTTGGTGTTGTTCCATACTGAAAATAGAGTATATCTTCTGAATAACCCATACTCCGTAACCAATTACATTGATCTCAGTGACCGCATTTTCGTACACCTTAAACCACAACAATGGGAAGCTTCGCATCATTGAATCCATTTTATTCTTTCCCATATAATTCAACAATGCCGTCAGAACACTCCACTGTTTGGATACTTGTAATCTTGCCATAATCTGCTCGATATTCTTCGTATCGTCGTATGAATAATCGATAATCAAACAGGCGATATAAGCGGTCATCTGAAAGATTTAAGGGTTTTCAGAAATACGCTGGGAGTAATTATTAATTATACAGTTGGAGTTCTCGATGGAGATTGCAGCAATGTTTTGATCATCTGATGTTTGTTTCCATTCTCATCACACTTCATCTTGGTCAATGTCGACAATCTCGAATACAATTGAGTTTCCAAATTCTCACTGTAAAAACATATTTCTTCAAATTTCCAACTAGAAGAAACAACTAACCAAACCCATAAATGCGACGCTTTCTCATTCCAGCTTTGCAATTCTTCATTCGTGAAGCTTCTGAGCATTACACACGACGCTCTCGCAACTGCGTTGAATCCCCCAACAGCCTTCGGCCCTCCTTTGATCAAAATTGCCGCCAAACGATTCAAAAGTTTTTTCTTGTCGATGTTCTTGCATAAGAATACCATTTTGTCAACATTTTTATCAAATAGTGGTAATTTCATCACATCATCGTTGGTTTTTGGATCCTCCACTTTGTTGTCCATGAACGAAGCCTCGCCGAATGACTAAAAATCATTCTTTAACCATTCTCAAAACGTTTAAAAAAACTTACATCATTGAAATCAATGACGACTTCAGCCTTATTCGCCTCCTGATCCTCAATCCATTCAAACACAAGCTTTTCATGCAAATCCGCCAAATTCAATCCATTCGCGTTGGCAATTTTCTCAACAATTTCACCCTTCCTCTCCGTATCTTTCGAGTCTTCCCAATCGATCATTTCAGCATAAATCAATGTGCAAAGCTCTTCAGTCTTCTCAATATTATCGGCCGTCTTCCCGTTGTATAAACCGTTCTTTTTCAACGCCAGTTCCGTATAAAATTTGGCAATTCCATCTCTCAACCGCGCACATTGCTCGACAATTTGTTCACGTTCCTCGGCATCAATTGGCTAATAACATCATGAAATATATGTCTTCTAAAAACAAATACAACTTACCGGTTGAATTTCTTCGGTAACAGTCCACTTCTCCGCCATTTCTACTCCCATTTGCAACAGTTCAATTTTCACGTCACTAAGAATGATCTTTCTGAACAGCAAAGCAATCGTCGAAATTACCACACCACGATTGGTATTCGTTTGGAGAAGACTTTGAATTGCGATACGATCAGTAACTGGCAAACTTTGCTCAACTTTTGCAAACTTGTTGGCGTGAGCGAAAATTGCAGAGGAGAGCAATTGAGTTCTTGAGAACCGAGCCGCCAGCCAAGTAATGAGACGAAGGGCACCTTGCCAAATTGAGACATTGTAGATCGAGAGTTCAGATTTCACAATCGGCATCACAATTTCATCAATATCTTCTTTTTTGCGCATCAGGAAAATGTGAACAGGGATACGTTTTGAAGACTGAAAAACTTCAAATTTCAACATAAATTTAAATGAAAAAAAAAACTGACGAGAGGCGGCATATCAGTAATAATAACATCATTTTTCTCATAAACCATCGGCTCGGAGTTCAAAGAAGCACTTGAACTGATAGTTTCAGACATTTCATCAGCGATTCCCTCATAGCTTTGTCTTGTCGATGTTCCAAACGGGCCATCCAATGCATTTCCATGTCTCTCATAATCCTTCTCATCAGTTATCAACTGATGTTTTCTTTTCGTAAACCAGACAGATTCCTCTCTAGTTATATGACTCGAACGAGTGTAAGAATTCACGAATTGAATAACCTCAAAATGCGTAATGTTCAACCGCTTGGAAAATATATTGAGCTTACATGTTCTAAATTTTTGCTGAATTCAACATCAGCTGGCTCCGTTGCGAATTCGGATACTGCACGATGAATGAATTCTACGAGTTCGTAGTTGTAAGGGCAAATAACATAGAGAAGAGTGATCAAATGGTTGCAAAGTGATCGAGACTCCTCATTTTTTTCATCAATCAACTACAAATATAATTTATATCTGAAATCACCCCAAGAAAATATTACATCCAATGCTGACGACGCCACATTCAAATACATCTCAATCAACTCCGTTCTATCCCTCGATTCTGCCACTTCTCCAACTGTTGACGCCCTTCTCAAAAGATTGCAAGCATATTGAATCATGTAGTAAGAAGTAGAAGGTTTTCGAACTTTTGAGCACGGTTTTGAGGCCAGCTTGTCGACGAATCTAGATCATAGTTTAATTCTCCAATTTGAAACCATAAACTCACTCAAATAATCGATCAGCAGACATGGGAGTACTGAATTCTGCAGCTTGTGAAATAATTTGATCAATTGCATCAGGTGCATTGAGAGAAACACGAATTCCGCATTTCGACAATTTTTTGCTCAAACACTTTTGTTCATAAGTTGTTACAATCATATTCAAAATATCTAAATTGTTGGTAACCATTGCAACGAAATGAGCCAATTGTAGATAATTTAATTGTGATTGTGTATTACGCTTCGCACCGGTCGATCCTCTCAACTTGGTGATTATCTGTGTGGCGTGATTTATTGGCAATCCAAGAAGAAGTGTTATCGCATGCCATGCATCAAATTTGTCCTGTTCCAACATTCTCTCAACAACCGATGATATACTTTCTGTCATTTCAGTCACCGCTTCTCGCCATGGCCCAGAATAGCATCTCAACGAGCTTGCGTATACTCTTACAGAAATATCGAGAAGATTTTGAGAGTGCATCGATAAAAACATTGTCAATTGTTCCCAACTTCCGCGGAATTTATTGGATTCGTCTTCCGAACTGAAACTATTCCGTGTATTTCAATAATTTTATTTGGAAAGCCTACATTTCTCTAGTTCTCGACCTTGCAACTGATGGTGCGACGCTTATGATAGCCAAAACTCCGGAAATACCTTCAAACAATGCCGGATCACTCGAATAGTCATAACAACCATGTCTTCTTGATATTCCATAAATTTTTGATGCTTCTGATGTCGTGACAGTTCCAGAGGATGAATAAACATCTGTTTCCGAATCGGTTCCTTTTAGAGATTGTTTGATGACACGTTCACAAATATGGAGATATCCTTCAAATTGCAACAAAAAGTCAATCTCAAGATCATTCCCTTCATATGGACAAATTGCAATCAAGGTTCGCACTGGTTCAGTAAGCTTTTTGACAACAATAGCAATCTGAAACAAATTTTCTCATAACGATGAATTTTTCACAGAAATAGTACCTCACTAGCCCTATCGGCTTCTGTTGCATCTGGCATAATATTTGGTAACTCATAAATTAACATTCCCAAAAAATCGACCAACAAATCGATAATATCATGAGTTGGCTTCAACAACTGACCAAGGCAATCGACGAATTCACAAAATGTTGACACCATTTCATGAGCATCTCCATTATTCATTGCTTTTCCCAACAATCCACTTATCAGTTTTTCCACCTCAATTCCCAAGAAATTACATCTTTCTAAATTCTTATACACCGACTCGTTTGATCTGCACATCCGTTTCAATTGTTCCACTTTCCACTCTTCAGAGCAGAAATCTGATAGCAAAACAGCTGTGTTCGGGACCTCCTTCTGCACTTCACGAAGTAGAATCAATTGCCGATGGAGTCGTTCCATATTTTGCTCCTCTTCGTGTCCATGTCTGGTATAATATGACAAAAGTTCCGAACACACTCCAAGCAGCTGCTCGCGTGATAGAATATTCGCTTCTGTTTCTTGTGTGTCGGCTACACACTTGATAAAGTCAACAACCAACTCAATTACTCGATCCTTTTCCTTTTCCGGGAGTTCGTTTACATAATTGATGATTTCTTCAATTTCTTCTCCGGATCGCATCATATTCGTAACAACCAATGATTTTGCATATTCTACGCTGATAATGTTCCGCTCGTCTTTTGTCACAAGACTGTGAAGTTCCAAAACCTAAACAAAAAGTTTGTTTTGAGAAAGTATATTTTAAGAGATCACTTGATCAACACCCGAAATGGAGACAAAAATATTGAAATAAATTTGTCACCCTGCCGAAAACTCAATATACGGCGATGGATAAGCATAAAATAAACAAGCATGTCTATTTAATTTCATCGCTTTCCCAAACATGACCGAAAATACCATGGTCTAGTAGTATGATTCTCGCTTTGGGTACGAAGGAACCGGATTCAATCCCCGGTTCGGCCCATTACTTTTTTCGTTCAAAAAAAAAACAAACTCTAATACAATCCACAAATCTCGAAGGTTTTTCTGCTTGTGCTAATATTGTTCGAATCAAAACAATAACTGAAGAATCGCCGTCTTTCGTCAAAACATCGATAAATTGGCGATCGTATTCATAAGTGGCCAAAAGTCTGATGAGTTCAGTTTTTTGACAAACAATGTGCATAGTTTCAATGCTGGAAATTCCAAATTTTAGGAGAATGAGGAATATATGAAATCTTACTCGAATTTTGGCAATGTTCGACTCTTCAAAATGTTCGAAACAGATTCTTGCAACGCGGATGGCCATGGAAGTTTGGCCGATGAAGCGATCGAAATGATAGATTGACATTTCCGAATTTCATCCGAAAGACTCGAACAAAGTTGAACACATTGAGTTTCCCAACCAATCAGATTTGTTGCAGTTCCGGACATCATCTGAAAATTCATTCACCTTTTTTGTTTAGAAAATTCAAAAATGTTCTCAAACCTGAATATAATTGAAAATGGTCTGATCTTGGTTCAAATTTCTTTCAGCCATAAAAGGTTTCACAAATTTCTCAATTTTCGCCTGAATTGTCGTTGGATCATGTAACGCATTTTGCAGAATTTTATAGCAAATCTCTTCAGAACTCAGTGTCAAATAAGTGCTATAATTGATACTACAATTGTACCGTTCTTTCAAATGTTTGATCTCTTTGAGTGTGTAGAAAACCCTCTTAATTCTCAAAATTGGCGTTGTTGAGGCACCGGCTTTTGGGACAACCAAGTTCTTTCCATGTAGGGCGAGGAATGACTAAAAAGGAACTGATCGTATTTATATAATTATAACGTAGTTAAAACCTGACTACTCGGCGTTATTTCATTATCAGACAACCATTGAGTCATTGAACTAAAACAGCTCGTAGCTTCAATTCCATTTTCAGGCCAATTCTCTGAATCTCTGTATTCCAGTAATTTGATCAATTGATTGATGATGATTTCAGTTTGTGGGACAAGCTTAAAGCTTCAAAATAATTTTAAAATTTAAATACGTCAGTATTTACCAAATCCAACAAATCTACAGCTTGTGGAAATATATCAGCAGTCAAATGTTCAACAATTCCGCTCCAGCTTGTGATATCGGCTGAAAAACAAAAAGAGAGCATTTTCAAAATTTTAAAAAGAAACAAACAAGTGAACGAAATTGTGAGAAGATTGAATAGCTCCTCGACTCGAGACTTTGGATCAATTTCATTAGTTTCCCCGGTGCAACAAATGAAATCAAGAAGTGATTCGCCGTGGCGAGACCAGATGATTCGGGCTTCCTAAAGAAAACATTGCCGTTATCTAAAAAATAGAATCAACAAACCGTAATGGCGGAAACTTTAATGAATTCCAAATAAACCTCGACCCAACGTTCAACTCCATGAAGTGCATCAACGAAGTATTCCCAATGTTTTTCAACGATCTCATTCTCCATCTTCGGCCCACAAGCGATGCGATAAGTTGCCAGAATGTAAGAAGCATTCTCAATCATTTTCAACACCTCCATGTCGGTGATCTTTCTTTTTTTCGCATGACACAAATAAGTATGAATTCTATCAAATCTTCTACTCATTGAAACCATCGAGAAAAATGTTTCCGACACCATATTATGATCCGTGATCTTTTCCATTGTCTTCATTACATTGTTGAATGCATCGTCGTCATTATCACAATGATCTGTTAGATAGTAAACTTTCGCTTTGTAACATTTCTGAATATCTAGATGATATTCCTTCGCAAACTTCTCAGCCTCTTCATATTTGTTATTCTTCAAGAGCGCTTCGAACTTCATCTCCGGTCTTGATTGTGACACTTGTTTAATCGAAATAAAAGAATTGGACAAATTTTGCTCATCGGTTAACTCTTCAATCGAAATCAACATTCGATCGCTTCCTTCATAAGCATAAATCGAAGATTTTGAAGAGCATGGAATTGAAAGTGATCTTTCCTTCTTTTCTCTATCATAAATGATCATTTCCGGCCCATTCGAACGTTCAACAACCATTGTAAACGTTTTTGGAATATCGATTTTGTTATTTTCCACAACAATAAAATCAATAATTTTATCAGTAGCATTCTCCTTCACATCAAATTCATGAATAATACAAAATGTAAGAGGATCAAAAACATGAATATATCCTTCATCATCAAGTAGAAGGACAAATCGTCCTGTGTCCCTGATTTGAATCCACTTCTTCGAATACTCAATCGGAATGAAACCATCCATTCCAAATCCACTGAATAATATCGAATTGTCATTGTTGTTCAAAGAAGCCAATGATTGAACAGTTCCGGTTGAAATTGAGGTGATTAGTCCATTAACAGAACCCATGTCGATTTTTCTGTTCACTGTATTCAAGAGAGCTTTGGTAAAAAATTCCACAATTTGGGAGGTTTGTCCATTCTCTACACGATTGTTTTCCTTCGATTCGGCAACATCTCGATTAAGAGCTACAGTATGAATATTTCCGTCATAACTTCCTAAGATGAGGAAACACGTGTCATTGGTAATGTTGGTTCGAACGAAATCGATTGTGAAATTCACTTTTTCTCTCAAATAAACTTCTTGCGCTTGGAGAGAAAGAACTTGAATGTTTTTCCTGTCAAAGACGATGACCAAGAAGCAGGAATTTCCGAGGATAGTAAAATCAGTTATAATTCCTGGAAAATGAATGAAATTTTATTGATCCGTAAGACAATATTGTGTTGCCTTCGACGGAAGTTGAAAAGAAGTATTCAGCAAGAGCTCCAAGCGAAAAAACGGTCAAATCACTTCCTGCAGCAGCGACGAGAAATCGCTCATTGCTGGTCGTTTTCAATCTCCAAGCCTCTTTATCTTCAATCGATCGGAAATCATCGGGGATTACTGAAACACATTTTTTATAAAGAAATGTCATTTAAAAATAAATACCTGGATGAATTTGTGCTATATCGGCGACGTCATAAAGACCGACAGTCTCGACACTTGTATTCGAGTCTGAGCCATGCGTTGTATGCATTTCAGTGGTGCTGAGACGCTGCATAACTGAAATCGAAATAAATATTGATGGACCTATCCAGAAACTAAAAACGACGCAAAAAATTCAATGCAGAAACGTAAAGCAATTAAATTTAAACGCAAACAATTATTTTTTGCAATTGTTTTCACGTTTCGGCATTGAATTTTTTTCCTATTTTTTGCGTCGTTTTTAGTTTCTGGATAGGTCCATGAGGAACGTAAAAAATTGAGGTAAAATTTGAAAATTTGAAGTTGCCCCCAAGAGGCAAATTCTATTTTTGGCAAAGGGGCGCGCTTTCTCAGTTATGAGAGAGAAGGGACGCAGACAGTGAAACATTTATTTGAGGAGAAATTCGGAGGCAATTGAGAATCCGGGAGCGAAATTTACAGTTGATTTAGAAATTAACTCAATTAACTAAGCGTACTTTTCCATTCTTTCTGCCAGTTCTAGTTGCCACTCTTTGTCTTGAGGAAATAACAATTTCTCTCCAATTGTCCTATCCCGAATTCGATTTTTTCTTGCTGTATTTGAGAAACTCAAATATGATCGTAGGTTTTTCCTGACACGTTTCTCGTGAAGAGGAATACATAAATAAGGGTTTAAAATATAAACGTGAATGTAAAAGGAAATGTAAATGGAAATAATAATACATGTAACTACGCGTAGCTACGTATTCAAAAAATCTAAATGTAGAAAATTAGGTAATTTAAAAGTTTCCAAAAGTTTTGAAAAACGCAAAGCCATAATCAAAAGAAATTTTACAAAAGTTCCGTTATACGAATATTCGATTCGCGAATCTTAAGAAACAAAATATACAGTAATCCTAATTTAAAGGTGCATGCCTGCTTGTTTGCGGTCTCACAACGCAAACAGCTTTCCTATTAATAAGATCCTTTGGAGGAATTACGGTCAGGGCTGGGGAAACGGCGGCCGATCCGGCTGAAAGCCGCCGCAGCCGGCGGCCGCGGCAGCCGCGGCCTGCGGAGCGGTTGCGTCGCGTTCGCGGCCCAAAGCCGCGGCAGCCGCATTTTTGAAAGTGGTTATTCTTTTTTTCGATAGGAGAATGTATTTTTAAGAAAATGCGTTGTAAAACACGAAAATTTTTTAATAAATGCACACATTGTACTGATTTAACCCTTTTTCAGGGAGTTGGGATGAGAAATCTTCGAAAAATGATTTATTAAAAAATTTTGAACGTTGAAAATGATATTTTGCGTAATGTTGAATAGTTTTCAATGTTTTTACTTTATTTTCTTTACCTTATTCATTAAAAACTAGTTTCGAAAATCTCGATAAATAAAAAATTTTGCTCGTCAAATTGTGTGCATTCCGCAATTTTGTGATGGTGTGCATTGCACTGCGGCCGGCCGCGGCTGCCGCAGCCGCGCGGCCGCGTAGTTGTTACTCTATTTCGCGGCCGCGGCCGCGGCTTGTCTCGATTTTCAAATGCCGCGGCGGCCGAAGCCGGCCGCCCCCCAGCCCTGATTACGGTCCATAATTTGTTTTTGCTTTCAGTAAACAGAACATTTTGTTTAATTTGAAGTTTTCAAAGAATTGTTTAAACTTCCATTGTAAGATTTTGAACCAGTCCTGTCAAATCCTTATTTTGAGTCATAAAAAAACGAAAATTATCTTTGAAAATCTCAGTTTCAGGTTTAGAAATGACTAAACAACGTTCAAGTCTTCGAAAGAAAGCCAACAATAACAATGCACATGAAGAGAAGGTATTTATCAAAAATAAAAATCATTACTTATTTAATGGATATTTTCAGCGTGTCAGTTTTGCGGATCCGGTTGAGTCACAAAGTTCCTCGAAAAAGTTATTGAAAAGAACTGATTCTGGAAAACCAACTACAGGAACGACAGCGAAAAAGCAGAAAACATCAGACGAGTTTACTGAGAGTTTGATGGTGATATATCAAAAAATATAGCATCCGAATTAAAAAAAAAGACTTTTCCAGACTTCTTTCGAGCAGGATGAAATCGCCCAGGAGTTAAATGATTTCAAGAAAAAGCTTCTGAAACAGCACGAATCTGTCAATGAGCTTGTGACAAATGATGTGTCGTCGACAGAAACTGTTTCAAGTATTTCTACAAAAATACAAATGCTTCAAGTAGTTTTTTTTTCGTAGTTACATCGGAAAATTTACATTTTCAGCTCAGCGGAACTGAGGAAGCCGTTAATCTAAAAAACCTGGAAGATCGTATGCAACAGGCAATAAGTCATGCAGAAAAATCTTACAAAGAAATTCAAGATGTATCAACATACATTTATCGTTTTTTTTCTAATTCTTACTTTTTTTACAGAGTCTCCAAGCTCAATCCACCTTCAACTCCACAATAGGATCTCTCAACAAATTTCTCGATTCCATCGAAATCCCCGACTTTGACGAAAATTTAGACGATTCCGGCTTCCTCGACGTCACCAAAGACTTTAATGTCGATTTTGATCAACTTCTGAAATTTCTCGAAAGTTCTGTATGAACCCCTTTGTGTTTGTTATTGCTTGTGAATATATCTGTGGTGTATTATTCTCCCCCCAAAAATTAAATATTTATTTTTCTTTCCAAAATAAATAATGAGATAAGTTAAAATTGAAGAGCCATCACAATTTTCACCATTTTTGTGTCCGAGTGACTTTTCTGAAAAATTAAAATTAATTTTCATTTTTTGAGAACCAGGAAAAATTAAACTTATTTAAGCAAAAACTGAAGAAACATGTTTTTTTTCTTTAAGAGATAAAGAAAGCCTTGCCTATGGTGCGTATAGAAATACACGAAGCAAATATACAGAAGCCGGTGAGTGTGGAAGAAGAAGAAGAATGTGCAAGAAGTGAACAGTACAAATAATAAGAGACCACAAACAAAATTGACGGACAATTGGCTCTTTTTCAAATTGTTCTAACCAATAGTTTTCTGCAAGATTTGATTAAAAACGATTGTTCTTTTTCCAAATTCCAGAAAACCCAAAAGAACAGAAAATAGCAGCTTTTTGTAATGAAAACTTAAAGATAGCGAAAAGAAAAGCTTTGAAAAGAAATTATAGTTTGAAAAAATAATGCTTTACATTCAAAATTTTTCATTTTTCTTGACATTCCATATGATTCATAGATTCACATGCGCATTTAGCTTCCTCCAGTTATAGATTTTCTGAATTTTTGTTCGTTACAAACATTTAAGAGAATATATTTAGAAGTATTAATAGCTCATGCCAGAGACATAAACACATATAATAGTTCTCTGAGCACTCATTTCGGAATATTCCAGCGAGCAGAATTTTAGACCACCTTTCTCGGGCACGGCTGTAGCCTACTAAATTATGCAAAACTATTTTTTATAGAATCCGGCTCGCTCCATCGGCTGATCACAATTTGGCCACTAAACAGAAAGGGCGTTTTTTTCAATTTTTTAAAACTCTTATTGTAAACTATGAGTATAGAACTACAAAACGGTTAAAATACGCATAAGAGTAATATAGATATTTCGCTCATTGATGTTATTGAAAAATGTTATATTTGTTCACTTTGAACTTAAACTTTGAAGTAAAACAAAACATCATATGAGAAACAAAAACTGCCTAGGAAACTCGCGAAACAAACCGATTGTTCTAATGAACTTGAATGAAAACTAGAATAATAGACCTAGACTATTTTTTCTCGTTAAAATGTCTAGCCTGACCAAAATTTATTGTTCGAAACCGACAATTATAGTGGAACATCAATCCAATAAGTACCTTATCATCCAGAACAAAACTGCTTTTTTCGGCACGTTAATAATTCTGTTGTAAATGACGAATGTTCTGCGCAATACAAAAAAATTAAATAAAATTTCTAATTCTCAAGTGGAAAATCGAGTGTATTTATAGGATTGAACTTGAAACGATGGACAAAAACTAGATGAAAACAACTTGAATTTGCAAATTTGGAATAAAATTAAAGAAGTGCACATTATTTTGAATGGCATTTTGATGTGCGAAATAGAAGATGCAGAAAATATTTTTTTGGTATCAAAACACACTGTTTTAATGTTTTTCAGTTCTGAAAAACTCGTATGTCTTGAAATGGAGTGACAAAGCGAATAAAAGCCAGGGGTTACATTTGGAATGTCACTAAAATAGAAAACTTGACTTTCAGATTATTATTTATGAAAAATATAACAAGAAGAGTCTGAAAAATGGAGCAGGTGACAATTCGAGAGAAAGTCTAATTCGGGAGGAAAAATGGACAGTTCAGGAGAATTTTCAAAATGCTCTTTTCTTGCATTTTCAATTTTAATCTTAATTTTCTAAAAAAAAATTCGGTTTTGAAAAAAATGTTGAATTGAAATCATGGATTAAATCATGAAGTTCTATTTCAAATTTCGATAGTTTTAAGTAAAAGTCTACTTAAAATTCGTGAAATACCGATAAACGATGCGAAGGTACTGTAGAAACAAGCCGGTTCAAAATGCGCTCTATAGAACAAGCTAGTTTTTGAAGTAAATCGGTCGACAGACGGTAAGCCATATTCTTCATAGTAAGTACCAGCCTTTTAACGCCGCTACGCGGCGGTAATGAGAGAAATAGTGTGTAAAATGAAGAGAAACAGAGACAAACGCTAACTTTAGGTTACGGTAACTACGGTAATACTTCAGTAATCCGCACCAAATTTTCACAGTGACCTTACAATACACCAAAGATGTTACCATGAAAGTTTGGTCTCGATCCGACCATTTTGAAAAAAACGTGAAAAAAAGTGTAGTACTGTAGCTACAGTAATCCTACAGTAACCCGAGATCCAAACAGTATTTTTGTGAAGCGCTCCGAGAGGCATGACGATATGCCAAATATGGGACAGATCGGTCGAGGGGTCAAAAAGTTATTCATGTGAAATGCTGGTACACACACACAGAACTATTCGCTTAGTAAGAAGAAAGATTTGGGCAGAAAGATATGATTTGGCTAAAAATGTTTTCATAGAAACATGTGAGTCTAATGGCGCGCTTTTTGAATCGAGAACAAACAATACAAATTTTATCAGATTCAGATGATTAAATTGGGACCAAAAGTCAATATTAACGATATGAATTTATTTCACAAATTCTAAAAATGTAAAAGTAAAACTCAAACTCAAGCATAATAAAAAATCAAAGCAACAACGCATTCCATCAATCAAACAATCGCAACTAATACTCCCAAAAAACGTCGTGATGCGCAGAAACTGGTATTATACAGTTTCGGACAGCATCGTCCTCTTAAGTGTAAAATGCAAATCTACTGTATTCATATTTCAAAACACAGTTCAAGTACATCCCACGATATGAAATTCCGAATTAAAAAATTGGGCCAAAAAAAAAAGAAGAAAAGTTGTGATTTCTTCTCGTTCGAATCGTTTAACTTGTCAGAACTTACAACAAAAACGAGAATGGAAGAAGAACTATTATTTGGGTGTTAAGCGCATGATGATGGCAGACCTTGAAGGCATTCTCCACCCAAATACAATACACAAAAAATAGATGAGAAGGATGACATCATTTAGGGTCATCTTAGGGTTAAAACCGCAGGTTGTGAATGCATATTCAAGGGAAAACTTGATTTCAAACTTTTCGAATTAAAATTGTAATTTTCAACAAAATATTAATTTATTCGAATCTCATAATGGAAATAGTTTATGTTTGCGGTAAAACGAGAAGATCAGTTCCATTCACAAAAAATTCAAAATCATGTTCGTGGATAGTCAAAGAGAGGGAAATAAGAGTGAAAACTGACCGATGACCGGAGAGAGAGAGGGATATGAGGAAGTTGAGGGATAGGATATGAATAGAATAAGGTCATCAATTGAATTTATCCTGTTGAATTGTTTTGGAATACGCTTAAACAGTTTCCGGGAATAAAAGCGATACTGAAATGAAAAAACAAATAAATCGGATTTGGATACTGTGATACGTTAAAAATCAACGATCGTTTCAGGACCCTTGAGGCCATTCTAAAGCAATGCTCCTCTTTAAACGTATTCTGCTTTTTTTTCCCTCAGAAATGTACTTTTTCGATGTTAAAACCCCGATGAGAAAAACACAAAATCACGTTTAAACCCAGAAATGCGTTTATTTACAAGAGAAATTCATAATAAAACTGGCGCTCGATGCCAAAAGATATTCCATGAAAAAAAAAAAAACAAGTAATTTTTATTTCTGAGAAACAATCTCATTGCTCATTTGAAAAAAAAATTAGTGTTCCATTCTGTTTGCGGAAGTTTTCCCAATTTTCGACCAAATCAACGGCAAATCACGAGAAGTTTCAGCGTAATTTTCAGGTAAATCGTCCATTTTCTGAAAAACATAAAAATTTGATATAGAAAATGTTTAAAAAGTGAATTACATCGATCGTAAAGTTCGACAGAATCGACATAATTGACGCCGAGACTGGACACGAAATTTCTCGAAGCATTCGAGTTATTGCCGCCTGCCTTCCGCCTTCAACATTGGAACCCATTACCCACAATGACCATTTTCGGAGAAGAACGCATTGTTGATAGGTCCAGTCTTTCTTTGGTGTTGTTCCATACTGAAAATAGAGTATATCTTCTGAATAACCCATACTCCGTAACCAATTACATTGATCTCAGTGACCGCATTTTCGTACACCTTAAACCACAACAATGGGAAGCTTCGCATCATTGAATCCATTTTATTCTTTCCCATATAATTCAACAATGCCGTCAGAACACTCCACTGTTTGGATACTTGTAATCTTGCCATAATCTGCTCGATATTCTTCGTATCGTCGTATGAATAATCGATAATCAAACAGGCGATATAAGCGGTCATCTGAAAGATTTAAGGGTTTTCAGAAATACGCTGGGAGTAATTATTAATTATACAGTTGGAGTTCTCGATGGAGATTGCAGCAATGTTTTGATCATCTGATGTTTGTTTCCATTCTCATCACACTTCATCTTGGTCAATGTCGACAATCTCGAATACAATTGAGTTTCCAAATTCTCACTGTAAAAACATATTTCTTCAAATTTCCAACTAGAAGAAACAACTAACCAAACCCATAAATGCGACGCTTTCTCATTCCAGCTTTGCAATTCTTCATTCGTGAAGCTTCTGAGCATTACACACGACGCTCTCGCAACTGCGTTGAATCCCCCAACAGCCTTCGGCCCTCCTTTGATCAAAATTGCCGCCAAACGATTCAAAAGTTTTTTCTTGTCGATGTTCTTGCATAAGAATACCATTTTGTCAACATTTTTATCAAATAGTGGTAATTTCATCACATCATCGTTGGTTTTTGGATCCTCCACTTTGTTGTCCATGAACGAAGCCTCGCCGAATGACTAAAAATCATTCTTTAACCATTCTCAAAACGTTTAAAAAAACTTACATCATTGAAATCAATGACGACTTCAGCCTTATTCGCCTCCTGATCCTCAATCCATTCAAACACAAGCTTTTCATGCAAATCCGCCAAATTCAATCCATTCGCGTTGGCAATTTTCTCAACAATTTCACCCTTCCTCTCCGTATCTTTCGAGTCTTCCCAATCGATCATTTCAGCATAAATCAATGTGCAAAGCTCTTCAGTCTTCTCAATATTATCGGCCGTCTTCCCGTTGTATAAACCGTTCTTTTTCAACGCCAGTTCCGTATAAAATTTGGCAATTCCATCTCTCAACCGCGCACATTGCTCGACAATTTGTTCACGTTCCTCGGCATCAATTGGCTAATAACATCATGAAATATATGTCTTCTAAAAACAAATACAACTTACCGGTTGAATTTCTTCGGTAACAGTCCACTTCTCCGCCATTTCTACTCCCATTTGCAACAGTTCAATTTTCACGTCACTAAGAATGATCTTTCTGAACAGCAAAGCAATCGTCGAAATTACCACACCACGATTGGTATTCGTTTGGAGAAGACTTTGAATTGCGATACGATCAGTAACTGGCAAACTTTGCTCAACTTTTGCAAACTTGTTGGCGTGAGCGAAAATTGCAGAGGAGAGCAATTGAGTTCTTGAGAACCGAGCCGCCAGCCAAGTAATGAGACGAAGGGCACCTTGCCAAATTGAGACATTGTAGATCGAGAGTTCAGATTTCACAATCGGCATCACAATTTCATCAATATCTTCTTTTTTGCGCATCAGGAAAATGTGAACAGGGATACGTTTTGAAGACTGAAAAACTTCAAATTTCAACATAAATTTAAATGAAAAAAAAAACTGACGAGAGGCGGCATATCAGTAATAATAACATCATTTTTCTCATAAACCATCGGCTCGGAGTTCAAAGAAGCACTTGAACTGATAGTTTCAGACATTTCATCAGCGATTCCCTCATAGCTTTGTCTTGTCGATGTTCCAAACGGGCCATCCAATGCATTTCCATGTCTCTCATAATCCTTCTCATCAGTTATCAACTGATGTTTTCTTTTCGTAAACCAGACAGATTCCTCTCTAGTTATATGACTCGAACGAGTGTAAGAATTCACGAATTGAATAACCTCAAAATGCGTAATGTTCAACCGCTTGGAAAATATATTGAGCTTACATGTTCTAAATTTTTGCTGAATTCAACATCAGCTGGCTCCGTTGCGAATTCGGATACTGCACGATGAATGAATTCTACGAGTTCGTAGTTGTAAGGGCAAATAACATAGAGAAGAGTGATCAAATGGTTGCAAAGTGATCGAGACTCCTCATTTTTTTCATCAATCAACTACAAATATAATTTATATCTGAAATCACCCCAAGAAAATATTACATCCAATGCTGACGACGCCACATTCAAATACATCTCAATCAACTCCGTTCTATCCCTCGATTCTGCCACTTCTCCAACTGTTGACGCCCTTCTCAAAAGATTGCAAGCATATTGAATCATGTAGTAAGAAGTAGAAGGTTTTCGAACTTTTGAGCACGGTTTTGAGGCCAGCTTGTCGACGAATCTAGATCATAGTTTAATTCTCCAATTTGAAACCATAAACTCACTCAAATAATCGATCAGCAGACATGGGAGTACTGAATTCTGCAGCTTGTGAAATAATTTGATCAATTGCATCAGGTGCATTGAGAGAAACACGAATTCCGCATTTCGACAATTTTTTGCTCAAACACTTTTGTTCATAAGTTGTTACAATCATATTCAAAATATCTAAATTGTTGGTAACCATTGCAACGAAATGAGCCAATTGTAGATAATTTAATTGTGATTGTGTATTACGCTTCGCACCGGTCGATCCTCTCAACTTGGTGATTATCTGTGTGGCGTGATTTATTGGCAATCCAAGAAGAAGTGTTATCGCATGCCATGCATCAAATTTGTCCTGTTCCAACATTCTCTCAACAACCGATGATATACTTTCTGTCATTTCAGTCACCGCTTCTCGCCATGGCCCAGAATAGCATCTCAACGAGCTTGCGTATACTCTTACAGAAATATCGAGAAGATTTTGAGAGTGCATCGATAAAAACATTGTCAATTGTTCCCAACTTCCGCGGAATTTATTGGATTCGTCTTCCGAACTGAAACTATTCCGTGTATTTCAATAATTTTATTTGGAAAGCCTACATTTCTCTAGTTCTCGACCTTGCAACTGATGGTGCGACGCTTATGATAGCCAAAACTCCGGAAATACCTTCAAACAATGCCGGATCACTCGAATAGTCATAACAACCATGTCTTCTTGATATTCCATAAATTTTTGATGCTTCTGATGTCGTGACAGTTCCAGAGGATGAATAAACATCTGTTTCCGAATCGGTTCCTTTTAGAGATTGTTTGATGACACGTTCACAAATATGGAGATATCCTTCAAATTGCAACAAAAAGTCAATCTCAAGATCATTCCCTTCATATGGACAAATTGCAATCAAGGTTCGCACTGGTTCAGTAAGCTTTTTGACAACAATAGCAATCTGAAACAAATTTTCTCATAACGATGAATTTTTCACAGAAATAGTACCTCACTAGCCCTATCGGCTTCTGTTGCATCTGGCATAATATTTGGTAACTCATAAATTAACATTCCCAAAAAATCGACCAACAAATCGATAATATCATGAGTTGGCTTCAACAACTGACCAAGGCAATCGACGAATTCACAAAATGTTGACACCATTTCATGAGCATCTCCATTATTCATTGCTTTTCCCAACAATCCACTTATCAGTTTTTCCACCTCAATTCCCAAGAAATTACATCTTTCTAAATTCTTATACACCGACTCGTTTGATCTGCACATCCGTTTCAATTGTTCCACTTTCCACTCTTCAGAGCAGAAATCTGATAGCAAAACAGCTGTGTTCGGGACCTCCTTCTGCACTTCACGAAGTAGAATCAATTGCCGATGGAGTCGTTCCATATTTTGCTCCTCTTCGTGTCCATGTCTGGTATAATATGACAAAAGTTCCGAACACACTCCAAGCAGCTGCTCGCGTGATAGAATATTCGCTTCTGTTTCTTGTGTGTCGGCTACACACTTGATAAAGTCAACAACCAACTCAATTACTCGATCCTTTTCCTTTTCCGGGAGTTCGTTTACATAATTGATGATTTCTTCAATTTCTTCTCCGGATCGCATCATATTCGTAACAACCAATGATTTTGCATATTCTACGCTGATAATGTTCCGCTCGTCTTTTGTCACAAGACTGTGAAGTTCCAAAACCTAAACAAAAAGTTTGTTTTGAGAAAGTATATTTTAAGAGATCACTTGATCAACACCCGAAATGGAGACAAAAATATTGAAATAAATTTGTCACCCTGCCGAAAACTCAATATACGGCGATGGATAAGCATAAAATAAACAAGCATGTCTATTTAATTTCATCGCTTTCCCAAACATGACCGAAAATACCATGGTCTAGTAGTATGATTCTCGCTTTGGGTACGAAGGAACCGGATTCAATCCCCGGTTCGGCCCATTACTTTTTTCGTTCAAAAAAAAAACAAACTCTAATACAATCCACAAATCTCGAAGGTTTTTCTGCTTGTGCTAATATTGTTCGAATCAAAACAATAACTGAAGAATCGCCGTCTTTCGTCAAAACATCGATAAATTGGCGATCGTATTCATAAGTGGCCAAAAGTCTGATGAGTTCAGTTTTTTGACAAACAATGTGCATAGTTTCAATGCTGGAAATTCCAAATTTTAGGAGAATGAGGAATATATGAAATCTTACTCGAATTTTGGCAATGTTCGACTCTTCAAAATGTTCGAAACAGATTCTTGCAACGCGGATGGCCATGGAAGTTTGGCCGATGAAGCGATCGAAATGATAGATTGACATTTCCGAATTTCATCCGAAAGACTCGAACAAAGTTGAACACATTGAGTTTCCCAACCAATCAGATTTGTTGCAGTTCCGGACATCATCTGAAAATTCATTCACCTTTTTTGTTTAGAAAATTCAAAAATGTTCTCAAACCTGAATATAATTGAAAATGGTCTGATCTTGGTTCAAATTTCTTTCAGCCATAAAAGGTTTCACAAATTTCTCAATTTTCGCCTGAATTGTCGTTGGATCATGTAACGCATTTTGCAGAATTTTATAGCAAATCTCTTCAGAACTCAGTGTCAAATAAGTGCTATAATTGATACTACAATTGTACCGTTCTTTCAAATGTTTGATCTCTTTGAGTGTGTAGAAAACCCTCTTAATTCTCAAAATTGGCGTTGTTGAGGCACCGGCTTTTGGGACAACCAAGTTCTTTCCATGTAGGGCGAGGAATGACTAAAAAGGAACTGATCGTATTTATATAATTATAACGTAGTTAAAACCTGACTACTCGGCGTTATTTCATTATCAGACAACCATTGAGTCATTGAACTAAAACAGCTCGTAGCTTCAATTCCATTTTCAGGCCAATTCTCTGAATCTCTGTATTCCAGTAATTTGATCAATTGATTGATGATGATTTCAGTTTGTGGGACAAGCTTAAAGCTTCAAAATAATTTTAAAATTTAAATACGTCAGTATTTACCAAATCCAACAAATCTACAGCTTGTGGAAATATATCAGCAGTCAAATGTTCAACAATTCCGCTCCAGCTTGTGATATCGGCTGAAAAACAAAAAGAGAGCATTTTCAAAATTTTAAAAAGAAACAAACAAGTGAACGAAATTGTGAGAAGATTGAATAGCTCCTCGACTCGAGACTTTGGATCAATTTCATTAGTTTCCCCGGTGCAACAAATGAAATCAAGAAGTGATTCGCCGTGGCGAGACCAGATGATTCGGGCTTCCTAAAGAAAACATTGCCGTTATCTAAAAAATAGAATCAACAAACCGTAATGGCGGAAACTTTAATGAATTCCAAATAAACCTCGACCCAACGTTCAACTCCATGAAGTGCATCAACGAAGTATTCCCAATGTTTTTCAACGATCTCATTCTCCATCTTCGGCCCACAAGCGATGCGATAAGTTGCCAGAATGTAAGAAGCATTCTCAATCATTTTCAACACCTCCATGTCGGTGATCTTTCTTTTTTTCGCATGACACAAATAAGTATGAATTCTATCAAATCTTCTACTCATTGAAACCATCGAGAAAAATGTTTCCGACACCATATTATGATCCGTGATCTTTTCCATTGTCTTCATTACATTGTTGAATGCATCGTCGTCATTATCACAATGATCTGTTAGATAGTAAACTTTCGCTTTGTAACATTTCTGAATATCTAGATGATATTCCTTCGCAAACTTCTCAGCCTCTTCATATTTGTTATTCTTCAAGAGCGCTTCGAACTTCATCTCCGGTCTTGATTGTGACACTTGTTTAATCGAAATAAAAGAATTGGACAAATTTTGCTCATCGGTTAACTCTTCAATCGAAATCAACATTCGATCGCTTCCTTCATAAGCATAAATCGAAGATTTTGAAGAGCATGGAATTGAAAGTGATCTTTCCTTCTTTTCTCTATCATAAATGATCATTTCCGGCCCATTCGAACGTTCAACAACCATTGTAAACGTTTTTGGAATATCGATTTTGTTATTTTCCACAACAATAAAATCAATAATTTTATCAGTAGCATTCTCCTTCACATCAAATTCATGAATAATACAAAATGTAAGAGGATCAAAAACATGAATATATCCTTCATCATCAAGTAGAAGGACAAATCGTCCTGTGTCCCTGATTTGAATCCACTTCTTCGAATACTCAATCGGAATGAAACCATCCATTCCAAATCCACTGAATAATATCGAATTGTCATTGTTGTTCAAAGAAGCCAATGATTGAACAGTTCCGGTTGAAATTGAGGTGATTAGTCCATTAACAGAACCCATGTCGATTTTTCTGTTCACTGTATTCAAGAGAGCTTTGGTAAAAAATTCCACAATTTGGGAGGTTTGTCCATTCTCTACACGATTGTTTTCCTTCGATTCGGCAACATCTCGATTAAGAGCTACAGTATGAATATTTCCGTCATAACTTCCTAAGATGAGGAAACACGTGTCATTGGTAATGTTGGTTCGAACGAAATCGATTGTGAAATTCACTTTTTCTCTCAAATAAACTTCTTGCGCTTGGAGAGAAAGAACTTGAATGTTTTTCCTGTCAAAGACGATGACCAAGAAGCAGGAATTTCCGAGGATAGTAAAATCAGTTATAATTCCTGGAAAATGAATGAAATTTTATTGATCCGTAAGACAATATTGTGTTGCCTTCGACGGAAGTTGAAAAGAAGTATTCAGCAAGAGCTCCAAGCGAAAAAACGGTCAAATCACTTCCTGCAGCAGCGACGAGAAATCGCTCATTGCTGGTCGTTTTCAATCTCCAAGCCTCTTTATCTTCAATCGATCGGAAATCATCGGGGATTACTGAAACACATTTTTTATAAAGAAATGTCATTTAAAAATAAATACCTGGATGAATTTGTGCTATATCGGCGACGTCATAAAGACCGACAGTCTCGACACTTGTATTCGAGTCTGAGCCATGCGTTGTATGCATTTCAGTGGTGCTGAGACGCTGCATAACTGAAATCGAAATAAATATTGATGGACCTATCCAGAAACTAAAAACGACGCAAAAAATTCAATGCAGAAACGTAAAGCAATTAAATTTAAACGCAAACAATTATTTTTTGCAATTGTTTTCACGTTTCGGCATTGAATTTTTTTCCTATTTTTTGCGTCGTTTTTAGTTTCTGGATAGGTCCATGAGGAACGTAAAAAATTGAGGTAAAATTTGAAAATTTGAAGTTGCCCCCAAGAGGCAAATTCTATTTTTGGCAAAGGGGCGCGCTTTCTCAGTTATGAGAGAGAAGGGACGCAGACAGTGAAACATTTATTTGAGGAGAAATTCGGAGGCAATTGAGAATCCGGGAGCGAAATTTACAGTTGATTTAGAAATTAACTCAATTAACTAAGCGTACTTTTCCATTCTTTCTGCCAGTTCTAGTTGCCACTCTTTGTCTTGAGGAAATAACAATTTCTCTCCAATTGTCCTATCCCGAATTCGATTTTTTCTTGCTGTATTTGAGAAACTCAAATATGATCGTAGGTTTTTCCTGACACGTTTCTCGTGAAGAGGAATACATAAATAAGGGTTTAAAATATAAACGTGAATGTAAAAGGAAATGTAAATGGAAATAATAATACATGTAACTACGCGTAGCTACGTATTCAAAAAATCTAAATGTAGAAAATTAGGTAATTTAAAAGTTTCCAAAAGTTTTGAAAAACGCAAAGCCATAATCAAAAGAAATTTTACAAAAGTTCCGTTATACGAATATTCGATTCGCGAATCTTAAGAAACAAAATATACAGTAATCCTAATTTAAAGGTGCATGCCTGCTTGTTTGCGGTCTCACAACGCAAACAGCTTTCCTATTAATAAGATCCTTTGGAGGAATTACGGTCAGGGCTGGGGAAACGGCGGCCGATCCGGCTGAAAGCCGCCGCAGCCGGCGGCCGCGGCAGCCGCGGCCTGCGGAGCGGTTGCGTCGCGTTCGCGGCCCAAAGCCGCGGCAGCCGCATTTTTGAAAGTGGTTATTCTTTTTTTCGATAGGAGAATGTATTTTTAAGAAAATGCGTTGTAAAACACGAAAATTTTTTAATAAATGCACACATTGTACTGATTTAACCCTTTTTCAGGGAGTTGGGATGAGAAATCTTCGAAAAATGATTTATTAAAAAATTTTGAACGTTGAAAATGATATTTTGCGTAATGTTGAATAGTTTTCAATGTTTTTACTTTATTTTCTTTACCTTATTCATTAAAAACTAGTTTCGAAAATCTCGATAAATAAAAAATTTTGCTCGTCAAATTGTGTGCATTCCGCAATTTTGTGATGGTGTGCATTGCACTGCGGCCGGCCGCGGCTGCCGCAGCCGCGCGGCCGCGTAGTTGTTACTCTATTTCGCGGCCGCGGCCGCGGCTTGTCTCGATTTTCAAATGCCGCGGCGGCCGAAGCCGGCCGCCCCCCAGCCCTGATTACGGTCCATAATTTGTTTTTGCTTTCAGTAAACAGAACATTTTGTTTAATTTGAAGTTTTCAAAGAATTGTTTAAACTTCCATTGTAAGATTTTGAACCAGTCCTGTCAAATCCTTATTTTGAGTCATAAAAAAACGAAAATTATCTTTGAAAATCTCAGTTTCAGGTTTAGAAATGACTAAACAACGTTCAAGTCTTCGAAAGAAAGCCAACAATAACAATGCACATGAAGAGAAGGTATTTATCAAAAATAAAAATCATTACTTATTTAATGGATATTTTCAGCGTGTCAGTTTTGCGGATCCGGTTGAGTCACAAAGTTCCTCGAAAAAGTTATTGAAAAGAACTGATTCTGGAAAACCAACTACAGGAACGACAGCGAAAAAGCAGAAAACATCAGACGAGTTTACTGAGAGTTTGATGGTGATATATCAAAAAATATAGCATCCGAATTAAAAAAAAAGACTTTTCCAGACTTCTTTCGAGCAGGATGAAATCGCCCAGGAGTTAAATGATTTCAAGAAAAAGCTTCTGAAACAGCACGAATCTGTCAATGAGCTTGTGACAAATGATGTGTCGTCGACAGAAACTGTTTCAAGTATTTCTACAAAAATACAAATGCTTCAAGTAGTTTTTTTTTCGTAGTTACATCGGAAAATTTACATTTTCAGCTCAGCGGAACTGAGGAAGCCGTTAATCTAAAAAACCTGGAAGATCGTATGCAACAGGCAATAAGTCATGCAGAAAAATCTTACAAAGAAATTCAAGATGTATCAACATACATTTATCGTTTTTTTTCTAATTCTTACTTTTTTTACAGAGTCTCCAAGCTCAATCCACCTTCAACTCCACAATAGGATCTCTCAACAAATTTCTCGATTCCATCGAAATCCCCGACTTTGACGAAAATTTAGACGATTCCGGCTTCCTCGACGTCACCAAAGACTTTAATGTCGATTTTGATCAACTTCTGAAATTTCTCGAAAGTTCTGTATGAACCCCTTTGTGTTTGTTATTGCTTGTGAATATATCTGTGGTGTATTATTCTCCCCCCAAAAATTAAATATTTATTTTTCTTTCCAAAATAAATAATGAGATAAGTTAAAATTGAAGAGCCATCACAATTTTCACCATTTTTGTGTCCGAGTGACTTTTCTGAAAAATTAAAATTAATTTTCATTTTTTGAGAACCAGGAAAAATTAAACTTATTTAAGCAAAAACTGAAGAAACATGTTTTTTTTCTTTAAGAGATAAAGAAAGCCTTGCCTATGGTGCGTATAGAAATACACGAAGCAAATATACAGAAGCCGGTGAGTGTGGAAGAAGAAGAAGAATGTGCAAGAAGTGAACAGTACAAATAATAAGAGACCACAAACAAAATTGACGGACAATTGGCTCTTTTTCAAATTGTTCTAACCAATAGTTTTCTGCAAGATTTGATTAAAAACGATTGTTCTTTTTCCAAATTCCAGAAAACCCAAAAGAACAGAAAATAGCAGCTTTTTGTAATGAAAACTTAAAGATAGCGAAAAGAAAAGCTTTGAAAAGAAATTATAGTTTGAAAAAATAATGCTTTACATTCAAAATTTTTCATTTTTCTTGACATTCCATATGATTCATAGATTCACATGCGCATTTAGCTTCCTCCAGTTATAGATTTTCTGAATTTTTGTTCGTTACAAACATTTAAGAGAATATATTTAGAAGTATTAATAGCTCATGCCAGAGACATAAACACATATAATAGTTCTCTGAAAAATAGATCTTCAAATAAGTGACTTACCCTAGGAAAATAAACCAGTACCAAATATTGAAGGTTAAGAAACTTAGGGGAAACATAATTGAAGACATCTGAAAATATTTGATAATATAGTTTAAGTTTTTGCTGATGTCGAGCATTCCAGATTGCAAGTGTACTCTATTCCATAAATTGCTCGGGCAGTCGAAAAAACGTAAGGTTGCGATTTCTATTTATAACGAGGCAGAAAAAAGCAGTATTAAAATAATTATTTCCACATTATTCCACTGGATCAGATTAAGTAATAATTTCAACAAAATGAAATTACCCTTTAAGGAAAAAATACTAATTTAGATGTTAGATATTTCTATAATTAAAAAAAAAATTGGAACAGTAGCGGGAAAATGACGATAATTTAGTCAACAAGTGTAAATGTTTCGACCGTAGTTCTGTTCACCGTTCTTAACGCCCATGTTTTTTAATAGAGAACTATTGCATACTTGGTTGCCCAAAAACGTACCTGATCTAATTTCATTGCTGTCCAATCTTTACACTCCATACATAGCCAAGAACACCGACATCTAGAAAATTATTAAATTTATTTCCGAAACAAATATTGGTTACTTTATCGTTCCATGCTTCCCATCTCTGGATAAATAACCAACAATCGCTAATTCTATCAGTGACGCGAAAATGAACGCCATTGAGCTCAGAATCCAGACATCAATTGCTAAAATAACAATAGTTATGTTTTTCATTTATTTGAAAAAAAATGACCTTTAACATCCGAAGTTTTCGGTAAATTATTAACAACCGAGCCAAATTGGAACCTTTAAATACTGTAATATTGAAAAATGAATATAAATCTCACGTTAAGGCCAGAAGCGAATTGACACCAACCGTAGTCCTCGACGGAATTTGCTCGGCGCCCAACGCAAAAGAAACCCATGAAATGAAAACCGAAATATATGCTGGAACGTATACCTGAAGAATGTAAAACCCGTAGAGACGTTGAAAAGTGAAAGTAGCGATGAGCTCGTTGAATATTCCCGGAGGATAGAGCTGTAAGATAATGAAAAAAAGTTTCAGATTTTAAAATAAGGATAATTACCCTCAGTTCACTACTGGCTGAAAAATCTACAAGAACGTAATCTGGAAGAGTGATATTGCCTTTGAGAATTGTTATGGGAGCGACAGTTGTGATCCAATCCAGACGAACTTGATCAGTATTATGAGTAAAACTTTCATAAAACAACATACATCGTTGTTGATCGATTGGGAAAGTTCTGCAATTCTCGAAAGAATCTGATTAATAAATTATTGTGTAAAGTTACCGTAGTGTACTCGAACATGGTCCCGTTAACTTGATACGATAGTTGTGCCAAATGCTTCCGTTGCTGAAAGCTTAATAATTGAATTTTAAAAATTAATAGATATTTTTGAAACGGATAATTTCGGGGATTTTCAATTACAGAATAACATTCGAAAAATCCAGACAAATCCACAATTCTTACCTATAAATCTGCAAGAATATATTCTTAAACGGACTTTCATGAATATTTGCCAATTTACTATTCACAAAACATGCATGTGGATTCCAGATTTTGTTCAAAATTGTTGCTCCATCAACTGACATGTTACTTTTACAAGGATTTAGATGTGAATATGCTAAAGATGGATCCATCCACCTTTCAGTCACATAAATGTCAAGTTCAAATTCCGATGTGATTTCAATGATTTTCGAGACTTCTTGTACCCAGATCTGAAATTTTAAAACTCTATCTATTTTTGAAATAACCAATATAATTACCTCAATAGATACTTCAACATTTTCACCACCCGGGAGGTCCAATTTATTGTAACCGTCTAAAATTCGTGCTGCAATCCGAAGATTTGAAAAAAATGTCCCCTTTAAAGCTGATTAATTACCAATTATTGCATCATCACCCATACACGTCTTTTCAGTTTTTGGTACAGTCACATTTCGGGTTCTTTTAGGACAGTTGAATAGACATTCAGAGCTTCCATCATCGTTGTCAAATCCTCGAAGAACGCCATTGATTGAAGAAATTAGAAAAAAGAAGGAAATAATAAAACATTTCATTGTTATTGTGTTTTGGGCATTTTGGGAAGTGTGCTTCTGGAATAGTAAAGATAATTTGATTCAAAAACTTCAAAAAATTTGCAATACAATGCATTAGTACGGAAGATAGTAAATTGGAAATTTTAAAAAAATGAAAACCGATGTGTTTTTGTGTTTAATTTCCATTTCAGATGTTTTTTGTCTGAAGATTAAAAAAAAATCTTTTAAGGAAGATACTAATATTGTTGTAAAACTGAGAATGTATCTATGAGTTTTTTTTTCAAAATATAAATTAAATAGTCACCAAAAATTGAAAAAAAAACAGTAATCATAGTTTCTAATTTGTTTGTTTACTATTTCAATTTCACCGTTCATGTACAGTTGCTCGATCTCTGAGCCCCAAAAAATGCGTTCAAAATTGAAATTATCATTTTTTTTGAAAGTGTAAACAAGCAATGATTTTTTAATTAAAAATAGAATTACTATTTCTTTGTGCATTTTCCAAATGTATGCCAATATCATTTTACCGCCGAACTGTGAACAAACTAAAGAAAATGAATGAGTTGAGCAAATATAATTTTAGTATAAAACAAACTCAATGAGCATGATTTTTCACATCGAACCCAACTATAATGAACTCTAAATTGTAAGCCATCTTTAATTTTTGAAAGATTTTTTAATTCTTTAATAATTTCAGCATCATCCTTGCCACTCTCCTCATCATTTGCTCAATGATTGCGGATGCTCAATACTATGGATATGATTACACTGGATATGGATACGGCTACCCAACATATAGTAGCTCTTACGGTGGATATGGAACATATGGAGGATATTACGGATATCCATCAACTTATGGATATGGATATTACGGAAAACGATCTGCGGGATTTGGACCATCACAATCAAATTGAAATTCAAGGGAAAACGAGTAAATAAAACTTTTAAATATCGTGTATTTTTTGAAATAAAAGATTTGCCACATGATGAAATTTATACTAGATTTTTCCCACCAAAATTACTACAAAAAATATATGCAATTGATGGAAGAAACCCAAAAAATGCATGAAAAATCGACGTTGTTGTTGCCACATGTTATGTGGGAAAAAGCGCCCCTATAGAGGAAAAAAGGATGCTCTTGCTTATGGTGGATGTTCCCCGGGGAAACAAAGGCAAAACAAAGGGCATTGATTTTTATCGCGGCAATGACAATAAAAACGAAGAAGAAGAAAACGAAAAAAAAATTTAAATGAGCATTTTTTCACTCAGTTCAGTCGAAGAAACAGAATTTCAGATTGGAAACGAATTGGAAATTAGCGTGTGAGAATGATTAATGAAGGGGAAGGGGAGAGGGCACCTTTTTTTGTGGATTTGAAAAAATTTCGGAATTTAAAATCAAGCTTTTCGAAGGGATTTCGGGAAAGTGACTTTTGAGAGAAAAATTGAATTTCTTTGGGCTGAATTTAGAACTAGAACTTTAGTTACATTATAATTAAAGACAGGGTGCCAGTTAAAAATTTCGCCGCTGCGGCGATAAGATTTTAAATTACCGCATGTTTTGAATTTTCATGTGCGCTCCAATGGACAGCAGTCATGTGTGTGCGCGGTAATTTGAATTTTTGAATTTTTTGTGTGTTTTTTTCAAATTTATTTCGTTTTTGTCCGATTTTAGCGTTTTTTTTTGCTGAAAGTCATTAATTATTTTTAATAAGTGTCAAATTAATTTTTCTTACAGGAACTAACCAGGATCCCTCATAAAATGCGGGAAAAGCGTTGATTTTCCTAATTTTCATCCAAAAATGAAAATTTCGCTATAATTTTGAAACCAGATTAAATATACGTACGTTTCGCAAATAAATTATTATTTCACAGGTATTCTAGTTAATTTTTTTTGAAACAAATGAAACATTTACAGATTTCATGGACACAATTCATCAGCGACCCAAAAAAATCAGTTTTCCGAAAAATTGATCAGTTTGACATATCATTTTAGATTTCTAAAAATGTCATTATCGTTTTTAACAGTTTTTGTTTGTTTTTGAGTTTCTTGAATTTTTTTGAATTTTTCTTATTTTTCGGGTATTTGAATAAAATTTGCCTCAAAATTGTTTGAATCTGGTCGCAACATACTTTACTTATGTTATTCTACTGAAAAGAAACATTTTCCACTAAAAAAATTAAAAAATAACAGTTTTGAAAAAAATGTAAAAAATTCAAATTGTTGTGCTTCCCGCCAAAAAGCGTACGTGAGCGTACGGCGGGAATTCAAAAATAATTTTTTTCATCTTCCGGACGGAACTACAAAATTGTTTTTTTTCGTCGGGATTTCGCATGGAATATACTAGAATGTCGGTAGAAAGATGAATTTTTCACAATTAAATCCATATGGGGTAAAAATAACTGGCACCCTGTCTTTAAAGCGAAACAAAAAATAAATTCAGTAGAAACTTTGGAAAATTTCTGAAAATGCAAATATCGGTATGTTAAAAACAAATGGTGACACTCTCTCTTTATGCTTATTGATTTTTGTGCGCCTCTGTGATTTTTGAATTTTAAATCTATTCATTGGTACAACAGCTAACACACATCGGAAATATAAAGAATTTCCAGTAGAAATTAGTAAAGTTTTATTTTTTTTTCAAATGATATCGACCAAAATTATAAAATTTGTATTCAAAATTTCGAACTTTATTTTTTTCAGTTATTTTTATCAAGTTTCCATTATATTTATTTGATTCCTAATTTAACGTAAATAATTACCTTGAACTCGAAATATAATAACTGTCTTTAAGGGATTTCATATACTATAAATTTATTTTTGGTAATGAAAAAAACCAAAAACGTCAATAATGCATCGGGTAACACAAGAAAACTCCATACAAATCTCAACAAAGAAAAAGAAAAAAAATAGGAAATCCGCCAAAAATTCTCAAATTCTTCCGAAAAAGAGAAGAAAATGAGAGGAGAAATGGTGTCGTCTTCTTCATGTTTTTTGCCTTCCAGGAGTGAGAATACGAAGAAAATAAAGCGAAGAAGAAGAAGGTTCCTTTCCGGAGAGTGGGTCCGCCCCAAAATTGGATTTTCGAAAAAATAAAAATGAGAAAGAAAGCAAAATAGAAGTCTTCGTTGGCGTGCACTACGAGGGATTTTTGGCTAGTTAGGAAAGAAGGAAAAAGGGAAGAAATAGGATATACTTTTTCTTGAAAAAAAGTGATGATGATGATGGCGGGGTTGCGAATGTACTACTCTTTACAAATGACACTAATTAGTGAAAGAAGGAATCCATCTCGAAGAGAAGAAGCAAGACAATTGGAAACGGAAGCAGTAAATTTTAAAGTTGGGTTTCAGAATTTTTTTTTAGAAAAAACAAAATAATTATGTCTATTGCCCAACAGGGCGTGAAAAAGGATTGTGGATGATTTTGAGAAAGAAACTGCAGAAAATTATAATTTATTGGGATATGATGATGGATTGGAAGAAATTAAAGAGAAGACATCGACGGTATGAAGTGACGAAATCGACGGTAAAAAGCAAAGAGATCGATGTTAAGAATTGTGGTGGAAACCGGAAGTAAAACGAATGGCAGACGTGAAGAATTCGAAAGTAAGATGAGAAGAAGTTGACGGAGACTGAAGGATCCTATTATAAATTTGAAAATGATGGGAAGTGAGGGAATATGTGAAGTATCTGTTTGTGGTTCTGTATGTTCGGATATGCTTCATTCGCGAAGGGTAGTTGAAAATGGAACGATCATAATATTGCAATGCAGGCGAGCCTTCGGTGTACATTCCATTGCTTGATGATCAAGGGATTGGGTCACTACAATTAAGCCGAACGGTGTGAGAAAGCAAAAAACAAGTGAATAGATTTTTATTTTGACAGTCGCAAGCGTGCTGACGTATCACGCCTAAGGCGAGCTATAGAAAAAAACAATTCAATGTCGATCAAATGTGGTAAATTATTCGCTGGGCCGTTAAACAATATTGGCGTGTAAGAGCCGGAGGTGAGCCGTTGAAAAATATTTTCATGATGATTCTCGTTTACAAATTTCTGAATTGAGATAAACCATGTTTTAATTAATGTGTACTTTACCGTTTTTTGCGTGAAAATATTGAGAATTTGAATCTAATCATTTTCTAAACAACAAGAGGCTCACAGATCGGAAAAAAGATAATAACGATCTTAAAGATCAGAAAAAGCTCAAAGTTAAAGAACGGCTGAAAGATAAACCTCAACCACGACTTTTTGTTTGTCCATTGTTTTCATTTTTTTGAGGTTTCGTGGCCGTGGTTTTTATTGTAAAAAATTATGTAATTTGTTTTCTACTGTCCTTCTATCTTTAAAAAAATCACATCCAATTGAAAACCCCCACAATATATCAAAAATACCACCTTTTTAACCATTCGGAATGCGTTATAATCGGATGAATGCAAATTCCTTTATTTCGCCTCCTCATACTACATACAACATTCTCCTCAAAAAGCAGTTCTACAGAAAATTTTGTGAAAAAGACCGAAGCAACAGAGAGTCACCGTAATCCCCTACTGGGCATCAAATGTAAATTCAACTTGTTTCCATTTTCCATACAAAAAAGTTTCGATTTTCTCTATTTTAATTGTTGCTATTTTTTTCGCTGAAAGAACTCAATTAGGAATGGATTATTTTATATAACCGGAAGATGATGACTATTTTCAAGGCCTTTAAAAGAGACTTAAGTCCTTGGTACAAAAGGTTAAGGTCTGAAAATAAGTCCAAGTGGTTAAAAATTGTTTTATAAACCTTTTAAAAGAAATATTTATTTATTGATTTTATACTCTCATTTTCAAAAAAAAGGTTCAGCTCTTCGTGAGGTATTTCTATTTGAATTATCTTGATAAAATTATTCTCATCGTTTAAGTTTTTATTCATTTGGAAGCGTCCATCCCCCTATCTTTAAGGCTGAATATCATTATTATTTAAATTATCGGTTTACGGCCTCACATTAAAGATTTAACCATACTAAGTCGGGACAATACGAACAGCGGAACAAGACGGATATGTTACGGATGAATTCCGCCATATAGAAGAATCTTTGGCGCCCGCTTTTCATTTCTACATTTTCCTTTTTATAAAAATTCTGTTTATGGGAAATGGATTCCACGAATCAGTTAAATGAATCTGAGCATTAAATTGGGAAAAGATCGCAAATCACTGCTTGATGAATTCTGACTAATTGACATAAACCAGTTAATGATCTAAGTTTACTTTTTTGTAAAATATAAGTTCCATCACTTATTATAAAAACAACCATATCACTCAAGCTAAAATTTCTTGGCCGCTTTTCCTCATTTCCTCGAAGACTTTTAAAAGAGCGCACCTGGTTTCAAGAATCGCACTTTTTTCACTTCAAAAATCTGTATGTACATTTAAATGGTTGCGGTTGTCTATTATTTATTCTATTTTTGTGTGTCAGTCACACCCCCGGTCTCCGCGCCTTATTTGGAAAATCGGACTGTTGTTCTGGATTCGTGTCTATGCATGTGTTTGTGTTTCTTCTCATTTCACTCGAAAACTGTTTTTTGTTGTTTATAGATCTTTTGGAATTTCAGAAATTTTCAAAAAACCTCCGTTTTTGTGAAATTATTGAAATTTGAATTAAAGACATTTATTCTACCTGCTATTAATAATAAGCAAATTGTAAAATGTGAAAACCTGTAAAACTGTTTTAACGAGTTTTCTGTGGTAAGAATTTCCGACAATATAAAATAGAATTCTGTTTCAATTTCTGAATTTATCACGCTCTTTTCAGTTCTCTGCAGAAAGCATTGAATTAACCAAAACGTTTTTCCAGTTATGTCAAATGAGTACATCACCAGATGACCAAAATAACAAAAACCACAACACCAGTAGACCGAAACAATACGACTACTCGCCCGATACGAGTAGACGATTGATGGCAATGGGCTCTCGAAAGGATTTTGAAAGAAATCCTTCTTCTGAAACGGTATGCGAATCATTCGAGTTCCGAGATCACATGCATATTTTCTTTGATTGAGTGTCTCGTTGTTTTTAAGCAACAATTTATTTTTAATGAAATTCTGAAACCAAAATATTTTCAGATTCGTTACGTTCGCCGCACCGACCCAACCACTGCCCAACACACAACTCGGCCGGCACCGCCACCCTATAACGGACAAATTATTCCACGAGTGAAAGCAATTCAAAAACGACAAGCGGAAAGTAATACGACCGCGACTGGTTTGGAGGTTGTGATGGGATAGAAATTCAGAAAAACATGAATATTTTTTCCAGCAACATCAGCAGCAGCGAGGATCTAGGCCCAACTCTCGAAGATTTGATACTTTTGGAGAGAACGCTTTGGAAACGGTTAGTTTTTTTTCATACTTTAATTAAACGATTTTCACAAAAGTTTTTGTATTCAATGAATTGCATTTTACTTCCAAAAAAATACCCAGAATCTGAGTTTTCCGAAGATTGATGAATATAGAAACATGTTTTAGATATTCCATTTTGAAATTGTCCAATAAACCAATGAACGAGGTTCGAATATTCCTATGAAATTTTAGAATTTTTTAAAATTAAAAGTTTTTTAAAAATATGTTTACTACTACTCTGTTTTATCATGGACCATATTTTCAAAATTAATTTTCAAAATCCACGTGTATAAATATTTGATAACACATTTTACTGTAAAAATTTTCGACCAGAATTTTAGCTTCGGTAACAAAAAAATATACATTTTATTTTCCAAAAATATAAAATCTTTCATGAAAAACAAACAACAATCTCTCTTCCGTACAGATTTATGACCAATTCAAATTTCTGGACGAATCCGATGAGCCACCAAGTGCGCAAACACCAACATCGATCAACAGTACGCGCCCGATTATGCCAGTTCCTAGCAAGTAAAAATATAGAAAATTGGATTTAAAAAAACAACAAGTGTATTGTTTTTCAGAAAAAGAAAGGAAATCCGTTCAACAATGATGATTAGTTATTGTGTCCTTCCGACATTGGAACTTTTGGCAGCTGTTGCAATAAGTTCCACGTCATTTTTAAGGGGTTATGGTCCGAATTATCATAGGAAAGAAGATCATGAAACGACGAATGAGGATGGGAATTTAGCATACGAGGCAATATCAAATTTAAGTTTTCAAAATGCGATGAGCACAATTGTCCCATCGATTTTTCAAATAATATCCGCATTATTCGGATACTGGCCACTTTTTTCTTCGAAACACCGAAAAGCTGCTCAGGTTTTACATATTATCTTCAACAGTATTGTTATTATTTTGTGGTTTAATGCGATTTATGACTTGTTTTTCAAAATTTCCATGGAACATTTGTTGCAACCGAATTTGGGAATTAATAGGTTAGTGGTATTTTTTGTTTTTTAACTCGGTCATCAATTGAAATCTCTAAAAAAAATAATCTAAAAATTACAAAAATAGAAATGATTACCGAGAAATTAGTTTTCGCGGGGGGATTCGAGTATCTATAGGGGTATACCCGTTTAAATTAATATTTATTCTAGAATATAATAAATATTTTTCTATTGTTTTCTAAATCATTACGTATGTTTAAAAAAATGTTTCATATCATTGTCGCATAATTTTCCTGTTCCAAGTTATTGATAAGATATCGCAAAATTTTGAAAATTGTTTTGTGAAAACCATACGATTCTAAATAACTTCTTAAAAAATCCTCACAATCCAAATTAAAACCAAACAAAATCAATGTTTCAGTGATGAAAAATATGTGATCGATTTGATTGTCGCCTGCATCATCTACTTTGCTACCGTACTCCTTCCAGCAATTACCATCTCTGTTGCTGCTTTTAATCTGATCACTCCATATATTCGATCAATCAATAAATCTATGTCATCGATTACAATATCACTTGGAACATTGTTGTTCTCATTGGCAACAACGGTTATTGCTATTTTTACGGCTCAAGCGAATTTGAATGCTCCGAAAGATTTGTGAGTTTTTGGATTTTCAGGAATCACATTTTCATTTTAATTCTCATTGTTCCAGATCCGACAATTCCTCTCTTTACGCTTATGGACTGAAAGAGTCAATTGTGTTCATTTTCGTCGTGATAACTTCAATTTTCTCATTGATTGTTTCTTCACAAAACAATAAACCTTTAATGATGGGAGCAATTATTGGACAAATGTAATATTTTTTAATGAAATTTGAAAAGTAAAGAAATGTGTTTCAGAATTTGCCTAATGTCAGTCACCGTTCATCTATTCACATCTGAACGAATTTCAGCGATTTTTAATGAGCTGAAAATGTTCTCGAACTCTTCTGGGTCGACGGCGGAAATTGGGTAAGATTCGACAGTTTGAGAAAATGGAAAATTATAGGTAACTGATAAAATTCGGATTTTTAAAGAAAAATGAAGACTAAAAAAAAGTTCCATAATTCTTTTAATAGTGGCTCCCAGTTTTTAGCTTTTCAGCAACAAAATACTCATTCATGATTATTTTCAGGCTTTCGAAATACAAAAAATAATAATTACAACAATTGTTTTTGCCATAACTTTGATAACTTCAAAAACTTGAGCTTTTTTGAAGATTGAGATAAATTTGATGTTAGAAATACGATTTCGAGCTTCTTCTTTACCAACTAATGAAAATAAATTAAAGCCATTTTTCTTACAGAATCGTTCTCCTCAACGGGTGTGCCATTGCCTCATGTGCTCTTCTCGTCATTCAAATTTCCATTTTTATTTTCTCGTTTTCATCCCAATTTTCGTCATCAGGGTTCTCCTCTTTATCCTCTCATTCTCTTCTAATTGACAATAATCGCAATCCGAATCAAATTTCAACGAGTCAACGACTGGAAAGAACTGCGTTTTGATATGTTCCATTTCGTTGTTATGTTTTTTTTCTTCAAAAATAAATTGTTCCCCTTTTTTGAGCCGCCTAAAAAGTGTCTATGTGTATTGAACTTCGTTTAGTTGTCTGAATCTCTTCTATGGGACTCAGAAAGTGTGTAAGCCAGCGGCAGCAGTTGCTCCATGTGTTTTTTAGCTGAGAAAATGCACGTTTCATTGGTGGTTTCGATTTTTTTAAAAGAAAAACGTTATTGAGTACTTGACTACACTATTTTATAATGTTTTTTTTCAGTTTAAAAATATTGATTCTTCGTATAGCCTTCCTCCGAAAATGATCTTTTTGAATAACTCTATGATCTTTGGATATTTGTAAATGAGGGGTGCGTTAAATAAATTATTTAATCTGTTTGGAATAGGGGACGGAATAGAAAATGGATATTATTATGAAAAAACAACCAGATGTAGTAATTTTTTAATTCCTGTCGGCTCCAAAAATTTTCAAAATTTCGTGTATGATCAGTTTTCCTTTTTTATCTTTAAAATTATAAAGAAAACAATTGGTTTTGAGACTTATTTCCAACCTATCTTAGCCGAACATTTTCACAATCCAAAAAATGACGTATCTCCAATGAAAGTACAAAAATTGGTCTCATTTTCTTATCAAATTGACCGATTGTTTATCACAAGAAAATTGTAATAATTCTATTTATGTATGTCTCAACGTCTAACGCGCAATCTTTGAAAATTAAAGGGGGCGTGGTCTTCTTAGTTTTCGGTCACTTTTATCAGACTTTTAAAATAATGTTGATAGTTCACGTGAAACCCAACTAGCCACGTGCATAGGTGGCATTTTTGTATAAAAGCTGCCGAATTCCCAAAAAGTTCATTACGTCTAACTTTTTGTGTCGCTGAATTATAAGTGGACTTTTTATACAAATCAATTGTCTTTCTTACATATCTGCTATTCATTATTTATTCGACCGTGGTTGGATTCCAGGGGGACCCCCAAAAAATACCCTGAGTAGTGCTGCTAAAGGCGGAGTTTGATGTTGAAAAATTCCGATTTATTCAGAAAAATGATTCATTTTCTATTTTTTCCATAGGATTTTTTTTTTGAAAATTAAACAGCCTCTATAAACAAATTCATTTTTAAAAATTTCCTCAAGAGTTTTAAAACCCTATTTTTATCAACGTGTGCAATTTTCTTTTCCTAGTCGATTTTCCAAATTTCAAATTCAAGAGTTATATTATTTTCCAACCACAAAAATTGCATCATATATTTTTCCCTTTTCGAAAAAAAAACGACAGAATTGAAAAACATTCATTTTTTGCATCATGGTTTCACTTTTTTCGAAAAACGTTGTATATACTTGTTGAACTACCGTAGGCGTTATTTCCAAGAGGTCTATGTTCATTCTCAAGTTTTTGCAAATAATAAGATTTTTTGTTTGGTTAGAAAACGTGGTGGTGAGCAGCGAAACCGGCAATTTGACGTCAAGGTTTTAAAAAGGTCACAATTTCTTTTAAACGTTGCATTTCGGTGTCAAAAGCAACAATGCAAGCCGCGCCTCAACCCGGAGATTTTTTTAAAACCATTTCCAAGACGAAATTCAAAACCATCTTGGTTTTTTGCTGTTTCGACTGAAAAAAAAAACAATGTTTACTTTTTCATCAACAAAAAACCTATTCTTGAGATTTATTGGCCGTCACCATTGAACGTCAATGCGTTCTTTGTCAGAGATTTATGAAAAAAACCCTCTAGTAAAAAAATGGACCGCGTGTCTTTCTTTTTATTTTATTTCTATCCACCTATTTCCGCCAGAATTGCATCATCTAATGCACTTCTCTTTCCTTGCTCGTGTTTTTTTTTCATAAAAACATTACGAAAGACAGCTTATAACTCTTTTAGAACTGGTGCTGAAATGTTCAAACTTTCATAAATTGAAAGATTTTGATTCTAATCTTTTATCTCATCTTATCCACTTGTTTTCATTGTTTCTTGAAATTCGTGTGAGCAGAATTTTCAACAAATCACGTACATCACTAGTCCGCCCATCTTTCTTCATGTTTTTTTCTGTCCTCGTTTTCTTCTTCTGCAAGAGGCAGTGCATGTCGACCTCAACTTTGCACATCGATTCACATCGGATAAAAGAACGAGCGGTTGGCTTCTCCTTCTCTCCCAGTTTATCATTTGGCACGTTTTCGCCTTTCCATCTGGCTTATTTTTATTTGATTTAGCTCTCGTGTTAGCTTCAATTTTTATTCAAAAAGCGTTATTTTTTTGTCCAATAGAGAAACTTATTTGTAGTAGAAATAGAATCTGCATTTAAATTTCAAAATTCGACTTTCATGCCTTTCAAACAAGCTAAGTATTTTCCAAGGTCTTATCTAAAGTTGGAAGCTTACAAAATTTCAATTTGAATCTTATTGTCAAGTTAAAAATAATTAATCATCCATTTTCTATTAAAAGACCGCAGCGCAGCCGCTCGCATTTAAAAATAGCACGACTGTGTGAGAGACTTAGCTTTTCTGGGTAGGTCAAAACCAACTTGCTGATACAAACATTTTATGTTGGCAATACCTTCTTATGTCTACATTTTTTGATCTTCTCTCGTGCACGTGAAAATGAACTTAACCCAGTGTCAACAACAAGTCGCGGTCATTCGATCTATCATCTTCCGTTCACTTTCCTTCTCCTTCTTTTTTCCTCAAGTCAACTTCTGTTTACCTCAAAAACTCCTTTTTTTCAGTTTAAACCCTTCAACAAAATGGCATCATACGCTCAATTTTTGACCAAGGCCCAAGAAGACGAGTTGCGCAGCATTGCCAACGCCATCGTCACCCCAGGAAAGGGAATTCTTGCCGCCGATGAGTCAACCGGATCAATGGAGAAGCGCTTGACAAGCATTGGATTGGAAAACAATGAGGAAAACCGTCGCAAGTACCGTCAATTGCTTTTCACCGCTGGAGCTGACTTGAACAAGTACATCTCCGGAGTTATCTTGTTCGATGAGACTTTCTACCAAAAGACTGATGATGGAAAACCATTCGTCCAATTGCTTCAGGAACAAGGAATCATTCCTGGAATTAAGGTTGATAGGGGTGTTATTCCATTGGCTGGAACTATTGGAGAAGGAACTACCCAAGGATTGGATGACTTGAACGCCAGATGCGCTAACTACAAGAAGGTTTGTTGGATTTTTAAAAGAAAACATTTTTATAATTCTCTTAAAATTTTGGTAATGATTTTATGGATTAATTTTTGAGGAAAATTCAAGTAAACTTTCCACTCAACTCTATAAAATCCGGAAAACAATGAGAAAAACGTGATCACGTCACTCGTGAGTAACCAACAAAAATTGAGACAACTTTAAAGGAGCATACTTGTTATCCTTCTAATTTCTCGCCGCGACGGCTAGGAATTGGTGTGCTCATTTGTCTGTTACTGTCACTGTTTGATAATAAATTTTATTTTTAAATTTTTAAAGCAAATTCCTTTATCAAAAAAAATATTGCTCGATAAAACTTTAAAACATGATTGTAAATTGAACAGATTTTTTCGGAAAATCGTTAAAACTCTCGACCTCAATCTTTTTATCTAACAAGAATCCGTCTAAATCTCATTGAATTTGTAAAATAACTGTAATTGTATCGAAATATTTCAGAACGGAGCTCAATTCGCCAAATGGCGTTGCGTGCACAAGATCTCTGCCACCACTCCATCCGTCACCGCTCTCAACGAAATCGCCCAAGTCTTGGCCCGTTATGCCTCAATCTGCCAACAAAATGGACTTGTCCCAATCGTCGAACCAGAAATCTTGCCAGACGGAGAGCACGACTTGGCTCGCGGACAGAAGATCACGGAGACTGTTCTTTCATACGTTTACCGTGCTTTGAACGAGCATCACGTCTTCCTCGAGGGAACTCTCCTCAAGCCAAACATGGTCACCGCTGGCCAAAGCGCTTCTGTTCGCCCAACAAATGCTGAAATTGGATTAGCTACCGTTACTGCTCTTCAACGTGGAGTTCCATCAGCTGTTCCAGGAGTTGTCTTCCTTTCTGGTGGACAATCCGAGGAAGAAGCTACGAAGAACTTGAATGCTATCAACCAAGTTAAAGGAAAGAAGCCATGGGCTTTGACATTCTCTTATGGACGTGCGCTTCAAGCATCCGCTTTGGCTAAATGGGCTGGAAAAGACGAAAACATTCAAGATGCGAAGGTTAGTAAAAACAAATTCAATTTCTATCAGATCTATAATAAATCTTCATTTATTTCCAGAATGTTCTCCTCCACCGCGCTCAAGTCAACTCTTTGGCATCTGTTGGAAAATACACCGGAGACCCGAACGCCGATGCCGCCGCTTCCCAATCTCTTTTCGTAGCCAACCATGCTTATTAATTAATTATTGATCTCTTTTCCCAAAAATGGCTTTTATAGACATTAATCTTCACAAAAAAACTCTGATTGTACTCTATTAATGTAAAATTAACTTAAATTTTCAATTTAGAATTGATGCTCTAACGAACGTTTTCTGACCGTTGATCGAGAATAAAGAGTAGAATTTTATAAATAACAGCAACAAGAAAACAAAAAGAAAAAAAAAGAAACATACTCAAAACTTGGGTGAATTTAACAAATATTCACTTCGACGCTTTACGACATCGTCCTGAAGGATTCCAAGATTCTCATGTGACGATTCGAGGTAACAGAGACGACGACGTCCTTTTATCAAAACGCTGGTGGTTTTTTCGAACCTTTCTGCATACCAAGTGGAGGTAAGAATGCAGAATATTGTGCCGACGAGCTGCAATAATTATATTTATAGAAACTATCGTTTTTGAACAAAATATTAAAGACAGTGTGTCAGTTAATTTTATCCTACCTGATTTCAAATTCAAAAGTCAAAGCTTGCTCTCATTAGTACAAAATACGAAGTGTATTTCAATGATTTTTAAAAACACCACAATTCTCAATTTTCTAACTTTTTTCTTTGTTTTTCTCGTATGGATACGTCATTGTGTATTTAAAAAAAAACTAATTAAAGGGGGGCTGAGGGGACGAAATAAATGATTTAAAAATGATGAAAGTATGATTGTTGATGAATAAATGAAAAAAAAATCCAAAGAAAAACTCAAAAATGGCGAAAAAAAACTCGCACCCCCCTCTCTTCGCCATAATGGCCGAAGAAACGCTTCTTGATTTTCTAGGCCGTCTCTTTTTTCTCGGCCGCCTAATTTTATTTTTTGAAAAATATTTTTTAAATACTTTTTTATACATTTCTTTTGAACGTTTACTTGTTTTAATACTCTTTTATGGATAATTTTCTCTGAAAAAAAAAATTGGAAAGTAAAGAAAAACAAGATAAAAAAATAGGCGGCCGAGAAAAAAACAAATGGCCTAGAAAACAAAAAGCGTTTCTTCGGCCATTAGGGCGAACACCTGGCTTATGGGTTTTTTTTCGCCATTTTCGAGGTTTTTTTTGGATTTTTTTTTTCATTTATTTATCAACAATCATACTTTCATCATTTCTAAACTATTTATTTCGTCCCCTCAGCCCCCTTTAAGTAACTGAATTGATTGATTTTAGAAAAAATTTGGAAGACTTGAAAAATTAATTATAATAGGGAGCCCGGCCCTCCCAGCCTGCATTTTTCACTTGACAAGCTGTAACGACCAAGGTGTAATCGAGGCGGACTCGAAGAACAGCTATGAAAAATTGGTCATAGATCAACGAAAAAAATTAAATTTTTTAAAAATGATGTTATGAATAAATATAATTAGAATATAGTTTTATTTTCTGCAAAATGAACTAAAAATAAAGTAAGAAAAAGCGTTTTTGCTGCTTTTTACGTATGTTAGTCGCCTTAACTTTTTTTTGTATCGCTGAGATTTCGAAACGACCCTATCCCACCTATGTGGGTTCGTGTTAACTGACAAGCTGCCTTAAAGCGGAGAAATCGCAAGAAATACCTCAATAGGGTAACTCTCAAATTCTAGAGAATTTAAAGAATTAAGGACGTTTTGGGAACACAATAGAACGTTAGTTAAACTCACTACAAGATTTTTTTTGAATCCTAGAATTGAGAAAAATTAAAGGTTTTGTGGGTTTATTAATGTCAGGAAGAAAGGTAACCATTATTTTTTTCCGACATGATCTTTTCAAAAGATTATTCAATATATCAGCATATCACGAATTATTAGTATGGCTTGAGAAATCAGCAAAAAAATTGGGAAACAGGCATTTCTCTTCAGGATATTGTTTCAATTTAGAAAAGTTGAACAATGAAAATTGTATAACAAGTTTTAAGTTTCACAAAACTCACAACTGTGAAAAACCAAATGACGAGGTTATAAAAGTCGAAATTCGCAAATATCTCTCTTCCACATTTGATACAAACTGCTGCTTCCAGCACACAAATCACCACAAATATCCAACATTGCATTCCCACTCTTTTAGTCAACGGATCCGTTACATATACGTAAAACTGTCTTAATATTTAAGGTTTTATAAATAAGAAAAATTTGTTGAAAGGCTGAAGTTACCGAAGCGATGGTGCAGCGATTACAGCAATTAATATAATTCTCCAAAACACGACTGGATGCTGTGTGTCGATCGAGAAAATATGCTTGATAAAGAATGTATTGAGTTCGGCGATCTATAAGAGAATCATAATTTTGAAATTAACTTATATATATATACCAGCCAAAAAAGAACAAGGAAAGTGAGAAGTGTGGTCCTCCATATTGTGTTCGAGAAGGACTTGCTGTAGAACCAATCAAACTGAAAATGAAAAAAATTTCAAGAAACACCTTTTTAAAGTCTTTACATTATTCCAACTTTCTGGTGTAAACTGCAAAGCAATTCTCTTCATTTTCCCTTTTCTCGTTTTTATATTTCTAATACTTTCCCAATGAAAAGTTCTCATTTGCAAAAACTTGGAAAGTTTCATTCCGACATAAATTCCAACTCCATTACAAAGCAAAACATCAAGAATCAAAGCATCCCACCAGCATTCGGCAAAATTCGGTAATAAATTCATGAACATGAGCTCTGTGAGTTCCCAAAGAATCGATATATACCAACAAAGGACCCAATGACGAAGTAGAAGAGTTTTCATTATCCAACCGGTGAAATGGGCGAATGCGAAAAAGTCCATATGACTCCAAAATTTGGCAAATGTTAAATCTGCACAATTGTTTGCGTATTCCTTTTCTTCGAGATTTTTTTGTCCGAGACCAACTGGATCGATCCATGTTATGATTTTTTTGAGATCATCGTATGTTTGAAAGAGTGCGAATTGAAGGATCAGGACGTAAATAACTGACAATCCGAAAGTTAATCTCCAAAGAATTGGATGTGGTCGGATGAATGGGCCTGAAAGAATGATTTTTGTAGCGTTTTGACTATACAAATTTTATAAAAATTAAGAACATTTCGAAACTGCTCACTCTTTGAGATTTTAATTTTATAAAATCTTTTTCAAAGCGTATATTACAGGAACATAATTTTCAATAGTAGAAGCAATGACATCATTATTAAATGATTTTTAAAACATATACTATGAAATGTGTTCTCTCACGTTTTACAAAATTAAGGTTTACCATTTGGAAACGTCAACCCACTGATAAGAAGAAACAAAACACCAGCACCAAGGAATCCATCGAATACATTTTGTTCTGTTGGTTTGCCAACTGGTCTGCACAATGTTTACCTTTTTTTTTTTAATTTTGAACTTTCCTCTCACCCATAAAACGCCTTATAAACTAAAAACCCAATAACCACAACCAACACAGTAATACTATGCGGTTTGTAGAAAAACTCCATTGTCACATCTTCCACAATTCTTTCATTGATCATATCAAAATGTTGCTTTTCCAGCTCTCGACGGCTCAATTTTTGTTTATTTCTGGTTCTAAAAACTTTTTTAAAAAAATATATTTAAAGTTAGTAAAATTACTCTGAATGTCGATTAACATCACCATCTGTTGTAAATCCATAATCTGTTAGACATTCCGAATCATTTCGATCGCGTGTAACTTCATTTTCACTCAGCGAGGTTGTCCTGCTCGTATTTTCATAGATTTTAAAAGATTTAGTCATTTACCTTTCACCAAAATGTGGGACATCAGTATTCGAATGAGCATCTTCTTCGGCATTTTCCATTCTTAGGAAAAAATCAGTGTTGTTCAAAACAAAATTTTAAAAAATATCATTGGATACGGTATGCAACAGTGTTTGCGTACTTCGTCTACCGTAGTATGTTCCTTTCAAGAGTATTAAAACAAAATGTTGTAAAGCTCCTTTAAATAATAAAAGTAATATTTATTGCAAAAAAGTAACATTAACCCGTTTTTAAAATTATGAGGCCTGCATGCGATATGAGTTGAGCAATAAATTAGTATTCCTCGAAGTGCTATTTTTTCGTCTTCCACAAATAATTGATTTTACTGTTGCACGGTATGTCGTGCTCATTATACAGTAGACGCAGAAAGATGTCAAACAATTTATAAGGGATAAAAGGTCGAGAATCTGTAAGTAATTTTAATTCCATATTTAAAAGATGAAAGCTTACTTCTCCAACATTAACATAAATCATGGTATGAACATGAGTAGGATAAATTGCTGATAACACGGCAAGAAGTCCTTGTGGCAATTCGGTACATAAAAATACTACCATCATGATGATAAGCATCAAAGTGGTTCGATCGATTGAGACACTTTGAGAGAATTTTTGTCTTCTGAAATATGATTGATTGGTAAATTAAAACCTAAACTTCTTACGGTGGTTCGTCTCTCGGTGTTGAAACCGGCGTCGCCGAGAGAAGATGAAACGATTGTTTCGCTCCGTTTTCTCCTCGAAGAATTCGTCGTTTTTCACTCATTTCACACAACTTATAAATCAAGGCTATTGTGAACCAGAGTATTAAAACGCATGGAAGAGCCTGGAAGTTTTGGGAATAAGCGAAACAAAGGTTTCGGGAAAAAAGGACCTTGAACATGATTCCGGTGACCCAAAGATTGAGACGAAAAAGTGCACATCCATTGATTTTTGTATCATCTAGGGTTACAGTATAGAGTCCATCAAACTGAAACTTTTATAATTATAAGTATTTCAAAAACTTTTCAAAAATAAATGAATTCGAAACAATATTTTTCGAATTCCGGCAAACTGAATATTTACAGCGCGTGTAACTAATGTTAATGAGAAATTAATATTTTATTTTTTCGGAAAAATACCTCTGTGTCATTTTTTTCCATATCCAAGACCTCTCTCACTGGTACGATTTTGTGCACCATTATTGTTGGAATTGATATCACTGACACAATCAAAGCAGTAAATAATAGAATTTGTCTGAAAGATAATAGGTTGAGGATTTATTTCGAAAATATAGAATAATTTCTTACCTCAAAGCGCCATGATTTATCCATTTGGCGTCTAATCTATCTAAAGCTGTCCAACGAATATAAGCCATTATCACAGATAAATACAAAGCTGTTGTATGAAGCGCTATGGAACTTGTCACGTGTCCAATTAAGAATACGAGCCATGGATAGGTATATCTATAAAAATATTAAATAGCTAATTAAAGGACCAATTGTAGAAAAATGTACCCGATATTCGTCGGCGGCCCGTCAAAAATTCGAAATCTCAAAATATAGATAAAATATGAGGCCATGGTGATAATATCACATATTGACATAGCACATAAAAGGGCGTTTATGATGTAGACTCGCATGGCTTTTCGGCTGAACATTTTAAGTTGTTTGAATCATTTTTAAAACTAAAATTCTTACGTAAGAACAAAAAAATGGAGACAATTGAGGAGAACGCCGAAGAAGCAGACGAAAAGACACACATATCGATGGAAAACTGTGTAGACTCTGAAAATTATTAAAAATTAGTTTTTGAAAAATACATTAAAAGCAACAAAAAGTTTTTCGAAACTCCAAAAAATCAAGTAGAAACATAATGTGACGCAAATTGCATGAAATTTTCCAAATGGCCTAATTTTTAAAATCCTAGGCCATTTCACTTGTTATTATTGTAGTTGTCCAGAAATTTTAACGTTAGTTGAATGAAAACGTCGAAAAGACGAAAAATAAAATAAGTAAACAAATCATTACCAATAAATAAACACAATAATTTAAAACTGATTAGTTTTTTTTCAGCATCTCCATGATTTTTTTTTCAGTTACAACGGTTTTCCGGCCAGAAAAACGTTGTAAAAATCACTAATTGCACATTGATATGTTTAGTAGTCCAGTTACTGTTAAAAATGAGTTGTATTTTTTCATTTTCCGATATTTAGAATGAGTTATTTATGGACCTACGCAGAAACTAAGAACGACGCAAAAGTAGCAACAAATTCAATGCAAAAACGAGAAAAATGTTTTTATTTAAACGCAAACAATTATTTTTTCTATTGTTTTCACGTTTCTGCATTGAATTTTTTGTTTTTAGTTTTTGGATAGATCCATAAAATTTTCATTTAAAAAATAAAAAAACTAACTTATTGAAAGCAATCAACTGATCAAAAAAAAAGAGCGTCCGATTATTTTTCAAGTCGAAAAGCTCCAGATCGTCAGTGCACATTATTCGGGGTAAGTTTCAACGCATAACCTGAAAAGATACATTTTTTTGCATAATAAACATATTAAACAAATTTTTTTGAAAATATTTCGAAATCGTATAAATATAGAAAAACGGGAAGCAAGGGGGGCACACAATGATACGGAAGCACATTTCAAAATTAAACGATGTTTCTTGATGGAAACTTGACATTCCCCTCTTGAGATCTATTTATTTTTCATTTTTGGGATGCAATACTCATTCATAGAAAAAGTAAGAATCGTTCACTGCAGGAAATATATACTTTTTGAGTATTGAAAGGTCAAAGACGCCTGAAAACAGGTGCCGAACATTTCTAGAAGTAGCTCATTGAGTCGCTCTTTCATTTTTGTTGATTTTCTTTCTAATACTTTAAGCACAAGATTTGATTAATTTTTTGAGTCCTTTGATCCGATTTTGATCCAAGAAACCAAGACTTCGTTCCGAATTATACTATTCTTGCTCCTGCTGGATGAATAAATAAACATGTTCCAGAAGAATCAAACAAAGAAGTCAATAGTAATTAAGTTTTTCCTAAGTTCCTTTCTCTACAAGAAGGAAAGCTCATAAACACCTAAAAATTTTGCTGCATTTCTTGGAAATCTCAAAATTTTCCCTTTTTTGCAAACGAAAAAATAATGCCGCAACTTTAAAGTACAATGGCGGGAAATGTTTGGTAGGAGGGATTAGGTGGGAAAACTTAATATTGTTTACAAACAGAATGACACTGGAGAGTTTGATTTTTATTTTGAAATTCAAGTAAGATCATGAAAGTGATTGTAATATTGAGACTCCCCCAATTCTGAGGAACATTTTTGTAGTAATTTTGAATCATTTTTGTAGAAAATTGACAAATATTGTCAAGATAAATTTTTCTTCGACGGCATCACTGGAAACTGCCTCGCAACGCGTCGCAACAAAGGGAAATCCTAATTTTCGTGCGTTGCGAGGATGTTTTCAGTGACGCTGTCGAAAATGAGCGGCCAAGAATATTTAGTTGGACAATATAGTTTTGAAGCAACACTTTTGGCATAAATTCGAAACTCTTTTATTCACAAGTTTCTTCACGACAATTCCAAAATCACTAGACAATCCAACTGGCATGCTTGAATATCGGATGAATCTAAGAACTTTTCGAACGTATCATAGTAATTCAATCTATTGAGAATTGAGCCAATTCAACAATAAATTCGTTTTCCAAAATAAATGCACAAAAAAATCAAGCATAAAAAATAAATAACCGAAAAATCGTTCGTAATTAGAATACGCATTGAGCACATTGGTTTGTATGCAAATTGGGGGAAAATATTCATCGCAATAAATAAAAGGTAAAATAACACTAATAAACTAATTAATCCAACATGAGCAGCCAAGATTAGCACTTTAAAAATAGGCTGAGAATGTATAATATTAAGTAGTTTTTTTTTCAAAAAAATCCTGAATCTTGGAAACAAAAAACTTCATGCACTCAACAAAAAAAATTGACACGCGATAATGATGCGAAAACATGGATCCCAAAATTATTTGTGTTCTTGTTCGCTTGAGAGTTGGCTTGTCAGGCGGGATTCAGAATATCAAATTTCGGTCGGAGGAGCATGTGTTGAGCAATTAAACTTTGAGGGTTTTGTTTAGGTTCTAGAGATTGGAATTTCACACTCTTTGTTATTGTCTTTAAAAATTTTGAACGTTCATGGTTAATGTTAAAGGGCCTAATTTTTGATTCATGAATGTTATATTATAGTAATGATCCTTAAAAATTCAGTTTTTATTTGATTATGGCCTACTTAAATTCTTCTCAAAAATGTAAGTTTTTGACAACTTTCAATGCGCCAATTACAAGAATATAATTTCCAAAAATAGAAGAAATACGTTTGTAGTATTCTTAGAGCACATATTTTATTTGTGCGCTCGTTTCTAAGTAATATAAATCGTAGTTTGGCAAACAATTTTCGGAAGTAATTTCTTTGATGAACGAATTTTACTTTCTCTAGTCGCTTTGAATAAAAAATGTTCAAAACTTTAATTAAAGAATAGGTCAAATTCATAAAATTTTTAACAGAATTTTCGAGAACCTCGTCAACATAAAAAAATATTTTCGATAAGTGAACACTTTCCAAAAAAAAAAACAAACACAAATATCGAACAGTTTTGGGAACTTGAAAAATCTTTAAAAAACTTAAGTGTCAAGTTTTTAAGAGCTGACAATAAGTTTTTCATTCATCTTTAAAAAAAGACAATGAATGATAAATGAAAAGTTGACATAATTGACAAAAAGGGCTACTCTGCGAAAAAACAAAAACCAGGCGCTAAGCGCGAAAATTGGTCAATGGTCCAAGCACAAAAACTCGGTCATGCATAAACAATGGTTTTGCAAAAGTTTTCACAATTCATAATTGTTTCGCTTTTTTGAAAAAAAGAACTACATAAATTCAATTTTCTCGATAATGGCTTTTTTTCCGAAAACGTTTGTCTGTGTCGGGTTTAGAAGGGTGCTCCAGAAATATTGATACGAAATTGTTAGAAAGTGCGACTTTGAAAAACACCTCCAGGAAGTATAAATAAAAACAAATAATATATATTTTTCATTTAACGATGGCACAAAGTACAAAACACATTAATATATTGAAACGTGCCTCTCATCATCACAGACAAGAAAAAAGTAAAGGATGAAGTTATTAGTCTGAAAAAAATAACGAAATTGGGTTTATTTCCTTCTTTCCTTTTTTTTGTCGTTCACTAACGATTATTGCAAAAGAAGAAAGGACAAAAAGTGCTAAAATAAGTTGCAATGAGTTCAAAACGGGGGAAATCTTATTTTCGATTACAAATTCTATTGTGTTACAAAGATCAATTATGCGTAATATACTAATTAGTTAATTATCTAGTTTATAATTTACTGAACACTTCTGATTTGAGCCTAGTTATTAACGTTCAAAGTCCAATTTTGATGCTTGATGGTTTATAGAAAAAGTATTTGAAAGTAATGTGATTTCCACAAATTCAGCTTCATCGTTGGTAAACTTCCTTGTATTTGAATAGAAATGGAACATAAACTCGGGCAGTAGTACCAATAAGAGGTAAAAAATAATTTTTAGACATCTTAAACACAAGCGACTTGCAAATTTTGAATTGAGTTTCAAATGAACATTTAAATAAGTGTTCCAAACAACTCCCAAAACAGTAATTTATAATTTTCAAACACACTCACAAGAAAATAAATCAGTTTCACTGCAAAACGACACTTTTCAAAAGTACCGAACTTTTTTCGGATTCAAAAACTTAACTGGAGTTGAACAAAATTTTCAAGAACTAAGGAAAATTACTTCGAACGGGGGTTTTTTCGGTTTTCCATAAGCGTGGGAAGTGGCAATTATATTTTGAGGGGGGGGGGGCATGAATTTCACAAGTGCTTCTTATCTTTTTTATTCAGTGGAGTTTGTAGAAGGAATTTGCAGAATGATAAAATAATTAAAAATTGAGAATCGAAGAATTTTAGAATGTTCGGAAAAAAAACCAAATAAAACAAGCCGAATTTTGAAAAAAGGAAGAAAGATCCGAAATTGAAACTAGTACAATTGAAATGAAAAAGATCACACAAAAAATGTTGCATTAGGAAAATCTATTGGAATGCAGCTGAAAAATCGTATCTACTTATTTGTTAAAATTCTTTTGGCTCTAGGAATTAGAAAACAAGGAGCATGAATTATTGTCGCTTTCATTGAAAAATATGTTTATTTCGGTTTATTTTTATTTTTTTCGGTTTTTCAAAATGAAAACCGTCAAGAAAACGGTTATGCCTGTAAGAAAAACTAGGTGGATGCGACAGTCGCCTCCTTTTATAAGAGAGGGAAGCCGCTTCCAAACGACTTGCTTGACAAGCCTAGTCAGAAAATGATATATGATAGCTACAATTAAGAAAATGTAAAAATAAGGGAAGCGAACAATTTTGATAGGTTTCTCTTGTCCAATGCTTGTCCAATGGTTACTGCTGAGAGCTATAAAATTCGTGGAACTTTTCACTTTGAGTGGTCATAAAGAAACGAACCCTCATTAGTTCAGTGTCTGACCTTCCAACTTGTTTCCTAGTTAAAATTAAAGAACGCACTCAGTACACACATCTAAGGGAATTAGACACCTCAATTCGATCGGTCTGTAAACGCACGCAAGCCTCAAAAATGACACTTTTCAATTACAGCATCTAAATAGCGTCTTAAAATAAGTTCTGAAAACGTCAAATGTAAAAATTTAGTTTTTCCCAGAAAATAAAGTATATAATCATTTTTTTTTGCATGAAAGTACCAGAAATAATACCTATGTTCTTTCATTTTTGTCTGAAGGGGACAAAAAAAATGATTTTCGATGCTTTCGTTCATTATGCCAGCAATTTTATTTTTCGTTCATTATGCAATTCCCTCCCACTCTCGAAATTTCAAATTTTTGATGCTTGAGAAAGCTCAATATTATACATTTTCAATGTGACAAGAGGCATACGGTAGCTTATTTCGAAACATCAAAATAAAAGTAGAAGAAAAGAAAAAAACGTAGGATAAATGATGGCCTTCACCCTGGTTTTGTTTTCATTTTTGGCGCCCACCCCTTTCCGGAAATGATAGATGAAAATGGAAGATTTGTGAAACTCTTGGGATTGAGATGCCCTTTTGGGAGGAGACTCATCTGTTTTTTGGTGGATAAAGCAATGCCAAAAACAGAGAAAAAGGAAAAAATAAAGACGAGAAGTGAGGAATCGAACCCCACGACCTATCGTAAGATGAATGCAACAGCAACCTCATTTTTTAGGGGACACAAAGTTTTTCAGGATTTTCGAAAAGTTCAAAAACACCAGAAGATAACAATATTGGAAAAAAATTGAAAATCGAAGAAAAGTTATTCAGAAACTTTCCAGCGGTGCCCCAACCGAGCAAGAAAGCTACAAAAATGTCAAGAATGTTATGATTAGTGCTGGTATCACAAAAATTTTAAAAAAAAGGCCATATGCAGGTGAAAATAAGAATAAAAAAGTCAGAAACTGGAAATCGTATATTCGTCTTGCGACGATTCTTTTGTTGTGCAACTCGCGTAAAAAGTTTTTTTGGATAACAAAATCGAATTTTTATGAAAAAATATCGGTCACATTTGAGGACGGAATAAAAACGACAATGAGTCATTCTTCGTCTGGAGAAATATTTTCGAGAAGAAAAGTCTTAATTAAAATTTTAAAAAAGGAACTCATTTTCACTTCTTTAAAAAAGTTTTATTCGCTTCAAGTGCAAGAAAATGACCAAACACCTTTTTAGCATAAAAAGGTCAAAGTTAACTAAATGTCTGTCATTGAAAGTGATGCGATACAAGTATTACTCGACATACAAATTTAATAAACTTTTTTGGATGTTTAGAAGTTCTTCATTTTTTGCCAATAACGCTGGCGGTAATTTGATAAAAACATATAGAATTGGTCCTGGTGTCGATGTCTTGAAAACTACTTGAAAACTACGCAGCTTGTCAGCTAATACGATCCAAATCCTAGGCGAAACATGAAAATCTGAATATGAGCCCAGGAGGTCGAGAAAACAATACCAATATGTCGCCATATTCATTCAATTGTGGTTCTATTGATAAAATTGACAATTATATACCCTTTATTAAAGGTGAAAGTCGCCGCCTATCATCAGTTATGGACGGATAACCTTTTATTTCTTTTTTCCTGGACTCGATCTACTGTAGACTACGCAAATACGCATGAAAAAAGGCATGAAAAGAAGACGGAACTAAAATTATCAACATTTTTCATAAAACATCTGTTTCCAGCTGAAATCACCTTTATAATTATGAAGAATATGTGTTATGATTTATGTTTTGGAGTGGAGCAAAAAAAGATGTCTCGCGTTTCATAAATTTTTTATAATATTTACAAACAAAAGAAATCGCTGGAAGACCATAAAGCAGTTCATCATAATTATTATGTTTTGTTTTCATTCAAGATGACAAAATGGTTGAGTTGACAAGATGATTCAAAAATGCTTGAATTTCAGATGGTTGGACAATTTTATTGGATTGGAGGAATCGAACGGCAAGGCTCTGGAATTTAAAAAGAAACGCGGATATGTTTCCGAAGATTGAGACAATTTTACCTGACAATCTAACAGTTTCCGCTGAAACATTTCATTATGATCACGTAACACTTGGCTTTCCATCCGAAGCCGGTGAACTGTAAGTTCGAGACTAGTCACTTTTGATTGCGCATCAACTGTTTCATTCTGAAAAAAAAACAATATTTAAAAAATTACAAGAAATTTTAGCTCCAAGTACTGGTTTTATCCTGATTGTTTATTTTTTCAGCGTTAATAAACATTCAAAAAATAAAAACCAAAAATAAAATAACAATCGACGCTGAATTTTTGAGAAAAATAAAAATATTTCAGAATGACATAAATGAGTTTAAAAAATTTAAAGTTTTCTTACTTGCAACGTCAAACAATTGTATGGTTCGGGAACATGCCCACCTATCTCTGATAGACACACACATGGCTTACTATTTTCAAGAGTTCTCACATAGATCGCGCTTGTTTTTCTGCTTCCGTGCTTATACGAAAACAAAATGCAACATTTTTTATTTTTTTATTTTCAAAAAAAAAACTAGCCTGCAAAGTGTTAGCTCTCGATTCCAAATATTTGCATTTATTATCAGCCAATGTCAACTTGCTCTTATTCACCTGACATTCAAAACACTCGTTTCTTGTCGGACTTCTGATCCTTGAAGTACTTGAGCATGCTGGAGAAGCAGTACCTACTGGAGAAATTATCAGACCTCGAGATGGTTCAGCGTTCTGGAAATAATATTTGGAGATTGAGGAGCACATTATTGTTTTACCAATTGATGAAAAGCGCTTGCTTGAGAATCAGACTTGAAGCTGATGCTTGAACCAGACGGAGATTGTGAAAATCGTTCATTTTTTGATATTGGTTCCTCGGCCTTGATATCCGACAAAACAACAGGGGCAGTAGCTATAGATTATATATATTTTCTACAAATAAAAATAAAAACAAACTTGGAATAGGTTTCGGCAATGAAGCGAGCCATGATGCAGTCTGTGGTGGGATAATAATTGAATTAGAGAAACTTGGAACCAATACGTTATTGTTCTCAAATATTGGAGATGCTAAACGTTGATATGGATCATTGACGACATTGCAATTTCGATTAATGACAGAATGACGAATTGATTCAGAGGTTGATTGAAGATGAAAATGAAGAGAAGATTTGTCTGGAAATGCCCAATTACAGCATCGGCACATGTACATTCGAGAGATGTGATGTTGTTTGAACATATGGCTGCGAAGGCTTTCACTACCTGAAAAAGTTTGGATTTTATAAAAAAAAACTTGAATTTTTTTCGATTTCAAATTTAATTTCCAAGATATCACGCCGTCCTTTTTCTGTTACACACTTTTGGTTATTCAATAGAATTGCGCAATTCTCCGCTTTTCCTTCAACTTTTTCTTTCAATATCTTTGTACATTAGACACTTTATATCTCTATGCTAGCCTTATTGTATTCCGTCACCATTTAACCATTTCATTCCTTTCGGGATGACCTCAATCGCTGTCAGGAAAAGAAGAAAGAGAATAAGATCCAGCAGTAAACAACAAATTTCGGAAAATAGAATGAGACAATTAAGAATGTCGGGTGTGTATTATGCAAAACAAACAATTATTTGCATACTTCGAAAATTATGTGATTGAAATAGAAGGTCACTGGTATGAAACTTAGGTTTTGAGGTGACGTTAAAAGAGCTTTTCGTATTATCTCATTCCAATTGAAAAAATAATCTCTCTCAGAATACACAACCTTAATTTTATTACTCACTGGAAATATCCTTCCTGCAAATAGTACACCTATAACTTCGAAAATGTGCTTGCATTCGATGCCTCGAAAGACTTGAAGAATGACAGAAGATTTTCGAACAAATTGAGCAGCGGAATGATCCTGAAATATTTCTTAAATTAAAATTCCAGATTTTAAAGTAACCTTTTAAATCAGGCCTTTTCAATTCCCCATTCTTGTGGCAATTTCCTCCATTTTCAGATTTTTCATCACTTGTGTAGTCGATGGTCCCTTCTTCCTCAAAATCATCATTATCGGTTGTTGTAGAATCTGCTGATTTGGCTGTTCCCTCTTTTTCAAATAAAATTGATGATAATTGATCCATTTTTGGCTGGAAATTTAAGATGAAGGTTTGCCAAACGACTAGGTTCTAGAAATATGTTTGTTAAACAGAATGAAATATATGAAATAAAGGTTAAATTGGTTGAAGAATATGGTGCTGTAATAAATTTTTCTTGTATTTTTGCATAAATTAACGTATCGCATTGCGTCATGCGATGTTTTCAAACAAATGTTCTAGAAAATTAAGATTGCAGAATATTCTGAGAATGACGTGGTGTGAAAACATACAGCAACACAGAAGTGTAGAAAAGAACGAGTTGTGATAAAATTAAAATTGGAAAGGCTTTTAAAACATGTGTAAAAAATTTTCAGATCCGATTTTTAAAAAAATACAGTATCCTTGAAAATAGAATAGAAATATTGATAAAACATACAAAAACAAAAAAAAAATCCTTTCGAGCATCAAAATGATAAGCCAATGGCAAAACGGCTTGTGAAGCCATTAAAAGAAACCAAAAGGATAGTCTGAGAAAAGGGGGAGGAATCGGGGCCAATAGGTCGTCCGAACACTCGGGATGAATGAATTAAATTGGGGATTGAGCGAGTGACTGCGTAACCTAGCCCGTTTCGTCTCGGGAGAGAAAAAGAAGAAGAAAACGAATAGCCAAGAAGATTTTCCGCGCGGTGACGACGCCGCCGAATTGTTATGAGTAGATGAATGAAGATGGAAAATATAAACATTATTATTATGAGGAGACGATTGCGCAACTCTCGCTTCTTTAACCTACTTTTTTGTAAGATTTTCTGTCACTTAAAAATCGGAAAATCGGATGCGAGAAAAAAAGGGCTTTTGAACTGTGTTCTTCATTGTTTTTTTTTTGAAGGGATGGGGGGGGGGAAGCTTTGATTGATCTTTTTCGTTGAAAGATCAAATTAACAAGAAATTATTTATTTAAATGTTCACAATACAAAGAATACGGTATTTTTTATTATTTTTGTAATTAAAAATTGTAACAGGACAAGTCTGAGGCATTTGCAGTTTTCCTCTCACGTGGCCGATTTTCATAAACTCAATGGCACATGTAAGCTGTATGGTACTGTGCTTGAGATTTGGAAAAAAGGTAGATTACCCTTTTCCCTTCTTATGCATAGGGCTTTCTTCTTTTTTTTCACTGTTTTACTGTTTTTATTTTTCAAAATAAGTCTTATTACTGAAATTTCGAAGCTCGGACTATTTTCCAATGGTTTTGTATGATACATGTATGTTTTTTAATGCTTTGAATTATACAAATTTCACCATCTAAGATAATAGATAGAGTCTTGAATTTTGAGTAACGCGATCACTGATAGTACAGATTGCATTTGCCGTTTAGTTTATGCAAATCTGCCACGTTAGAGGGAAACTATTATTGTCCGGAACTATCATAAATTCCTCATGGTTATTAGAAGAAATAAAAACGAAATGTATTCCAAAGACTCACCAAACTTTCTAGAAGCGTTATATATTATATTGACCGTATCAACTCCTCGTTCTCAAAACATTAGAAACATGAACTCAGTCTTCAATTATTGCTAATTTCCAAAAAATCTGAAATTTCAGCCAATCAAAATAAATATTATTTTGGTATACATATGTATGAACAAATCACAAGTAAAATATTTGAAAAATAATAGGATACAAATACAAGAAAATGTAATTATAAGAAGTTGAGGTTCTACAACATAAACAACGGAAGAACATTTTATTTAGAAAATGTAACAGCATCTCTCATCTTATCAACCAAGTTCTCCACAACCCCATTGTTAAAAAATGTATTTATTGAGTTTCCAAAAATATTGCATTTACCTAAACATTTTTATTTTATTTTAGTGTCTTTAGTCTTATTTTGCTCTTTTTTCTCTCCAACTTTAAATTTTCTTTTGACTGACTTTACTCATGTTTACTGTTTGTCAAATTGTTTTAAATTCCCGATTTTCAACTAGTTTTCACTAAGATTGTTCTTACGGGATTTATGCGGGAATTATTCTTTGGTGCAATTTCCATTTATTTTTCGCAAGCATTTTTTTTAAATTGCTAAGAGAAATTTTCTAGGCAGCTCTATGGCTGCTCCACTGATAACATGAAAAGGGATGTTGCGCGCCAGACCAACCAAATTTTTTCGATTTCTTTCAAACAAAAATTTATGAATTGAAAAAAATTATCAATGAGTGATATATTGACCGTGTTGTTGGATGACCTCGTGCCAACGCAGCGCAAGTTGTTCGATTCCCATTGCGTAGAATTCCGGGGGCTGGCAGGCGAAGCAGAAAAAATGTGGATTCATTTCGGGACAACCTAATATTTCAACCGCGAAAAAATAAATGGTGAGTATGCTTTAGCAATATGTTCAAAAAAATCGGATATTTAAAATGGTATAAATGGTTCTAATTATGGATGTACACATTTCGATAATTTTACAAAAAGTAGTTAGTCGACTACATTAAGTTGAAAACTTTTAAATTCAAAATTCGCAACATAACGTATATCACAAATTAAACCCTGGAAGTTCAGAATTATATAATTTTAGGCCTAGAAAAAAATTCAAAGAAAAATCTGAAAAAAATACAAAGAATTAAATTTTTTTTGAAAATTGTATATAGAATCAAAATTTTCTTTAAAAACTCGAAATTTCAGGAGAAATCGTTCATGCATTATTTAAATTCTTCATACCGCAAAAATCACACAAAACTCACACAAAAATTATTATACATTCGAGGTTCTTCAAGATACCATTTTGAATTTTGTAGACTATCTAAATCATCCAGAAATCCAAATAGAATTATTCTTATTAAAAAACCATGCCATTCTTTTTATGATAAAATCATTCCACAATGGAATAAAGTCTCTCATCTTATTGATCTTAGTCTCCCCTACCCTATTGTCAAAAAATGTATATTCTCAATCTCTAAAAACATTGTATAAATCTCATGTTACTCACTTCTTTTTCTGATGGCCTTATACTCTTGCGGGTATATGGGTCTTTGTAACATTCAATTGATTATAAATTATTCATCCGGTTTCTTCATTTTTTTTGTTTGTTCATTTTTTGTTATGATTATATGTTTCAATTGAATTTAAATAAATAAATAAATACCAAAATTTTCTCAAAATTCAAGAAACATCTAGACATAAAAAGGGCGATACAAAACCCGTAACATTGGAAATGGAGAAAGAAATTTAAAGAATCACTTGAAAAAATAAGAGGTTTCATTATTAATTAGTCTTCGGCGCTTGATGAAGAGCATCCAATTTCATTTTTGATTCTCGTATACAGTAATCCACTGAAGTTTCATCTTTAAGTATCCGAATAGTTGCTTGTTTGAACATAATCCATCTTCGGAGTTCATCATCGGTTAAGATTTCCGAGAGTTCACGGTCTTGGTCATTTTCTCTTCTTGTGTAGATTCTTCTCAGCATTTCTGTTTCTTGGAAACGTCGTCTTAGTCGACATTCTTCGAAGTGGGAAACAGACTGAATAGTAGAGAATATGATTTAAAAATGTTTTTTTTCAACTTTTACCTTATCAATAACTCCATCCTTCGTTCTCTCCTCTAATTTGTTCATTTGCATTTTCAAATTCGTTTCAATTCCCGCCAATTCTTTAGTATTTTCCAAACATCTACGAATCTTTGCCGCCAGATTTTTATCACTTTGCTCAATCATCATCAAAAGTCTATTTCCACTTCGTTCGATCTGCAATGTATGTGGATTACGTTAAGGGATAATTAAAATGTTTATAAGCCCAAACCTCATCCATTTCACTTCCGATCAAATTTTTCTCCTCCTCGTATGTGCTCAATGTTCTGGAAACCTTTTGAATAGACTCGTGACGAGTATTTTCGAGACGGGCGAGATCTTGACTTCCGAGGTCCGGATTGCGGTAGCCTTGTTGAAGATTGATCAACGATGGTGTTGGCATAAAATTGTTGAGGAATGCGGAAGTGGTGTGTTGGATTGGTGAGGAGAGGGATGTCATTGATGTCGATCTGAAAATAAGTGAATTGATATAGGGGAGTAAAAAAAAGGTAATAAGAAATTCTTCAGAATGTAGCTATGACTAATTGAAAAGTGGTAGTAGGGTAATCAAGAACAGTGTTAAACTTAAACTATAAATGTATCATCTAATAATTAAACGTTCTTTGTTTTCAACTGTTAGTCTTAGTTCAGAATTTAAAATAAAATCTTCATTCGTTTCGTGATTGCCAATAATTCATGTTATTACAATGAATCTGAAAAAAAACCTGTGTTCAGCTTGAACCAGAAAAATGAGTGCTCAAAGTTTTAAAAAAATTATTTTATTTGTTAGCAATTTGAAAACAAAGGGATTTAATTGCATTCAAAAATTTCAGTATTCTTTAAATTATAGAAATTGTAAGTTGATCATTTTTTGTGTAAAAATTAATACATTAGTTTTAAAAAAACAATACATTTCAGTTTTAAGGAAACAATTCGTTCCGATATAATTATACAATAATTTAAAAAAAATTAAATCAACATTTCTAAGAAAAAAACAACAACACATTTTTGTTTCAACGTGGTCAACGAAGAATATTGGTTAAAAATCCAAAAAGTTTTCAGACCAAAAATTTCAAATGCTCTTAAAAAGCAAAAGCAAAAAAAATTCCGTATTGTTTCGTCAATGTATAGTAAGAATGCGAGAAAAACAATTTTTTCAACGTTTTTTGTCTCCTTCCGCAAATTACACAAAATGAGTCACATGCTTCTCTTATTGTATCGGAAGTTGTATTTACCAAACCGATTTTTTTCGGGCCAAAAAATTTGTTTTAACGAGTTTCAAAAGAATTCAAACTGCAAATATTTGAGGTGGAAGAGTAAAAATGTTAAATACAAGTTCCTGATAAGGAGAACAAATTCAAATAGAAAAGAGTTTTTTGGGGTTCACATGATTTTTTTTGTCATGTCCTCATTTGTTTGCTTACCTATTAAGATGATCAATAAGCAGTCCTTTGGGTTTTGCTGGAACAGGCGGCTTGTTTTTATATAAATCAATAATATCGATTGATGAGCCGTTTTGAGCTGGTGAGTCCATGAGGGAGGATCGTTCGTCGGTTGGCATAGGATGGACCTAAAAGAAATTGAGATTTTTTTAGCAACCTCGTTGGAAAAAAAACGAAACTTCATCAAGCAGTGCAACAAATTCGATTTTCAATAATCTCAACATAAAGCATTTCTATTTAAAAAATTCAAGAAATGTTTGACGTTTTACACATTTTCAGAATTCCTGGCAATTATTTTCCTACGTACTCCAGTTGAACGAAACATGCAAAATGAAATAAATATTTTTTACTCAAAAACAAATTTCACATAACTGAACACGGCTATATTTAACTTTTAAAATGTGTATTCGTTTCCAAACACTCAAAAAATATGACGAATGATGACAACAAGCATGTACCTCAATTATTGGTTTTGCCGTTTGCATAGTTGATAAATTTGGAGGTGATGTCACCGTTGGTTGCGTTAAATTCGAAGAAAATGTTGTTGAAGATATTTCCAAAGAACTCATCGAATTTGACAAAGGAACCGATAATCTGCAAATATAAAATATACATAAGAAATATAAATGAAAAGTGTATACAGAAATACGTTTTTTAAAACATTTGATTACATCAATTTGGAAGATGGAATAATGTTTGCTATCTCAAAACATACTTGTACATACAAATTTTGGTATCAATCGTATAAAATCAACATTTTACGATTCGAAAAAGGTTTCAAAATTTTAAGATAATCATCAGCAAAACTGAAAAAAAAACGTATCTTGGATATACAGAAAACTTCAGTTTCAATATACGTTTTACTAGTTTTACTATTTTCTATTTGGGAGGGGTGAAATTCAAAGAAAAAATTTGAAAAATTGGAAAAACGGAGAAAAAATGAACTAAAGACACATTTTTATCATGTTGCTCACTGAAAGTTATAAAATAATTTTTAAAATTTGTTTCACAAAAAAAATTGAACTTTTTTTTGATAATTCGGAACATCAAGAGAAATAAGTTCTCATGAATAAAAAAAATGCATATTGAAGAAATTCCAACTTTGCGAAACAAGTGATAGTAAAGCTGAAATTTATTAGTAATCATTGAGATTGGCGAAATTTTAACAATGACCTATGAGAGATTTTTTTTAAACTGGCAAACTTATTTAAATAACAATTTTTCACCTTAAAATGAATAATTTAAAATTGTTACTAAGCTTATTTTACTACTTATTTTTGTCAAAATCTAATAACTATCATAGAGTTGCCCTAAAAACGTTTTCAAAAAATATAATGAACTGAAACATATTTCTTAAAAAGCTAAACAATTCTTCAAAACTATACATCGCCCGAATGTATCCTTTGCTAGTATTTCAGTATAACACTGATATTTCTTCACCTACACCGAATAAAATTCCGAAAGAGAAAAACGAAAAAAGAAGAAAATCATACGAAGATGAATAAGAAAAGCTTGTTCCAGGCGGGTCGCCTTCGTCCTCGATGGCTGCGCACTGAATTATTGCTATTAATGTGTCTGCGTTTCTCTGATCTGTATACTCTCTCGTAGGCTGATTTCTTTTCATTTGAGGAAATGGTGTGGAGATGGGCAAGAGTTTCGAATAGAGATAAATGAAATTGGCGGAGGAGAATGGAAAAAGGACACATTAATTATATTCTTCGCATAATTAAGATTCCTAGAATTTTATGAATTAGAGGCGATAGAGAGGGTGCGTTACACAGATATTTTTCGGAGAAAAAACTAAGAATTTCAATTTTAATTCAAATACATCCGTTGATAAATTTTAAAAATGATATATGTGTAATTGCAAAAAGTGTGTTATTCTAAAAAAAATTATGGCGTTTTTAAAAAAAAAATTAATGTTGACGTTAGAGACATCAGGATTGTTCCTTTAGGAAAGTGATGTACCGATACGTTCCCATTTTGTCCGGAACGTGTCTGCGGACATTTTTACTTGTTCCGAACTTTTTTTTAAAAATGAGGTCGCCTTCATTCTACAGTCAAATTTTCACTCATTTAATATTCCTGTCGCTTTTTCTCAAAGGTTTCACCTCCCGGGCGCCAGTCTAAACCTAAACGAAAGATGATGATGATGATGATGATCCTCAAAATACACAACAAGTTTCTAGTTTAATCTAAAAGATATATGTATTCAAAGTAAAAAAAAAACAAAACAGTTTGATGGAATTCGCGAAATCTTGGAAAGGCAGCCGTTCGCACTTTCGATTAATTGAAAACGAAAATATTCGGATTTCATTTGATACTTTTTGACCTAATTAGGCTAGCTAAAAGTCACAAATTTTCGATTGATATGAGGCATTATAAGGGGTCTTAAAGGTGGATGATGTGGCAAGTTGGACTTATCACCAAATATGAAAAACCTTGATTTCTTTTTGTGAAAATGAGATGAAATTGAATGCGGAAGACGATGGACCTTGAACTTTTCATGACTACTTATGTGACAATTCATCTAATGTTTTATAAAAAGTGACAACTTGAACCTAGGAGTTTTTGAAAGATGAATATCATGTCGAAATCTAGATAAATTCGTGTTGTGAGTTTTGAATTTAACTGGAAACGAGAAATTGAAGAATAAAAATATACACAAACAAATTTTAATATTCATCGGAAAAAATTAACTTCCATCTTGTATTTTTTTAAGCGAAAAAAACTTGTTAAAACGAGAAAATATTGCCGCTTGCAGTTAAAAAACAATTTTCTAAACTAACTTGTATATCCAAGAAAAATGAAAACACCCAGATCACTAGAAAACCCAATATTTCGTTGGAATTTGACGCTTTGCTTTGCTGAAAGTTACAGCTCGAAAACAAAACGATTTTAAAATACTTCATTTGGAGTAAGTTCATTAATATAAATCGTAATAACGTTTAATGATTATATACGTAACGTAGTGTTCGAGTGGCATAAAAGTTATAACTTTAAAAATAGAACGATGTGGAAATTTACACAAAGTGCCCTAAAACCTGGAAAAAACTAAACTAACTTTCCTTTTTTGACCTATATATAATCATCTTCTCAAAAAAAGACAAGAGAGAATAAAATAGAATAGTTCAGGTAAGTATCCAATTTAGGCGGATCATTTCAATTCAATTCACACCATTGTATTCAATAGTACTATTTTTAAAGCTTGGGAAAGAGAAAAATCATGGATCAAATTTCGCAAACAGTACAATCCATTTTTGGAATACCCGATCGTTTTGTTAAGCACGTTGGTCAATATTTGAGAGCTTGACAAAAACTCTAAATAAAGATTTTCCCAAAAAAGATCTTACCTTGGTGTTGGGATTGGTGGGGTTGATCCATGAATAAATGTTGGTTCAAAGTCAGGAAGTATTGATTGATAATCACCGGAATCTATAAGACTGCGATAATGAGATGACGAGGAATCGGTTGGTGTTGGAGATGTGGATGATTGGGATGATGAGCTGGATGGGGAGAGGAATGGTGATGGACGGGAAAAAGCACTGAAAATTTACGAATTTCGATAGTACACAAAAAATAACCTAGAAATAGCTAAACAGTTTTAGTTTTTTTCCTGTAAAAATCTAGATAGGCAGGAAAATCTTTCGAAAGTCTGAAGAAAATGTATGGAACAAATAATACATAAAAATTGACAGTTTATCTAAAAATTCAACGATATGCAAAATCAGAAATTTGGTAGGCCAAACATCAATTTTATATACCTAATTTAACATTGACTTTCAGAGCGATTTAGCAACCTGCGTGCAGTCCTTCTTTAACTGTGATTTTTTAGATTTTAGAAACAGTTAAAAATTATATTTTCAATAAAAATTCAAATTAACACAGAAATAACGCGGATCCTTACGTTGCACTCAAGATTTAAAAAAAAACCAACCGGATGCTACAGAACTTCCAAAAATTTAAAACTCACGCTTCTTCCCTCTTCTGCCGAATCTTTCTCTTTGCTCCAGAAGGACTTCTATGCAACATTGGGCCGTTGTCAATCGGTAGAAAACTTCGGGATGGCTGAAAATGCAAAGCTTTCATTTTTTCATAAAATGTTTCTTGTCAATCTAAATTTTGAATCATAAAATCATAGACCTTCAAATTCTCATTTTATTCGTGTGCGGTTTTTGGTATGAAAAAACATGAGAAAACAGAAGTAAATGATATCGCAAATAGGGCCTCCCCTAATGTGAGATCATAAAAAAGGTAATGGTCATGAAAATAGGAAAAATAAAAGAGAAAAACAAGTTTTTTTGACTTTGTAAAATGGAAACAATACAAAGAAATGATTTTCGATTTTACGCTTTCACGTCTTGAATTTTTTAAGCGTGGTGGGTCGTTTTTAAAGACAGTGGTGCGACGCGGTCGGGATTGGCGCGAAACACCATTATTTGAACGTGGCTACGTATTGGTATTGTTTTTTTGGACCACGTGGGATCCCATTCCATTTTTGATATTTTGCCTAGAATTTAGATGGTGTTAACTAAAAAAAAAGCTAATTTTAGTTTCAATTTCAGCGATGAAAAGGAATTGATGAAGAAGCGAACTTTCCGCGTTTAATGAAAAAGCCTCAAAATCACATCACGGAAAAGAATTTGACCAAAAAAGAGGAAATAAGATGGAAAATGTAAATGAGGAACAAGGAAAAACACAACAGGTGTCACTACAGTTTTTCGGGTAATTTGAGTCAAAAAGTGTCACGAAAAAATAGAAGACATTATAAGAAATGGAGAGTGTTTGATTGTTCTTAATGGTTGAATGAATTCCGATGGATATGGGAAGGAGGACGACTGAAGGCGTTTCATAATTAATAGCGAGTTTTATTTTTTGAAATTTTTTGAAAATTTTTTGATTTACATTATTTAAAAAAACAGTGAATTTATCTAAAAAATTCCAATATTTTTCCAATATGGCCACTAAATTTTCTTAAAAGGGACTCTATTCGACTTATTGATGACGTTATCGTCTTGTTGAACCCTTTTTGGCGGAATAATAATAGCTTTTATGACATTATTACGTTTCGGTTTGTTTAAGACATCTTCAGGGTACAAAAAAAGGAACCATAAAATTTGAAAGATGGTAATGACAAAAAAGAAATGAATAAACAATTGATAAGTGAGACACATTAGGAGAAAAGAAGGGAGAAGTGGGAAGTTGGATCAGCGTCTATTTTTCAACAGACCTTTGAAACTTTATATACCTCAGGAAAAGCGATGCACCGGTGCAGTCCAATTTTGTTCGGGACTGCACCAAAATTTGTCCGGGACTGCACCGCACCTTCATTTTTCCGGGGCAGTCCCGGACGAAAATGGTTCAAAATTCTCAGGAAAAGCGATGCACCGGTTCGGTGCCATTTTGTTCGGGACTGCACTAAAATTTGACCGGGACTGTACCGCACCTTCATTTTTCCGGGACAGTCCCGAACGAAAATGGTTCAACATTCTCAGGAAAAGCGATGCGCTGGTGCAGTCCCATTTTCAGACGCTTTCCGAAAATTCCGGACAAAAAAGAAGTGCAAGAACAAAAAACTTCAAAAAACAAAACCGAAAATTTCTTGGATTCGAGTCAGCGTGTTTATCAAAAATTCATTCAACTTAAAAATTGGGAAAACTTTTTGCGAAAGCAGTAAAATTATATCTCAAATGAGCTATGCCTCATTTAAAAAAGCCGAAAACGATTAAGGCGCTACCCTTTCTGATTTTCTCTTCAAAAATCTTAATGAAAGTAGCGGAAATGTTGTACTTTGATTGAGAATAGAACCAGTATGGATTTCTGAAATTTTCGTCCCAAAAATATTGAAAATGGGAAAAGTTATAGCCCATAACTTTTGATCACGAATTTGATGAAATTTCGCATACAGGTCATTTGAAGCACAAACCATTGATAATGGATTGTCAAAGTTTTAATATTGTTCTTCTATAGATCAAAAACTGCGGCACAAAAACCACTCGAGATTATCAAAATTGACTCACAAAAACGATCCAAGCACCTTTCAATACATGTGACCAAGCAATATATTTGTTCATCAGTTTAGTAATGATGAAAGTTATGTTATTTGTGAAAGTTATGTTATCAGTTTTGAAGATTTACACAATGACCGAAGCAAGATACAATAATTCACCTTGCAAAAAATGAAAATTAGAGTTTGCTAAGAAAAAAAAACTACTGTATTTTAACAATCATCTTTCAATCTATAAGTTCACAAAACGTGCGCCCTATTTGGTTTCTAGAACAATAGTTATGCTTATCCAAGTACTCGTATATGTATTCCTATGGAATTCTGGCGCTAGCGCACATATAAGTGCACCACCCCCCTTTTCCCGCATGGTCAGGTTTAGTCAAGCGGTTCAACGTCTCGTATGTCAAGCAAGCAGGAGTTCAAGTCGTCGCGGGTTCGATTCCAGGAGGCCTCTCGCAGCCATTGCAACCCACACGACGCAGGCGGCGAGACATTTATTTGCACCGAACCGTCCAAATTTTGTCCGGGACTGCACAGTTTTATCCGGGTTTTGCCCCGGGACGCGTCCCGGGACAAATTTCGGTGCAGTCCCGAACAAAATGGGAATGTTCCGGTGCATTGCTTTCCCTGAGACGTTCCTCTATCTGCTTAATTTTCTTTTAAAGATTGCCCCTTGCGTTTTTGGACTGAATGATTTAGCCCAAGTAGAGTCATTATGATTTGGTATGTTTAATTTTCGACATTTTTAAAAAATTTTTTAGAAAAGTCTAAATTTCTGCTCTACCGCACTAGCACTGCGCACGAATTTTCCAGTATGTTGAGTGGAGCGTCGTTGTGCTAGCGCGATAGAGCAGCCTTCAGAACATCAAGAATATTTGAGTTGACAGCAACTTTTAAAAAACCGTGAAAGACCAAATTACTATGCTAAAAGTACCTGGAACCGCTTTTTTTTTAATTTTGGGACCCTCTTATTTTTACGGGAAAGTAAATTTAAATTCCAAGAAAAACCATTATCAGTGAGTTTATGGAAAAACAATCTCGAAACAAGAACAGAAACTGTACAGGAAAACTGGCAAGAGACGCAGACGTCGAATGGAATGTGGTATTTATACAATGAGGCAATTTCAACATTGACAGAAACGGGCAAACGAAAAAATGAAGGAGGGAGGAGGGAAAAGCGAAGGTAATATACGAAAGAATGAGGAAAATAATTAAATAAATTTCTTCGCGTTTTTTGGTTTGTTTTTTTTTCGAGGTCATCATATTTCCATCAGATTAGAGAGAATCAATGTAAACGAGTATCAATAAGAATTCGTTGAAGAAAAATTACCCTACTGTTTTGACACCGTTTTTAAAGCAAATGAATTTTCAATCATCCATATATGCCACAACACAATTACTATTACATATTTAAAAATTTTAAGTCCTTCTTTGCCTAGCACCAATTTATTGACTCTTAAAATTCTGCATTAAATTTCATATTATTAAACAAATATGTAGCCACATTCAAATAATTCTGTGTTCGCACCAATTCCGACCGCGTTGCACGGACATGTGCGTATTCAAATTTTGATTTTCTCAACTTTGGACCGGCGTTGTGATCAGCTCATTTTTCGATGTAATTTCGTATAAATTGCATTGTACCAATGAGAGAAAGCTCTAATTTTTCAAATTAAAATCTGGTATGTTGCAATAGCGCTCAATCGGGCAACGCGATGTAGTGTCTCGATGAAAGGTGCATTCCGTTTTTTTTTGCAAAAAAAAAAACAAACGACAATAATATTATATTTCAAATCTTACCTAAAATCAATAATCAATAAAATTAAAAAAAGATACAAATCAATAAACCAGTACGCAAAAATGAGTCATTTTCAATCAGTTACGCATAAAAATACCAAATAGTGGGCGGAACGTAATTTGTGCGTGAAAAGTAGAAACGAAATGAAAAAGACGAGGATGACTCATCCTTCATAATTCATCATTTCAATTTTGTTATGATGATGTGAACTGCGCGCGAAATAAGCGGCAAAGAGAGACAGTGGCGCATATTTACATTTAACAAAAAATATGAATAAGACAAGTAGGAAAAGAAAGTGATTGACAAAATGAATGACTTTTTTGAGAGAAAATTAAAATATATTTCAAAGAAAGATATGACATTACGAAACTGCCTCGAAATTATAAAATTGCCCCGGATAAAACCTATTTTAAAATAGTTGCCTGAATCTCAGAAAAAACGACTGTTCAAAAAATGCATGACAGAACTCAGAATTCGTTTCTAGCAGTGTGTTTTAGCATCCCTTTTCAACTGGATGACCATGTTCCACAAAAATTTTAAGTTTACAATAAAATTTTGTTCAGTATATTCCAAAGTAAACAATTTTTGAGACATTATGAAGCTGAAAAAAGTCAATAACAGTAAAGTTTACAAAGAAGAGCAAAGGAAATATATGAAAAATTCTACTGGAGTTTTTTTACTAGTAGTTTATTTTATACTTAACATATCTTCTTTTGCTCGTGAAAACAACGCACTTCATTCTCGACACTATTGAATCAATCAAACATTTCTAGGTAAATAAATGAAAATCTGTCATAAGTAGAAATAAGAAAGCAATTCACTTCTTCTCAGAATAAAAAAATGAAATAAAGAATAAAAAAGAGGCAGAACAACTCAACCGTCATTCAGCCTATCAAAGATCATCACTAAACCATGTACATGTTTTTTGCAATTCGATCGGAGGGAGAGAGTTGCTCCGAGAGCATTCAGTTCGATTGCTTCCTTTCTGTATTATTTTCCGGTATTCCACCCGTTTGTTTACGTTTCCACTCTTTCTCTCATTCGCTTCCAAATCATTTTCCCGTGGCATTTCATTTTGCTTGTCATGTAAATCGACAATATATCCGGTGAGACGAGAACAACAACAACAAAATCATCGAGGGACAATAACGACATCATTATTTTCATTTCGAACAAAAGAAATTTGATATTCGTCAAAAGGATCAAAAGTTTGGAAGAGCATGAAAAAACGGGGTAGAGGGTGAACAATAGATGAATTGTATTGTATTTAAGTACGAGAATATCATGAAATGGATAGATCAACATCAAGAAAACATTTTTCTACGTCATGAGTAGTTATCAAGGGCTACTGTAGATGAAAAATATTAAGTTACTTTATTTAAACCTTTTTTATAATTTGAACTCAAGAGTATTTATCTAGAAAATATAAAAATCCAGAAAAAATTTAAAACGAAGTAATGTGTCAAAAATCATGCATTTCAAACGAAGAATCTCTGTTCTAAAAAATAATAATGCGTTCGCAAAAACCATCTCAAATGATTGAACCAAACGATTATTTGCAAAACCCCTATTTTTCATTGCATATTGCAAAACTGGTTAGATTAGGATAAGCAGCCTAAAAAACCAAAAATTAAAAGAGTCTTTTGTTCTTTTGTTGATCTTATCGAAACGAAAAATTGGAAGAATAAATGAAAATTTGATATCTCTGCAAAAAAAAACAGAAAAGAGACAAAAATCGATAATGTTAATGCATCTTTTTTGGACATAAATATTATCGATAGGAGTCATCAAAGATGGGAAAAGAGGAATGGTTTATCATTGTTTTTTTTTTTGAAGATTTTACAAATATTTGAAGACTAACCTTTAATGGTGGCGCTTGATTGGATTTGTTCATTATTGCTGTAACAAAAAATTCAGTAAAATATTTAATGGGGAAAATCGAGAAAATTAAATAAACATTCAAGAAAAAAATAGGAACTAGAAAATCACTGTTTCGATAGGTAATATCTGAAGGGTTAGTTATTATTTTATTTGTTTCATTTTGTTGCAACTGAAAATTTAAATTTTCAAAACATTTAAATTTTGACATAAATTTTCAAGGAATTGGAATTTATTATAAAGGCTCCAATTAGACATATTGAAAAAACAATTAACTGAAGGTTCCGTACTAAATTTGAAATATTACTAGTATTGTCTATTAAAAATACTTTATTAATTCAGAATAATATATTTTTCGATGAAACACTTTTTCAATGCTCAAGAAAAGTAGCTGTATGCATGAACGTGTTTGTCGACAAACGCGGTTTGTCGATACTTTTGTTCTCGGTCCCGTGAGCTTTTAGGAACTTATGATAAAGAAAAACGACTCCAGCGAGCTCATGACATCACATTTATGTCGGTTTCATATACCGAAACCCTCTCAGGGCCGAGAACCACGGTGCCGACAAACCGCGTTTGTCGACAAATACGTTCATGCATACAGCTAAAGGTCTTGTATATTCCTTAAAAGGAGCACATGGAAAAAAACATGAAACTTATGGTGTAAGATCATAAAAATTCGAAAAGTGGACTTAGAATGGAATTTTAATAAATGATAACAACAACATTGTGAAATGGAGTGATTCATCAATATTGAGACTAAAAAAGCACACAAAATTGTGTGAAAAAAGGTAGTCAAAATCGCAAAAAAAGTCAAGAAACCACAGGAAACTGGTAATAAAGTGGTGCCTGTTGGTGTCACCAACCACCCTTGGGCGTCGAAACAAACATTCAACACATCAAAACACCCTATTTGTATGTATATTATATAGATCGAAGAAACGAGGCAGCCAGGTGGTACGCGTGCACCACTAAAGGTTGTGCAGAAAAAGGACACAAACGAAATAGTACACACCTGGTGAAGAGACGCGAGACACTGAATGGAATTTGAGAGCGGGAACGATATAAATAATATGTGTATTCTATTGTAGAAATGATGATTTTCAAGGAAAGCGAAACATAGAAAATGTAAAATTTTTTGTTTGTTATTGTTATTGGGTTTGCTCTTCTTATTCAACAGTTTCTATTGTTTTTGGTCAAGAGTTTACATTTTGTTTACACATTTTTTTGCTTTGAATTTCAATAGACTTGAAAAGTCATGTGCGCCTTCATTTTGCAATCGCCCTCTGTGAATACATACGACGCCCGAAGAATTAATTTTTAGCGAACCTTCGGAACATTATTGTTTTTTTTTAATTGATCTTTATTTCTTTAGAAAAAAATCTCTTTAAAAAAGTCATGATCCTTATTTTTTTCAATAAGTTCTGCAAAATGCGCTCAAGATGTTAACCTAGAATCATAAATCAAAAATCAAAAGAAACACCTATAATTATGACCATAAATTATGACAATAATGTGAAGCCAGAAAAAATGTTGATTGGTGAAAAAAAATAAGAAAAATTACTTGAAAAAAAAAACAAAAGAATGGATTTTTAGGTAATAGTACTCTCGAGATACAAAACAAATTCTTTTGACTTCAATTAACTGATGTACGCTATTACCCACTTGAGATGAATTTGGAAGGGTGGAACAATAATTTCGGTCAGAAAGGAACAAATTGAACAAAAGGAAGCGATCGTGATCCTTTTGGCGGACGTACATCTACATGCGTGTTGCAATTCATGGACGCATTGTTAGAGGGACTTGGAAATTGTTTGAATTTTGAAGGTCGCGAAATTTAACGAAATATTTGAAAAAAAGCTAGTTTTGCGTAAAATTCAAATTTTAGAAGTCTAAGAGGTTCGACCGCAATTAATTTTTTCCCGTTTTTTGTGTTCATATTCGATATTTTCTATATTTGTGCTACCATTTTGGTATCACAAACTAGAAGTTTCAAATAACTCACCGTCATCAAATAATTATAAAACTGGTGGCTTGCTGCCCGATTTTTCTTTGCCGATGTCAATGTATCGCAATCGTAATCCATCCTAAAAAAAAACTATAAATATGAAACATATAACAATGTAACAAAACAGTATTATGGCACATGCTTAAAGGGTATATTGTAACAATATATGGTTTCAGAAATAATATATTGCTTTTTAGTTTCGAAAGAAATTTTTGGTTTTCGCCGAAATGGAGAAATCAAGAGAGAGCAAAAGCGGTTTGAAGTGTTGTTGTGATGCATTTATTACAGTTTATTAGCTTCTTTCTTATAGTTGGGAGAGAGAGAGAGATAAGAGAATGGGCAAATATGAGTGCAAAAAGAAGATCAGATACAGGGAGTAGGTTTTATCAAGATCACCTTCAATATCCATTTCATCCTTCAGTTGGTATGTAGTTGAACATGGAATGTGATCATTTTTTAAACAGATTTAGGGGAAATTTTGAAGTAAGAACTGTAGTATCCGAGAAATAAAAAAGAGTATCAATATTCAACTAATTGTTAATCAGCATCTAGAAAAATGCAAATGGATAATAATGGCCTATTAAAACATGACGAAAACTAGTCGGCGTAATGAAAAATCAAACGAAGTTTAAAAAATAAATTTAGTGAAAATTTAAAACCGAAAACTGTCAAACGTGAGTTTTGAGTTAGTGCGAAAATGAGTATTGTTAGTGCATACATTACCTAAGTTCATCATAACTTGACACAAATATTAAAATGTATGGAAGATCAGATACCGGAGAGATCAGATAAAGGGAAGATCAGATACCTTTCAAAAAAATCTTAATAAAGGCCAAGTGTAAGCTTTTCATTTGTCAGTATACTAACAAACCACCTCTTCTCAAAATGTCAAGAACCTTTTTTAATCCTCTTTCTAACGCCTCCCCTTCGAAAGAACTCCATAAACGCAATGCGAGCCCAAAAAGTAGTAACGCCTTGTGTTATTAGTTATTACACCTATACTTAGTTGTACTAGTATTAGTAGTAGAGCTGAATAGGATTTTATTCTAAAATGAAAAATGGCCAGAAAACATTCGAAATAACAAACATATATGTAGCTGTGCTAACATTTCGCAACCATTTGGATAATCCCGCTTTGTAGTTGTTCTGTCTTCGGTTTAACGATCGGCAAAAAATCAAGGTTTTTGTCATTTTTTTTTCAAGAAACAAAAAACTAGAAGATTGAAATAAAGGTGTTTTTCAAAAAAAAATCCTAGAAAACAAAGAGTATCATGTTGATTGATTGACATTCTAATTATATGTCAATTTTTTTTATAAATTCTACGAATACTTTCCATTCATATCTTATGTCCCAATAAACTTTTAAAGAAAGTTGTTCATGGCTCTCTTCCTTACTAAATTTGGAATAAAAGCAACATATGTTCAAAATGGAAAGACATCAAATTTTATAAATCATTAGCACCGGCGTTTATAGCCCTTTTATTGTTGAATTCACATCGTAAATGACAAAGATTTCTCTTTGAGATTATTTGTGAATTTTTGCGGATTCAGATTGTTTGAAATTCATTGTGAATAGTAATACTTTTTATGATTGAAAAAACTCCAAACTCTTCGTATTTGTGTTTTTTAATAAGTTCCTTACTTGAAAATTTCATTTTCCCCAACATGTTAAAAGTTGATCAAGATAGAAAAAAGAACGTGAACCTAATCGAGGTATTCATAAAAACCTTTTTCAAATTACTAATTCAAACCAAAGAAATCTGTTTACTCAAAAATCAAAATTGAAAATGAGTAAACAGAAACTTTAAAAATTGAGTTTCGAATAAGATTGAAATCTTAATAATTATTAGCGAAATTATTAAATTTCAGAAACGATGAAATTATTTCAAGAAACCTCGAAAAATTAGAAGAAGCAACTAATAAGCGATACAATTTTCGAAGAACAAAATGTTTTATAGGGTGGTTACTCTTTGGGTCCTTGATTTATTAATTTTCGGAGAAATAGTTGTATTATTTTAAAGCCATGGTATAAATATTAACTTCACGACAATATTAGTGGAAAAAACATAACACATAATTGTTGTGAACATAAATCAACCAAAACTCTACAATAACATCCAAGGATCATAAAACATGTACACTCTTCTCATTTTTTTAGTGACAAAAACCTATACAAATCTCGAATATATATTCAAGAGAATTCATCCATCAAAAACCTGAAAACTTTCTCGACGACGAAGGCGAGGAATAATTTAACGGCCCACACTAATGGGCCTAGTTTACCGTATTACCGCATCATGAAACATTAACAAAAACTGGTCTTGACGCGAAATATAATCTACGGAAACTAAGGAATGTGGTAGTTATTACTTGGAACATTACTCAAGACGGCGAAATTTTTGAGAATGGAGCAAATAGCGAAAAATTAAAATATTTGGAATATATACGCTTGTGTTGACTTAAGAGTTTACTTTTCAATTTAAAGGGTTGACGAATAGATTTCAGGAAATGGGAAAATAGTGAAGGTCAGGTTATGGTGACAATACTTTCGAATCTTGACATGAAGTTAAACTGGTGCTTGAGATTCATAACTTTAAATTTGGTCGGATAATGGTGATAAATATCAACACAGGTTTGAAATGGTAATGATTATCTCTTGTAAATAAAATTTGTACAATGTTTTTATTTGCTTTTGCGAGAAGAATAACGCAAAAGAAAACGAAAAACAAGACGACCTCCTGTGGGTGTAATTCGCGCCACGTAAAAGAGAAGGAATGTATAAATGTTGCGAAGAAACAATAACAAGCCATTAACCATCGGGAGAATAAAAATACAAAGAATACATTTCCATAAACCATTGTTAAAATCAACTGTCCTATGTTTATGTGATTTAGTAAAAGAAACTGAATGCTCCAAAGATCTTGAGAAAAACATTTAAACATTTTTCGAGCAGTTAAGAATAACATTTTAAAAACATTTTGCCGTGAAGTTTTTAAAAGCAATTTCCGTTTGTGAATTTTGATGATTTTTCTTTTTATGAAACAGTGAACATTTCTGACAATTGCACGAAATAAAGTGAACGGAAACAATAAATAATATAAAAATTGAGATGAAACATGTTTCTTTCAGCGAAAATTCCGACCCAACATCTGAGAAAAGTCTCCAAATGTCAAGAATCGAAGGTTAACACCTCCATGGCAAATACAAAACTTTTCATTTTCAAATTATAACTTTTCTAGCTACCCCTTTTCGTTCCTTTGACATGCTAATGTGACAGTTCCAAAATCTTTCCAACATCGCAATTAAATATAGTTCAAAATAAAAGAGACGCAGGAAGATGACCTGCGTGATTTTAAGAAAAAAATCAGAACACAAAATGTGGAAAATTGGTAGGTACTTTCGCAACCAACCATACAATAAACAGAAAACAGTAGTTGTTCGGGAACTCTTTTTCGGTGAATGAGCTCAATTGTCAACAGAAAATGGAGTATAAAAAAATGGAAGTTGTTGGAGAAACGCTTTTTCCATGAACTGCTTGGTTTTCATGAAATGAGCATGCTCGGGGAACATTATAAAGATTTTGTTACAAGACATAAGAGTTTAAACAGAAAACTTTTAAAAACGAATTGAGAAAAACTGTAGAGATATATTTAACACTTTCTTGATCTAAAAAACTAATTATCAAAAATTACCAATTAAATATCGTGTTTATATATTTCCTTTTTAAAGTTTTCGTTAATTTTAAAAGTTATCAATAACAACGTATTTCTTTAACTATCCGAATAAGTTGGAGGAATATTTAATTGGTGACAAAAACTGCGAAGAAGTAAAATTGCGGTCATCAAAAGAACAGCAAGAAAAATATGAATCAATAGAATGAAAACATATTATAATAAAGACATTAGAAAATACATTTTGTTAAAAATGTCGAGAAATTGCTATCATATTACAGTACTCCTATTATTTTGTTTCCTGTAGCCCCTCCTTGTTGAAAAATTAAATCCCTGCGGTTATAAGGCTTCTAAAAATGCCATAGAAATCCTGCTAAAAATAACGATCAGCAAACAAAAGCTGCGGTCGGTAAACCACAAACAGTAACTCCTCCATAATTTTTTGACATGGGAAGGCATGCATAAAAATGAAAAATGTTAGAAGTGAATCGAATATAGGCAGAAAAATGAATGGGCGCAAAAAGGAATTAAGCTTGTCATTCGATCATCATCATCATATACTTCTCCTTTAGCATATTCATTTCTGCCAAAACCCACATGAATATCATCGTTTTTCGTGTCGGCCGCCAACAAACGACGAATAGAAGGAATTGAAAGAAGGTGAAGATCATCATATTTCTATGTCAAGATGTCAAATGAGATTAATAATCCTTTTTTGTTGTTTATTGTTCAGAATTTTGAAAGGTGGAAACTTGTTTTGGGATTTTGTGGGAGTTTTGCGACATTTAAAATTATCACTATCTAGAAGAAAACATTTTTAATTTATTTTCTTTATGTAATGTCAGACTTCCCACAGTTACCACCAAAGTTGGGGTTGAACTATTGATAATTTTGGAAAGTGATTTTTTTGAGGATATCGTTTGAGAGAATATCGATCGATCTTGAAATGTGAATACTGAACTTGAACGTATTTTGAAAAATACGCAAAGCCCTTGAGAGAAAAGGAATTCGCGCTCCACCACACATGCACGTAAATGAAATATTAAAAAAAGAAAAAATCTGAGAAATTTTTAAATTTCAGCTTGGTTTTTAGTATTTAAAAATCATAAAAACTTCGCAATTTTTCGACAATATTGAAGATAAAATGTGCAGCCACAATTTTTTTTTGAACTCGGCGCGTTCGTGTCATCAGAAGGCGAATGAAAGATTCCAATCGATATTGTGGTTCATTTCGAGTCAAAACCAGGGTACACACCTATTTCGGGAAACTGATTCAAACCAAATCAAAATTTCGACCCGTTACCATCTTTCAAAAAATAAAACACTTTCTAACCTTTATCATTTTGCAAATCAAATTTTTTGAAATTGAGATAATTTTTTGAATTTTAAAAATCCATAAAAAATTTAATTGGCAGAAATTAAAAATTTCTGCAACATTATTATAATTGTTATATTAATTAGAATACCTGTCGAGTCGCCATAATCCCCCGTTTGCCGTTTACAATGAGTTAGGTATAAATGAAATGAATTTTTTTATCCGAAGGAGAATGCGTCACTATCACTTTTTTTTACTGAGGTTCCGACCGAGTCTAACAATGATGATTGTAATGATCTGATCTGTGATAAAAAATTGAGAAAATCTGAAAATGTTCTACAGAAATTTTTCAATTTTAAGGTGGGGGGGGGGGGGAAGTTAAAAAATATTTTTAAAAATGTGACAACGCAAAAATAAACGTGACAATTTAAAGGTACGTGACATTTTTAAAATCGTGACAACGTAAAATATTTATTGCAAATAATAATTATTCAAAATTTTGGCTGCTGCAGGAAAAGGTCGATGTTGTAAATCCAAAAAATGCGGAACGAGAGATAATGAAAAATTCAGAGAGGTTAGAAAAAATAGTCGCGTTCTTTAAAAAAATTTCGAACATTTGAATTGTTACTTTTATTTTTAAAAATGTGACAACGCAAAAATAAACGTGACAATTTAAAGGTACGTGACATTTTTAAAATCGTGACAACGTAAAATATTTATTGCAAATAATAATTATTCAAAATTTTGGCTGCTGCAGGAAAAGGTCGATGTTGTAAATCGAAAAAATGCGGAACGAGAGATAAGGAAAAATTCAGAGAGGTTAGAGAAAATAGTCACGTTTTTAAAAAAAATTCGAAAATTTGAATTGTTACTTTTTTTATTGCGTTGTCACGTTTTCCGAATTTCGCATATTTTTTCAAAATTGCGAAACTCAGAGAAAGATGACAATGCTAAAAAGTAGAAAGTGACAATTTTTTGAATTAGAAAATTTTCAAAATTCACTAAACACGTACGTGACATTTAAAAAAAACGTGACAACTCAAAATATTTATTGCAAATAATAATTATTCAAAATTTTGGCTACAGGAAAAGGTCGACACTGCTAACGCCATTAAAATTTTGCCTACAGGAAAATGTCGACATTGCTAACGCCATTATAAAAAAGTTGCCTGATGGTGCAAATCCAAAAAGTGCAAAACGAGAGATAAGGAAAAACTCAGAGGGGTAGAGAAAATACCCGCCAATGATAGTAACGCCCCCCTCTCTACTTTGTATATAAATGCTCATTTCGATCTTAAAATGCTCATTTCAGTCTTTATTTACGGATTTCAGTCGACTTTATTAATGGTAGACTGAAATGCTTTATTTATTTCGGTCTAGTTTATTTATTTATTTCTGTCTGATTTATTAATTTATTTCAGCTTTATTCAGATTTATTTTTGATTCTGGAAAACGGGGGATTGTGGCGATTCTACAGGTATGACAATTAATTTAACAACTTTATTTATTCCAGCTTTATTCATCGAAATGTATTTTTATTTATGGAAAATGGGGGATTATGGCGACTCAACAGGTATATTTTCACTAATTTAAAAAATATAATAATGATGAAGAAATTTTGATTTTAATTGCCGCTTTCATTTTTGCGTTTAATTTGCACTCTTTTAAATTTGTGAAATTCAGAAAAAGATGAAAATTTTTTGAATTAGAAAATTTTCAAAATTCCCTAAACGTATATTTTTTTAAAATATTTTTGCATTGTCGCATTTTAAGAAATTTCGCACATTTTTTTAATTGCGCTGATGTTTTTCTTCCACAAAACACGTCTAAAACATTTTGGAATGAAATGAAAGTTGAGAGAAATTCATCGTTGGTATTTTCACCCTCAAAAAAGTGAATGGGGAAATTTTAAAGACATGTTTCCTGTCTAGTTTTTGAAATTCGAAAAAAAACGTGACTTTGAAATGACGTGACACGTTTCAGACAAATTTTCAGAAAAATTTATCAACATAATAATGTTCAGCTCGTCTAGAAGTATTTTTCAGCTTTTTTTCAGATTTTTTGATTGGCGCGTTCAGCTGATATATGAGGTTAAACTTTTAGTACTGAGGTTATTTTATTGTCATCCTGCCATTGACAGCCGGCTGTCAATAATAGAAACGAAATTTTCCACAAGTTGTTAGCGGCCTATCTGTCTTTGCTCTATAGACATAAGGAGTGTGGTGAGATAGGCATGCTGCAGTTAGCAGTGTGTTGGTGACGAGAAATATCTGTAGTGTTGCAGTCTCGCGTTTCTCCCTTGAACAGATGTGTGTATTTTAGTTGTGTGTTGTCGATGCGGTAGCGTTGGCACAATAACTAGTCTACTAGTGTCGGATCAGTGTCGGGAAAAATGTTTTAGACTGGACTATTCAGTGTCTTGTTCTGCTTACGTACACACGACTTTAGGGTTGATGTTAGTTTAATACACTCTCATTGACGACCTGCAGTTGAGGTTTTCAGTTTTTATGTTAATTTCATTTCTGAAAATGACAGAAAACGTAAATCGAAATTGTTGAATTGTGATTGTAATGTGAAGAATTAAATCTGTTTCTTTGTTCAGTTCCAATCACTCATTTGTTTGAATGGTTAACGGGAGGTTTACGAGAATTTGATTTAAAATTTCCATTTCAGTTTTTGTCAGAATACGGTCTAACGACTGTATGACGACGAGAGCTGCTTTCGGGTTAAAATTGTGCGATCTTCTTTGTGAGAAAGCTCAATACCTGATTGATTCTGTCAGCGCGATATGCTCAAGTAAAAGATTAAGCCATGCATGCTTTGATTCATCAATGAAATTGCGTACGGCTCATTAGAGCAGATATAATCTTGTTCGGAATTTTTCCTATATGGATAACTGCGGAAATACTGGAGCTAATACATGCATTTAAGCCCTGACGCAAGGAGGGGTGCAATTATTAGAACAGACCAAACGTCTCACGACGTAGTTTGTTGACTCTGAATAAAGCAGTATACTGTCAGTTTCGACTGACTCTATCCGAAAAGAGTGTCTGCCCTTTCAACTAGATGGTAGTTCATTGGACTACCATGGTTGTTACGGGTAACGGAGAATAAGGGTTCGACTCCGGAGAGGGAGCCTTAGAAACGGCTACCACGTCCAAGGAAGGCAGCAGGCGCGAAACTTATCCACTGTTAAGTATGAGATAGTGACTAAAAATATAAAGACTCATCCTTTTTGGGATGAGTTATTTCAATGAGTTGAATATAAATGATTCTTCGAGTAGCAAGGAGAGGGCAAGTCTGGTGCCAGCAGCCGCGGTAATTCCAGCTCTCCTAGTGTATCTCGTTATTGCTGCGGTTAAAAAGCTCGTAGTTGGATCTAGGTTATGAACGAAAGTTCGCTTTTAGCGTCAACTTTTGTCGTAGCTTCTTCTTGCTGGTTTGCGGTCGGGTTCGCTCGTCAGCTGCCAGCAGGTTTACCTTGAATAAATCAGAGTGCTCAATACAGGCGCTTGCTTGAATAGCTCATCATGGAATAATGAAACAGGACTTCGGTTCTTTTTGTTGGTTCTAGAACTGATTTAATGGTTAAGAGGGACAAACCGGGGGCATTCGTATCATTACGCGAGAGGTGAAATTCGTGGACCGTAGTGAGACGCCCAACAGCGAAAGCATTTGCCAAGAATGTCTTCATTAATCAAGAACGAAAGTCAGAGGTTCGAAGGCGATTAGATACCGCCCTAGTTCTGACCGTAAACGATGCCATCTCGCGATTCGGAAGGTTAGTGCCTTGCCGAGGAGCTATCCGGAAACGAAAGTCTTTCGGTTCCGGGGGTAGTATGGTTGCAAAGCTGAAACTTAAAGAAATTGACGGAAGGGCACCACAAGGCGTGGAGCTTGCGGCTTAATTTGACTCAACACGGGAAAACTCACCCGGTCCGGACACCATTAGGACTGACAGATTGAAAGCTCTTTCTCGATTTGGTGGTTGGTGGTGCATGGCCGTTCTTAGTTGGTGGAGTGATTTGTCTGGTTTATTCCGATAACGAGCGAGACTCTAGCCTGCTAAATAGTGTGCGAATCTTCGGGTTCGTAGTACTTCTTAGAGGGATAAGCGGTGTTTAGCCGCACGAGATTGAGCGATAACAGGTCTGTGATGCCCTTAGATGTCCGGGGCTGCACGCGTGCTACACTGGTGGAATCAGCGGGTACTTCCTAAACCGAAAGGTATCGGAAAGCCGTTGAAATTCTTCCGTGTCCGGGATAGGGAATTGTAATTATTTCCCTTCAACGAGGAATGCCTAGTAAGTGTGAGTCATCAGGTCACTTTGATTACGTCCCTGCCCTTTGTACACACCGCCCGTCGCTATCCGGAACTGAACTGATTCGAGAAGAGTGGGGATTGGCGCCTTAAGGCTTCACGGCTTTTTTGTGCTGAAAACCATTTTTATCGCATTGGTTTGAACCGGGTAAAAGTCGTAACAAGGTAGCTGTAGGTGAACCTGCAGCTGGATCATCGCCGAAGAGTGTAAGCTCAGAACGTGTTTGATTTCCAAACCTATTACAAAATTTCCTAAACGTCCTGTAGAGATGTCTACACAATCGACGAGTTGCTTCGGCCGTGGTAACGCATCGGCAGTGTGCAGGACCTCTCGGGGTTTTCTGCACATTGTCGTCTGTCGTAGACTTAATGATGTTGCACACTGTGTGTTCAGAATTTCGGTTTTGACACATTTCAGTCGTGTAACACGTCTCTACAAAACAAAACAACAACTTGAAATTTGCTTCGTTTTTGCGGTGGTGGCTATTGATGTGGTTCAATTCACAATTGGATCAATAGTCTTAATGAGAACGTCGGCGGCCTGTCTGTCGTGTTCCGCCAGCGCTTTTTCTTGAAGCAATCTCAAATCTTATCTTTTTATAAATTGTTAGAAAAATCGCTTCGGCGGTTTTTGTCGAGTCTTTTTTGACTTGAAAAAGTAATTAGCTTCAGCGATGGATCGGTCGCATCGAGTATCGATGAAGAACGCAGCTTGCTGCGTTACTTACCACGAATTGCAGACGCTTAGAGTGGTGAAATTTTGAACGCATAGCACCGTTGGGTTATCTCAACGGTACGTCTGGTTCAGGGTTGTTTAAAATTACTCTGAAACGCGTGTGTTTGTTTAGATGTTTTCGGACTTCTCAACATCTACGGGTTTCAGTTGTCAAATGACATCGGACTTTGCAGTCTGATCTCATTTTAGTTTCGAATTGACACAAGTATGTGAAACACTATTTGGGTTTCATTCATCTGGACGTCATGGCTGTAGGGAAGGCTGCTTCTGGTGTCGTGTCGGGATCTGAAAACGCGTTGAAAAGTGTTTTTCGTGAGTGCGAAATCGAACGAAATTCCAATTGTCAACTGCGGATCTGTCACGTTTTACACTGCCTAAACCCACCAATTTTTATTGACAGCCGGTTGTAAATTATTTTCTTGAAAATAGTTTGTGACGTCAAGAACTTGAAATAATCAACCTGAACTCAGTCGTGATTACCCGCTGAACTTAAGCATATCATTTAGCGGAGGAAAAGAAACTAAAAAGGATTCCCCCAGTAACGGCGAGTGAAACGGGAAGAGCCCAGCGCTGAATCGCTAAGTCTATGGCTTCTGCGAAATGTAGCGTATAGGAGTGTTCGTCCAGTAGTGTCGTATGTCCCAAGTCCTTGCGATTAAGGCCATAAACCAGAGAGGGTGCGAGTCCCGTCCTGGATAGCGACGCTGTTGGTTTGGATGCTCTCTGGAGTCGGGTTGCTTGAAAGTGCAGCCTAAAGTGGGTGATAAACTTCATCTAAGGCTAAATATTGACTCGATTGCGATAGCGAACAAGTACCGTGAGGGAAAGTTGCAAAGAACTTTGAAGAGAGAGTTCAAGAGAACGTGAAATCGTTGGAGTGGAACCGGAGACAGTTGATGTTGCTTGATGGCAAGCGGTTAGCCGTACGCTTAGTTGTGTGCGGTTTTCTGTGTCGCTGTCAAAGCTACGCTGACGGCGTTGGTTGTTCGTTCTGAAGCGCGTTGTGTTGCCCACCTTCTTGGCGGTGTCTTGCACGCGTCAAGGTTTGTGACAGCTAGCGTTTAGCCCGTCTTTTTGATTGGCGTCGGTGTGAAAGTCGACGACGTTTCCGACCCGTCTTGAAACACGGATTGCGGAGTGCTTGTCTGTTGCGAGTCAAAGGGTGTA